>JABSTQ010009248.1:0-611173 GCA_013358835.2 Ixodes persulcatus | reverse complement strand
GGCGGACGCTACCAGCCATCCCAGCGAATCCAGCGTCGAGAGAGTGTCGTGTGACCTTGAACTCCACTTAACCAAAACGTCGCGTGATACTCTCCCGGCGCCGGATTGGCTGGGGTAGCCCAGCATCCACTGGGCCACCCCAGCGGGCGCTTATTCCATGAACAGCACCCTTTGCCAAGGGTGTTAGCAAGCACCCATTATGAAGGGTGCTTGCCTGAACACCATGAGGGTGTTAGCCCTGGGACAAACTGATTTACACCCTTAAGTGTGTAAAAACTTTTACTGTGTACTCAAGGCTTCTCTTTCCCATTAGTGCCAGCAAGCTTGTGTAAAGTGAAAAATATTGTAACTGAACATCGTTGCACTGACCCTTCACAAAAATTACTTGTTTTTTTTTTTTTACTCCTGCATTACCGTGGGATCTTAATGGTGGGACCACGGAGGACTGGAGTGGTGGTCGCCGAAACCAGCGTCGTAAGACGTAGAACTAAAAAAGTCCAATAAATATTGAGCAACCTTGCAGCAGCTTCGCTTGTCATTAATATGTAAAAGTTTCTGCGGTTGAGTTCACAAACTTGAGCTCCCGAAATTCTTGGCAGTATTCTGAGGAACACCAACATTTTGTGGCCGTCTGTGACAAATTTTATATGAAATGTATAACTACAGCCACTTTCGGCCAGTGACTGGCCGAAAGTCAACGGCCAGTGGCTGGCCAAATGGGAATAGCCAGGGGCTGGTCAAAAGTGAATGGCCACTGGCTGGCCGAAAGTGACTGCCCAGTGGCTGGCCGAAATCGAGTGGCCAGTGGCTGGTCAAAAGTGACTGGCCAGAAGTGAATGGCCAGTGACTGGCCAAAAGGAAATGGCACTGGCCAAAGGTGAATGGCCAGTCACTGGCCTAAAGTGAATGGCCAGTGGCTGACCAAATGTGAATGGCCAGTCACTGGCCAAACGTGAATGGCCAGTCATTGGCCTAAAGTGAATGGCCAGTGACTGGCATAAAGTGAATGGCAAGTCACCAGACGAGCACCAAAACACTGCTATTGCCGAGCACTTTGACCAGGCTTTGGCCATCGAAAATCTGGTTGGCCATAGTGCACTTGCCAGCGATGGCCCATTCACAATGTGCTGCTTGGGGTGGTTCCACTCAAGAGATGTTTTTGGAATAAACGCGTTCAAAAAGGCTGATGTGTTACAATGAGGGACACCAACTTTGAATGGATGATGAAAACGCGGAGAAATGAAAGGGGGCTCAAGGAATAGTTTATCTTTCAATGACGTGTTAGAATGATAGATCTTGTAAAAGAGGCACAAGCGCGATATTTTGCGACGTAAAGAGAGGGAGGATAGGGAGAGACTGAGTTTCATGGAGGAAACGCTTGCTGTACGATGATAGTTAGAAAGTATGAAACGAGCTCCGCGATTTTGCATGGCTTCCAGGTTAGTTATAAGTGTCGAGTGACCGGGATCCCAGATTGCAGCAGCGTATTCTAATTTAGACCGGACCAGGGAGTTATAAAGCAGTAATTTCAAAGAAACGGGGGCCAGTGTGAAATTCCTTTTTAGAAAACCGAGCATAGAGTTAGCGTTAGCAATAATGTGGTCAATGTGGGTTTTCCATGACATGTTATAGGTAATATGGACACCCAGGTATTTGTAACAGGTCACAGACTGAAGTTGAGTGTTACAAATTGAGAGAGGTGGAAGAACCGTGTGACGACGAGAAACTCTCATAGACTTGCACTTGTTAATGTTAAGGGACATCTGCCACAATTCACACCATTGGGATACAGCACACAAATCATTTTGGAGGAGGAGTGAATCGGATTCATTAGTAACTTCACGATATATCACACAGTCGTCGGCAAATAAGCTAATAGAAGAGGATACACACGTAGGTAAGTCGTTAATGTAAATAAGAAACAATAAGGGCCCCAGAACGGACCCTTGGGGGACACCGGAAGTGACTGGACTTAGAGAAGAGTTAGCATCATTAGTATACACAAACTGAGAACGATTAGTAAGAAAACATTCAATCCAAGACAAAATATTAGGATCTACATGCAAGTGACTGAGCTTGAAAAGTAAAAGTTTGTGAGAGACTTTATCGAATGCCTTACAGAAATCAAGAAAGACGCAATCAATCTGGGAACCACGGTCAAGGATGGAAAGTAGGTCATTAGTGAAAGTGATAAGCTGGGTTTCGCAGGACAGTGATTTGCGAAAACCGTGTTGTGATGCAGTAAAAAAAGAATTTGAATCAAGAAAGTTAGCAAGATGTGAGTAAATTACGTGCTCTAAAATTTTGCAGGGAGTACTGATAAGGGAAATGGGTCGATAATTGGAAGGGTTATGTTTACTGCCTGATTTGTGAAGCGGAATCACCTTCCCAATTTTCCAGTCGTCTGGTAAAACGCCAAGGTTAACAGATTGTTGAAATATTTTGCAAAGAAAAATGGAAATGTAATTTTTAGTTCTCTTAAGAAATTTCAATGTGATATTGTCAACGCCACAGGAGGAAGATGGTTTTAAATCATCAATAAGTTTTATAATTCCGTCATAGTCAAAAACAAGTGGATCCATTACGCTTAGTATAAGCATCGGCTGAACATACATACACATGCATCGCACATACAAACATCAATACTACGGCACACTCACCCGATCACTACTCCCGAGCTCTGCGTTTCCGTCTTTTATACTGGTCGTTTTGAACGTACGGAATTTCTCGGTGACTCCCTAAACAATAAAAAATATTCCCAGCATGTTCATTTTTTTCAGCAATGTCATACATCTGAGAGTATTTATAATGACTCAGGGGATGAATCTCTTATTCAAAAGAAAACGCTCGATCATGCCGTAATTATTTGAAAGCCAATAAATCGAGCCACTCCAATGCGGTTCCAAGCCATGAGTTTGTTTCCCCGCACGGCACTTCGTGGCCAGTATTTCTATTGTAGTGCTTGTTTTTCTATCTGTGCTGTTCGCGCACGGCGGCAATTGCCGTCGTGAATTAATCTCTGTAGTGCTGATATTCACTCAGCTGGAAGTGATGCTTCACGGGCTGAGAAATCGCTTTTCGGTCAACTTGAATGCAGTCAAAGCCGCGACTTGCGGCAGGTGTTAAGTGTACGGAGCTACCCCGTGACGAGCTCAAAAACTTCTTGCGCTCATCCCAGCGCGCCACTTGGAGGGCAGTTTCTCCAGGATCCGTAGTATATTTAAACAGCAAAATAAAGGATAGCTTTTTTTTCGGTTTCACCTTTTTTTAATGCTAAATTTCCACTGTAAATATACGTACTTTCCGTCATAATTTCTTACTGTTCAGTCTTTTGCCCAGAGCGCAACCGCTCACGGGGACCGACAGTTACACTGGCCACTGTACGATCGGAGCTTACCGTTTAGACAAGCGTTCCAACATGACTATCCGCACGTCGATCGACTGCACCTAACTCCTCAATGGTCTTAAACTTTTTAATGTAAAGCGGAATGTCATCCTGCGACACCCCGCCCCCTCCGATCACGGCCCGACCAGCGGCATCAATGCCCGAGAGTTTACGTAATCTCATCTTGTTGTTACACCCCTGATACGCGAACACACGGTCACATCGCCGATAATTCCAGTCTTCTGTTCACTACGCACAACACTGCCATCATGATGTTGCTGCTATGTTGCTGACACGCATAAATACAGAACCACGTTGAACGCCGTTTGGCACTCGGAACGGGAACACAGAACCGAACTCAGCATGGAAGGCACACAGGCAGCCGGCATGAAAACCTGCCTGCCTTGGGCGCAGTTCCTGCGATTTCCATAACGTCGACACAGTTCCGCGTGGTTCCGCTACTGTAGTTCCGCGTGGGTCCCGCCGCAATTCAGAGACGGCCATCCAATCTTACCCAGTGTACGTAGCGCTGCTGGCACTGCTGCGGAACTTCGCTGTTTCTAGCCTCTTCGTGTGCTCCTTTGATAAAATTAGTGGTAAAAACGTCAAAGCAACCGAAAGGTTCGGCACGTTTGGACTAGAAGACGGAATTACAGGCGGCCTTCGCTGCCGCTGAAGCTCAATGAACTCAACAAGATTTTTTTAACAACGTGCTCGACGTGCTCGAAAAACGAAACCGAAAGAAGATGAGTCGGGAGGGCGAAAGCTTTCTCCCGTCTGCCTGAAAAAGGAGGAAAATGTCTCGTTCCTTCCTTCTTCTCGTGTCCGCTTTGAGGCGCGTCAGTAGAATTGAGGAAGAGGCGCCGTTGGCACCTTTTTCCTCCATTTTTTTCTTAGAGTGTAGTCAACGCGGACAGGGCTAGTCAAGTTTCTCTTACGATCATGTAAGCCAGTGGTTCTCAAATGAGGGTCCGCGAAGGCATTCTAGGGGTCCGTGAAGAGCTGCCTCATCAGTCAAGCCCAGCAATAAAAGTTGTATTTTTTTAGGTCGAGAAGAAATATTTTAGTTTTTTTTTTCATGTCAATACAAGAGGCCTACTTCACATTAGTCCCTCGTATAATCCATTTTTTCTCTATCATATCAGCCGATCCCCAAGGGGTCTGCGAAACATCGATGGTTGAGAATCACTGATGTAAGCGACTGTTATCGCATGCAGTCAATAAATTCTTGCATTACACCACGGCAACGTGGAAAAATTAATATAATTTCGGTAGAATGACATTATAAGGTCGGCAGAAGAGTAGATTTCTCGGCTAGTTGGTTTTGGAACTTGGAATACATTTTAGCGTTTAAAAGACAAGGACACAAAGCGCATTGTGGTGTCTGATTCTCGTCTTTGTGTCCTTGTCCTTTGAGCGCTAAAATGTATTCCGTGTTCGTATAATCACCCAAGCTCGCGAACTGATTAAATCCCATTTTTAAATGTTAATTATTTTTTCATTTATTATTATTATTTTTATTATTAATAATTAAATTTTCCGTGTGGTAGGGGTACTAAAGCTACTATTCAGTCAACTAATTTACTTCTCCCTATGGGCTCGAGCTGCCTTATAACAAAAAATAACTTATTTTGTAAACAATATTACTATTACCTTCATACAGTTAATATTTTAGTATAAACGGGGTAAAGGAAATAAAGTAACATTTGTATAAATAAACACATAAGCACCAACAACGCACTTTCAATAATGCCAAACTTGTTATTCACTTTCCAATAAAAGCTAGGATATTACCACGCATATTTAAAAATCTCGACGCAAGAGCACGAGGTCTATAATGCGTCGTACTGTTGCGCCAACAAATGTTGACGCAACAGCACGACGCAAAAGCAAGAGGTTTATAAATCCTTGATGCAACCACACATACAAGACACAGTACACTACAATAAAAACGGCGGAGCAAAGTTCATTGAAAAATTCTTTCCGCGCTAGTCTCGTGGCTGACTCACAGTTCGGTGATTGTTGTCTGCGGGGGAGCTTGGAGAGCACTTGCAGACCTGCTGTCTCGGAGAATCCGCGTCGAGTTCCCACGGCGTTGGAAATCAGCCTTTCCTCAATATCCCCTCTGTCCGTCGATGTCTCGCTGCCTCCAGACAGTCCCGTCCGAGGAAAAATCTTCCTCCTGGTCTCTGTATCGTCCCGTACGCCCAGAACCTGGCCCCATTCTTCTTTCCCAATCCTTTTAGATGGGGGGCATCTCTTGCTCGGGTCTATGTCCCGCGGCGTCGACGTCGTAGTCCGCACTCACACTACGCATGCGCAACTCTCCTCCTTCCCTCTCTCCAACAGCTGCGCGTTACTCTCTGCGTTCTCTCTCTTTACCAGATGTGTGCACTTCGCGTGCGTTCGCTTCTACTCAAACCGCGCGCATGCGCAACTCTCCTCATCTAGTCTCTTCTCCTTCAAGTGTGAATATAAGCAGCGGTAGTGCGCTGCGCGCGTTCAGTTCGGCGCTGTTGACTCCACTTAACTCCGTTCTTCCGATGAAGTGTGATGGAAGCAACAGTCCCGTCAGTTAGTGGGTTGGCGCAAGCAAGCGTCAGCACCACCCCACAAACTAACTGCAACGCAACGTCCACTGAAGACAAAGTTGCGCAGCGAAGGGCAGGCGACGCTGAGCGCAAACGCTTGAAGCGAGCGGCAGACCCTGAACTATGGCAACGAGAAGCGGCATCCATTCGCAAGTTAACAACGTAATTACACGCAAGTTAACAACGTTACTAACAACGTTAATAACACCGTTAATAACGATCCGCGATGCTCCGCATCACCCCATGGTTCCCCTCGGGAAGATGGTGTAATTTTTTGTTCCCCTCCGGGGTCGTCCATTTCTCCCGCAGAAAAGGGGGGGAGAACTTCCGATTATTCCAGTCGGAGGCTCTGCTGGAATGTCCCTCGCCTGTTTTCGTTTGCTTGGGCAACGTGGTCCTCCTCTTGCTCGTGGTGAGAAGGAGGAGGTCAGAAGATTGTCACGTGCAAGAAAGGGGAGGGGGCGTCTTCTCCAAAGCATGTCGCGATCGCCATGAGTAACTGCCCGTTGCCCCTCGCTTCTTGAAACACGCACACACACCCACACACCCGCGCGCGCGCACCTAGCCGGATCATGCGTTGGGCCCAAGCGCCTTATTTCGAAGGATTAACCAAAGACGGGTATGTCACAACTTTCTCTCTCCCTTTCCAAGTTTGCTTTTCAAGTCGCCAGCGAGTCTGGTCACGTGAGGTTACGTATAGTTTCGGAATTCCTTGAGCTAAAAAGGTTGGGTTCCCTACTGAAAAAAAAAACAAAAAAAAAAACATTTGATATTCAAACGGGTGGCAAACTGGTCGACCCGTTTGAATCGAACGGGTGGAAAACTTGTCGATCCGTTCGGATCAAACTATATTATGGGATACGGGTACCCGTTTGAAACGGTACCCGTTCGAAACGGTACCCGTTTGATTTGGATGCCCGTTCGATACGGGTGCCCGTTCGACCTGGCACGTGACCACACGTTTTAACGTGCCATTCGAATTGGTAAATTATACGCTAGCCCTAAATGAGTATCGTCTGGGAGGTTGGTTGTCTTAAACTTATTTAAGACGTCCCGAAACTCATAAACCTACTTATAACATGGAGGAAACACGTTGAACAAATGTGCTCGCATAGGGGCTTGCAAAGGGGCAGGAAAACAGACACAAAAGATTGTTTTCAATACTCCTCGAAGTTTATTACCTCTTTCGTAGACAAGTACAAACGTGCAAGCGATCTGTGAAATGTGAGAGGCACTCTAAGCTTTTAAACAACCTAGAAAATTGCAAAACAAACAAGAACCGATGTAATTCTAGACTATAAAGGCAGACTTTCAGCGAAATTATTCTCCCGGCTGCCGCGAGAATAGACGCTGCATAATTCTATTGATAATCTGGAAAAGTACGCCTAGAAGAACGGTCAATCGTTGCCAACAAGCAGGTTGCCATGCACTTACCATAATAATAGCGGACTTGAAAGATGTAATCCGTCATATTTGTCGACACAGTCAAAGCAGGACAACCACACAAACACAAACGCGAGGGAACGGCTCCTTGGAAGTTTCAACACGATGCGGCACACAAGCTGTCGTTTGCCGAACCCAACCAAACCGCGAGAATTCCTGACTTGTTTGAAGAATCGTTTGTTGCCGACATATATATAGGACTTTTCTAACAGTGATAGCTTTCGTGCACATCCAATACGTTGTCGAGAGACATTATAATAAGACGGCAGGGTTAGGCGACAGATCGCAGCAGGTAGGACGAGCGAAGTTCGAACTGTAACTGACAACAAGCAGACAAAGAAAAAAGTGGCTGCCAGGCGCGCCCTTCCGGATCTGGATGCTTATCAGTGTGTAGGTCGCGCGCTGCGGCGGGTCACGTGACAGAGGTGACAAGAGATAGGAGAGAGGGGGCGCTGTGAAGCAACACCTCCTAGAAGAGAAGGCCGTAGCGCTCTTCTCGTGACGTCGCGAAGGAAGGCCATCGGGGGCGCGCGTCGAAGCGAAGACAACGCGCGTGGATCGACCGTCGTGCTAAAATGAAAGCTGCACATAGCAACGGGTCTAAGAAACACTTTATTACACGGGCAAAATATTACGCCGCTAAATAATCGGTATGAAATGGTACGAAGTAGGCGTATAAGAGAAAACATTGAGTCACGCAATTATTGATGTAGGGATGCATATTTTACACAGAAATACTTCGACAAAATGGCGAGACACGCAGTGATTCAACACAGCAAAACAGATCACAGGTAAGAATCTAGTAGACGTAGTTAACGCGGACACGGCTAGATAAGTGTCACGATTATGTAAGCGATGTTATCGCGTGCAGTCACTGAATTCTTGCATCATACCCCGGCCGCATGGCAAAAGTAACGTAATTTCGATTGAATGACATTATGGGGCCCACAAATCAGCTTCCGACGCTTGTATAATCACTCAAGACCGCGAGCTGATAAAGTCCCATATCATTTAATGAAAATATATCACCTTTTTCGTGTGGCAAGGGTACTGAACTTACTATTTACACTCAACTAATTTACTTCTCCCTATGGGCTCGAGCTTCCTTAGAACAAAATATATTTTTGTATACAATAATACTACTACCTTAATACAGTTAAGATTCTAGTATAAAAGCGGTAAAGGCAATAAAATAACATCAGTATTAATGATCTCTTAAGCACCAACAACACACTTTCGATAACCACAAACTTTATATTCACCTTCCACTAAAAACTAGAATATTACCACGCATATTTGCAAATGTCGACGCAACTGCGCACAGATAACGACGAACATGATGCCATTCGATCACGAAAAACAAAAAAACCTACTGCGCACTTTACTCGCGTCGCACATGACCAAGAAAGCCCGTAAATAAGTTGTTTCTCACCTGTCAATCGTATCCATACGTCCTACAATATCCGTGACGAAAACATTTGAACACGAACTTTTAGTCTCTCTCTGTCGAAAGAGAGGTCTATCGATTATCGACCAGGGTCATCCTTGGCTAGTTGCCACATATGTCACTCAAACCGTAGCAGGACTTGTTCCGCGAATCCACGTAAATGCCGTAGTATCAAGCGAACACAAGAAAAAAATTACACCATCTTCCCGAGGGGAACCATGGGTTGATGCGGAGCATCGCGGATCGTTATTAACGGTGTTATTAACGGTGTTAGTAACGTTGTTAGTAACGTTGTTAACTTGGGTTCCGCCGCTCGCTTCGTACGTTTACGTTGAACTTCACGGTCCCGAACCTCAGGTTCTGCTGCTCGACGTTCACGAACCAACGCGGCTTCCCGTTCTGGAAGGTCGGGTTCCGCCGCTCGCTTCGTACGTTTACGTTGAACTTCACGGTCCCGAACCTCAGGTTCTGCTGCTCGACATTCTCGAACCGCCGCTGCTTCACGTTGTCGTAGTTCAGCATCCGCCGCTCGACGTTGTCGAATGGACGCCACCTCTCGTTGCCGTAGTTCAGGGTCTGCCGCTCGCTTCAAGCGTTTGCGCTCAGCGTCGCCTGCCCTTCGCTGCGCAGCTTTGTCTTCAGTGGACGTATCGTTGCTGTTAGTTTGTGGGGGGGTGCTGACGCTTGCTTGCGCCGACCCACTAACTGACGGGACTGTTGCTTCCATCACACTTCATCGGAAGAACGGAGTTAAGTGGAGTCAACAGCGCTGAACTGAACGCGCGCAGAGAGAGAGAAGGAGCTACCGCTGCTTATATTCACACTTGAAGGAGAGGAGACTAGAGGAGGAGAGTTGCGCATGCGCGCGCGGTGTGAGTAGAATCGAACGCACGCGAAGTGCACGCAGCTGGTAGAGAGAGAGAGCGGTGAGAGTAACGCGCACCTGTTGGGGAGAGGGAAGAAGGAGAGTTGCACATGCGTAGTGTGAGTGCGCACTACGATGCCGACGCCGCGGGACATAGACCCGAGCAAGAGATGCTCCGCATCTAAAAAACTACCCGAGACTGCGGTGACGACCACACTCTTAAAAAAAAAGGAGTAGTACTTTGTCCTTTTGGGGGACTAAATCGATGTCACTGAGAGTGATCCCCCAAAAACGGCAAAACACCGGTTTAGTCCCCTCCTTTCTTTTAGTCCCTTTCCATTGATCCCTTGAGGTCGAAATTTTGAGCCGTTAAACGGAGCGATTTTGATCCCTACAGCAGGGCCTCAGGGACTAAGTTTAACTCTTCAGGGGATTAATTATGGTCCCTTAAGCGCTGTCGCGTCCATTATTGGGGGAGTACCTTTGATCCCTTTGAGGGTGATTGGGGACTGAACTTCGTCCCTTTGGGGATCAATTTTGCCACTTAAAGGGATAAATTTTAGTGTGATGAGGGACTAAATTTCGTCCCTTTGGGGATCAATTTTAAAGTAATGAGGGACTAAATTTCGTCCCTTTGGGGATTAATTTTGCCACTTAAAGGGATGAATTTTAAAGTGATGAGGGACTAAATTTCGTCCCTTTGGGGATTAATTCTGCCACTTAAAGGGATTAATTTCACAGTGATGAGGGACTAAATTTCGTCCCTTTGGGGATCAATTTTACAGTAACGAGGGACTAAATTTAGTCCTTTTGAGGATCAATTTTGACCCTTTTAGAGACGAATTTTACAGTAACGAGGGAGTAACTTTCGTCCCTTTGTGGACGAATTTTGACACTTTTAGAGACGAATTTACTAGTAGTGATGCCCTTCAGCTGTGAATAGGAGTGAAAGGTTTGCAGCACTGAACAGCTTCCTATTCAGAAAAGGCAGATTGTGCAACTTGGTATCTCGTCTGAAAAGTTGCACAAAGCGTCTTTTCCGAACAGGGAGGTATTCAATACTGCAGACCTTTCACTCCCATGCACAGCTAAAAGGTGGAAATATTGCAGTTCATCTGAAAAGTCTCGCACCTTTTTTTGGAAAAAGGAACCAGTGTTGCCAAACAAGCATCATGTCCAACCCTAATCTAAATGGTAATGAAGCCTGCAAAGACTGGATATGCTCGAACTTTCAGGCATGCTTTAACAGGCAACATCACCATTTTACGAAAAAAGTTGGACCAGCAATCTGTAGACAAAAATTCACTTTCATTGTGGAAATATATTTATTTTATAACTACAAAACACTGAAAATAAAAACAATTGCACATCACAAGTATACAAAAGAAAACACTGCCATCTTGGCACTAAAGCACTTGCCAGAATATAACATGACTAGCATATTGCTAAATCTAGCATGACTAGCAAAACTTGGCAAAAAAAACCTACCAAGAGACAGCTCTTTCCAATGTCCTTTTTTCCTTGTGTAATGAAAAGGACTAAAAAATCAAACCCCTTAGTAAAAAAAAGCTCCCATAATAAAATGAGGCAGCAAAATGACTAGTATATTTATAAAAAAAACAAAACCTGGCATGGGTTTGTGACTGAGAAATATATGTGCTAAAAAGGACTATAGAGGGTGACCCAAAGTCACCAGGCTCTATCTAAAATCAACCGTAAAAATCTATGCCCGCACATAGCAATCTAAACTTTTCGTCAAAGGTGCATTTCGCAGATTGGTTTTTTCTTGTAAAAAAGTGCAGCTCTCTGTAAAAAATAGGGCCAAGAAACTTGACAGGGTCTACAGCTGGCGGCGACGCAGACGACCAAGTCCAATGGCAGACCGTGTTTGGCGTTCGTATTGCTAGATGGCGTCGGGAGCAGCTTCCGAACGTGCAACCGTTCAGCTGAAGAAAGCAGACGAAATCTGTTGGCAGCAAAAGCGCCTACGATGAGCAGACGTATTTCTTTTTACTTTAAGTTTTGCTTTTATTGTTTGCATGTATTTTTTTTTTAACCAGAGGTACATTTCAAGAAGCTGTCGCGATGAGGAGGTAGCGCCATCTACAATATGAACGCGAAACGCACCCCGCTACTGGACTTTGTCGTCTGCCTCGTTGCCCGCCGTAGACCCTGTCAGGTTTCTTGGCTCCATTTTTTATAGAGCTACGCTTTGCGATTATACAAGAAAAAAATGACGCGTGAAATACACCTTTGATGAAAACGTTTGGATTGCTACGTGAAGGCGTCAACTTTTACGGTCCATTTTAGATAGAGCCTGGCGGCTTGGGTCACCCTATATTTATAAATTAAAAAAAAAACCTGGCATGGGTTTTTGACTTTCAGGAATAGATGTGCTCAAGAAAATAAAAATAAAATGCATTCCTTCAATGCATTACACAAGCACAGAAAAACTTGTTTAGCAACATGTGTAAAAAAAAAACAAAAAAAAAAACTTCAGTTTTTTTTTTTTTTTTTCGAACTTAGGGTGGTCAGCAGCCTTGTGCCCATGCAGCCCAGCTTTGAGTGTTTCAGACCTGCAAGTCTCTCGAAACAAACAAATGTACGACGACACTTAAGGAAGTACTGAAGGTCAAAAACCCATGCCAGGCAAAAACAAAGTGCTACAGCTTCCAGAGGGCCCTCTGCCTCATAGGCCTGATTTTCAAAAAGCACACTGCTGGGCTCTGTTGATGTCGTGGGGCACACTGCAATGGGATAGACTGCGGGGCAAGTCTGAAAAAAAGATTGAAAATTATATAAAGTCAGTCTTTCTTGTTTTCACCATTGTTTTGCTAATTTCCTCCGCTGTCAGCTACAGTGGTGACCCAAACTACGGACGGAACACACAAGAAACATATCTTACGAGTGAGCTCCCCACCAGAGTATCAACTACTAATCTTTGTGCCACCCCTCTTCTGGCCACAGCACCCTGAAGTCTGGCTTTTACAAGTAGAAGTTTGGTTCAGTGTCTCAAATGTCATCAAAGGCAACGTGTTTCTACCATCTGGTTGCTGCCCTTCCGAAAGAGGTAGCGTTCAGTTTACGGCATTCTTTCGAATCCGCCTTTGGCCACACTGTATGAAGCACTTAAAGCTTCCATCCTAAAAGGAATGACGGTGTCAGAAGGCAAGCGATTACAGCAGCTGCGTTCAGCAGAAGATCAGCAACGTCAAGTTAAGACCAATGTATTCCATTTCGCACGTGCTGGCTGGCGTTTGGCACACGCTCTTCGTTCTAACTGATCGCCGCTGCCACAAAGGCAACCAGCACCTGTGAAATATTTCCGGTTTGGCTGAAAATGATGCTATGCTCTATATGTAGAAACGCACTTCATTGAAGCTTCATTTATTGTCCCCCTTCAACCGACAACTGAATAAAGCATAAATCTAGTCAAACCCGCTAGGAACTTAAAAGAAATTTTACTGCGAGATGTAGCTTGTGAAGAGCCCAGAAAAAGCTGTTTCTTATTAAAATGGCAGCTACCACTGAAAACAACCAAGAGGTTCTATTCAGAAATGACAGCTGACATCACTTGTAAGTGGCTAAAAGAATATATGACAGGTCATTAGATCAGTGAGGCTTGATTTAAAACAGGCCTGAAAAATTAGCCCCTACATGTAACAAGTTTGAACATTCACTGAAGATGTTTTACTGCCGAATGTCGGACCGATGCAGGCGATAGAGTTAACCAAGGGTTATGTTTGTGGTGCTAACTCCCGATAGGCACAGCAAGCAGACAATAGCGCTCGCTGGATTTACTCGCATAATGACTGCACCACCCAAACAGGCATCAATATATGGACTTATTTTTAGTTTTGAACTGCGTCCAACTTAGCCTGCTAGCCACCAAGACCGCCACGAAATCATGGCAGTCTTGTTGCCTACAATTTGTTTTAGTCATGCTATATATAAATAGTCTAGAATGTTCAGTCTAGTTAATGAAAACGTCTAAACTTACTTCGCATGTGATGAAGGAATTGTGCGTTTCTTTCAGCAGGAGTGGAAACAAACAGAAGAAGATCAGACAGTTCAGTTCTGAAAAATAATAATGGCAAAGTTAGCTACTTCAGGAAACTAACACTTCCAACTTGCATCCCCCAAATTGTTAATATTTATCAGTGGTCAACCCGAACTAACTATGCCATGCACCATTAGGCATTGTCCGCGAAATGCCACCATAGATTGCCCGAAGCAGGTTCCTTTTTCCTTTTTGAATGAGGAAAGTTCATTTGTTGATATTTTCACACCAACACCCACCACCTAGTCACCCCCCTGCAGTAAACTGCAGCGTAATACACTGAGACCAATTTTTGTGGACTGCTTGAAGTGGGTTTGAAGCATTAAAAAAAACTTTAGATGCTCATTTTACTGCAAACTTGTGAGAATGGCAAAGTATCAGTTTCGAAAGCCCAGTCCCCAATACGCTATCTATGCCTTCTGGCGTGCTTTGGCGACACATGAACGCGCACGGTGCATGAGATGCCCAGACGTTATCGAAGCTAGGAAGTTCACGCTGGAGGCGGGACAACTGAAACTGCTCCCCGTCGTTCTCACTTAGTCCGCGACTAGACCACGACTCGTCCGCACTAGTGATGTCAGTTCAGTCGTTATCAGTGCTACGTTCTCGAAGCACGTCGACGGCGTCGTCTAACGAAATCAGACCATCAAAATTTTGCAAGAGCTTCCCTTTAGCCACAAAGTGAACCAGGAATACCATGCAGCCAAAATGCTACCAGGTGAGAAATAAGGGCCCGATTTTGTTTCCTCATATGCACACACTTAATGAACACATTAATCACCCATGGCAGTAATATTTTTTTTTAAAACTAATCCATTCAATTGTGCTCAGTGCCAAGTGTCACGGCAATGCAACAAAATAGGAAGGCTGTAAGTAAGCATCACATCAGTAATGCAAATTTAAATCACCAGACGGTCACTCACAATTTAAAATTAATCTACAGCGGCAATTGGAATTTCAGATGCCGTACAGCTCACTGTTAGATATCTCACATTTAATTTACATAGTTTGCACCCACCTATCACATGAACTGAGTCTGCACTAATTTGGTTGCAATAGAAAGCTAGCTGGATTGGGACTTCCAGCTAACAGTCAACGAAGGCTAAATTCTAAAGCATGTATACCTTGTTTCTCGGATTCCTCAACAACATCCATCCTCTCAAGAGTCTTGTAAAAAATATCTGGCTTTGGCTTGTTCTCAGTTAGTTGAAGGACTACCGTCAGGTTTTCGGAGGCCATCTCGAAGAAACGTTGCTTCGGATTGATGCTTGTGATCCGTTCAAACTCGTAAAAAATCTGAAATAAAAAAAAGTTGATCTTTAGTCAACCTATAAATCATAAAACTACCCTGTAGAAAAGCAGGAGGCAAGTAAAAAAGATTCCTATTTTATTATTAGACAGAATCGTAATTGCAAAAATGTCAGTGGGATAAAAAGACTCGTGGTGCTTGCTTTTGCCATGGAGGAAGTGCCAGTTAAAGGCAATGGAATTGTTATCAGCTTTCTGAAAGTAATTAGTTCCAAGCACATTTCATTATGCTTGTGATCACATTTAGCTTTGCCCGTGCTTCGACAAATGCTAATAATACTTTAAAATAAATAAATAAGTAAAGACAAGTATGAAGTACCCCGATTCTCCACATAAAGCAGACTTATGCATAATGCATACTGTTTTCGGTTGGCCAGTTTCGATCAGAGGCATCTTTGTGCGAGTTAGGCTATTGATGAAATTTGTTCGAGAATGAGACATGAAAATACAACACAGTCTGCATCACTCAACTTTATGTAAATTGTCCTTTAGTGTACGATATATTGCCTTCTACTTCATCTTCTGCATGGTCCTCCTCCTCGTAATCCTGACCTTTTTCTCCTTCCTACGCAGTTTGAAACATTCGTAACCAGTCTTTCCTAGGCGTAACAGTGCTGTGATAAGACCCTGCAGCTCATTAACTAATGTGTCTAGGGATTACATACAATTGGTGCTACTTCTCTTTTTGGTGGCCACAAGAGTACATATAAAGATTGTAGTTTCTAAGACAGCAAATAATTAAAAGTAAGGACACTGAAAATAGAGAACAAATTTCTTTGGGATAACATTATTCACTGCAATGGACGTTAGGCAGACAGCGTTAGCCAATAATCAGTAGACTACAGTCGCCAACTGATTTTTTGGACACTGATGTTTTCACCGAACTGTCACTCACACCAGAGTTAATGTGTACCATTGATCGAAATTTCGAATGACAAAGCATATTGCTCGATATTTTGTACATAATTTGCGTGATTTCCTCAGTTTGCACCCAGAAAACAGCCGCCGCAAGCTTAGGCGCCGCTATTTTTCGTTGTTTTAATGTTGCCCTGTAGCCTCGATACTACGTCCTACGCAATAAACAAGCTGGGTTTGGGTTATAGTCGGGTTTTCCGGTACCGCTACTGCCAAAATGGCCACCCTCTGCCCATTTTTATAGTTCTTCCAGTTCTTCTCAAGCGCCGTTAACATATATGCGACTGAGTAAGACCGGGAGAGACCAGACCGGTTTTTAAGCCTCTTAAGAAGTCTTAGGACCGGAAACGCTGCAGCGGAGCTGGTCCTAAGACATCGCAAGAGGCTTAAAAACCGGTCTGGTCTCCCTCGGTCTTACTCGGTCGCAAGAATGTGAACGGGCCTTAATGGTCAGTGTTTTTCGAGTGGGAGAAGAGCGGCCGTCTGCCATTTTCGTGGTCTTGAGTGCAAAGGTTTTTTTGCCGATAGGCTTAGTATTGAACTAAGCCTAAACGTTGGAGACTAAACGTTGTCTCCAAATAGTGCCCACTTCAACTTCCCCGTTTGTGCCAACGAAGGCACCGACAAAGCGCATCACCTTGATCAAACAGATCAACAAACAAGGAAAAAGTGAATATAAAGCAAAAGTTGCAAGAGAACTTAAAATTGACATCAAGCAAGTGGAAAGTGGCCAATATGCAATGAAATATGTGCAGAAATTTGACATTTTGGCTGAAATCCGATTTCTAACCGCTTGATTATTCAGACAATTTCGGGGTCTCCTCAGAGTCTGAAAGATCGGTCGGCGATTGTTATTACCTAAAATCCGTTCACTATTCAAATATTTGTTTCAGCTGGTGCATTCTAATTAGAAATTTCCTGCCCGTCGACAAAATATGCCTAACGGATGTGAAAATTAAGAACATAAAATTCTGCCCTGCACTGTTCGTCAAATTTAAGCCGTGAGCAAAAAAGAGACCGAAACATACAAAAACAGGCAGCGGCCGAGTTCAGCTCGGAAGCAACATCAGCCTCTGCAGCGGAAACTGGTTGCTGAGTTGATAAGGGTCACATGGCCATTGAAAAGGGGCACCCTACTCTAATGTCTCATCGGTCACTCAGCTTTCTGTGTCAGTGCAAAGCAGAATTTAGATATCAAATTTTAAAGGGTAACTGCAAAGAAAAAAAAGAAAAGTATTTTTAAACAACCTAATTGGGACAAGCATGTCAGAAAACAATTTTTCCGCCACAAACAAAATTTGTTACAGCAATATTTATTGCGCTACACCGATTTTGGTTTGCGGCTATTTCGTCCGTTTTAAATCGCGCGCCACAAAGTTGGTATTATACGTCACGTAGTGGCTGCTATACGTCACGGAGCGACTTATAACAGCCACTCCGCACGCGTCGAAAGAGCGGGAGTTTCAAATGTGGAAAAGTTGTGACTCCAACTAAATTATGTCCTGTGGCGTAAATATTGCTAGAAAAAAATTGTTTTTTCGCGGAAGATTTGTTTTGTGACATGCTTGTCCCAATTAGGCTGTTTAAAAAAAAACACTTTTCTTTGCAGTTACCCTTTAAAAATCACTATGGCATATTTTGACAACAGGCAACAGATTTTAATTGGAATGTGCTACGTGAGGTCAGATTTGGGGTTTTATGGCTTTCACCTCTCTGCTTTGCCTGGATTCAAAACTCACTTGGAGCCACCGAGGCAACATCTGCCAGGTGAAGCAAAATATTTAAAACATTGATTAGCGGATTTTAGGTCATTAATTTGCTCAATAAACTCCATGATGTCTGTTCTGGAGGATACCGTATATACTCTAGTAATAGCTGCACTGTTTATGAAGAAAACCTGAGGGTTCACTTTTCTACAAAGCACGCAGATTGCCAATCACCGCGATCGACAGCATGATTCCAGGTGTTTATAGGACAGAGATAATGTCTTTGCGCAAAGATACCATCTGTGAAGATTGCATTTGTATGAAGAATCGTGTTCGCGATCTTGTTAATCCCTATGTTATTTATGTACAACGTAATGATTAGCTGTACATGTGTTCTGTGGGAAAGTAGACGCAATGGCCTTCTTCATAAACAGTGCGGCTATTACTCGAGTAAATATGGTAAAGTCGTCCAAAAAGAATCAGCTCTCCATTTCCAGTGTCCTCTTTTTTTTATTATTATTTGCCGTCTTAGGAAGAAACACCCACTTAATAGCTAGAACACTTCTAGGCAGTCAGACAGCACAGGGGCAGAGCATTAGACTACTGGAAGAGAGTTCGGTGGCTCGATTCCTGCAAAGGGACAAAGTGATTTTTGTAAAGAAACATGGCCACGTTATGTTTTCCGTTACAACCTATCGTGATGCTTGAGACCTAGAAGCCAGCCCTAAAATGCTTTGTACGTTATTAATTAAAAAGAAGCCCTTCATTCACTGTTACAGGCAAGTAGACTTGATGGCACTAAACAAAATATTACCTGGTCTGCGAGTTTAAGGGCCGGATAATCCTCCAAGATGTCCGAGATTGAGGCGGTCGAGCTGACAAGCTCCCTCCTTGCCTGGAAGGTCCATCCCATGGAGTCGTCCACAACTTCCTTGTCAGGAACCGGTTTCTTCAACTCTCTTTTCATGGCGTCCATGTGGCCAGCGATGCTGTGCCGATCCTCTGACACAACCGATGCTCCAAACTGCGCACACTTGCAAGCAACAAACAATCTTGTTCAATAAATCTGCTCACCACCCCCAGTCGAATTTTCTATCCATTTGACCTTTTGTACCAGGTTCTGTAGCAGGCAAAATATTGGTTTGGAGCAGCCACTCACGATTTTGGAACAGATGCCAACATTTGTTAGCATATCACTTCGAAATAAGAAGTTATTGTATCTCTAAATTAGTTCATCTGTGGTAATGATTGATTGTTCCTCTTTGCAACAGGAGCATTTTACTTGTTACGTTCGCTGCTAAAAGTAAGAACGCAAAAGTAACACAGAGCCTTTTTATAAGGACTAGGGCTCTGTTCAGAGTAGGTTCTATTTACAATGGGTACTTAAAAACTCAAAAAATATGTCCACCTTGTCGATGGACTCTTTCTCAAACAATGCGCTTGCACCGCCTGTGGCAGCCTCTCCATGCCTCGCTGGAACCCCTTTCTGGTGTTGCCTCGCACCCACGAGACAACCACTTTAAGCTTATCAATGAGCCCGAAATGATGTCTTCACAGGGTTTTGTTCATACCGCCTAACAGGTGATAACCACTGGCGGCACAGTCAGGCCATAACCACGCACGAATTAACATTGAATGGTCGTACATTTTGTCCAAAGATGGCCACACTCGATTGCCAGTCTAGCATGGCATCGTGTGCATTCTTGTCAAGCCGGAATTGGCCGGCATATAATCTGGTTTGGCCATCTTTCTGACATTTAGTACGACCAGCTGGACATTTGGTCGTGCATCGGTAAGGCCTGACCGTGCAGCCAGTAGCTACGACCCTTTCGGTGGCATAAAAAACCTGTGAGGATGCCATATCCTGAACATTGATAAGCCAGAAACAATTGTCCAGGCCTGTTTCCAGCAGGGCATGGAAAGGCTGCCACAGGTGGCACTAGGGCATTCAGCTTAAAGGGGTCATGAAACTCTTTTCTTACTTTTTCCTCTTTAGCTTTCCTCCTCAACTCATAAATCGCGCAGTCTACCAAACAGTTCAAGGAGACTAAAAGAGGGGAGTCCCCTCTTGCTCGGAATATTGTTTGTATAGCTGGACAGAGCCATTCTCCCCCTAGAAGATTAGTCCGTCGCTGAAAATTCAGACAAAAGTTGCTTTCCCCACCCCGCTCACCCCGAAACTGACAGTGCTGTGGAAGCTACCCACACTTGCCACGTGATCACGCTCTCTCGCGCATACCCACGCGCAGAGAATGAGGTCTGGTGATGAAAGGGAGGTGGCCGATTGGTAGGGCAAGCGTGTAGCTTCCACCGCAATGTCAGCTTAGCGGTGAAGGGAATAAGTGAGGTCCGGTATCGTGCGACGTGCGTTTGGACCCGGTGACACGCTTTGGGAACCGCGGATGTATCACAGTGAAAAGGCAGAGCTTACGAAGGGGAGGAGGTACGAAATAGTCCGCTGTGTTTTCAAATTTTCTCACTGAAAGTCAGGCTTTTGACTTTCTACCTTTTTCTTTTGACCCACTGAACGATGTGCTATTAGTAAAATCCCAATCTAAAGTGATTTATACCAGCCGAAAATTTGTTTCATGGGCCCTTTAAGGAAGTCTGTCGAGAAGGTGGATGTAACGACCTCTAAGTGACCGGTATCTGCAGAAAAAAAATAAAGAACAAATCAATATGGTGTGCCCCCTTGCATTACCTCACAAACCCAGATGATATCTGGTTGTGTAAGGTGGTGAGACAATGGGATCCTTACAAGAGAAGACTAAGACTGAAGGATCAAAGGGAAGAGAAACAGATATTTCAATTAGTCGCATTTACCATTAAAATAAAGTGTCATGAAAATTTTCTTCGAATGTGTGCAATGCCACACAGAAGCTCAGAATTATTGTGAATATGAATAAAGTATGAGGCACCTGTGTTTCGATTCTTATGCCACAGGGCAGAGAATGGACAAGAATTATGTGCGTCCCGCTACACACTTAGTGCTAACAAGCCATCACCTGTTTTCACTGATGTCTCTTAGTATTGAAGGCCCAGTAGAAGCACTAACCTACTATAAAATACCGGGCAAGCACCCACTCAAACTTTGGAGATAATCGCAAAAAAATGAGGGATGAGCCTTGTCCGGTCATCAATTTTACATATAAATGTACCGTGCATATTTTTTAGATTTTACAAATTTGGGAGTGGGCGCTTAGTGTGGAATGGGCGGACGCTCGGTATTCTATGGCAAGTTGTAAATTTTGATACCAGGCAGCACACTTTCTAAGTAAAATGCGAAAAACCTCCGAAGTCGTGTTCGCACTAACAGTGTCGCAAGGTGTACAAAATTTAAGAACCCTCCCCCACACACCACCGGTGTCCTGTAGCAACGGCGAGGGTCGGAAACATCAGCCACAGCTGCAGTCCCCTTGGAGCACGTTGCTCTGTTGTTGGGAAGAATCCCATGTTCTTGAAGCTTCCGTCGCTCATACTTCGCTTTAAAGCGAAGTGAGCGCTGCCAGGAGTCCTAGAATGTTCAGGATCATTACTGAACACTAAGAGATACTCATATGTCATGAAAAACCACTTACATATCCTGTGCCAATGCTGTCACGAAGGTCTGGATGCTTGAGGACGAGCTGCCGTGCTGCTTCAGCATAGAGCCTTCCAGGATAACTGAAAAGTTTCACATAAAATTCTCAGTGCCATAACCTTGATGTATGTCTCTGCTGAGTTAACTTACAGACTGTACTGGCATAAAAGGTGGTATGTCCACTGAATTATTCTTTTTCTGAGTGTATTTGTCAGGCAGGCCTTGTCTTTCTGGGCTTTCAATGACAGAACAATGTCGAATGGAAAGTCTGGAAGCACAAAGTCCAAGTCCGAACGCACAGTTTGCACTCCTTCTGCACCAGTGTCCGAAACCACAGCACTAGATAGTCTGAAACAGAAAAAGACCTATGAACATCTGCAAACTCCAGTCATTGTAATTTATCAGCACTGTTAAAATCAAGCAACATAAGCTTACTCTGCTTCAATCCCAGAGGCATTTCTCTTTTGAATCAAGATGATTTTTCCTTTATCTTCGAGAACTGCGCCGCAGTCATAGTCCACAAACGCCTCGAACTCCTTGTCAAACACCTGATGGCGAGTGTAAAGAGAGGATGTAGTAAACATTGCTATCCAGTTGTAAACATAGCTGGGAAGGGGGGCAGAGCTAAATTAAAGAAACAAAAGCGCAAGAGCTCTTTCATGAGCAGGGAATGGTTATGTTGGCTGTCGTCAAGACATAGTTCGCCTAAGGTGGGCTGGCTTCAGACGGGGCAACTTTTCCAGCAATTTTGAGGTTGCTGGCGGGTTGCATAGTTCGCCTAAGGTGGGCTGGCTTCAGACGGGGCAACTTTTCCAGCAATTTTGAGGTTGCTGGCGGGTTGCTCCCTAGCTTCCCCTATATCTACACGCGAGCAGCTCTCACAACTCCGAGACGTTTGAAGCGGCAGCAGCCAATCAGGGACGCAATATTTTCACGTGGAAGCCCTGCGCCGGTGATGATGACAACTAAAGACTCAGTGCTGGTTTGAAATTGATCAATTTTTTTTTTTAAATAAACAGTTTCAGAAAGATGCATTAGTACTCTCAACGTTACTTTAAATGTATAAAAACATGTGTATAGCACGTAAGAGTGTATCTAAATAGTGCAAGAAAAATAAAATGTAATGATGATAGCAAATTGCAGCAATTGGTTGCTGTGTGTGACCGCAAGCGGCTGGTGTTGCGACGTCAAGTTGCTGGACGAAATTGTTCCGTCTGAAGCGGGCCTAAAGCTATAGCACGGGAACACGTCTGAAGCAGGCCTAAAGCTATAGCATGGGAACAGTGAAGTGTCTCAGGCTCTGTAATGTTAAATAAAGTAGCGCAGTGTTGATCCAGCCAATTTGTTTTGAGCTGCACTCACGAGCTGAGTAAAAGGTAGTTGTAGGTAGCAATCAAAAGTAAACCTTGATTGTTTTGATCTTAATGGAATGTAACAAAAAACCACTATTAAAATTTCCCAAGCTTGGGAAATGTTAATAGTGGGCGCTTAAACGAAACAGGTGCTTTGGCGGTATTTCACGGTAAATACTACCGGGCATTTGAGAAAATTATGTTTTTTGACTGGCGTAAATAAACTACCCATAGCAGACAGATGAAACACAGATGTGATACTAGCGGCTGTAGTAGGATGCATAAGTTTGAGAAAATGATGTTACCTGGATTGAACGACAAGAGATAGATAAAATTTCTGTATGAGGCGAGGTCTCTAAAGCCTAATATCGCCAAGGCAACAACAGTGAGCATCTGTTGCATTTGAGTGTTTGGGTTGCCGGCTGGACGCCGCGAAGCGGCGTCAATGCAGGTGGGGTGGGGCTGGCTTAAGGCAAAACACTACTCTAAAATGTACTATTTTACTTTTGCAGCTATTTTAATAAAATTCACTGTGCCCATATGTGCTTCTTCCTCAATTCAAATATGAAATCAGTTTTAAAATATCTCAATTAGTTTTCAAGTTATAAAAAAGTGGTGGCTAATTTGGTAATTTCTTACGGGTCGTTAAAGCCATTTCAAACAAAAATATATTTTTTATTAATGCAGATGCGTAGCTAAAAGTCTGCCATGCATTATAAAGCAGTTTATATTTTCACAAAATTACATTACTATATAAAAATTGGCTAATTATGCCAATTATGACACTAATGGAATCACATTATGTACTATAATTTGTTTGCCACCCTAAACTGTAAAAAAAAAAAAGCTTTGGAGTCTTCTGAATAGAACGGGTATCAAAATTTTCAGAATGCTAGGATAAAAACCTCGTGAAAACCCCCGTAAGGGTAAGCATGTTGACAAAAAACATGAAGATGAGAAAATCGAAGTTAAAGTTTTGACATTGAACATAGAAAATTGTGAAGAATGAATAACAATAATTGCCGTGAAGGTGCAGTGTAAGTCTTCCTGAACAACTCTACACAAAAAATGATGTAAACCATTCATGGGAACATTAGAAAAAAAAAGTAAGTAAAGAATGAGTGAAATGTTGATAAAATCAAATTGGAAGGAAGTGGGTTTTCAAAAAAATATTTTTTGTTTATTGGTCTATCTAGGATTTCTTGTACAGGCATGCAGTTTACTATGCTGATTCCATAACTGCAATCAGATTTCAGATATCTTTGTCAAAAGTTATCAACAAAATAAAATATTAATTAGCTAATTTTAAAAATCTTGCTCAAATTTTAATGCAAAAAGGTATCAATTGCTTCCTAAAGAAATGTCATACAAGCTAAAGCTATTTTTTTAGCACCATATAATCATGCAAAAGAATTAAAGTGAACAGAAGACATAATAGAGGCTTTAAGAATGTCTAATAATGAAATGCCAGTTCTATATGCCAAAAAATATCAATAAAAATAGCTCTAGCTTGCAGTGTAGTCCATTCCAAAGAAAATTAGTACCGAGTTTATGAAAAGCGGTTGAGCGCAAGTGAATCAAAAAGCCTACCAGGCCGGAGAATAGCTGGGAGAAAATATACTTCGACATGTGGATATGCATACCCAACAATGTTGAAGCTTTATATGAGATGCCCTTGGTTTCAATTTCATACTAAAAAAGAGGCACGGGGAGGGAAAGCAGCCCCTTATGCAACAATTGGTTAGCCCTGAGACATGGGCGAAGTTGTCGAACACGAACTTGATCCAGTTGCTTCCATCAGCGGTAGAGAGAGTTGCGGCATCGGCGAAGGTTTTCGCCGATACGGCACGTCTCCTTAGTGTTTAGTCTCTGCGTGTTTACTTTCAAACCGGCGTCCACAGCCATCGAAACACAAAGCGCGCAGAACGAAACAAGCAGGAAGGCAAATATAAGCGAAAAAGGAAAGCCAAACAAAGAGGAGGTATCAAAATATTAACACGAAGGACGCAAAGACAGGGAACACACGAAACACTAGGAAGCAGAAAGAAAACACTGAAATTATCGATAGAGAAAGCGGAGAAATGCGAATATAACGTGTCTAGTACGGCGAAGCGAGCGAAAGCAGACGACGCGGTAGCCCGCGGAGCGACTGGGACGCCGCGCCGGGGAAGCCAGGAGAGGAGGCGCGCGTCTTGGCCAATGAGAGAGCTGCGCCTCGGATGAGCGCGCGCTTTGCCCAATCAGCGCCTTTCCAGCCCTCGGGAAAGATAAGCGCGGGAAAGTAGCTTCCGAAGAAGACTAACATGGAGGTCAGACGCTTGAACTTTGTCGACATTTCAGAGTTTAGGCTTAAAGTCGGGTCCGTCATCGGTTACAAAGTGTCACTCTTTTTCAATTTATAGACCGAATTGAGCATTTATATTTTATGAGGATATACTCTGAACTATATAGACCAATCGTAAATTTTTAAAAATAGAATTTTTCGCGATTTTATATTTTAAGACTCGCGTCTCGCCTAACACGCTCCCCAGTGATACTCGCGCCCTCCGAAAAGGGTCACCAGAGGTGCACTCGTCAGAAAATGACCCAGTCGGGCACGGCCCTGCGTCATCACAACAGGCAGCTTAACAATTGAAAAGGCGCAGTTATACTTCGTTTCACATTATCTCCGAGCGAAGCCAAAGCTAGAAGCGCGAGACCAGTGCTTTTTGCGTTTCTCCCCAGCTCGAGCAACGCCTGAACGCACGGAACTTTCGCGCTCGCGCTTCCAGCTTTGCCTTCGCTCGCACGTAAGATGAAACGAAGTATAGCGGTCGTGCTACGGTGAGCGAGCATCGATCACATTACGCGCACTACAGCATCTCGACGCAAAAGGTGACAAGGGGCACACAAAAACACGTCGACACTTTTGCGTTCGCATACCAATGTTTAAAAAAACACGCCCTCCTAATTTTATCGGGCAACATTATACTACCTTTACATAGAAAATATAAAAACAGCAATTGCCAACTTACCTGGATCAATGTAGACTTGATGTCGACGTCGGGAAACTTCTCGGATATCGCTTGCCTCAGTTCACTCTCCGCACAGTTCTCTTGCAAGTCGATTACTCGATTATGTTCTTCAAATGCAACGAGTAGGCGCATAGTTCCTCCTAAATACCCGTTGGGACCTCTCGAAAAAGCTGCTCGCTCCTCAAGAACACTGGCAGGAACAACGACGGCGACAACGACGGCGACAACGACGGCAACAACAATGGCGAAAACACAGCTCCCGCTCCCGAAGAACAAACGATACCGACTTTCCCGCTCACTGTGTTCCCGCCTTTTTCGCTTCCTGCGGTTCTCCAGTTTTTCGTTGAAGATCATGGCGCGGCCGACGCGGCTGCCGCGGTGACAATAGCACTGATGGCACCACATACACCCTAGCAACAGCGCTCACGCCGGATTGGCTGACGCTGCCGCCGTCTACAGGTCTACATAGGCAGCGGTTTGAGCGCAGAAGCGCAGCGTCTTACTTTTTTTTTAGCATTTGGCGATATTTATTTATTTTTTACGACTAACACTGAAAAAAAAAAAAACGAATGTTGACGACGAAACTTCGCTGAACTAAATGGTATGCACACCTCGCCGACCTCTTTTGGATGGATAGATAGTAATGGCTATTATACCCTTTGTAACGGGCGGCAGCTTGCGCCACCTAGCCTAACTTGCGCCTTTGTCTGATTTATTCCCATTTTACCGAGAGCGCTACAAAGTGCTGTATCAAAGCAAATTAATTGTTTTAGAGGCTTTCTTTCGTGTCTTGTATCGAGAAGGCGTAGGCTAACTAAAAGCACTAAATCGCCTTAAAAATGGTGGTAAGATTATGTGCCTCGCGCCCCGCTTCATGTGTACTGTGTACGTTCCAGGTTTGCGTTCACGTGCGGGGCTGCATTTCATCTGTCGTTGTTTACTCTGAGAGTTATTTCGTGTAAGCAGCTGCCATGCCTGTAATATACTGCCCCCTCTGCCCCTTCTATGATGTGAAGTTTGTACGAGTTGTGAATCACGTAGGTCAGGTCCATGCAAGTGCATACAATTTCAAAGTGACCTGTGGTTTGGACAACTGCGTGAAAGTATTCAGCTGTTTCCAGACCTATAGGAGGCACCTTTACCGGAACCACAACATGCTCGACACCGAGTTCAGCTCGGATGACGCAGCCCAGTCAACACCAAGTGCGAGTGCTTCAGCTACAGAGGACTTCAATGAGGGCACCGAGCCTATTACACAGCCTTGTGACAGCGCAAAGCTCGACAAAGAGACGCGGCCATTTTTGGAGGTGAAAAGGACATTATTGCTTTTCCATCTCAAAATGACTGAAGGCCTGAAGCTGCCTTATAGTACAGCAGATACTATTTTTGGAATGGTTAAGCTGTTGCTTTCTGCAACCCTCAGGGAGTTTGCAGAGGAAGTCAACAAGAAGATGACGACACTCAAAGCTGATCTGTCGGGCTCTGACATCAGCACACTGCTTCAAACAGAAGGCCTAGTGGATGTTCTGTTTTCTGGAATCCAAACCAAACACCAGCGAACAAACCTTGTCAAAAAAAGCCTTCCGTACACCGAAGCAAGAGAAATTCAACTGCAGCAAGGTGGGGCTCCAAAAAGATCTTTCCAATATGTGCCCATTCAAGACATACTCTAAAATCCGCTCACCTGTGACGACATCTACGAAAGTGTGGAACAACCTCCAAGCCAAAGAATGGACGGCATGTTGAACGATTTCAGCGATGCCAACTTCATCCGAGAGCAGCAGAAGAAGGTACAACTTGCTGGAGACCAGCAAAGCACCATTTTTCTTCTTCTTTACACCGATGAACTGGAACTGAACAATCCACTGGGATCTGCAGTAGGTAAACACAAAATTCTCCTTGTCTACTTCAGCATCCTGAACATACACCCACGACACCGTTCCAAGCTGAGCTCTATACATCTGCTCATTATTGCTCGATACTCGATGGTCACGGATTTTGGGTTGAAGGTCCTCTTGGAGCCGCTCATTAAGGATCTCAACATCTTGAGGACACACGGGTTTAGAATGCACGGAAAAGCATTTAAAGTATGCGTCGTTGCAGTGGTTGGGGACAACCTTTCACTTCATCGTCTGGCTGGCTTAACGTGCTCCTTCAGTGGTGGGCGTGTGTCCCGCTTCTGCTTAGCAAAGTATGAAGATTTACGTGATCTTGTCCTTCCTACCCAATGTGTTACAAGGTCGGCTGCATCTCATGCCAGTCACCTGGCTGCATTTCTCCTGGATCCTGCACGCAATGGTAAGATCTACGGCATCACAGGTCCGTCCCCACTTGCGTCTTTGGAGGGATTTGACATCATGAATCAACTTCCCCCAGATGCTATGCATGATGTCCTGGAAGGTGGGATTGCAGTTGTGGTCAAGGCCGTACTGAAGGGTCTCGTAGATTCAAAGGTTATCAAGAAAGACGACTTGAATCGCATTGCTCAGTTTTCCTATGGACAACATGACAAGAAGTCGAAGCCTGTGTTTCATCCCGACAAGTTTTTGGCTCCATCTGGCAACTTGAAGGGGACCGCTTCCCAGAAATGATGCCTTTTTCGACTGTTGCCTCAGATTCTTGGAGACTTGATTCCACAGAATGATAGCAACTGGAATGTGTACACGGCGTATCGGCACATTGTGGACATAATTCTCTCGGATACAATGCCAAGTGACTGTGCTGCATACCTCGAAGTAAAGGTCTCGGAGTTTCTCCGCCTCTTCACAGAGCAGTATCCAGACAAATCCGTGACCCCGAAGCTACATTTCCTCCTTCACTACCCCAAGTATATCTTGGAATTTGGACCACCTCGCAGATACTGGGGAATGAGGTTTGAAGCCAAACATTCTTATTTTAAAGGACTGGCATCAAAAGTAAAAAACCACAAGAACATCTGCAAGACCTTGTGTCAGAGGCACCAACTCCTGCAGGCGTACCAGATATCTTCTGCTACACTGAGTCAGCCTATTGATGTGTCTGGAGTGGCCGTCGTGAAAACCGCATCGCTTCCTGAGGAATTTGTGGTTTTGCTTCCGCAAGGTTTGAGAGAATTGGATTCTCTGAGCTCTGTCAAGACAGCTGCTTTCTAACAACTGCAGCTACAGGGTTGGCGATGCATTTGTTCACTCAGTCGATGATGGCAATCCTAGTTTTGCGGAAGTGCATGGTCTTTTCGTTGCCAGTGGAACGTTGATCATAATGGCAAAAAAGCTCGTCACTGTTGAAGTTTCAAGACACAGATGTTCCTACATCGTCCTGCGCAGTGATGATGCAATGTGTGTAATACCGAACTTCCAATTTGACTATTATCCACTGGACCTTTACCCGTACGGCAGTTTTCTTGAGGTTGTGCCTCATTACGAGATATTTGTGTAATCGGGATGGGGACTGCATGTGCAATGGTTGTGTTACATACATTTGCATATTGTGTTTTTCTAACCTTTTAGTGAAATATATTCATGCTTGAAAACATTTTGCATTTCCTCTTAACATTTATTTAAAAAAAATGACAAATGAGAAATTTATAGAATTTAAAATTAAGTCAATGGATGTTATTAAAAGAAAATAGGGAAATGAAGAATAAATAGGACTGTATTAAAAATAAGGTGTGAACAAAAATGATCTCTTAAGTCGTCTGCCTCAGCTACCTACCTTCTCTACCAAAAAGAAAACAAAAAAAAGCTCTACCATACAATATGATAGTTGCAGCACTTGACATGCAAAAAAAATTGGTTTGTGGGGATATTTATACAGCGTGTAGTTGGTCAGCCATTTAAAGTTGCGACGAGTCACTCGCTGTAGATGAGCAATTTAGCCAGTGCAGTACAACCGCTAGCCTGGGGTCTTTAACGTGCACCACGCAGTAGTGACACACGACCGCACGCCGGTACGATGCTCATCCAGATCGAAACGGGCAGGGGTGGGGTTGACATGCACATAGATTTAAAGAGCGGTCTGAAGGTCCTAATTGTATAAAGAAATGCAAACCAGTTAGATATTGGGTGTTTATATTTTAAAGTAACTGAGACTGCAAAATGCTCCAGCTAAGTAATGGTAAATAATCTAATGAACCTCTAGGATCTTGAACCTGCACAGAAGTCGCACTGATTGGACAGATCTTTCAAGAGGTTCTTTCTTAAAATATTCCATCTTGTGCCTCCACTGTATAAAGACAATTTGGTGAACGCAGTGTAACAGCTAACTGCTAGTTCTGTTGGCAATCAGTTTTACGAATGACATTTCATGAACAGATTGTTTCGTCAACATGCAACGTTTTATCAACACGTTTCGTCGAAAGATGCCCTGGCATGCTTTATGACACATCCTGTGACGTTCCGTGCACATCACATTGGCTGTCAGTATCCTGATCGTAGCGTAGCTTGCCGAACCCTGGGCGGTTCTGATTGGGCTAGGCACAAGCTTGAGCCTGAAATTGTAATTCGTTTGCCCCAAGTGAAGTAGAGCAAAACAAAGATGCCCTGGCATTACTCCCCCCTTTAAAAACTCATCGTCCTGACGTGCTCTAGAGCAAAACAAAGAAACCGAATTGCAGACTACACACATTTGTAAAACACAGTCCTAACAAGCGTGGCGTGGGCACACAGTTCAGTGTCCTATCGAACGTAGTACGGCTTGAGGCACACGACGTGGACTACTTTGGGTCGCGGGTGGCGTCGTCTTGATGGTCGAGTTCCGTCGGGAAACACCACATTAGTTTAAAGGGATGCTGAACCGAAATCTGGATTCCACAAAGCACTGCGGCAAAAGCATGCAATGGGATGCTACAAACATCAAAACATCACTCATACAACGATGTATCGAACAGATGACTGTTTTTCAAAAAAAGGAGGCGCATTTGACAGATATGTTTTCGTCTTGTTTCTCCGAGAAGGAGAGGGAACGGCCTCACGTTTTCTTCGCCTCGCCGCCTTGAGGGGGCGAAACGAAGAGAGGAGAAACGAGGCATTTTGACGTCACGCGCCTCGTCGGCCTCGTTCAATCTCAACCTTTTTTTTCGAAAAATACGGCCGTTGATTCGACATATCACCTTACGAGTAGTGTTGTGGGGATTGTAGCGTCCCGCCTACAGCTCCTGCATTGTTTTCTGAAATCCAAATTTCGGTTCACCATCCCTTTAAGTCTCCGAGACAGCGAAGAACCTTGTAGGGTCCAAAGTAACGCTTGAGAGCTCCTCGCTGAGCCCATGTCGCTGAATTTGTGTCCAGATTGTTTTGTTGAGCCGCTTCGTCAACCCGTTAGTCTGCGGATGGTATACAGTTGTTCAACGGTGGTCCAAGTGGCTTAGACGAAGGATCTCTTGGGTCAACTGCGCCATGAACGATGACCCCCAGTCTGTGATCAGGACTTCGAGGGCGCCATGCCGAAGGACGATGGACTCAATGAAGAACTTGGCGATTTGGACGGCAGTCCCCGACGGAAGGGCTTTCGTCTCGGCATAATATGTAAGATAATCTGTGGCGACGATTATCCAGCGGGTTCCCATCGTTGACAGTGGAAAAGGAACCAGCAAATCCATTCCATTTTGCTGGAACGGCTTGGTTGGAGGGGTAATCGGCTGATAAAGACCTGTTGACTTTGACGGCGGTTTCTTGCATTGCTGGCACTCATGGCACGATCGTGTTTAGAGATGGACAGTCTTCGGAAGTTTGGGCGAGTAGTATTTTTCACGTATTCAGGCTAGTGTCCGGCTGTAACCTAGGTGTCCTGAAGTCGAGTCGTCGTGAGAAATCTCTTCTCGAAGGCTGGTAGGGGCTACCAGAAGCCACGGCGAAGTACTGATTCCAAAATTCTTATAAAGTACACCTCTCCAAATAGCGTAGGTCGGCAGGGCTCATGAAAAGACACGAGGAACGGTACTTACTCGTCCTTCTAGATGCCCAATCAGGGCGTGCAGCTCCGGATCGTCTCGTTGAAGTCCAGCCATGTCATCGGTGTCCACAGCACCTAGGAAACACTTGTCGTCATTGTCGTGAGTACAGCCTGACGTTTCGACGGGGGCTCTGGACAGGCAGTCAGCGTCACTATGTTTCCGTCCTGACTTGTAGACCACGGTCATATCGAATTCTTGCAGTCGAAAACTCCATCGAGCAAGGCGTCCTGAAGGGTCTTCGAGATTAGCAAGCCAACAGAGCGACTGGTGGTATGTGACCATGCGGAACGGATTCCCGTATATATACGGACGAAACTTTGTGATCGGCCATACGACCACAAGACATCCTTTTCCGTCGTAGAGTAATTTTTCTTCGCCTTCGACAGCATTCGACTTGCGTAGGCAACGACCCGCTCCGTGCCTTCCTGTAGCTGTAGCTGTAATTTTTCTCCTGCATCTTCCATGACTGACATAGGACTTACGCCTCTTGATTCCAGACGCGTTGTAGAACGACTTAAGCTCCTACACAAAATAGTGAATAATAACTATGCACTTCCGTAAAATACCGGGCAAGCGTCCACTCAAACTTTGGAGATAATCGCAAAAAAATGGGGGATGAGCGCTTGTCCGGTCATCAATTTTACATATAAATGTACTGTGCGTATTTTCTCAGATCTTACAAATTTGGTAATGGGCGCTTAATGTAGAATGGGCGGATGCGCAGTATTCTACGCTAATCGGGAAAAATATGTTGGTTTTGTTACTCAATCACGCACTCGAAGCTTCTATCCTTTAAATCTTGCACCGTCGAGAGCCCACCTTAATGTTTTAAATATTCGTTTTTTTCCTTGAACGTTAGAAAACTGGAAACAAAATAAATGGATCAGTTTGTTATCTCGATTTTGATAGATTTGTATTAGAAATACTGTAGCTGTTCTGGTATGGTGCCTGTGAGTGTACTAGTGAAGTGTATGTGATTGTTTTTGTACTCTTTTTTTTTTTTAACTACCGTAGATAACCGCGCATCCACCCATTCCACATTAAGCACCCATATCCAAATTTCTAAGATATGAAAAAATATGCACAGTACATTTATATGCAAAATTGAAAGGCCCCCCCCATTTTTTCGCGATTATCTCTAAATTTTGAGTGGGCGCTTGCCCGGTATTTTACGGTATATTGCATTTCTCACGGCTTTCTAAGTTTTCTTCCGTAGGGTGTCCACATCTTTAATAGACCGATCTCACCAAGCGTTCGGCGCATGCGTGACGCCGCCATAACTTTAGTTCGCAGGAGGCAGGCAGCAGTACACAAGACGGCTCGTGCCGCCACATGCTCCACACGCGCAGAGCTCCAGCGAGGTTGTCGCACGTGCAGAAAGACTAAAGCTCCCTCGATGCATTGCGGCAGCGATGGCGTAGTCAAACTGGCTGGTGAGATCGGTCTATTGTTGGCCTTTTTGAATGTATGTTTTCTTTCCAGTCCTGCGATGACCTCATCGAGGTTGCAGTATTTTGAAATAAATAAATAAATAATAAATACCGTACAGAGTGCGAAGGGCATCACCTTGAACTCATAGAGTCCATCAGGTGTGACGAAGGCAGTCTTCTCACGGTCCTGTTCATCGACCTCAATCTGCCAGTAGCCACTCTTCAAGTCCATCGACGAAAAGTAGCGGGTGTGGCGTAAACGGTCAAGGGTGTCATCAATGCGGGAAAGTGGATAGACATCTTTCTTTGTAACACTGTTCAGCCGCCTGTAGTCTACGCAGAACCTAAGAGTTCCGTCCTTCTTCTTCACCAGCACGACTGGAGAGGCACACGGACTGCTCGAAGGCTGGCTAATAACGTCGTCAAGCATTTCTTGGACTTGTTTCTGGATGGTTTCCTCTCCTTCACCGAAACTCGGTACGGCGACTGATGAATAGGGGGCACGTCATCGTCAGTAACAATTCTATGCTTTGCAACCGCTGTTTGGCGTAACCGTAACGATCTGGCGAAGCACTCACTGAGCTCAACGAGAGCGTCAGTCAGCTGTCGTCACTGTGGGGCTGGGAGAGATAGGTCGATGTCGATCTCTGACGGCATGGTTCTCTTGTGCTGCGTCGGAGAGGTGTCTTTTGAGATCACGGCGATCGCAGTTGAGTCTTGAATTTCCTCGACGTAGCCCATAGCTGTACCCTTTGTAAGGTGCTGCGACTCTTGCCAGAAGTTGGTGACAAGGACTACGGTACGCCCGTCCTGGAGCTCAGTTACGCCTCTCGCAATGCCAATCCCTCGTCGAAGGAGAAGTTGTATGATTCCTTCCAAAAGTGCTACACCGCAGGTGGCTTCTTCGGTCCCGATCAGGGTTGTAAAAGTTACTTCAAAAATGTACCTAAGATACAGTTACAGTTACTCATACGAAAATGTACCTAGGTGCGTATCTAGCTACTCGCTTAAAAATGTACCTAGGTACAGGTACAGTTACTTCAAAGGTACTTTTTATATATATGCTATATATATATGCTAAAAACGCGCTCCACCGCCGCACTGTTTGGAAGCCCTGTGTTGAATTTTAAGAACACGCTTTTCAGCAGCGGCTTGTGCTTGAGACAGTCCAGACTTCTTGTCGGAGCAAGTTCGGTGTACTGTACAAACTCCTGCTCCCATGAAGCAGATGAGGACAATGTTTCGTCAGCCACAGCCACATGACTTCGCGCGGGAATTTCAAACAACCCACAACGCTCACGTGAAACGTGACGTCACGCGTGGAATGAAGGTGGTTAAAGACATACAAATTAATGGTCGCCGCATGTTTCAAATGATCCCACTTGATAAACTAATTCATTTGCCTTAAAGAAAAATTTGAAGAATTTACGCAGGATCGCACCCACGACCCTTCGGTTGCGAGCCAGACATGCTATTGACTAGGCAACGGAGGGCTTGGGAATGGCACTGCGATCCTGCCGTCATTAGAGTGCCTCGATGTCTGTCTGTGTCAGGGTAAAGGCATTATCGCATCGAATATTGTTAGCGCGTGCTGAGCAAACACATAAATAAACCTTGCGGGGTAAAATGGCATCAAAGCACTGGCAAAAGCTCCTCGATCGCGCCGGGAGTGTTGTATCATAAGAACTAGGTCGTTATGTGACTCAAGAGGATGAGAAGCGATTGAGAAGGCCATGCGAACGGGGCCCGATAACCCTATCGCGTTCAACTCTTAAAGGCGAAGGTTAATCGTCCTCCCAGTTTTTTTTTCTTCACAAACATTTTCAGTTTTGTAAAGTGCAAAATTTGAGTTCGATTTATTGCGTGGAAACACTACGTGATGTTAAATTGCTTTACGACTGTAATTATAATTTATTTTCAGTTATATGTTACATTGTATTTTCTATGATTTTGACGAAGTGAACAGAAACGTACCTGTAAAAAGTAACTTCACTTAGTTACAAGTTACTGGAAAATGTACCTAAGATACAGATACAGATACTGAGAAATGAAAGTACCTAGGTTTGTACCTCAGGTACAACAAAAGTACCTAGATACCTATTTAGAGTTACTTGTACCTAGGTACTTTACAACCCTGGTCCCGATGGGCACAAAGACACTCGACAGCGGCGGCAGGTTTACGAGGCTGGTAAGGACTCACACTGCAGCTAACGTCGCTTTGGGATCTTCCGCCGATTAAACAGGTTTCCGAAGCGTGAGCTTGTTCTCCGCAAGGCCGATGATGGCGCCGTATTCACACAAGAAGTCCATTCTGAGAATGCCGTCCCTCGCACAGTCTTGCAGAACGACGAACATCACAGGGCAGGTTTCACTGTGGATCTCAACGCAAGCAGTGCACCTGCCGACAGGTGTAATGAGATGTCCGCCGGCGGTTCGTATCTGCGGTCTGTCCAACGACGTCGTAACTTTCCGAAGACGACGAGAGTCTCCCACTCAAAACGCAGTAGTCTGCTCCGGTGTCGACGAGTGCCGTCGCGTTGTGGCCGTCGATGATAACTTTGAGGTTATTCGACACTGTTGCACAAACGTTGTTTCGGGATGTTGCGACGTTAGTGGGAGAGCTCCAATGATCTTGGAGGACCTTGGCATTGTTTGTCTTCGGCAACACCACCTCCCGGCATTGCTGCACCTAGTTTTCCCGACGGGAGGCGATGGATGACAGGCTGTGTCGGCGAGACTGGTGGAAGGGCGATGGCAAGCGTCGGGGAGACGGTGAACAGAATCCTCGGCGGGGAGACGAGTCAGGAGATGAAGAGCGGCGGAGGTAGTCCTCGATGTCCCGAGGTCGCTCTCCAAGACGTGGTCGAGGGGGGCGCAAACCATCGTAGGCCCAGCTGGCAGTAGGGGCATCGTCGGTAGATGTAGTCCGCTTCATCACAGTGGTAGCACAGCGGGCGTCAATCGGCCGTTCACCACATGTGGTCTTCCTAGGCGCCGGTTGTTCTCGCCGGACGTACTGAGGTCGATCGTCGAGACGTCGGGGGTACAGCTGTGCTGGTGCATGCCGTCGTCATGGTGCAGGAAATTGACGGGCAGCAGGTGGCGGTCGTCGGGCCATGGCGGCGTAGCTCACCGCTGGTTGTTCCGGTGGTGGCAGGTCGACGGGAGCCTCCGGCTGGATGGCTCGCTGCACCTCTTCTCGCACTACTTTGGTCATGGAGAGCGAGGCAGGGCGATTAACATTGGACAGCACCTTCCTGATCTCCTCCCGAATGACATAGCGGATGATCTGGCAAAGGTTGTCGACACCGAGGCTGCCCAGGTCAAGTGGCGACAACACAATCGCCGAAGCAGCGTGGGAGCCGGCGAGTCGATTGCAGTGGCTCGATCGTGCTTGCAAAGCCCGCCCCATGTTCGTGGCTTCAGCGACGAATTTATCTACTGTCGTCAGGGGGATGACGAACAAGGCCACCGAGGATTTCGCTCTTCACGCCCCTCATCAGGACGCGCAGCTTCTTTTCCTCGCTGGCCATAGGGTCGGTGCGGGCACTTAGGCGTAGCACGTCCTCAACGAAGCTGGCGATGCTTTCGTTGTGCCCTTGGGTCCTTACTTGCAGAAGGTCCTCCGCCCGCTGTCGTCGATGCTGGCTTGTGAATGTTCGCTTAAAGGGGCAGTGCAACGCTTTTCAGACTTTGGCCAAATAACTGCGGAAATTAATCTGCGTCACCTATGGAACGAAGAAAAGAAAACCATACTTTCTTGCGAGCGCTAGTTCCGACTTAAAAAAAATGAAACAAATCGAAGGTCAAAGTGCCTCTTAACTCTCCACGTCGACTTTCGAGTGACATACTCTGGGGGTTCAAGTGGTTTCCCCTTCGGTCCTCTCTTTAGAGACCCCAGCCGCTTCCTCCGCGATTGTCGACTTTTAAAGGATAGCATCGTCGAAGATCGCGGCGAGCGATCGACACAAAGGACGGTTCGCCACGGGGCTGACGGCGAGTGTAGCAGCGGAGGGGGACAGGTTTTGTTGACTTCCGCGTATCCCCCAGAGACGCTGTTGTTTTAGTTTCCGTAACCACCACAGGCGGCTGCAGATCGGCAAATAATTTTTTAGCTTTGCGATTACGCAGCAGAATAGCAGTTTTTCGGGGAAAGGTGACGTGTTTTTGGTCACTTGGGCTTGCATAAACAATATAAAAAATGCAAACTGCCAATTCTTTCAACATTAAAATCGTTGCACTGGCCCTTTAAGTTTAGCAATGCAGGTATCCCATGATGTAAGGGAAGCCTCGTGGTTCTCAAACCAATCCCTCGCAGTGCCCTTCAATGAAAAGTAGAGGTTCTGGAGGCACTGTTTCGTCGTCCATCCGTTATGTCAGGCAACAAGTTGGTAGTCCTGGATCCAGTCTTCCCCGTCCTCGTAGACCTCGCCGTGGAAGGTGTCGGACTTCGTGGAATGACGGGCAGGTAAACAACGGCAGGTGCTGCTGTGGTCTGCGCCGTCGATGAAGCCACCGTCATTACCGTTTGCTTTGTCCTCGCCGGGAATGGTCCGAATTCAGGAGCTTGTCCCTGAAGACAGCGGCTGGCATGATGCTCCGAGTCTACAACGGAAGGTCGTCGGGAAATGGGGCTTGCTGAACGAGTTCTTGTAGGGGTATGCTGCACGGGTTTCATACCCAGCACCTCCACCAAAATGTCACGAAAAATAGGAGACAAGGCGAAGTAAAACTGAACAAAATAAACGTTCAATGGGGCGAACTTGTGCCCAAATTAAAGGGAAATAACAGCACATTGGAGGCGTCGAGTCTCAGCGATACAACAGTGTCGAGTGCAAGCGATAACTGACTGTATAAGGCCACGTGGGGCTCCTTTTAGCACACTCCTTTTTTGGAGCATTCTGTACACAAACATTTCATACTAGAACATTCTGTACTTGAACATTCCGTACTAGAACATTGTGTTCTAAAACTAACCACGACCTTCTCCAATTTTCTAGAAGCATCGTCTTAGGAGTAAATAAAAACATCTGCCTGTCACAAAATTTCAACCCGGGACCTCAGTGTGACAGTCGAGCGCGGCGCCCGCTGGGCTACCACTAAGCGCGCGGCAATACTGCTCCGAACATTCCTACGTAGCATTCAAGTGCCGTCCGACGGTGCTCCTACCAAATGTTCAAGAAGCGAAGAACTGCATGCTTTTGGCATATTCTGGCCAAAATGTGTATGTCTACTTTTATTTTAGATAACTTGACCAACCATGCATATACTTGACCATAAATGTTTGATATAATTCTGTCACAATTGAAAATAATATATGAAAATCAAAGCATCACAATTTTAGTTTGCTTCAAATGCGCAATGGTTAGCATGCTTAGCAAATAGTCATCCGATCTCCATCTAATATAGAAGTTGGATACCGAGTGCCTCAGACAATTTTTTATTCGCTTCCTAGTCGTGCGTTTTTGCTCTTTCTAGTTGTTATGCATTTTACAGCGCGGCTGTCGCCGCCACTGGATCATATGAGATGCAAGCTAAAATGAAAATCCATCAATCATAGTCTTCGAGATCGTACCGCTACGGGAAACGCGAACAGATCGCGCGACAGGCATACGCACAGGCAGGAAAGCATGCTACTCGCGATTGTCGCGTTTGCCTCGCTCGCGTTTGATGATAAAACAAATCGGCGGCAATCGACTAATGGAACACACGTCAGAATAAGCGTGACTTGTGTTCAACACCACCTTCGGACGGCACTCGAATGCGCGTTGAGTGCTGTCGGACGGCTTTTCAACGCTTTGTACGGGTGCCGTGCCGTCGGACGCCTCAAGACACACCGTTTGATAAAGCGAGTTTCATTGTGTGCGGCGTGATTCGTTGGTCACAGAATAAAATCATCCGGATTTGAAACATTTACCTCAAACTATAGCTCTTTCACACCGGACGCTCGTGCAATAAGATCGTAAACAATGTTATTAAAGGTACACAGGACGAATCCACGTAATGAAGCACACATGCACCACACGTAGAATGCGCATGACGCACGAAAGGAACACAGCTTGGTCACGCCGGGTTTCACAGAAGCTCTAGTGGTCTTCACGAGACGGTGTAGGCAGCGTAGTTCATATACACAAAACGGGCGGGCGTCCATAACTCGACCAGTCCGACTAGCGACTACCGATTCGGCTAGGGATACGCGATACAAAGAAGTCGTTCTCAGCCGGAATAAACACGGTAATAGTGGCGGCGACTGGGGCAGCGCCAAAAGCTCGTTTCGACACCACGATGCTCCAACAATCAACCTCGAACGACGCTTGGTCGACATCTTTGGGCAGCCATAATTGGGTGAGGGACTAAACGACACGGAAGGGATCAACACTCGTGGGACTAATAGATCGGCCTAGGGACGAAAGATAGCTGTTACCGCTTCTAAATAGAGGGCGCTAGGGACGAGGGCGGCAACTGGAGGGATTGGTCCCTCTACGCACCCTTTTGTTTAAGAGTGCAGGGTGACAGTGCTGGTGGGCCCGAATCTAATTATGCACTTGCAGGACGACTTCATTTTATGCCTTCTTTATGCAGCATAACACGAGACGGTCATTGCTTACTTGACATGCAAGTAGTTGCAACGACAAGAGTTGGTTAGGTTGGCACTATCGCACGTGAATAAATACTATCTTAAAGGTGTGATTTCAAAAGGTAGTATTCATTTATTTAGTGCATAAAACAGCCTGACTGTGGCAACATCATAAGCAGCATACCACTTTAATGATAGTGACCACAGCACCCTCGTGTGACCTCACTAGAAGTACCGCAAGGAAGAGCTGGCACTACCTCCACAATTTTGCGTCCTCACAAATCATAAAACAAGTGAAAGTGATTGGCTGATGGTGTGAAAACCAGCGAATCGCTTTCACTTGTTTTATGATGCATTACTGAAATCTCACCCTATTAGTAACTGTAGCATACATTTTGTTTAGGCATACATATGCATGTTTCCTTCAATTACTACAACAAAGACATGGGGTTGAATGATTTGACTAACATAGCTCCTTAGCATGGGGCTAGATTGATGTTGTGAAAGAATATCGTGCTTTATTTATACTGCATGCACGTCATTTGGGATTACGTGGTGTGGCTAACGTTTTCTTTATTAAAGCTACAGGATGTCCTAGACGTATAAGCCAATCAAGATCTTGATGTTGCTTGTCTCTTTAACCTTCAATTTGCTCTCCTAGGTGCTGCTGTGGCTGCTCCACCTGGTGAGGCTGTGGCCTTTTCTTGGCCACCTTTCTTTGCTGTCCGGGATGGTGAGGTACGTATCTGGGCCTAAAGGGCACTTTGTCTATTGTTTCCACTCCATTGGCTTATTCTGGAGAACAGAATAATGACACAAAAGACAAGGACTTAAACAGGCAGGCACACAAAGAGACAAACACAGGTACTGGCTTAAATGTGGACTAAAGACGTTCCTGAGATCGTCTGTTCTTGGTAATAACTAGGATTCCATGTTTACGGAGTTTATTTTTCATCAAATTCGGAGGGTGTTTTTCGGAGTTATTTTTTCCTGAAAATTTGGAGTGTATAGGAGTTTATTTTTTTTTTTGACTCCAAAATATTTGAAATTTGGAGCCAAATTTCGCAGCGTTTCTTATGAAAAACAAAAAAAAATAATATCCGGGTGTATACGTATGCTAGATAAAGAAAAATAAAACGCGCTTATATTAAATATTATTTCTTCAGCTTCGTTTGGTGTTGGTGCCATTGCCATTCGCAATACTAATTTGTTCCACGGCAAAAGTTGCACGCATCTGTGGCTTGGATAAATGCCGACACCTTAAAAATAAACTCGTGGAGGTAGTGGCTGGGAAGCACGTATTCATCCCATCGTATTCCATGCTACCCCGCGGCCGCGCTTGGTGGAGTGGTAAAGGATGTAATAGGGAAGCTTCATCTGCCCCTCTTACAATTTTATGCAATCTCTAGGATCCATATATAGCTTTAGACACAACCTCTCTTCCTCTTAAAACACAAATAGTATGGCCCAAACTGTAAACCAATACAGGGGCTTTTGTCGTGACCCGAATGCACAATGACGTGTCATTCTGAACCCTGACAAGGTGATCGGTAAGACCCATTTTTGTCAATGAACCGAGATTTGAAAGATAACTGTGGTGGCATTTTCCTGGGACCATTGACCCTTTGCACTGATCAAACTTAATTATAAAATACCGTCTTTATTTAGTTTATTGGAAGGGGAGCAGGGGGGGGGGGATCGGCACATCAAAATTCGGAGTTTATCAGATAGATCAGAATTGAATAAAATTTTATCGGCAGGTGTTTTTTGGAGATTTTTAGATTTTTCCGAAAACACGGAGCCCATGTGATAACCTATTCGACGGGCTCTAAGGATCCTAAATATCCAAAAATTATGCTCGTTCCATGCCTATTTTCCTACTAAAAATAGAAATAAAAGAAGATGGTTCATGTCCTGCCATAGGACGAGAAGGTGAACTATCTTGGAAAAAGTGTACATGCGGATGAGAGTGACAACAGTGCTATCTGACAGCCGTGTCCCACAAATTACAGTTTAGCAGTGCCAATAACACCTATCCAGGGGTTAGTAAGCTAGCCTGCTTCGCTAGTATAGACTAGCAAAGAAGGAAGAGGTGAGACATGTTGATGCCTATTTCTGAACAGAGGAAGGGAAGGTAGTGAGCTATGGTGATGGCACACTCATTCGTGTTTTCTTTTTCATGTCTTGCCATGAAGTGGGGCCAAAGGTATTTCTTTCACAACGCTCGGCTGCCCCGAAACTGCACGTATTTGTACAAAACGTGGGCAATGCACAGCAGTATACTTCCTTCGTACTTTGCGATGTTGAATTTAAAAATGGTCAAATGGTTCTTTAAAGGGTACCCACAATATCATGTATGTGAAAAGCACATGAAACAATTGTTTTTAACTCATTATTAGTATTTGATGTGTACAGCAATAATGGACCTCCTTTCTTCGTTAATGCATATTTCTTTCTTAATGCATATTTCAAATCTGAAATTCCTTCTCTTAAAGGGGCGCTCAGGAGCTTTCTAAGATGGCCTATTTATGGCCAAAAAAGCTAGTGACGCTCTCATTTGATCCTTGTTCATACCATGGCCTGTTCCCGTCGGTGGTTGTTGGCGAAGGCCCGCTTCAGTTCATCTTTGTGCGCATCCCATGACGTGAAAAAGGACTTGTGATTCTCGAACCAGTGTCTCGCGATACCTTCAAGTGCGAAGTACAGGTTGTGCGGTCGGTGATTCACCATCCACCCATATTGGCGGGACTCACAGTCATACTGCTCGATCCAATCTTCCATGTCCTCGTACACTTCCCCATGAAATGAGGCAGGTCTCCAAGGTGTGACGAGTAAACTAGGGAGGGAACTGTCCCGGTCTGCTGTACCTCAGATGTCGCTGTTGGCTTCCAGTTCCTTAGAGAGAGGTCTTCCTTCTGGGCTTGAGACGTCGTGGGCATCGATGTCGGCATGAGGGCAGGTCAAGCGCTGGCGAAAGACTGACTTTGTGTGGGCATGCGCAACCTAGCTGTTTTGTGGCGTCGCAAGCTTCTCGAACATTTGGACTCGAACGTTCGAGCTTAAAACACTCTTACTCCGAGGAAATGATAAGGTTCATTGTTTCGAAAAGCTTTATTTGTGATTGAGTGTTTCATTAATGCATTATTATTGATTCTCTGCAGATATGTCAAGACAAAGGACGGCTGTCTTGACACAAAGGGTGTAATGCAGTCGCTCGGGACGAAGCTGAGCGAGCTCCGGAGCGAGCACAGCAAGCGGGAGTAGTCTAGGTGGTCCACCACAATAAAAAGATATCAAGTGCTGATTTCAGGCTTCGTGTGCTTCTTTTGATATGCCAGGCCAGATCTGGAACTTCCAGATCTGGAATTTCCAGATCTGGAATTTCCAGATCTGGCTGTATATCAAACTATATCTGGCAGATATACCATATCAGTTTATATCTGGCAGATATACCATATCAGGTTATATGTGGCCAATTTTTGATATGGCCATATCTGAAATTTTCAGATCTGGCCAGATATAAATTTTTTGTAAGGGACGCCTTCCTTTCAACGACTGCGCAAAAAGGCAACGGTTTCTTTACCTCGCAGGCTTATCGGTAGAAATGATCCTCGGTCGAGACTTTCTTGCAGATACTGGTATGCTGCTCGACATTAGCGCTGGTGGCTATCGGCTTGACGACACCCCGGGACTGCTGCCGTTCGACGCATCAAACCGAACGGGAGCTGCGGGGGCAGCAGCTACCAGACAAGACCAAAACCCTCGCCTTCTTTTCTCTTCTCTCTTGAGCTTCCCGGTCCTACCGAATCAATTGAGCCCTACCGTTGCCCTCACTACGTTCGAGTCCTGCTACCCAATGTTCTCTTCACTTGCTAACAATACCTTTGACATGCGTAGGACATGCCACACTACCGCCAACCAGGTTCTGAACGTCAAGACGATCGCTCGTCGCGAGTGAGACCCTACGCTCCGAGAGGCCGGTCTCCGTTTCGGGCACCATCGTACCGGTTCTTGTCCGCGCCTAAGCGCCCCATAGAGCACATTGCCACGTGGACCGCTCTGGCCACCGACGGGTCCGCCATCGGCTGGTGGTCGCGTCTCTCGTGGGATGACTAACCCCAGGTCCCGATGGGAGGACCGGCCGGTGAAGTCCCGGAACCCTTTCAACGCCTGGCCATCACCTTGATCGGCACCCCACGGAGCCACGGGCACACTACGCCCCGGAGGAAAGGGCCCTGCTCTGCGAAGTCTGCGGGGTGCCGGAAATTCACTGGCCCCCACATCGGGGATGCCTGCTCCACCGCGGGCGCGCACGAGCCGCCCGAGGGGTTGGCACGCAACAGGCATCAGCCGCCCACGCACCGCAAGGACGCGGACCTGGACGCGGCACTGAACCTACTCCGCCGGCTGCGCCCGCACCTCCTCCGGGAGTCGGACGACGTCATCTTCGAAGACGACGACGCTTAGTACGCACGCTCCCAGAGGGGGGAAAAGTGTGGGGGCGCTCGCCCGCTCAAGCGGAGTGGGGGCGCTGAAAGCACCGCGCCCCCAACTATTTGAGTGGGGCTAACTCTGCCCAGCGGCGAGTCGCCGCTGGGGAGGCGACAGGTAATAAACGACACTTTTGTTGTTGTACTGGATTCCGGGTGCCGTACCTTCTTACGGGCAGCAGCAAGGCCAAACCGCTGCAAGATATATATATATATATATATATATATATATATTTCTTTTTTTTCAGTTTGTTTTGGACAGCATATCGCAAAACCGACATACCTCAAGAGAGGAGGAGGAAAGGAGGGGAGGAGGAGAGGGTATGAATGAGAAGGAGGGGCATACACTCCCCTTCTCCTCTTCAAGACTTGCGCTGTAATTCGGCATTACAGGGAGTTGCAAACATATTTCATTTTTTTTTGTTTTTTGCCCGATCCCCCAAAGGTCACATTGGTGATTTCACACACCGCCTTGTGATAGTTGCAAAATTTCAGAGGGGAGGTAAATTGGCTTAGAAGGGAGAAGGGAGCAGCCCTAGTTTAGGCGTTCAGTTTCTAGTCTAGGTGGCACAACCTACCGCACAATATAAAAGGTACAGCCGTTAGCATTAATCCATTCATCCAGCGGGGTAGACCTATGACCAACGAAGTAGAGGGGCTTAGAGCGATAAACCGGGGTTCCGGTCTGCACTCGAAAGTGACCCCCATAAGGCGGCTGCCATTGTACGCAAATTTGACCACTCGTCAGGTGACCAAACTAAATACGTGACGTCACAGGAAAGATGGCAGCGCCCAGGCAGCGGCTGGCCCCAGCTAGGCCGGAGCTTGTCGGATGCTTTGTTCGTTGTCGTTCGTCTTGGCGAGTTGATTTCAGACGCGGAAGCCGTCATATGAGGCCGGTCGAAAACGACTTCAGAGTTCAGCGTGGCGTCTGACGTAGGTATAACGTGAAAATATGAAGGAACCGTGTGCATTTCGCTGGTGACCGACGGGGGTATAGCCACGAAAGAGACAAGCGGCCTTACGTTACTCGGACCTCGGATTGATTCGGATACCGCTAGGATAAATTTTAAGGCGACGTTTCTGTGCTCTCGTTGACCATCGGAATCTTTGATGTCTGCGGTGAAGCGTGTGCAATATATTTGGATACACAGTTTAGCGACGGAAATTGCGTGAGTCGTGCTTGGCAGTGTGCAATCGTGGTGCCGCTTCGTTCAAATGACCGAAGGCTCACTTCGGTTGTGCGGCGCACTGGAGAGCTGCCTTGAAGCTTGTAATTCCCGCGCCATGGTAAATGATACTGTGCTGCTTCCCAAATTGTTCTGGCGTACACGTGCAATTTCACTGAGCACAGGTGTTGCTGTTGGTATTGATTCCGCTGGTCTGTCGCACGTTTCGTCGACACAAAAGTTTCATCAACACTCGTTACGCGCATTGCAAGCTGTATGTACATTTCATCGCGCGTGTTACCTACCCAGTCCACCCGTTCACGTCGCTTTGCGACGACAGTCTGCAGCGGCTCATTACCAGAAAAGTGGTCCCACATCCATTTCAGTTCCGCTCGTCCACGGCAGTCGCCAGACCCCGAAAGAGAGGATTTATTCAGCAGAATGCCACTAAAGCAATGCAGCTTCTTTAGTGGTCAGGATAGACTCTCGTCTGTCCGTTTTGTTATATTGTCACGGATGCTTGCTAGTCCTATTTTTTATCAATATTTACTACTCTGGAAAGTTCCAGGCCATGCTCAGCTGTCATCGTATGTTCTGGTGGGGGTGCTGCGCACTTTACTCATAGCCCCTCACGCTGTGTGGACCCAGGCGACATAGCCGAGTTGCCCGATAAGAAGACACAGGTGGCAGATTATCCCGCGTCTTAAACCCCCTGTGAGCCGTGAACCAAGTCCTATCCCGAGCCCGGCAGAAAAACCGCAAGACGAGCGAGTACCACAACGACGAACCTCGGAAATACACCACGAAGAACCTGAAATCTGAGCCAGTCGCTGCAACCAGCTAGAACCACTGGAATTCGGTCTTTTGCCAGAAAAACCGAAGCTGACTAAGCCAACAATGACAAACCTGTAGCAGCAAACCGCATCTGCTCCCACCACTGTTTGCATGCCCGTCGCACCTCACACTCCGATGCCCTTTCACGCAAGGGGTATGAAGACGTCGAGGGCTGGATTGAACAATTTGATCGTGTCGCCCTCCACAGTGGGTAGACGGACAACCAGCTCCTGCAGAACCTGTACTTCTCATGGAAGAAACTGCCAGGCGCTGGTTTGAGAACCACGAATCCTCCTTAAAGTCGTGGGAAGTTTGCAAGATCGAGCTGAAGTGCACGTTCATCAACCAACATTGACGAGAGAGAGCCGAATTCCTGATTCTGTCCAGGGCACGGCCCCAACGAGAGCGTCACCGCCTTTGTGGAGGATGTTTTGCGCCTGATCGAGCAGCCATGCCAACCCTGATGCTGCAGAAGACAAGAAGCTAAGAATCCCATGTCCCTCATGTGAGGCACAACACCTTCGGCAGCCTTGTCCGCAACCCCACGACAACAGTCGAAGGGTTCATATCACCGAGGCTTCCAACATTGAATGTACACTGCAAGCCCGATCCTGCCAATATGAACAACACCCCAGCGTCTCGACACTCGAGTCATCCAGCTGCAACTTCGACGCCAGCCTCCCAATCATCTGCGACATCATCCACAACGTTGTACGGGGGAGATCAGGAAGCTACTTCCTGCCATCAGTTGCCCGTCTTTTATTTTGATTGCCGAGATTGTTTCGGAACAAGTTCGACAAGCATTTCAACTGGAGACGTATTCGAGCCTAGCGGCATCTGACAAACCGAGGGCGACTTATGCCACAAAGTCACGACGACCACCACCGGCTACCCGTTACTATTCCATACCAATTCAACGAGACGCCCCAACGCCGAAGCATTCCCGACATCAGGAAGAACCAGTGTAGGTCCGCGCTGAACAAAATACACCGAGGAAAACGGAGGTGCTGCGAATGGTCGACCGAAAACCACTCTGCTACCATTGAATGAGGCCGACCATGTCTACTGGAGGTACCCATACCAATGAATTGGCCTGCAAGGGTTCAAGCTGAACGACCCTCGACCCCGTCTCGACGAGCGTCCGCGAAGCATTGAGGATTATCTTCGGCGGCCTTTGTCCCTGGTGCCGACATTACCCCGAAGCTCCTGATCCCGTTCACCTTGATGGGAGGTAAGCATGACAAAGCAGGTGAGCGGTAATGCAAGGACAGTTGATTTGGTGTCGGTTGTCGTCGAAGGACAATACCTAATAATTTGCTGACACTAGTTATCTGTGTCCACTCCACGAAGCAAACAATTTCCAACTTTGAAGGAGAATGCCGCTGAGTGACTTGAAGAAATAGAATGGTTGGTTGTTCCCAAAAGTGTACACCAAGCATCACCCGACTTCACTTTGCCACACGAGACTTACACAAGTTGCAGTGGTCGCGGGATGCAGAAGAAATCACCATTACGGAATGGAAGTGAAATGGCTTGCATAGCAAACAAACATTGTTGCCAGCCATCAAGTCAATGGTACAGGAAAAGGCAAAGCCATGTAAGCAATACATGCCCGAGCTTGCTGCATTGACGCAGAAAACTACCAGGAAAATGTGCGAATTAGAGGCCAGCCCTGCAGCTCCAGTGCATCAGATGTCAGTGGAGGCACATGGCATATGATTACAAGACGGCATCAGTCAGTCGAAGTTGCCACTTGACCAAATTGAACACAGACGTGCCAGGAGCGTCATCCGACAACAAGGAATACAGGTGCAACAACTGAACGCCTGACACGAGCCTGTCGCAGAAAGAACTAATTATGGAACCATTTGCTAAGAATCCATAATTATGTAATCAAGTGGAAATAAACACATTTGACACACTAATCAAATAAACATATTTCCGCTTGCCTGTACGCCTTCAGAGTCTAGACAGCAAGAAGTGTGTTCTCCGCACACGATGGACCTTTTGAGGACAATCACCATCTCCGACCCCTCAGTATTAATTAATGGGAAATACCAAACTCGCAGACTTGTTGCATGGGGCTGCATTCGTTTCACCTCTCCTGAACATGTGGTGCACCCGAAAACATACTCCAGTGATGTGAAAATGTTATTTATTAATTTATTCCCTCCAGTGATGTGAAAATGTTATTTATTAATTTATTCCCTCCCGGGGCCTTCGTAGGCATTGCAGAGAGGATACTTAAAACTACAGATATGACAATAACATCATAGCACACTGACATTAATGAGTACAAAACCAGCCCAGCTACCAAAAATAAATATTACACTCGTAAGAAATAATTATTGCTGTAACTTGTTAATTACAAAGACGAACACACCTCTGAGCATCTTGTTTAATTAAATGTGTTGATACGTTGTTCTATAGCAGGACATTTTCTATATGTATGACACAATAAACCATTTGCATAACCCCATCAAGCAACACAATTGTCACCATTTTTTTTAGGCGTAGATTACACGAATGGGCCCCAGTTCACGTCGAACGCTAATGCAGCATTCGAGTCCAATAGGCGCTGAGTCAAGTTCACAGTGACGGCGGACATAACATTCTTGTCGAACAAATGCCCAAAGTATGAAGGCCTTGGGTAATTAGAGTAGTAGCTACTGTACTTCGTTCCATCACAATTTGGCAAACGGCAAAGGCTACAATCTCGGTGAGTCAATATGCACCTTGGAGAGAGGCACATGACAACATATCATCAGAGTGCTCTTCTGCACAGATTTGTCAAATACCTTCACTCCGTCTCTGATAGGCTCGAGGGGGCTGTGGCGGTTGCCCTTTTCCAAGTTACGGTGATACAAAGTATAGGCAGCCCACACGTTTGAAAAAAGTCTATTGAAGAGACCGAAAGGATGTGTCAACATTTTTCAACAAGACTGCTCTTCGGGCAAGGGATGAACACAAATATGAATTATCTTGTCCAGGTAATTAGAACAAGTAAATAATTGACCGACTAATACAATGCGCTCGTGATGAAAAAAAAGTATTGCTGCAATGAATCCTACGAAAGAGAAAAGTGTGCAGTTAATCTATGCGTAAACAAAAACGGTTGTTCTTATAGCAAGTTGAATAGCTTTGAAGCAGGTGCCCGCAACAATTTATTCATCCCCACACTCAATAAAACGTCATCCTCGCAGCTGAAAATAAGTGTGCACTTCGCACTCACAAAAAAGGAAGAAAAGCGATCGAATGTAGAATCGTCGATTAGCACAAAACGTAAAGATCGCAGGAGCTTCCTCGCTAAAAGTTGGTTGTGATTATGCAGTTACCTAGGGCTGAAACGAATTCCCCTAGGCCCTACGTCCGACGCATATATTTCGCGTCGATTCTCAGACATTCCAACGTCCAACCAAAGCTAAGAAAATGCGAAAATTGCATGCTAAAAGCACTCAAAGTTCTATCGATCCTCGAACACATCCGGGAATCCGAGCACCGGTAGGGCGATACGGCTGATGCTGTTTCACAAGCGTTAATATCCAGATGCTCAAGAGCGATCTTGCGCAAAAAGGGTATAAAGTCTCATTCCTTCATGTTTTCACATTATACTTGCGTCAGCGAGCACAAAAAAGCCCGAAGTCGTTGGAAAGCAGCTGCACATCACGGCTACCGCGCACCGAACAAACTCGCATTTACTAGCTCTGGGCGCTTCCATCTTACCGATGACGTCACGGCTTTTGTGAGGTCACGTGACGACTGGTCACATTTGCGTAAAACATGGCGGCAACCGGGGGGTGCCACTTCCGAACTTCCGGTTTATCACTCTAAGCCCCTCTACCTCGTCGACCTATGACCATGAATGAAAAGACCTCATGCGGTCACCTCAGAAACTCCTAAAATAACTAAGTAAAAATGAGAGAATTACGCTTCACTTCTGCTTTTTCCGTTTTCATCTGGCATCCTCGACTAATGTTTGGTAGTTTTTCTGGTTAGTTAGGAAAAATACTTTGGTCCTCACACTTGCCTTAAAACAAAACTTTATTAAGCCTAAGTGTGGCCCCTAGAATCCCAACAGTTGGTCCAGTTAGGCGTTCCTCCGGCGTACTGTTTGGAATCATTAGAACAAGAATTGGAGACTATTATAGTGTGTTTCATCGGTCATTGAAGCTTGCTGCTCTCATAGGTACTAACCCAAGAAACGGATGCAAAGCTACGGCCTTGCTTTACTGCTTTCGTGGTGTGAACAACGTGCATTCTATATATCGACCAATGCTGTTTTTACTTTAGGCCTTTTTGATGACACCCTCGACGATTGCGGGAAGTTTCCCACATCCAAACGTCTCTTCTGTTTGCATTTTTAAATATTAATGTGACCTGTGTTGAAGTATCTTTAATTATAAGCAATAGAACGCTTTGACTGACTGTAGATGTCGTTTAACTTCCTGCATGGTTGAGCACAGAGCTCCGTTTCCTATGGCAGAGTCTCGGCTTTAAATACCTAATCGAGTTTAGGAGAAAGAAAAACACCGTAGGACTGCCGTTAAAAGCAACATAACAAGCAAGCCGACATGTCGGCAAATAGAACAACCTCTCCGTCTCTCCGTCTCTCAGACTCTCAAACTTTACGCTAGAACGAGCCGTCGCCCCACTGCATCTGCATTCGTTTTTTTCATTTTATTTTTTTTTAATCTTTTTTTTGTGCTTTTGTTTAGACAGAAACCTCGCCAACGCATCAACAACTATAGAATGAGACAGAAACAAACAGCGGCAATTCCGACAGTGAAGAACAAATTAGATTAAGGCGACCGGACTAATAAAAAGAAGATAAAACAAAGCTACAAACTAAAACAGTCGGTTTTAGCGAAAGATGGACCGAAAGCTGCTGCATTCTCAGCACACACGCGCTCTCTGACTATAGTTTCATGATTTGTTCCTAAAGTCTAATTGGCTGACCCGTGTGACGAATCTGGTGACGTCGACCAACCTCATCATCCTATTGGCTGGTCCAACCGAAGAACTCAATGACGTTGTGCATTTACCCCGTGTCTTAGGTTAAACAACCCAGTACAGCCTTCGCTCCGCTTCATCTCTAGCCGAAGCGGACTAGAGTGAGCAACATGCACCCTATAAAAGAGGCATATTGAGCAAAAATGGCAGTTGCCTCTGGAGGTTGCTCACGGCGCTCGCTTCGGAGGCTCCAGTGCGTATTCTTGGACTTTTTTTCTTATTCTCGTCTCCTGCTCATCTGCCCCACGTCGCCTCTAATAAAATTCAGGGACGGACGGGGGAGCAAGCGCGTACGAGCCTAAGCGGGCATGACTCTGTTGGTCTCTTTTGTTTAGACGGATCTCGGGGAAGGAACGTGCATTCGGCGCTCGTAATTTGGTTCTCCAAATAACTGGACGCTCCTCTCCGCCATCTTTGCTGACGCTTTTGCTTGTTGAGCTCACCCCTGAAGCAGGTCTAAATCGAATCGCTTAATGGACCTTTTTCACATACCGACGGCACCAGGCGGTGGCTGCACGAACTAAAAATCGAGGAAGTGACCTACCTGCGCTACCAATCGATAATGGGAGCTACGCTACCAGTTTCTTCGCTCTCCGAGCAGCGGCGCGTGCCCAACGCGACTCTAAAGAGGGGGATCTGTGGCGTCCACCCAAACGTCATGTTTTTCTTTCCGTCCACTTTCTTTTTTTGTGTAACACAATTATATATATGTTGCAATTACGTGTTCTACTCGCTGATCCACAGCGTCCTTCCGAATTTCCTCGATTTCTAGTGCCGACTTTCGCCGCTTGGCATCGAGTGCTCGCGCGTGCGCAGAACGCTTCTCGGAAAAGGTCCATTGGGTGCAACTGGAGCGTACGTTTGTTTCCTCGACTGCTTTAGTTCTTTGCGTTTGTTTGAAGACGTTTCTTGGTGTTTAGGCGTAATTTGTAGAGTTGTTATACTTCGTTTCACCTCCAGTCCAGGCGAAGCCGACGCTACGAGCGTCGGCTGCGCTGTCCAGTCGGACAGCCTCGAAAGGGCCCCATCATGGTGTTTGTCATGTTTCTGTAGGTTTTCTATTTTCCCTGAACCAATCATAAACGAACAAGGCCCAGTTACTTTCGCTCTTGACGCAGCCTGATCGGTCCAATTAGTGCTTAGCACTGGCTGCGCCCGGACTTTATTTGAAACGAAGTATAATTGGTAATAGCGAAAAATTCAGTGGTAAATTCTACGCTATTTCGTTCCTTGGAAATTAATAATTATCGTCTACAGACTAGACACGCAGCTTCGACGCTAGGCGGAGGTTTAAGGCGGGCGGTAGGTTAGGAAGTGATCCTTCATTCTGTTGACAAGGCGTACTGTCTTTTTAAAACCAGCTTTGTCCCCATTCTTAGGTACCAGTACCACCCAAAGTAGAACGACGATACTTGGCCAAGGCGACCACCCTACTAGTACCAACCGCGAATCTGTCCAAATATCGGTCGAATGTCCAGTTTTGCACCCCGTGCGTATCGTCGTTTCGCCGTCATTTTGATACCTGCAAAACGTCGGTGGCGAAAACACCGTCGTTCTGGGCCGGTGGCGTACCGTCGTTGAACCACCTTCCGAGAATCGGGGCGATATCGTGCAAGCAGTGTACGGATCGGACTGCTTACCGGGTATCGGCGCGATATCGTGCAAGTAGGGATCGTCCCGGGTATCGGCAGGACGTAGAATATACATCTGTTATGTAGTGCTACTGCGGTCTATCTTTAGTCTGTGTACCAGGCTAGTTTTAGCAAAGCGTCATTGGAAATTATATATTTTTTCGTACTCAACTAAAGAGTAGGAACATATGGGAGAGCAGGTTTCTCAATAAAAAATAATAAACTATAGCTATACCACTACAAGCTATTCGGTATGTATTGATACTCATCTCATGCCCTTGGGTGTTGCTCAAGAGATATGCACTATTCAGGATAGTGCGGCAAATGATAAATTTAAAACACAAGTAAGAAAAAAAAGCAGTGCCGAAATTTAAAATTTGGGAATGCCGCAGTAAGGTTTTGTCGAGCGTACTACACCCCCATTCTAGGCCGGTGGCGTACCGTAGTTTCGCCACCAGTCCTAGAATCGGCGTGATATTGTGCGAGTATTGTACGGATCGGACTGTCTGCATGGTATCCGCGCGATATCATGCAAGTATGCTGTATAGGGATCAGCCTGGATATCGGACGTCGCATAGGCACATGTTCTGTATTGTTACCGTGATATATTTTAATTCATGTTTCATGCTAGTTCTCGCAAAGCGTTATTAATTTTTTTTTTTCGAACTTAGCTGAAACGAAGAAACATATGTTAGGGCACGTTTCAGAAGAAAAAAACAAAAAATCAAACTAGTGATAGCTATGACGCTACAAGCCATTCTGATTGTATTGATGACCATATTATGCTCTCGGGTTTTACTCAACAAATCTAAACTATTTACGATAATGCGGCACAAAGTGGATTTCAAACACACGTCGGGAATATACTAATCCGACCCACAAATTAAAGTTCAAGAATACCGTAGTAAACTCTCATCGATTCTGCGATATATTTATTGCGCTGTTTTTGCCGACATGAATTCTAACCACGGTACTTAAGGATACCTGCGTTGAAATCAAAGGATATCAATCGCATATATTGACGAATAAAATTGTTTTAGATCGCTTACGAAGTTTATTATGCCACTATCATTGCAGATAGCTTATTCTCGACAGATTCACAAAAGCGATACTTCTCAGTGGACCGAAAAACGAACCAATAAAAACAATTGCACACTTCTCACGCCAAGCAAGACTAATAAATCAAATACAAAGGACCATGGATATTGAGATCAAAGCAGAACGAGCCAATAAAGACGACTGTTCTTTTTCACTACCACGATTATGCTTGCAGACAACTTACGAAGTAAGCAGCGATCTCATGTAATAGAACCGGAAGCCCACGCAGGCATCACAGGACAACCCAAACACAAAGACGCGAATGGCGAAAGTCGCCGACATTCAACAGACAACTTGCTGTCGCCTACGAGCAGGTGGTTGTCGAAGCGCGCCCACCAAACACGGCACAATAATTTCCATGGCTGCGACGAAGATATGGCCACTGCCGAAAAACATCGATAGTGCCTTGGATCGTGGTGGCGTGATGCAGTAAACGTCCACTTGAGGAGACGGGGTTGTAATGCGCGACATTATTTGTATCGAGCCTCTATTTTCGAGAGCAGCAATTTGAAATCGTGAGGTTAGTTGGGGCTTGAAGGCATGGCCGGAGTTCCGTTTACAAGTTACAGTCCTCGAGAAGTCTCGAGGTGTCAGCAGCAGACGACTAACGCGAGCGAAATGACTGAAGAAGGTCGCCAGCTACAGTTTAGATCTTTTGAATAACGATACGATTTTGATCTTGTACTTATTGTGCACGTTGCAGGTCTAAATAACGCATCAGTTTTATAAAAAAAAAAAAAAACGATTTGTATTTGCGTGCGATACAAGTTGGTGTCTTACGAATTTACTCACATATATGGATATCTACTAAGAATACAGCGAGCGAACCACATGCTTAGTACATAATATGAAAGCAGCCTCAAGCTCTCTTTTTGATTTTGAAGTTGACTACGTTGTGATAAATAACTTATTTTCAATCAAACATGATCGATTCGAGATCCCAAATTTTGTTTGAAGGCTCGGAAAATGCCGGAGTGTTGCGTTCGTCCTTCTATCATCATAGTGAGAAAAAATACTCGTTATTTTATCGTTTTAAGCAGTTTTCCAAATACCGAAAGCATTGATTAAATGCATATGGTTAAAGTCTAATCGAGACCGGTTATAACAAATACCAAATGAGCGGCTACAGCGAAGCAATCACAATTTCCCATTCCTGTTTGCACTTTTTCAACGCAATTGTGTATGATTTTAGCGAAATATATAGCGGCTATAGCGAAAATAAATTTTGTGATAATTCTAAAAAAAAAAAAAAAAGAATCGGCAAGTTAACTAAGACTCGGACCGTCGCACTTTGCTGACGCGGCCAAGGAGCCACCCTGAACAGCCTGCAAAAGATGCTGGAAAGGCCACCGGCGGCAATCTCTGCAACGTCGTCTACTTCCCGCTCCTTATCTTTGAAGCGGCTTTACCGCATCGCACGCGGATAAGCCGTCGTGGCATGCCGATGGGGCCGTTTGGAGCGCCAGCGACAACGTTCCGGCGGAGGTGACGAAAAGTCTAGATTAAAAAGAGAGAGCAATAAGTACGCCGGCATTTGATTGTCGCGGGGCCAGTGTGGCGAGGAAACTGGGCGAGGAGGCGGACACGTTTGCTGAAGGGGAACGCTTTTGAGGTTTGACTCCTTGCATGCTGCAGCTCGTTTTCCAAACGCGGTCCACAAACCACGCGACCCTAATCGAGCAGTTGCCCCATCTCTTAAATCTAGTCTCTCTATACCGACGACAGACAAGCTTGAGCGCGAACTCGGTGCCGTGCTGCTTCTTTGTTTGCTTCGTGATCCACGTCGGCGTCTGGTCGGTGAGGTCGCTCTTGCGCGAAAGTCTACTTCGCTCAAGAGTCAAGCTCCGATTCGGGGAATCATCGCCACTCAACGATGGAGAGTCCCGGCACCGCCGGCACCTGGACGGGGAAGACGGAGGCAATCTCCTACAATCAAAAGCGTGCCATCCTCGACGGAGTGCGCATAAGCGTAAAGAATGCCGTCCATCGCCGGCGTCCTCCGTGGGGCCGTCGCTGCTGTCGACATGGTCCCTGCGCAGCAGGATCGTTTTCGATGGAAGCTTCTCGCAGTTGGCGAGAAGCGGTTCCAATCTAGCAGAGGACGCTTGCAGGGAAGCCTCGCCCGCTGTCTGCAGGTTCGACAAACATGTGCCCGTGATAACCCGTGTTTCCTTCTTTAATGTTATTTGTATGAGTTCATATATAACGAAGAAGCGGATATAGCAAAGCATATGGCAATTCCCGTTAACTCTGTTATAACCGCTCTGGACAGTACATCTGTTCTTTGCAGTTTTTTTGATCACACAAATGTGTGCTGAAGGATCTTCTGCTTCGCCATGCGTTCTTTAAAAGCATGATGCACAGCAGTTCAATGTTAATACACTTGACGTCGTCGTCGCAACTTATCTTAATCACGTAATTCGGCTTCACAGTGTTGCCACCCTTCTCAAATATTGCGGAAGACTAGACGGCCAGGCATTCGCACGCTCGAGCACCTAGAACGCCATAAAAACTATGCACGGGCACTCTTCGCTTCCGAAATCATGCAAAACGTTGACCCCAAGAAAGGTCAACTGGGCCATCGAAGCCATTGTGTCGTCAGCTATCAAGGCAGAACCGATTTTAAAACTTCACTAGGGACTTTCATCATAGGCATATGGCACAAGGCGATCGAAATTGTATTCATAATCAGACATTGAGAAGATACATTGCGGACGAAAAATGATTACATTTTATATCAGACAAATTCTAACCTTTATGTAGAGCCCCCCCCCCCCCCCCCCTTTTCCGCATTTTCCATAACAACGACCTAGCAACACTTTGTTAGGAGCACCGCGCAACGTTGTGACTTCATCACTTACAGGGTCACATTGAAATATAGCTAATTGCGCCCACTCCCCAGTAGGCAAAAAAAAAAAAAAAAAAACCATGGCGGGGCTCTTCAGATAATCGGGGGAAAAGTTTGTCGCTACTCTGAATCGTATCATATTTAGGGGTTTTAGCGCAACGCCAAAGCTTATGAAGCCTGGTAGCAGAATTCTATCAATTTTCTAGAAATCTGTAAAGACCGAAGTGTCCATTTAACTGGCCGATAAACATCCGCACCATGCCAAAACCGAATAACGCTTTTGAACGTTAGGGACGGCGCGCGTGCATGGCGTGGCTTAACAAACACGGGCCTTTCTCGCGTGCTTTTGGCGTTGAACGAGGCGCGGCGAGCTCGGCACCAAAGTGGAAACCGATGGCGCTGAATTAGAGACGCACGTCTGCCCATTTCACTAACAAGCGCAGAGAGAAGTCATTAAGAGACGAAAGAGAGAGTGCCTTCCCCCTCTTCCTCGTCTCATTCTCTGCAATCAGCCGCGAGTCTGAATATAATAATTAAGTCCTCTTCCCCAACTGGGAAAAAACAGGACTCGTTTTCCGCGAGAGCGTGCCGGACGAAGAATCCCCAGAGGATAGGGCGTGAGCACGGCTTTCCTCCAGTTTAAGGGACATTTAGGTTATGGCGAGGTAGCGGACTTTCAGATAGTAGAACACAACGTGTAGATCCCCGCGTTTTTAATAACGTGGCCTTCCGCCGCTTTAAGGGACACTTCGAATAATGGGGAAGCACGGACTTTCGGGTAGTGGAACACAATATGTAGATCCAGGCACTTTAACGTTGTGACTTTTCGTCGCATAACGGCACCATCAAAATATCGCGAAAAAGAAAAAAAAAATCGGTCACTCTTTTTAGTGCGACACAATTCGTTAGGGAGGGAGTATTAAGTTTGTAAGCTTTGTTCAAACTTGCTCATGTCGTGTTTTAATTAAATCAGGCCTCAAAACACGCTGGCAGAATGAAAATATAAAATATTATCGACCGAGGCGGCGGTATTCAATATTAATGCACCGAACAGTGCGCGAGGAACAACTAACTCGCAAGCGTTTTTATATTTGGTGGATGCCGTACAGCGTCTATACATTTTTAATGAGGGCACTCTAGGTTTCAAATAATAAAGACGCTTTGTGAATTTATTTTCGCCGACCTTCTTTATCCATTTCACGATTGATACCTCCAAGGGCGAAGCGAGTAAAACAAAGATAAATCGAAGAGCCAGATATAGGGCGTTTGTGCTCAAGCTAAGGCCTAAATAATTCATATTTGTAATAATGAACTAGACGGTTCCAGCGCAATTAAGGGGACGGATAAATAAAAAAAGAAGTTGAGTAGAAATTGAAACTTTCAAGACAATTTGCTTTTTGATTTAAAGCAAGTGTCCGTGGTTCGTTAATTGGCCATTGAGTATTGAGTACTCGAACAAAGGACACCCACGTATGCGAATTACTTACCGATTAAAGACTTCAAATTACTTTGCAACAACAATAGGGCAAGCGAAACTATGCCTCGCGAGACTATCCTTTACCCTGTCGTACTTATAAACGCGATGAATTCACGCAGCCCTAGCTGTTTTGGCTTGGGCTATAATTGCAGCGCAGTAAATCGGCGCAATGCTAATAATTAAACATGTCGTTTTGTAAAAAAATACAAAAAAAACACATAGAGCTGTGTGCGAAGGTGCAGCTGCGTTTTACGAAAGAAAAGCAATTTTGTTCACAAAGACACCTAGTTTCTTAGAAAATGTAAGCTAACATTTTTCACACCACACGTTTTTAGCTCAGCAAAATAGATTGAACACGCTACTTGGATCATGATCCGCTTGTCGCATTATTACGCTTTATATAGTTGATCAGTTTCGTAGTTCGTCTTTCTGTTTCAATCTAGCCGCCCGGGGGAATAAAATCGGGCATCCTTTTTGATACGCTGAAACGTACGTAACAGAAACTGTTTAGTTGTTTACCATAGAAATTTGTGGCGTACGCTAGTTTGTAGAACTTGTAGCGATTTACGCGAATTCAAATGGTCCGTTCATTGTTTTTTTTTTTCTTATTTTTTACCACCGTTCTATCACGCGTCCCGCCATGTCCGCCAACAATGGTGCCGGAGGACGCTTTACGGCTGTGTGCACAGAGGAAATAATTTAAATCTGTCAAGTAAAGTTAACCGCTTTCTCAAGCTATATATGCGAAAGTTGGAGTATACATGCGCTTTCACACTCTCATACATGACCATGATATAAGCGGTCGAGCGAGTAGCATCTCTTCTAAGCTGGTGCATTTTAGCTCTGCTGAAATATGAGTTAACGCAGAGGCGGGCTTGCGCCATTTAATTACTCAAAACCCTGGAGGAGCGAGACATAAAACTGAGAGATCAACATAACAACGTCTGAAACACGGCTGCAAAATTATTATATGAAAAAAGAAAACAGGCATTTTAAAGAGAAACCCATTGGTTGTCATAGGCAACCACATCCCTGAAACCCACCACCCGTGAAAGATAAAAAATCCCGCCGTATCCTCAAATCCCTCAGAAAACATACTGGACACAGCAGATAAACGCTTCTTCCACAAAGAAGTAAAAAACGAAACAAAAATAATTAACTCTTCACGCGTCTAACAATCGTACATTGCTTAGCATTGGTTATCGGACAATTTACTTAACCTCTATTTTAAGGGGCAGCTCCGGTCAATTCAATGAAATTTGAGTTAAAGGTAGGTTGTATATCGCGAAGTAGTAATAAAAGATTCTTTATTTATTTATTTATTTATTTAAATACCTTAAGAACCCTGAGTCAGGGTATTACATAAGGGAGTGGGTTAACAAAATAGCGAGGTTAACATTTGGCGAAACGAATCGATGTCTTGAGCAGAGACGATGGCTTCGGGCAGGTCGTTCCAGTCCACAGATGTCGCCGGGAAAAACGGTTTAAGGAATGCTGTATTTCGGGTGAAAAAAAGGCCAACTTTTGCATGGTGGTCAATGCGAGGTGATATGCGATGAGGTGGCAAGATGAATGAATGGTTCAGATGGTCGTCGGAGTGAAACCTATAGAAAAGACATAATTTAGCGATGCGTCTGCGTGAACACAAAGGGGTTAATGATAAATTTCGTTTAAGTTCAGAAACACTAACAAACCTAGAGTATTCAGACGTTATAAAGCGAGTGGCACGAGTTTGCACTGATTCTAAGTCGGATACAAGGTATTTAAAATGGGGGTCCCAGACTGACGATGCATATTCTAGTTTCGGACGTACCAATGTGACATATGCAAGTCGCTTGACAGATGAGGACGCGAGACGAAGATTACGACGCAAAAGACCAAGGGTGCGGTTTGAGTCGGAAATGATAGTATTAATATGGGTTTTCCGAGAAAGGTCGTGAGTGAAGTGAACGCCAAGATACTTGTAAGTCGACACGGGATCAATATTAAGATTACCAACAGAGTAGGAAGAGTGAAAATGTTGACGAGTTCGATAGAAAGAGAGGCATTTGGATTTTGATGTATTTAGTAGCATCTGCCACTTTGAACACCAATCGTTAATTCGGTCTAGATCAGCCTGTAGGTTACACAAGTCATCTGCGTTAGATATGGCTCTGTAGACTACGCAGTCATCAGCAAATAGACGAGCGTTAGAAGACAATGAAAGAGGGAGGTCATTAATATACACGAGAAAAAGTAGGGGTCCAAGAACAGATCCTTGCGGTATACCGGAGGTTACAGGAGCGCTTCGGGAACGGCAGTTGTTAATTTGCACATGCTGTCTTCGAGAGGTGAGAAAGCCTTCGATCCAGGCTAGAATGGAAGGGTCAAGAGACAACGTGGACAGCTTTGCTAGAAGAAGTTTATGGGAAACGCGATCAAAAGCTTTGGAAAAATCGAGAAAAATGGCATCAACTTGGTGACACTTTTCTAGAGAACAATAAATATCGTGACAGAAAGCGACCAGCTGCGTTTCGCATGAACGGTGTTTCCTAAAGGCCATGTTGATTGGGGAAAAAGAATTTATTCTGTTCCAGAAATTGCATAACTTGAGAGTGAATGACATGTTCCATGAGCTTACAGGAGACAGAAGTTAATGAAATGGGCCGGTAATTTAGAGGAGAGTGCGCATCGCCACATTTGTGAACCGGAACGACCTTACCTTCTTTCCAGTCGTCCGGGACATCACCGGTATCTAAGGATTGTTGAAATAATGATGTTAGAAAAATAGTTGACAGCGGTTTAGTCATTTTCAATATTTTGCTGTTTATGTCGTCAGCTCCTGGTGACGATGACGTTTTGAGCGCGTCTATTAGTTTGCTAATGCCGTTTTCCGAAAAATCAATTGGATGCATAGGTGACATGGACAGTGATGAAATATCTGGCGGCGATGTGATGATGGTATTATTAAACACGGCAGAAAATGCGTCACAAAACGTTTCAACAGCGTCATCATCGGTAAGGGAAATTCCATTGTCGTTTACTAAAGAGACTGGTTTACGATAACGGGGATTAATTATGCTCCAAAATTTCTGAGGGTTACTTATAAAGATAGCGGCAAGATCGTGCTGGTAGAATTTGGCTTTGGCTTTCTCGACGGCTGACTTGTACAGTGCGAAAGCAAGAGAAAAGCAGGACCAGGCCTGATCGGTGTTAAGAAGTCGTGCACGTCGGTACAATCGTTTCTTCCGGTTGCAGAGCGTCTTAAGCTCTCGAGTGTACCATGGTGCTGACTGGTTCTCCCGAAACTGTATTAGCGGTATGTGTCTATCAATTAGAGCAAGTAGCGTTTCTTTGAAAATAATCCAATTCTCCTGCACAGAGCGATCCAAAAAGTTAGGCATACATGAGTCCAGAAGGGACCTGATGCCGGTGTTAATGAGTTCAATGTTAGCTCTTCGATATACTCTAATTTTGCGGCAGGATACCATGGTCGTGTCGTTTTTAATGTGCAAAGAGCAGTGGATGCATTTGTGATCACTAAAGCCGTTAAATATATTTACATCTTTCATTATTTCACTGTGCGACGTGAGAACTAAATCAAGAACCGAGGACGATGACTCAGTCACTCGTGTTGGCTGTGTTACAAGTTGCTCGAAGTTAAACGTTAGACACAAGTTTATAAAAAGTTTAGACTCATTCCGTGATGCGGTTGCTGATGCAACGTCGCTGCCCCATTCGATGTCTGGGTAGTTAAAGTCTCCAACCAAAACCAGTTTTGATAAAGGGTGTCGCATTCTTACGTCACACAGTGCATCATGCAGTTTGCTAACAAATGAAATATTACAAGAAGGTGGGCGATAACAAACCCCGACAATGACTACACCGTGTGAACAGCCTATAGAAGCAAATACGATTTCTAATCTGATATAACGCTCAATTTTCGGGGCAGAAGACGATTATTTACGGCAAGCAGGACACCGCCGCCCCTCCCTGAAACCCGGTCACTACGAAATATATCAAAAGAAGATTGATGACTCGAGTTTAAAAAGATTTCACTATCAAGTATTTCGGACGTGAGCCAGGTTTCAGTTAGTGCGATAATGCTAACATTCATTACATCCAGCAACTCATTCAGTTCGTCACGCTTTGGCATTAGACTTCTAATATTCGCGTACAGAAGAGACAATGTGTTGGTATCGCTTGCATTACTACGTAGTGACTGTACTGTTTTCCTAATAACTGGTTGTGCCCCAATTTCACGAGTTGGATGTGCTCTAGTTCTAGTTCTACTAGCTGATTGTTAAATTGGGCATTCAAAGACAGTGTCGTCAGGTTGGTTATACATGTAACATCGTCCGTTTAGTAAAAGTTTGTTGAAAGAAATCTTAAAAGGAGCTGCTTGTGACTTTCCATATTCAATTAATTTGCTGCGTGCAGTACGTGTATTTAGCGAGAAGTCCTCTGCTATCGAGAAGGTCGTACCTTTTAGCGAAGGCCGGGAGGATAAATGCTGCTGCCGCACCTTACACAGAGCAAATTTAACAATTATAGGGTTTGTTTTGTTGGGGGCGTAGTGACCAATGCGATGTGCTCGATCGATATGCAAGGGCTCGAGGTCTACTCCAAGCTTTTCTTTGCATAGGGAAAACACTTTTTCCTCTGACTGAGACCAGGTCTCATCTGGTGCGTCACTAACCCCATGAAACACCAGGTTCTCTCGACGCGAGCGGTCTTCTAGCTCATCGAGGCGGAGCCAAACTTGGTCTACACTAGTTGTTGTCTTAGACACCGACTCTTTAACGCACACCATATCCTCCTTTAAGGCTTTTACGTCGCCTAGGTTGCCTTCAATTACTGAGACCCGCGAGTTTAATTCAGCCAAGGACTTAGTTGCAATTTCCTGGTCTGCGCGGACACTTCTAATTTCAGAAAGAAGGGATGCGTTCATGGCATTCAGTTTATCAAGGACAGTTTGCAGGTTTAGCGTATCAGGACCAGGGTTTAGCTCGACGTCTCCTGAGAGTAACAGACGGTACGAAATACAAAAACACTCATATGCAATAGATATGCAGGCCGTGGGGGATGGCAGCACGAACAAAAGAATATCGTCACTTCGCTTGCAGAAGTACGAAACATTGTTTCTCACCTGAAAATACATGGCGAACATTCTGTTACTGTGCACTGCTGACGTGCCACCATCCCCACTGGCGAAAAAGCTGTCGAGCGGCGCATAAGTACAGCCGAAGCTGCCACCAGGGTGAAGTCCAGTCGACGACGGAAGCAATCGCTGTCCATCGACGATAACGTGCTGATCCGCGGCGTCACCTTGTCTCGGATCCGTCCCAGTGATGTCGAGGAACGTGCGGGTCATCGTCCATGACGACTGCTTCCGCGGTGTGTGACCCACGAAAAGACAAGGACTCGTTCCATGCGGGGAAATCAGCGTGCAGGCGAGCAGGAGCTGAAAATACATGGCGAACATTCTGTTACTGTGCACTGCTGACGTGCCACCATCCCCACTCATTTCTTTCTAAAAAAGAGTAATATACTTGCGCAATCTTTAGTTATAACTCACCAGAAACCGAAATCAAAACCTTGCCTACTGCGGCGATATAGACCAGTGTCTGCTCTGTTCCATGGGTGCCGCCATGTTTGTTCATGCTGACGCAATGACACAGTAGGCTGAGCTCTCTGCAAGACTCCGTTTTCTTAGAAACCTTCGCGCATTTCGTAGTGCAAAAACATCATAAATTCATATTCACGAAGCTCGAAAAGCAACATTGTTGCTGGAAGTGCTGTAAAAAACCAAAAATCTTGTTCTATGCGCAGCCCTTCTCTTCCCTAGAACCTAGGTTCGAGATCATTATATCCCATTTTTATCAGCTGGGGGCTTGCCTTTCGAACACTGTTACATTGTTTCTGTACCGTCGCGCTACATTCTCTAACCTCATGGTACAAATTGTAACGTCACGTACCAGGCACGCGGGCAGGCGGGCGAATTTGTCGTCTGCTACGATTGGCAGTCTGCTACACCCTATATGGCTCTCGACTACCTGGGCCACAGCTTCTGTTTTAGCGCAGAAGAAGGCAAGTTTTTCCCAAAAGGCTTCTTTTGAAAGCATTGGTAGAAAGTGAAGTTCAGATCATCACACGTAAATATGTTGCGAAGGGTTTGTAGAAGCAAATATTTGGTAGAAGTATGCGATGCCTAATTCCAAATTGGCTCTCTCGCACGCGACGAATTCTGCCGGCGATGACGCATGCTCGTACTGCAGCACGCAGGTGCATGCGCGTTGCGCGAATCACGTGTCAGCGATGAGCGCGCTGTTAGCGCCGTCTGCAGAATTTGCATAAAAAAGAATAAAGCAAGAAAACAAACCTACCTGGGAGCGCGGGGCATGGCGTACGTAGCGCAGGGTGGTCTGCGCCGACACGGTGTTATTGACGGGGACGTTAGTTTCGTCACGTCTTGCCCCCTTGAGTTAGCAGATTTCTGTAATTCCGCGCACCTCAAACTTTGTTTGCCAGTTCCGCAACTTTCAGGCAGAATTGGAAAGAAATATTTTGCGTGTGGTTTATTTAGACGATACTAAAGATAACTGAGTTGTTTTCCTAATATGAAAATGAACCGGAGCTGACCTTTTAATTGATTGCTTTCTATATGAAGTGGCTGCGTTTCTTCCAATTTCTGTGCAACTTTTAATTTCACTCGAACGTTTGACAGTTTCAGACTTTTCTGAAGTAGACGCCACTGATCTTTTGTACTCACGAACATGGTACTTAACACAGCGTCCGCTTTGTCCAACACGCTTGAAACAAACAACTACATGTGTTGTATTATGTTATTTATATTCGGTGTGGCGATTTCAGTAATTGTGTTTTAGGTGATTGCCCCTCTCGTTCACTTCGAAAGGTCACACTACACGGAACAATGATTTCCGCAAGTTAGTTCTCTGCTCTACACTCCAATAAAAAAGGGCGTCACCTTACACCCTTTTGTCCCATATAATGCACTCCCAAACTTCAGTTCGACGTAGAGCGGACTATAGTTGAGCAGACGGCCCAAATTTTACGAGGGGCTTGATAACGGTGCAATATAACTTATTAAATAGCTAAAGTATGTATCAAAGAACACAGAAAGAAAACACTTAGTTTTTGCAGTAAGGCCAAGAAAGACCCGATTATTTTTTTTGTAGTCAGTAACACTTACATTAGCAATTTGAATAAGTTGAACCACACGGCTATCAAGAACTTCGTGAAAGTTAGTACCGTCAGGTCGACCTGAAGCGTCGGTGTGTATATGGGACAAGGGGTGTAAAAATAAACATTTTTTCTTAGAGTGTACTACCTGAATGCAACCGATCAATCTCCCCCCGATACGTTCCCGGGGACCGATGTTGATCCTTGTCGAGATCGAGGATTTTTTCAGCGTCACAGCTTATTGCTGTGCGAGCATTCTTGACCGATAAGAAATATTTGATTTGTTCACGAGTTGACGATTGAGTTGTATTTTCAGTGAGAAAATTTAAGGGATGCATAAAAAGTGATAGAGATTTTTGGGGGCGCTCACAAGGTTGTTCTGAGTGTTCCTGAAGCTACAGGTTCATTTCAGCATCTATAAATATTTTGATAATCGTAAAGAAAGCACGTGTTGTCGATCGCGTCTTTACTGAAATAGCGGACGTTTACAACTTTTCGCACGTACGAGCATAACGACGGATGGACTCGATATGTTACAGGCGATGCAGTGTTTTAATATAAAATCTGATTTTTGGATCCGGGGCTCTACGAAGAAAAATTGAGATCCGATGCACACTCTGTGCATATAAGTCCCCCTAACAACGAGCCCTGACGTAAGCTCAAGTGACGTCAACTTCACGCAATTTGACGTGTTTCATTCACCGAGGACTTTTAAAATTTACTCGAAAAAATTAAAAAAAAATGTTTTGAAAAGCTATTTGTCTGAAAAGTACAGGGTGATCGCCAAACGAGTGTTTTCTTTAGACAAACACACTTTGACTGTCACAATTACAACGGGCGTCATGGCGTTCGTTATCTGTGTGATATAGACAGCGTCGCTGGTTGATTGGCTACATCGGATCGTCGGTTGGCTGCGAACGGACTTAAAATGAAACAGTGTAGTTCCTAAAAGGCACAGCACGCCATCAATTCTCAGAAAACCAGGACTTTAACTTTGAAAGAAAGTGAAGAGCTAAGAAAATCAGTACGGTGTTATTATCTTCGTGGAGTCTTGACTGCGCCCCTGCTACATACATTAAGAGCATTAAAAGCGAAGTTCACGGCGAGTCAGGACCACCCCCTTCTCGCTCCGCTGCCAGCGAGATTGCAGCGTTAGGCCGGAAGAGATCTTTGTTATAGACCAACTCTCTGACAAATCTCTGACGTCACGCCACTGTGGTGGCGCTGCTATCGGTATTGCGTATGCGCAGATGCTTCGCCTTGGTCGATTGTGGTTTCTGCGTACCCGGTGTGGGCAAACGCGGGGGTGTTTTGTAAACAGTGCGCTTGTCGATACAGACTCATCTTCGTATTGTTTGTTGCATAGTTCTACTTCCACTCCAAACGAACTAAAGATGGCCTACCTTGCATAGGGCATCGAGCCTTTTTTAACCGTCTGATTTGTGTCTCCGTCGCCCTGGGTCTCAACTGTTCACCTTAAAAAGATCTTCGCCACTCGAACAACACTCACATGTGAGCTTGCTATGTTTGTTTGATCGACCGTGCTCGCTGTAGGTTCCCAAGCAAAGCCGTTGTCTCTTTGGTTGCCGATTGTTTTTTTTTTTTTTTTTTAAGCTCATCGAGGCTCAGCGCCTCAAGACAGAAAGCGGATATGCCCGCTTCTTAGATCTGAGAAGAGAGGAATGCGTACCGTTTAGAGACAGCAAGGCACTCCCGTGAGAATACGAACACCAAATAACAAGAACGTAGAGCTAGAGATTTTACGAACCTATCGAAGGCAAGTGCAGGGCTCCCGTTCGATACGGTTGCAACTTGAGCTTTTTGGCTGAAACTAAGGTGCTTATGCAGGATTACCAATCTCTGGGTGTGTTACAAGCTTATCGAAGGAACTTCGATGGAATGTCTACTGTAGAGGGTCGATATCTACTTTTTTTTTTAAACACTATTTACACTTGACGGAATTGGTCGACGTGGTGTGGCATGACCGAATCGTCGAATCGGAGTGCGTGAGTGCGTGAGGCTTGCTTCTCGCACCTTTTGTCGTGTGATTTCTTTGGCACCTCCTCTTTGTGTAGATAGTCGCTACACTGCCATAAATCTCCACTGGTTCAATCGGCGAGGAAAGGAGTCCCATCGAATGCAGACACAGCACTCGCATTCTACGCGATTCTGCGATGGCCTCCGGTAGGTGCGTGGAAAACTTTAGCATTAGGAACTTGTTATACAGAAGACGCAAGTACGACGACGCTCAACCATTCAATCGTTCAATGCCACCGTGCCAAGAGTATTTATACAAAGCGAACTGGTATATCCCGTTTTGACGTAACGACATCTCGCGGTCGGGATTTAGTGGAATAATGTATTTACTGTACTGCAAAAGACAGTAAGTGCTGAATCGTGTATAGCACTCAAGATCGATATTCATAACCAACTGTCCGAGACGATCCCCAGAGTGTCAGGCACGTCACAGGTTCTCAAGTAACCCCGTACTGACTAGAGACATATTCCACCATGCCTAAAGTACACCAACCTCGCGTCAAGAAGGACGCCTTCATTACACGAATCGCGGCAGCCGTTATCGTGTCGCTCGACCGGAGCACGTTTCTCCAGCTCCTCTCCTCCCCCCAATCAATGGAGTCCCTTCAGCCGTCCCTCCAAGAATCTATTGGGCCCTAACGAGCTGCAACCGACCTACACTCTGCCCGCCCCCCACCCCCCTATGCTGACAATAGGATGGAAGCTAGACGCGCTCGACGCACCAATCTACTGCATCCCTTTCATCACCCCATCCTACTCTCTTCGCGCGTGGGCATAGGTGGGAGCTTGATCACGTGACGAAAGGACGACGTTCGACTTGTCCAGCGAGCGCGTAGCTTCCACCGCACTGTCAGCTTAGGGAAAGACGGAGTACATAGTGCTAACTTGTAAACCGGGTGTCATCGTACGCGTACACCGCATCCTGTGCACGCATCGGGACTCCCGTTGAAGCGACGGCTATTCCCGGAGGGTTTCCTTCTTTCTCTCTCTTTCGCTCTCTCTCTCTTGCGAATGGGAAAGGAGGTTGCCTTTTCCAAATTGAAAAATCGATTAATTAGACCCGATTTGTCCGGTCGGTACGTCGCATCGATTTCTCGGCAAAGGCTCTCCTCTATCCTCCATTAATGTTCGAAGTGCCTATCTCCTTACTCGTCTAATTTTTTGTTTTGTTTTTGATCTTCTGAAGCGCTGTTTTGCGCGCACCGCGCATATATGGCCTATAGCACGAACGCGTTTCGTTGCTTTGGTTTCTTATTTTTATTATTATTATAAACGACGAGTTTGAGTAATGTAGCTGAAATCTCTCCCCTAGGGCATTAGTATGATCACATTAGCGTTACTGCAAAATCGCGGGCCTGCATTTTTTGGGGGTGCGGGAGGATCTAAAATTGTCATTTATGAATCATGTAACCTCGTCATTCAGTGGCCCTAATGGATGTTTTCTAGTACCTACAGAAGTATAGAACAGACACAATACAGGCACTCACTAATTCAATCGAAACGTTCATTTTTCCAGTACAAAATATCGCGACCTCCATGATATCATACATTTTTTTTTTGTATTCTGGATAGAGAACCAGCAGGCGTAGTAATCTATCCATAAACAGCGCTAAAAATGCGAAAGAAGATTAAATGTACAGCGTTATTTGAAAAAAAAAAAACAACAACAACACAGTGTTATACTGAGCTTACAGTGTTATAATTCAAAAATAGCTATGCATCTCTAAACACTCAGTTCCATGCAAAAATTCAGCACTTGGATTCCGGACCATATGCTAAGTTTTTAGATCTTGCCGGTATTTGATTCAAAGGTTGCAAGCGAATGATATAAATTTAGAAGGAGAAAATGTCGGCGTAAAAGGTCAACGAATACACCCAGATTAATGACGTCGGTTACTGGGGGGAACAGGCCACTTTTCCTCACTTCAAATGTACATTATTTTCGCGCACTGGCAAAGATTCCGATGGAACCTTTGTAAATATTCGGACTGAACTAGACTTTCCATTGACCGAGATGCATCTTTAACGGTCATTTTTCGGCCGCATCTAGATAAGCACTGAATTCCAATACCCAATACAGAATACATTCTCTAGCTCTCCGCAACATTTTGCAACAGAAAGGCGAAAGATGACTGTTCAATTAATATCCCGCCTACATTGTAATGGCATCAGACCACCTTGAACATTGTGCAAAAAATTACTTATTTACAAAGAATTTTCGGGAAGATTTCTAGAGTCAACTTTAGCCTGCGTCAAAGCTCTCGATCATAGTGAGATGGGTTTTAATGGTCTGTACACTCTAAACGTTTATGAACGTAGACCAAGCTATTATCTTAAAGAAGACAAAAAACAAAATTAGCACATCTGTAGAAGTAAAAGTCCTCTGACGGCACAGTAACAGTTGATTGCTATTTTTTGTATTACGTCTCTGTGCCAGACGGCATCTCTAGTCAAATCAAAGCAATTATTTTACAAGCGAACGTTTTGGCTGAAGGAGACAAAGTTGGTGTATTTGTCTCCCAGCAACATGGAAAAAATCGACAGCCTTCCACAATTTTATCGCACGGATGTATTATTTTGCATTTTATAAAACAGTTGACCTCATCAAGTCCTGTGAGGTTAATTATAATTTGTTGTATTTCATAATAAAGGATAATATCGGCCTTTGTTAGGCAGTATCCTAAACACTGCTTCAACTAAACAACAACAAATTAAATTAACTCATAAGGAAGGGCTGGAAATTGGCTTTTATTTTCTTAACGACAGAAGTGAACCGGTAAAAAAACTAAAAATAAAACACATATAAGATGGACGGAAATGTAATGCTCAGAAATCTTCTAAAACTACTCCGGGAATTCTCATTACAAAAACAAAATAAAAACGCGGGATCGTTGGCCGGCCCCTGGCCTTATCGCTTCCCTACACTGCGAACCTCGATTCATTTCCACATAACATCCTCTTATCACTCGACTTTTCTAAACGTTCGGTTGAAGTTCTGTCGGCCTATCTCTGGTTCGGAGGAGGAACCATAAACGATTTTCGAAGAAAGCATCAAGTGAAAGAGCCACTTCCGCCTAAAGGTTTAAATTTGGAAAAGGACTACGTCGTTTAACAGGTCTCATCTCTCCCAACCTGGGTCTTGCGTCCTCCGTGTTCACAATTCCGTTCTGCCGGAAGCGAACAAGTGATACAGCTCTACTTTCCTGCTTCGAAAGGTTACTACGTGTTATCTTGTGTTGTATACCGTATTAGGGAAACCCGACAGGAGGGCTTGTGAAGTCAGTCTTCTTTAAAGCACAAGTGGATTCGTTTTTTGGCGGGAAATATCTATGGGAAATAAAACTTGAGGTGACGAGACAAATGCGGCTTTTTCTTAGTAAGCGATTATTCGCCGCCATTCAGTACGTTTGAGAGGGCATCATGAAAGTAAGCTTCGCAAAGATTTGCCTCACTTTGCATGGAAAATAAGCCGTGTGAGTTTGGCTTGATTTTAAAACATTCCATATTTGTGTGTATAAAACCGCGCATGTTTACTGTCGACTAAGTCCCACTCCACATAGTCCGAACACGATAGCATAATTAGCACCCAAGCATATATGAATTGTTAAAGAAAAGAAAACTAGATACACCGAGTTGAATGTAAAAGTGGCGTGATGAATATTGCCCTTAAGAAAGGGAGATGTTGCGTAAAGTTGACTGATTTAGCGTTTCATTATTGCCTCAACCAAACCGTTCAGGAGAACACGGGAATCACTGAACATGGTGAGACGTATATAGATCTGGTATTTTTGTCAGATAATTAAACGATTATTCTACCGCAGTTAATGAAGGCATATCATATCATCACGTGGTTTCACTTAATATTACGTTAAAGCGCAAGAAAGGTAAATGCTTGAAGAAAGAGCGAGTAGACATGCGAGCTGCTTTTAGCTACACATTTTAGAGAAGAAAAAAAAAAAAGAAAACGAATACGACGGACTGAGAAGGGGACAAACATAATACGTATCGTTGTTTTTTTTGTTTTTTTTGTGCTTTTCCCCTTCTTCGTCTGTCGTATACTTTTTTTTTTTTGTCTTTTTAAATCTGTAAAGAACAATGTGCTGCCAGGAACATTTAAATAACGAATTTTCAAACGGCAAATGAGGTTGTTACTCTTGACGACCTGTAGATGGCATGGGATAATTTTGTGAACCATTTTTGTACTCATGGTGTGGGCGACATGGGGCTTTACTTGAAGAATTGTTTTTTTTCTTTATTTTGAAACTTGCGTTCCTACAAGTGTTAAGCAAATAGCAAAGTATAATCTGTGGATTACTCTTGAAAACATTCAGCATATGCGCAATATAAGGAGAATTCAAAAAGCAAATAAAAAAAAAGAAAACATTAGGTCATTTATGAAATTACAATAATAATAATAATAATAATAATAATAATAATAATAATAATAATAATAATAATAATAAAGATATTTCTTGCATCTAGCACAAAACCAGGATGAGAAACGGACGCATCAAAGCCAGCTTGTGCAATGCTACCCTAAAATAATACAAAAAAAAATGAAACAATTAATAAAGATTTTATGGAGGTTACTATACACCCCTTTCTGAGAAGTTTACCGGGGCAATTATGAAAGCGCGTAAGCAATAAAAAAGAAAAAAAGAAAATACGAAGGGACATGCCAAATTTTATCAGCGCGATGCCACCTTAGATGACTGAGCTAGTAAGAAGGCGGGATGGAATTTTTGATAGATTGTTGCATCTTTATCGTAAAAGGTTTCAGGCATCAGATTTCATCCCCGGAAAATTCCTCAGAAGGTACGCTTAATGGTTCTCATTTTACCTTGAAACAATTTTCAGGAAGTCCCTAGAAAAAAAGTGCTCTTCCTTCTGATTGGTTAAGGGCTAAAGTAGTAGCGATATTTAGAAGTTGCAATCGCTCGCAAAACCCTAACAACCGCCCTGTGTCTTTAACTTACGTACCTGCTGCAAAGTGGTGGAGCATCTAGTTGCAAAACATAAAATAAAATTCCTGGACATCATCACTTTGTTTTCTTCAGGAAAGCATAGCTTAAGAACAGCTTTGTCAACAAGGACGCAACTTGAAGAAACGTTTTCACGATTGGCCTCTTGCACAAATACGAAGCAACAAACTGATGTCGTAAGCATAAATTTTTCAACAATATTTGATTGCGTTTTGCAAAAAAAGTTAGTAAGAGAACTTATGATGTTTGGAATAAATAAATAAAAATCACAAGTTGGATTGAAACTTAATTAAGAAGGAGGTCCCAGACGGTTAAAGTTCGATTAGCCCCTTCAGACTTATTATCGGCAACTTCAGGCGTAGCGCAAAGATTTGAATTGAAACCAGTGCTGTCTCTTTTGCATATTGAAGATATCTCCAAGGCCAAAAAGCAGCCAGCACAAATGAGCTTGTTTGTAGATGACCACTTAGTTTGCTGAAACATTAGGACGCCTGAAGACCGGGGATCATTGAAGGGGAGTTTGGAAAAGATTAGGCAGTGGTTAGTTTATTGGCAAATTAAAATTAACTTCAAAAAGGTCATCCTAAACCCTCTCACTAATAAGTGGAATATATTTCTGTCTCAGAATCAAATTTGGAATATAGAACTGACCAAAACAAAATGATTGAAGTATTAGGAGCGTAACAATAAGTCAAAACTTACAATATCAGCCACACACTGTAAATATCTTCGCAGCTGCGTGTAGAAAATTGTGGTTGCTTAAACGTAAACTTAAAAGTAGCAATCAATAAAGACTCACGGCCTACAAAACTCTAATTCAGCCTACTCTTGAGTACACCTCAGTTGTTTGGGACCCCGCAACCAAGACCGACATAAAAAGGCGAAGAAAATACAGAGCCGCACGTTTCATAACTTCAAACTACAAATCAACGTCCTTTGTCACAAAAATGTTGAATGTTTGTGTGATAAAATCTTTAATGGTTATAAGTAAAATTGCGGGGGTAAAGTTTATGTTTTTAATTTATTATGGCCAATTAAAATCAACCGCGACGCTCATTTTGAGAATATTACCAAAAGATAAAAAAGAACGATTCAAAGCACTGCGGTCGTGTTTGGACAAGAACGATGTTTTAAGAATTATTATTATTTCTTTTGCAAACACAAATAACGATGAGACCACGATTTCCGAGGATGTTGTCAATGTCAAAGATGTTTCAATGTTTGAGGACACTGTTGGACTTTTTTTTTTTAGCATTTAAAGTGGAAACTTAACGCGTCGATGGTTTCTTTTTTTTTCCCCTTCAGTCTTTTTGAAGTTACATATGCTTATACCGTGTGCTGTATTGCAGTGTACACGGCACGTGCTCTTGTTTATCGTTGTCAATTTATTGTTACTGTTAGATATATGATCACTCTCCTTTTACGTGCATTTAGTCATTTTATCCTTTTCCTTTTAATTTGCGCTCTGGGCGCGGTTTTGTTTAACCAATATAATAAAGATGATATTGTTTATTGCTTCATTGGAGGCAGGAACTTTACTGTTTTGTTAAGTCTATGGTCCTCCTTGAAACGGCACGCGGGCCAGCAGCGTGTAAAAATAAAAATAAATAAATAAAAATTTCACAAGTTATATCAACAAAATGACGCCGTTTTATATAACACCGTTTTTATTACAGAATTCACAACTCTATTACAAACTTGCACCTTCCAAGTCCCGGTGATACACCTAAAAATCGCTACACGAATCACGTTACACGTTTTCGTGAGATAGTAGTACATCTACCACTGCACTGCACTCTTGGGAAAAGCTCCCTTTCCCGTAGACCGTTCTCCAATCACTCGTTCATGAACCACGGAGGACGCTTAGAGTCATCTAAGCTAATTCAATGCCATGTGAGCGTCATGCGGCCGTAAAGAAGGGCCCAGCGACGCGCGGGGTCGATAATCACATGCCAAGTCCGCAGAGTTTGATTGGCTGGGACATAGCCATATATACTAAGAGAATTTCGAAGTATGTTGAACTTTTGTATTGTGAAAATGAAATGATTCGCTTTTATTTACAACCTATATACATTATGAGTGCTCTCTTTACCAACAGCACTTATAAAAAAAGAACGGTTCTTATTTATCAGTTTATAAGGCTAACCAATCAATATTATGCACGCCAACTAATACATATATTCGGCATGGTTTATCTTCACGATGAAAATGACATGGTGGGGCCTTCCCTCTCCCAGAATTCGGCTTCACTCATTATGAATAGGTCCTTGGTGGTTCTAACAAATATCGTGTTACGCAAGTCAAAAACAAGTTGCCGGAGGACAGTCCTTGTCCTGCCGGAAAATGCTTCGTTTAGCGCCAATCACAGCTAGTATGCTACCTCTAAAGCAACCAAAACTGGGAGCTTTTCTTTTTTTTTTTTTTGGGTGGGGGGGGGGGGCATTGGCATTGGGTAGAAGTAACGCCCTGTGTTGTATGTCACCTTTCAATCCCAAAGAGGTCCGCGACCTGGCGCCACATGGCTGCGGCATTTTAGCAGTCGTAAAACACGTGTTTGTTTTTTTTTTTTCAAGGTGGGAACACTCCGGGCATTTGTCTGTTTTACTCTAGCCCTTTCGATGAAGGCATATGCGAACAAGAACATCATGGGCGAGATTCCACACGACGTCCCAATGTCTGCCTTGGTACGTCTGGACTCTGGACTGACAGTCTGTACTTTCTCTTTCGTTCTTCTTCTTCTGCAGGAGGCTCCTGGCAAAGCTCAGGGAGCGCTCTGTATATCCGCTTTACAGTCCTACCACTCATTTCTCTGCCGCGAAGGCTTTTTTGAGCCAACTCTTCTGCCGACAAGCGACATAAAAAAAATATGGGTGGCTCCCAGACCTAGCTCTTGTAAGGTAGTCTTCTGCGAAGTGCTTTATTTACATACTTAGGAAGAAGCACGTGAAATCATGCGCGACATTTTCGGCGTCTTCCAGCACTTGGTATGTCATCCGCAGTCCAAGGGCGGCACAAAAATACTTGACGGCAGGGGCGGCCCATTTGCGAGTTTCTCTCGGCTGTTGAAGCTGGCGCCGTGTCACTCCTTCCGTTTTGAGATTCCAAAGAAAGCACTGGCTCATCGCCTGTCGGGATGCCTACAAGTCGGTTTCCCCATACCACAGGACGCTTGACAATCTTGCTTTCAAGACCTTGCTGCGAGTGCAAAAGTAGAAGTTATTGTGGCTGTGCTGCTCTTAAAAATCTTCTTCATCTTCTTGATAGATTCAGCCTGGCACTCTATGAAGGGCGCCTTGATGGTAAAAGGAACCTCCAGAATCGTGGCATCCCTCACGACGGGCATTCCGTGGATGTACAAGGGTTGGTCCGGCCGCAGGAAAGGCAACACACGAACTTTTCTACGTTCACTGTCGCCCCGATGCCTGGCCGTAATCCCACAGGGTATTTAGGGTATCGTGGACTCCTACCGCAGCAGTGGTGTACACGGTCCGGTCGTCCGCGCACGCAAAAATTGTCGGCCTGCAGGTGTTACGAAGGATTGGCAATGAGCTCGTTTTTATCAAGGATGCAAGTTGTTCCACGCAAGTGTTGACAGCCAAGACATAAAGGTGCGACGATAGCGGGCATCCCTGCCGCACACCTGGTGCGTTTGGAAAAGCCTTAGAAGGGCTACAGATCAGCAGGACCTCGCTTTCAGTAGTGGTGCAAAGGCACAGGACTCCTCGCTGGAAATCTTTGCCGAGCCCCAAACAGTTCAATACGTGTAGCGGAACCTTGTGTAAAAACGGGTTAAAGCTTTTTAATGATCTACCATGCGTACCAAAGTGGGGATGTCCCGTTTTCAACGCAGTAGAAGATGTCCCGCATGACGACGAGGTTCTGTTGTACCGTGCGTCCCGGAATCGCTCAGACTTGCTGCGACGGCACCAAGTCCTGCGCGACTGACAACAGGTTGGTCGAGTACCTTGGCCAGAATGTTGTATGCTGTGTTGATGAATAATAGGTCTCCATACTGACAGATCTTGCCGCCCCGTATTGTTTTCGTAGAGCAATTTGATCACACTCTGGCGCATAGTACTTGGCAAGCATCTCTCGTGTTTACTCATTTTGAAGACCCTGACTAAAGGATCCACCAGACAGCCCCAGAACTTAGGATAGCATTTCTTGGGGTATCCGCCGGATCCTGGCGCCTTGCTCTTAGAGAGGAAGGTCAAAGTAACCCAGCACACTTTTTCGTTGATGAGGTGAGCGAGGCCTTCAGCATGCCGATGGGTCAGGCGGGGAAGTGAGCCACACATCTAACCCTACAGTGGGCTGTCTGCTGGAGGTTTAGTGTAGAGGAGCTCATAATACTTCCTGGATTCTTCCTCAATGTCTTCCGCGAAAGTTAGGAATAACGCTTTGTTCGTCTTCAGCTCGATGTTCGCTTGGGGTTTTATCCTAAGCTTTTCGTCACAGGGCAACCCTCGTTGCCTGCGATCTGGCTGCCCAAAACCGGCGGGTCTTGGTCACAAACATTTGCCTTGTGTCCTTGTCTGAACTCCATCTGGAGATCGACGCACGCCTCAACTTTAGCCGGTGTATCCAGGCCCAAACGCCGCAGATTTCGCATGCACCGCTGGAGTACTGAACCTTCCTGGCGTCGCTCTGCCGCTCGCCGTCGGCCCAGACCTTTGAAGATCTCACTGATTTCTGTTGTGAAATTCTCAACCGTCTTAAGTGCAGTTGCATCGTCTCGAGTTTAATGGTGATAAATGCTCGCTCTTCAATTACATATTTCTCATGTTGTAGAAGTCTGGTATAAGACGCCACAATGATTCCCGTCTTCCTAGACCAGGTATGAGCCTCATCTCTCAATCACTGCGTAGTGATCCGACACATGTGCAGCTGTACTACAAACCGACAGAACTTCGCAGTCTTTGACGTTACTCTCAAGGGCACCCTGAAAGACTGCAAACTTGACAAAATTGAATGAAATAAAAAAATACATGGATGGTGTCGGACGAAATGGTAGTCAACCTGAAGCGAGGTGAATTTCTCCGTCTTGAGGGGAAAGGAGAGGTGATAAGCATATATAGGGGCAGGATGAGAAAAAAAAAGTTTATAAACACTACATAGCTTTTCACGCGGGTAGCATATAGTAATTAGGTCGGACATTCTTCATGTTGCGATATGCACTGATTATGATGTCACTTTTGTTTTCAAAGTATAGCAGATAGTCCCGCTGTATCCTTCAGGTCCAGCACAGGTCAGAGTGCCGCGGACCGATTGGTTCATGCACTTGTCGGGAACTAGAGTGTTTGCGTTGTGTTGGCGTTGACGTCAGCCCTGGCGAACGTATCTATTGCGGCCTTTCTGCGGTCCTCATGCGTTGGTCACGCCCAGAAGGCGTACTCTATTTCTTCTGGTTGACTGCACGAGGCGGGATTAGCTGTGCTCTACCTTCTGAGGTACAATAACGACGAAAACAAAGCACCTATAAGCACACTGGGTTTTTTGCGATATACATTGGGTGTCACCGGCGTGAATACATTTGTATGAACATGGATAAGTATGCGAGGTAAACCAAAACATCGCGGAGTATTGTATCTCCTTTAAGAGAAGGAAATAGTATCGCCAGGAATCTTCTGGAGCCCTTAATGAACAACGCTACGCTGCTGCATAAATAAGATAACAACCTTGCGCATAAACAAGTGATAGCTTTGTCTTAGTTTCAGAAGTATGGACTGGAAGCCTTAATTCAGAAAGTCGTAGCATAAGTAAACAGTTTAAACTTCACTGACCACCCTCGTCTTTCAAAGAAATCAAACGAGGTGTGCTATGCTTAGTGCTAGGAGAAACCCGCCTCTCCATGCGACAAGTGCATCGTTGGGTTCAATTTAAATGATTCAACGTGTAGAAGACAGCTGATTAGTGGTGCATCTGTGAAGTTTATAACAGATAGAAGGACCTTAAAATGATAATAAAACATACGCACACTTGAGATCTTCTGAGCACTTTTTTTTAGGAATGTGTATTATCTGCGTTTAAACATATGGGCTAATAAGAAACTACAGTCAAAATACTACATTTTATGTTGAAATATGAACTGGGGGCGTGATAGTGTAGCTTTTAGCGTATCATTATGAGTCATTTATCGTCGTCTCACCTTAACATAGACTATTGTTAGCCACGCATCCTAAAAGTTCGAGATAGTTGCTTTGGATGAAGCCTCGGCGGCTGCACGAGTGCTCCTGCAGCGAGTGCTACAGTTCAGGCAGTCAACCGTCGAAGTTATTCAGATTATGTCCAAGGGTGAATAACAAGTCACGCAAGGCGGAAGCATGCACAAAAAAGCATGCCAACAAATATGTAGAATGCGAAACAGCGGTGGTTTACGAGATACCAACGTCATGCGGGAGAACGTATATAGGGCAGACGGGGAGGTGCGTCAACGTGAGGGCCAGGGAGCATGACCTTTCTGTTAGGCAGTCACCCTCGGGAAACTTGGCCGTTCATTGTGATCGGTGCCCATGTTCTCCTGCGCTCGATGAAACGCAGATTTTGGGACAATATAAAACAAGAACAGAAAGAGAAATCTTCGAGGCTTTTAAAATCAGGTGAAGGGCGATGCATGTATCAGCACTTCCTCAGTCCTTTTATCAGATAAGGAATTCGAATTCATCTCACGCAAAGTTTGATTACAAGCAAATGGTTGCTTGGGTGTGTATATATAGGTTTGTTTTTACGAATAAAAATTCAGTTGAAAGTAGCGCATCGTTTCGTCTATTCCTTCTGTTGTCCTTGTTTTCTGGCGCTTTTCGAATCTATCTGCTCACGCTTGCACAAACTTTAGAGATAGTCCATGCTAAAGCGAGGCGAAGTATAGACAGTCGTAGACGCGTGACAGCGCATTTTTCACTGCGTTACAGGCAGGCTTCACCAACATGAAAGACCTCCTGTTCAAGACATATATAGATATTGTCACGAATGGCAAGTGGTGAGGCGACGAAAACTGCAAACCAAACGTTTAATGGGGCGAACTTGTGACCAAAAACAAAATAGAAAAAAAAGGCTAGCGTCCCAAGCGTCGATGTCGGCGAAGCAGCAGGATCAAACGCTGGAGCGAGACTGACTCGATAAGGTCGCGGCCAGTTTCTTATCTAGTTTACGTCACTATCTAGAATATTCAGCAAAGAAGGATCGAAAGTCGCGCGCTCGGGGCGAGAATGAACATGCACTTTCGAGAACAAGAAAGCAGGAAAAAATGTTAAAAGTTACGTCAGCAGCAAGAATAGACGGGAATCTTCTAGAAGCCCGTGAGTGAGCGTTGCTTGCTCGTCTCGTCACTGCGGGCGGAAATGTGTGGCTTGCGCATATCTAATCGCGGATCGGGGTTATGCTGTCAACTTTGCCGACGCGAACCAGAAAAAGAAAACCATAATATTGTGCTCTTGTGCTTTTTTTTTTTTTGTTTTGACTGAAGTGCATGATCATATGTGTTTTAATGATGTCTGAAACCCAAGATAGGTTTTAAGTGATAGGCCAGTAGAAACGCAGCAGAAACACCATAAACCATACCCAGGGTCTTTCGTTTTCGGGTAAAACACGATACTTCCGATATTTTCCCCCTGAACGAGTTATATGAAAGATATTAAAATCGATATCTCCCCAACAACCCACTTCACTTGGAAACTAAAACCAGCTGAAAACCTGTAAATTAGAAGACATTCAAGGATCACTTTTACATGTGTCACCAAAGTCGCAACTTCAAAAATCACAAGTAGTCTCTAATTTGCGTGACCGCCGCCACATATTCGATTCCAAACAAGCTTAAATGGTACTGGTGGCGGAAAGCAGGTCCGTGAATGCTAAGTACTGACCCAGTGCCGTTGGCATGATGCTAATGCACGATAACCTCGCAACTAAATATCGCACCGACAATGTTTTAAGCTAAAGAAGGACATGCTCTACTTCAAAAGAAAATTCAAATATTTATTTTCTAATGTATTCCAATTGCTCTCCAGCAACTTTGACCTCAGGTTATTTGTGCGGAAATGAAGGATGGTCACTGCGGTGGAGGTGAAATGCCTAAAAGTGGGGCTAGAGCCGTGCCTTTAGAGATTGATATAGACATCATGTAAGAGTGAAAACCAAAATTGTGAGAAACAAGACATATCATGTGAGCTTGAACACTGTGTTTCTGTGTATTATATCTGCATTATTTAATTTTCTTAAAGTAAATAAGAATAATCATGCACTAAAACCTACGCGCCATAGTGAATTTTATTTTAAATTACAGATCTTTTCTAAATCTACCCTTTCAAGCCCCGAATTCCCCCGATTTCTCCCGGATTGTAAGGCCGATTGTTAGGCACCCGACTTTTACTCCTTGATATTTCAAAAATATAAAACGCGAAAACAAAGACCCTATAACACGCAGCATTGAAATTGAGACAAATACCCTCGTGCTTGTTTGAAAGCGTGGGGGAAAAACATCATCCGAAGTATGTTAACAAATATTATTATTATGCAGCGCTGACGCGCAAAGCCTATTAAGATACAAAAAGAGGTTTTAATCTGCTGAGGAGTATATATATATCATGATGATGCCCGATGACGACGATGAGCGTTTGCAAGGGTCTTGTGAACGTTTTCACAAGACCCTTACAGACATGATATCTATGTATGTTTCCCCCTACCACACAAACTGGGACACTGTACTCCCGTTCGTAACTTTTGCCTATAATGCTGCCCTCCAGTCTACCACAGGCTACTCCCCTTTTCATTTAGTGTACGGACGCGAAGCATCATGCACTATACCATCTCTCCTGTCGCTCCTTCAATCCACAATCAAAGTGAACTCCTAGAGAACATCATCTTTGGCGCCGAAGAATGCCGCCAGCTCGCGCAGCTCCGCACGTCGCGGCATCAACTGGTCACCAAGGACCGCTATGACAAGCACACACGAACACTTCTTACTCCCCTGGTGACCTTGTGTGGGTTTGGTCTCCAGCTCGACAACCTGGCCGAGTGGACAAGTTCCTTCACAAGTATATCGGTTCCTATCGAATCACCGAGAAAACATCACCTGTCTCGTACCTCGCCGAGCCCAGTTCTTCCTCCTCGGATGGCCGCCGTCGACCTTCGGAAGTTCTATACGTGAACCGCTTGAAACCGTACCACACACCTCTGCAATAGCTCCTCCCCACATTCGCCCCCCCCCCCGCCCCCTCCGAGGAGGGGGGGTAATGGGATGAAGACCCTCATCGTCGTCATCGGGCATCATCATTTCTCCACCATCATCGCCATCACCGATAGCTCGCGTGGCCCGTCCTCGCCACCGCGGGCCAGTTTGAATATAATCATCACTGAGACCGATCGTTGAGCTTCAGTCTTCCTGACATTATGTATATATATATATATATATATATAACTGGTAAGAAAAACCCTTGGTGAAAACAGCAACAACGGACGATTTAATCTTCGACGTTTCGGCCATATATATATATATATATATACAACGGGCATGGTGGCGGGAGGCCGAAGGCGTGGGTATATAACTGGGAAGAAAAAAACCCTCGGTGAAAACAGCAACAACGGACGATTTAATCTTCGACGTTTCGGCCGGAGTCCGGCCGAACTCCGGCCGGACTCCGGCCGAAACGTCGAAGATTAAATCGTCCGTTGTTGCTGTTTTCACCGAGGTTTTTTTTCTTCCCAGTTATATATATATATATATATATATACAGGGTGTTTTTTTTAAGCTTAACAGATTTGTTTTAAAAAAGCCGTGAAAGTTACACTTATGCCGTTTGTGGAGGTGAGTTATACGGCCAGGGGGACAGATTCTAGAGGGATAATCGTAACGATCAGTCGGCTAATTACTTAAAATTTGTTAATTAACTTTTTAATTAATGAAAATAGACATATGGTTCAAATTAGAAATTTGTTCAGCGTCGTCGAAAACCCCCAAATCAGTCATTTTCAGAAAGACTGAGCGCGTGAAAAGCGTAGTAGTGAACTGAAGTTACCGCTCATGGAGCAGGTACAAAGCTAGAGGTTGTGATAAGGCGCCCGTGCGATTTTTCCGTCTCTTATCTAGCCCCAGCCTTGTACCTGCTCCAAGTATGGTAACTTTAGTGCACTACTACGCTTCTCACGCGCTCTAAGTCTTTCTGAAAATGACTGATTTAGGGGTTTTTGATGACGCTGAGCAAGTTTCTAATTGGAACCATATGTCTATTTTCATTAATTAAAAAGTTAATTAACGAATTTTAATTAATTAGCCGACTGATCATTACGATCAGCCTCCTATAATATGTCCCCCTGGCCGTATAACCCACCTCCACAAGCTGCATAAGTGTAACTTTCACGGATTTTTTTTTAACAAACCTGTTAAGCTTAAAAAAAAAACACCCTGTATATAAAGCGTAAAGAATAAAAAAAGTTATGGCTTGTCTACGCCTTGATGGTTCAAAATAGCGCCGCGATAAACCTAAGAATCTAAGACCTTAAGTGGGTATCGAACACAGGAGAACGGAATGCATGCCCGGCACGACAACCGTTGATTCACACCACAAACAGGCATAGAATAATCATAAATAATAAATCTTTAATAACTAATTCTTAGAGTCAGGATCAAGTTTCAGGTCTTGTCAAAGCCTCAAGGGCTTGTGGGAGTAGACCCAGCAGTAGCAGCAAGCATATTAAAAATGTTCACATTGTCACGTACACACACTCACACACACACACGCATAAACACGAATCACACACCGATGATATCTTCTCCTTAAGGCGCATGTTCACATTTCTGCCGGTCTTGAAAATGAGCGGGAAAACACAGTCTCATTAGAAAAAAAATTTCACACATACGCACATGCACAGTAGCTCGAGAACACAATAAAGACCGTAGTCGTATCGGAAGCAGGAGCCCGAACTGCCAGAGGCCAGCTTACTTCCTCAAAGGAAAAAAAAAAGACGCGCACACATATTTGCAGAATTGTTTTTCTTAAGGAAAAAAAGAAAGATTTTATACTTTTCAAAAGGAAAAAGTTAAAAGATATGCGCAGCCACAGTTACTCTTAAAATTACTTACACGATTACTTTCATAAAAACGCTCTTCACGCTTTTTTATAATTTTCATCAAGAAAAAAGAAACAAAATATTTCTAGTAAGATACAAAATATTTCTACCAAACACGTTTCCAATGATCGCTCGAAACGTGTAAAAAATGGATGAAAAAAAACGTGAACGGAAAAGATATTCTTAAAAAACTAAGGTGGAAAAAAGAAGGTAGATCTCACTGTTTCAGCACATCAGAGAACATGCTTCTAAGACGTTTTTTCAACGTTTTGTTTACGTTAATGGAAAACAGTGATTCTGGAAGATCATTAAAATTTTCTGGACATAAAATGTGCGCAGACTTTCACCATAGTGAGAAGTGAGAAGTGAGAAGTGAGAAGTGAAAAGTGAAAAGTGAAAAGGGAAAAGTGTGAAGTGTGAAGTGTGAAGTGAAAAGTGAAAAGTGAAAAGTGAAAAGGGAAAAGTGAAAAATGAAAAGTGAGAAGTGAGAAGTGTGAAGTGTGAAGTGTGAAGTGAGAAGTGAGAAGTGAAAAGTGAGAAGTGAGAAGTGAGAATTGAAAAATAAAACAACTTTACGATAAGAAAAATGTTACAAACCGTCGCTCTGGCAAAAATGGACAGGTCGCGCCTCATCCAGCGAGAAGCTCTCCTCTTCAGGTCGGTGGCGACTTCCGACTAGTATCGTTTATTTTTTCTATGCCAGTTGAGTAGCACGCCAAGGTATGTACAGGGTACGCGATTACAGCACACGTCTTGAAACACTGAAGGCGTTGTGGCCCACGAACAATGCCTAAAACCGTGGCACTATTTCTAGTTTTCTACCGCCTCTGTGGCCTAACAAAAGGATTTCGCCAACGCTATGGTTACGTTCACACGTTCCTTGTTGCTACAAAAAGTGCGACTTCATTAGCATAACTCGAGTTTTTAACCTCATTGTTTTGTAACGAAAACCCACGGCACTCTTTGCTGTTCAACACGCTCAGACAAAAAAGCTCCAAATACAAATTGAAATTTAATGAAGACAAAGGGCAACCCGTCTTGACGGGAGATCGTACATTGATCGCTTCAGTCAGCTCTTTGCCGATACGTCTGGCTGTACGCTCTTTGTACGCAATTTTCACACACCCAAAAAGGACTGCGTCAACATTTGCATGCTCTAAACGTCAAAAAAAAGAAAGAAAACGTCGTACTTGACGCTATCGAACGCATTATCAAAGTCAATCTGACGAATGGCGACTTGGCCCTTGCGTCATCGCATGCCTCCAAAACACTTCGAGCAACGTGAACGTTCGTCGCTATCGATCGCCCCTGTATCTCACTGGTTTGGTGATCCCCGATAAGCTGACAAGGCGAACGCCCTTGAAACGACGCCTAGAATTTTCGTGAAAATCTTATAATCGACGCTGCACCACATTATCGGCAAATAACCTGTGATGTTCTGTAGCTTATCGCCGTCATCACTTTTCGGAATTAAGACTGTATAGTTTCGCGGGAAAGACGGCGGCAGTCCCTAACGTTCGTACGCTGCGCAAAAAAGAGACAACCGAACCCCCGCAACTACGTTCTTAAACTTTATATGGAACTCAGCCCCTAACCCGTAAGGCCCGGTTGCTTTTGCGTTAGGCAAGCCATGGATGGCCGTCTCAACCTCCTGTATCGTAATGAGCTCCTCGAGCCTTTCCTGCTCTTCTTGAGCTAGCTCGGGCAGGCACTCAAGTAATCTCTCTTTCCGGGCCTTTCCTTCCTCTTACTTGGTTTCAAAAAGCTGCCGGTAATGCCCTACAATTTTTTTTTATCGCACCTGGGTTTGTGCTGTTAACACCTTGTTACTCGATCTCAGTTATTTCACATCGAAGCGTGTACCGCTTCTCCTTTGCCAAGGCGCGTCTAGTTAGCAGCTCCCCCATTAGGTACTTTTTTGAACACGCTCGGACGATGGCTCGCCGACAGCCCTCACGATGCAGTGCATCTAATCGTTCTTTGACGTCTTCTATATCTTTAAGGCACACTTCAGGTTTTTCACACTCGGCTCTTGCAAGAGCCGCTAGATCAGTGTTTAGAGAACGGTCAACGCTTCGCGACTCGTAAGCTAAAATTGACGCCTTTTCAATAGCTACCATCCTCACTTCTTGCTTTAGTAAGTTTTCTAACCTCATAAATATCACTCCATACCTTTAATTTTTTTTTAAACATCCTCGAGAGCTTTTGAAATAGCTACATCACTGAGAAGGTGTCGTGTTCAGCTTCCATAGCCTCCAGCTAAAGGACTTCGCTGACGCCTTTACGCCGATGGTCGTAAAAAAACAAAACAGTGGTCCGAAAAAAAAAAAAAACCTTCGTGGCGCGGTACTTGCTTAGCAGGCCTGCTATGGAAGCCGACACATGCACTTCATCTAACACAGCGTGCGAGGACACTCGCAAATGGGTAAACTACATTTCGCACTTTTCCTTTTTGACAGTTCCTGCGTCAATCAGGTAAAAAGCGCAAGTAGTTTATTTAAAACGGTCGCACTTCTATCCGTCTGCTGTCTCGAGGGCGATCGATCTGTTGCCTTGACGGCGTAGTTGAAGTCGCCACAAAGTACAACTTTCCTGTCTCAGTCTACGAAACGTCGTAAGCCATAAACTATTGAACACGGTCTGTCACCTTACTGGGGGCATATAAACAAATAAGCGGCCAGTGAACTGGGAAATAAAAAATAGCGCAATATAAATAGCCATTTCGTAATTAAGAAATAAAACCTTGAGTCAAAGAAACTGAAAGGAACATAGACACCACCGTCACAAAACCAGCACAGCTTAGAGCTGCCATTTACTTCCACAGCCGTCTTCTTCTTTGCCATCCTCGATCCAAATTGTACACATTAATTATGATCGTTCATAAGCTCGCCAGCGTTTTGAATCTCATTTCAACCTTTTCGTGTCGGTAGTGACAGCCAACTCCGACAAGGACAAATATTTCTGCAAAAATAAGAAACATGCCCCTGAAAATCCGATAGCGTGCGTATCACAGGTTTTATGCGATTGCGAAGTATGCTTTATCGAGCTAGGCATCCGCTCCTCCTCAGCCATCTTGGTCTCCTGCATTGCCAAAAAATCGGGTCTCTCATTACTCAGGAAAGTCTGTACTTGATATTGCTCTTTTACGCGTATTTAGAGTTTGAACATATAGCGCTGCGACATTGATGGTTGCTTCAAGTGTACAAATAATGTACGGCTATGCTGCTACACTTGCCTTGGCGTTCGTGTTTCAGGCCTTGAAAGCCAGGCGTCTGGCACCCTGCATATTCGACACGGCTATGAAAAATTAAAGAAAAAAAAACGTTAAAAAATGGTTTCTAAAAGCTGCGTGCTATTCGGGTAATGGCTCCCACGACTCTAAAGGAAGCAATTGTGACTATAGTTAAGCGATTATTGAAATTAATCGCAGTATTCATGAAAACTGCCAGATCATGGATGATATCAACGCGAATAAGATCGGTGGAACGCCATTGATATGAAAAATTAAGAATTTCGCGCTTTTTACGCAAAAACATAACTTTCGTCTTCCACTCGTTTTAAAAATAAATCGTTTAAAAGACAGCATACCAAAAGGTAATGTATGTCACTCTGAAGACATTCACAAGCTTCAAACACTTTAACCACCGTAAATACGTTAATATTATCAGCAATTAGCAGCTGCGTGTACTTAATACAAGAAGCGAGATCATTTACAAAAATTAGAAACTGCAAAGATCCGAGGATACTTTCTTTGGGAACGCCAGAAGTACATAAAAAAATGAGCAGATAAGCAATCAGGATACTTGCACAAAGTTCACTCCATGAGATAGGTAGCCATCGAACAGGCGGCAGTACTTAGCAGACCGTAACTAGAGAGTTTACTCAATACTACACGATGGTTTACTTTATGGAAAGCTTTGATCATATAAAGTAAACTACATCCGCTTTTCCTCCGCGGTGGCGAGGTGGTACGTCCAGGATACTTGCAGCCTTTCATAAAAGCATGCTGTTCAGGAAGAATCTTCCGACAATATATATATACCCTACTGAAAAAAATTTTATGAATTTATTTCTGGTATGTTTATTGGACACCTTTTCCATATCAGAACTTATTATTTCATATCAGTTTCATATGCCGCATATCAATTACACTAGGCTAGGTGGTGCTAGGTACCGCCCAATTCATGTGCTACAAACATATTTTTATTTACTCACGCCACCATGTACATACATTACGCATACCACTGGCATCAGCTGAGTATATACATTGAGCGCATACACATACACGGCACAGCCAACATGAATACAACAGCACACCCAATAACTACTTCTGAGCTCTGCGTTTCCGCCTTTTATACAGGTCGTTTTGTAAGTACGGAGTATTTCGGTGACCACCTAAGCAATGCCTAATATTCTGAGCGTGTTGGATTTTTTTTCAGTAATGTCATACCTCTGAGAGCATTTTGAGCGGCTCAGGGGAAGAATCTCCTAAAAAAAAGTAAACGCTCATGCCGTAATTATTTGAAAGCGAGTATATCAAGCCGCTCTAGTGCGCTTCCAAGCCACGTGTTTGCTGTCCCGCGCGGCACGTCGTATACTGAAAAATATTAGATGAATTTATTTATCATATGTACATTGGACACATTCATATCAAATGGAATATGTTGCATATCAGTTCTTATATGTCGCATATCAGTTTTCGGGTATTTCATATCAGCTTCGTATATCGCACATCAGTTTTTGGATATTTCATATCAGTTTCAAATGTCGCATATCTGCTTTTGGATATTTCATATCAGTTCATTTATAGATTCATATAATGTTTTTTCAGTAGTATATATATATATATTTGGAGAAGAAAAGAAGAAGAGGATCGGTGGTTTTCGCTTTGCTTGCAACGGATACTGTCACCTCCATTTTCTACCAACTCAATCACCTGTAAATAAAACCCCTTCCACCGTAACTCCTTTTGGTGGAGGTGCGGGCTAGAGTGTTTGCCAACCTGGACCTGCAAAACCGACATCTCCCGCCTCCGCCCAGCATGACCAGTGCGTCCGGCACCCCACCCGAAGGCGGAGCTTCGGGGTCGATTCCACCCCCTGTACAGACGCAACCTTTGGTCCTCGCCAAGCCTCGCGAAACTGGGCCTTTCACCGGCACAGGTGAGCAAGAAGTAGAAGAATCGTTAGATCTCTACGAGAGAGTGAGCGCCCACAGCCGTTGGGACAACACGATCATGCTAGCAAATATCCCATTCTACTTGAAGGATACGACTCTCACGTCGTTCCAGACCCACGGAGAAGAACTTACATTGTGGGATATGTGCAAATCTAAATTGGAAGACTATTTGGTCATCCAACCGGACTCAAGCTCACAGCAAAGAGAAAACTGGCATCAAGGGTGAAAACATCCACGGAGTCCCATGTTACATACATCCAGGACATCCTCACCCGCTGCCGTAAAGCTAATCCTGAAACGCCCCAGCTTGACCGGATTGCCAATATCCTCAAGGGAATTGCGGATGATGCTTTTCAGCTCCTGATCATCAAGGACTGTACGACCGTAGAAGATGTGCTCAAGGAATGCCGTCGGTTTGAGGCGGCAAAAAGTCGTTGAATCGCACACAAGTTCGAGAGACTACCTAACACGCCTTCGACATCATCATGCGAGGATACTGATACGACGTCAACCAAAATAACAAAAACTGTTCGCCGCTAACTTAAAGCCATGATGCCGTCGGAGACCGTTGCCCCTTCTTCCGACTTGGCAAGGAACGTTGTGTATATCTCCGTCGTGCAAAGCATCGTTAGGAAAGAGTTGGACAGGCTTTATGACTCTTCTCATAGTCTCTCTTCTCATGGTGCCGCACCCGACAGGAGGCACATGCCCATATGGCCTACTGCTGCAGCTTGGGTTCACCAGCTGTTACACCGCGGTTTATACCACGTCGCTTTCGAGACCCTGCTGAGTGGCACACTCCTGACTACCGTCTTATCAGCTTCAACTGCAGCAGGGCAGGCCATGTCGCTCGCTACTGCCGCAATGATTGGAGCTCACAACAACGTCCACTTTCAGGTATAAACCGTCGCCCGTACAATGGTCAGGTTTCTTCTTTTTCCAGTCAACGCAGTTTTCAAGACGACACACTCCATGCCCCGTCGCATAATCATCGATCGCCGTCTCCACACCGCCGCCAATCCCTATCGCCTGTTCCCCGTCGCACTTCATCACCGCCCTTCACTTCAATGCACCCAGAAAACTAAAATAAGCAGCCTCAGGAGGTGAGGCTGCATTCCGCGGATTGCCCGAAAATGCTCTTCACAGTACTTTTGGCACCGTTGGCAACGGAATACTCATTTATATTAACGGTATACCGACGCATACACTTGTGGACACAGGCACCGATATTTCTATAATGAGGGAAGATTTCCGACGACAATTAAAAAAAGTGATGACCCCACCCGACACAAAAACTCTACGGAGCGCAGACGGTCGAATCATCTTGTCACTCGGTATGTGCGGCGCACGCATTACATACGATAGCGTCACGGCATTTATTCCTTTGACGGTACTGACGACGTGTCCCCATCAAATCATCCTAGGCTGGGATTTTCTTTCTTCACACGCAGCCCTTAATGACTCTGAAAAAGAAAAATAGAACTCGGCGGTTGTGACACATGTGAACAATCTAAACCTATAAAGTACAAATTATGTTGTGCTAAAACTTTGAGAATTCCACCACTAGCCACTGTCTCCCTAGACGTCACGACTAACCTACCTGCAGAAAGTGCTGATTACGTAATTGCACCGAATATGAACATCTTGTTATCGAAACAACTCGCCCTACCCCACTCAGTCACCACCATATGCAATTGCACAGCCCATCTTTGGATAGCCAATATTGGTACGTTTACTCAGACCTTAGTTAAGAGTACGACCTTAGCTTCGAGATTCCCGACTAACTAATGTGTTATTTCATTTGTTTCACGAAATGGCTCTCAAGGTACCACTTCGCAGCAGTTGCAGTACCCTGGCTCTTTACAATTCACAAATATGATAGACGCCAAGTTGCACCCAGACCAAAAACAACAACTCCACACTCTACTTTCCAGATTTCACGACATTTTCGACCTTGAGCATCATCCTCTTGGCCGAACTGCTGCCGTTACCCATCGCATCAATACCTGTCTGGAAATCCCCATTCATCAGCGTCCTTACCATGTCTCTGCGAGTGAACGCAGTACTATTTAGCAAGAAGTAGACAACATGCTGTCTAAAGATATTATTCAACAGTCCTCAAGCACTTGGTCCGCTCCAGTTGTCCCAATTAGAAAGAAAGACGGGTCTTGGCGCTTTTGCGTCGACTACCGCCGATTGAACAAAATAACTAAAAATGACGTTTATCCCCTTTCGCGAATAGACGACACTCTCGACTGCTTGCATGGAGCTGAGTACTTTTCATCCATCGACCTCCGAGCCGGCTACTGGCAGATCAACGTAGATGAAGTCGATCGGGAGAAAACTGCTTTCATCAATCCCGATGGCCTCTATGAATTTAAAGTAATGCCCTTCGGATTGTGTTACGCGCTAGCCACGTTTGAAAGCAGGATGGAACGTCTGTTGAAAGGCTTAATATGGACCGTCTGCTTGTGCTACCTGGACGATGTTATTATTTTTTCGAACTTCTTTTCATCTCACCTTGAACGCTTGGCGCAAGTGCTACAGATCTTTCGAGACGCTGGAATACAGCTCAATTCATCCAAATGCCAGTTTGGCCGCCGACAGCTTAAAATTTTGGGACACCTTGTCGATAAAAACTGAATTCAACCCGACCCCGAAAAAATAAACGCTGTTCACAATTTCCCTCTACCTCAATCGCCGAAAGACGTCCGAAGATTTTTGGGCCTCTGTTCTTATTTTCGACGCTTTACTAAACAGTTTTCCGAGATCGCTCAACCTCTCACCATGCTACACACAAAAAAAGTATTTTATCTGGCACAAAGAACAGCAGACATCTTTTGCATACTTGAAGGCAGCACTTACATCACGCCCGATCCTCGGCCATTTGACGACTCAGCACCTACAGAAATTTGTGCGGGTGCCAGTGGCCATGGCATTGCAGCCGTCCTCGCGTAATATCAACACAACCAGCAGCAATCATTGCCTATGCCAGCAGACTGCTTTCTCCAGCGGAACGGAACTACACAATTTCAGAAAGAGAATGCCTAGCCATCGTATGGTCAATCGCCGAATTTCGTCCATATATCTTCGGTCGCCCTTTTCACATCGTCACCGATCATCATGCATTGTGCTGGCTCGATCATCATGAATTGTGCTGGCTCGCTTATTTAAAAGATTCAATCGGTTTGCTCGGACGATGGGCACTCCACCTGCAGGAATACGAGTGTACCATAGTATACAAATCCGGCAAATTACATCAAGATGCCGACTGCCTATCCCGCCATCCTGTGCATTCACCAGATATCAAATCTGATTAATTCGACCTTCCGGTGCTCCCCCTATCTGACCTCCTCAATCTCGCACATGAGCAGCGTCTTGATCCAGTCCTCGAAGGCATCATTAACGGTGTGACGGCAGGCACAAATCTTTCTTCTTGCGGCCTCTATCGTCTCTTTAATCAAGTTCTTTACAGACAAAACTTTAGACCTGACGGACTACTCTGGCTCCTCGTAGTCCCAAAACAACTGCAGACAAGCATCCTTCAGCAATTACACGACGCCCCATCCTCTGGCCATCTAGGAGTCGTCCGGACCTATGAAAAAGTAAAACAACGGTTTTACTGACCCGACCTCTATCGATGTGTCAAACAATACGTTTCTTCCTGAAACCCCTGCCAGCGCCAGAAAAAGCCGCCTTCCCGACCAGCCAGACTCCTGCAACCACTACGCCCGCCTGAAACACCATTTCAACGCTTGGGCGTGGACCTACTCGGTCCTTTCCCTTTGTCATCGGCGCGGAACCAGTGGATAGCAGTAGCAGTCGACCATTTAACTCGATACGAAGTAACTGGAGCACTTCCCACTAGCACTGCAGTCGAGATCGCTCAATTTCTTTTACAAGAAGTTATCTTAAACCACGCAGCGCCTAGTGAGCTTCTCAGCAATCGAGGACGCGGCTTTCTGTCACGGGTCGTGGCAGAAGTATCGCAGTCCTGCGGCATATTTCACAAGGTGACCACCGCCTATCAACCTTAAACAAATGGATCAACTGAACAATTTAACCGGACACTCACCGACATGTTATCCCTGTACGTCTCTTCAAACCACACCAACTGGGACACAGCATTGCCTTTTATAACCTTCGCTTATAACTCTTTCCGTCACGGTACAACTGACTTTACACCGTTTTAGCTCCCCTTCGGCCGTGAACTCGGGTTAATGCACGATACAATCCTTCCTCTACAACCAGATGCTTCACTTACCGCCTACACAACAGATACAGTCAGTCACCCCGAAGAAGCCCGACAGTTAGCGAGGGTTGAAAAAACCCTGAGACTGCGGGTAAACGACACGAGAGACTTTTTAGTGTCGTGTCGTTTACCCGCAGTCTCGGGGTTTTTTTCAACCATGTGCAATGTACACCAGCTCGTTTGCGCCCTTACATTTTGTTAGTTAGCGAGAATCCGTACCCTTGACTCTCAAGAACGCCAGTATGCGCGCTACGATCAGAGTCACAGAGTCGCTACATTCTCACCCGACGACCTTGTTTTACTCTGGACTCCGCAACGAAGTCTCGGACTAGCCGAAAAACTCTTCCCTCCTTACACTGGGCCTTACCGAATTTGCCGCAAAGTGAGCGACGTCACCTGCGTGATTGAAGCAATTCACCCAAACGACATCGGCCGAACAAACAGCGTCAAACCTTCCACATCCTACGCCTCGAAACATTCCTTACTCAGTGACACCACGACCGCTTTCAACTCACCGACGACTCGACGTTTTCTACCTGGGGGGGGGGGGGGGGGGGTAGTATTACGAGGATAAAGAAGAGGTGGTCTGGCAGCGATTTGGAGAAGAGAAGAGGATGGGTGGTTTTTGCTTTGCTTGCGACGGATACTGTCACCTCTATTTTCTACCATCTCAATCACCTGTAAATAAACCCCGTTTCCACCGGCACAGTATATTATATATATATATAGCGCCATCAGAGGAACCCAGGCACCCCGAGATTCCCAGGTCCCACAACGCCAGTCCAGAGAGCCCAGCTGCCCCTGTGGGGATCCCGGGAGCAGCGTGCCCAGCAGCCAGCGAGAGCGTCAACTACGTCGATGAGTACCCGACACCTGTCGAGAGTGCGGCACCCAAGCGACTCCCGCAGCAGCCAAGAAGTACCCCAAGACAGCGCTGCAACCTGCGGAAGCCCGCCGCGGAGAGCTCCCCGCACCCGAAAGAAGATTGACGACAGTTCGGTGAGTCCAGTTCCTCCGCTCCAAACTACAGTACCACTTTTCTTAAAGTACGAAAGCTCTCAGATAAACGCATTAGGCACGAACTTCATAGATCAACCTTGCTAGTGTACCTTAACGCAGGCATTACCCCGAAGGGCATGTCGCTTTCCCTTCCTCCCGCCTGCACAAACCTCGACCAACATGACCGATCGGAATGGCAACAGGTTCTCCTTGAGGCTTCCCTTAAATTGGTCCAAATAGCGATTCATCATAGTGACAAACAAGTAAAACAGTTAACTACTGCGACCGCTACACTTCTCCGTTCAAATGGCCCCTTATCGACATCCGAAATTAGCGCCCTTTCTGAATTCGATAAAAAGAAACGCCATGATCTTGAAACAATCAAGCTACGTAAGCTACAGCGCGATAAGGTTTCTAACCCTGTTTTACCTCAGCTTACGGCATCATTTAACTATAATGAATATACTCAGCCGGCCATTAGCATAACAGACGATAGGTCAAGCACTAGTGCCCCTTGTGGCACCACAATTGTTAATCTATCTGGAGTGATTATATCAACAGAAGAGGAAAAACTCCTTTCGAGAGGATTGAACTTCTGTCCCGCCACAGGTTTTGTTGACGAATTCCAATTACTACGCAACCTCGACGACTTTGCTCGAAATTTAAGATTGCGGGAATACTTCTTGGACAGACCTTCTAGCTCCAACACCTCTCAGCAGCGTGCAACGAGCGACTGGACGCCAAAGGCTAACCGTAACGATTGTCTTAACTTGTACATAGCCGCTGTGCAAAAAGACATTATGCGGGAATATCGCAGGCAGGCGGGAAAACGGGATAACCTCACTAAATCCGAAAGGGCTAGCTTAAAAACCCTGAGCAATAGGACAGACATAACAATTAAACCAGCCGATAAAGGAGGAGCAATTGTGATTCTTAGCACTTCTGAATACATCCGAGAAGGATACCGCCAACTAAATGACCCAAAGTTTTATGAACCTCTCGCAGGTGACCCTACGGTGCACCACACTCAGACTGTGACCTCGGTCCTTAACCCTTTCATGGTCACTGGCGTACCTGTACGTCAGCGCGGGAGCGTCCCGCATGGTTGCTGACGTACCGGTACGTCGGCGACTGCTCATTCAAAAATTCGCGCCTCTGCTTGAACGGGAGAGTTCGCGGGGAGGTGCTGCCATCTGGTAGGTTTGAAGGGAACTACGACCATGTAATTCCGGTTGTGTTTGTTTTGGCGCGGCTTTTTAAAATTGCGAAACTGGTCGCTCTGTGCAAGTGATGCTTTCGAGATGGCCGCGCGTGCCGGCTGCTCCGGAGGTAGGGTAGCGGAGATTGGAGCGATAGCTCTTCACGTTCAGACTTTGAACCCTTCTGCGACTCCGAGTCGGATGACAGCTCGACATCCGACGCACAACTGGAAACCAGCTCGGTTCAGAGTCCGGAGTCTGACACACAGCCGCACCGTCTGCTAGACCATCTCGGAAGCGGGCACGTCGAAGTTTTTGTCCTTTTTGTTTTGTTCAGCCTCCAGCGAGTGCGCCGCAGATGTTTTAAAGTGTATGCACTATTTATTTTAAGTCTTACATTTTTTTATGCGACTATAAACTAGTGTATACTCTTTGCTATAGCGCCGAGTAAAAAAACCCGACCACGGGGGCGCGTCTTTGGACAAAAAATCCGACCATGAAAGGGTTAAGGATCTCCTAGACGAGGGCAGAATAACCGCTAACGAACATAAATTAATGAAACCGGTACAACCTTCCACGGGCCGCTTCTACATGCTCCCTAAGATTCACAAACCTGGTAACCCAGGGCGCCCAATCATATCCGGAATAGGTACAGTAACCGAACCCATATCAGGATATGTAGACAGTTTAATTAAACATATACCTACAAGTCTCGATTCACACATTAAAGACACAGCTCACTTCTTAAGGGAAATATCAAATTTACGCATACCAAAAGATTCGTATTTGGTTACACTTGATGTGTCATCGCTGTATACGAATATCCCACACGATGATGGAATAATTTCTCTAATTGACATGTACGAACTCCACAAACAACCGGATACCCCAGATGGACACGTCGTCGCTACTCTAGCGAGGCTTGTCTTAGAACTAAACACGTTCGAATTTAACAATAAATACTTTAGGCAGGTTAGCGGAACCGCGATGGGCACCAAAATGGCCCCGAACTACGCCAACGTATTCATGGGAAAATTAGAATCTCAGTTCCTTTCTGAATGTCCCGTAAAGCCGTTAATATACAAAAGGTTTATAGATGATATATTTATGGTCTGGTCGCATACTGAGGAGGAGCTGGTGGACTTCATAGGTCGATACAACGCTGCTCATCCGAGCATCCGCTTTACACATGCGTACTCTCAAACCGAAATAAACTTCTTAGACGTCAACGTTAAAATAGACGAAGGTAAACTCGCCACGAGCCTGTACCGTAAGCCAACCGATCGACAGCAATACCTGCATTATCAAAGCGACCACCCACGCCATTGCAAGAACAGCATTCCCTACAGCCAAGCTCATCGTTTCAAACGAATTTGTTCCAAGGAGACAGATTTTGATGCGAGCAGCCAAAATTTAAAGTCGGTGCTAGAGAAACAAAAGTATCCACCCCGTATAATCGACGATGCAATCAGAAAAGCCAAGCAACTGAACCGAGCAGACCTTATCAGCCCGCGCCCCACGCAAAACGACACACAACGCACAAATCTATATCTAACTTATAGCATGAACCATCCTAATGTAAATAATATCTTAAAACGACATTATAACATTCTCGAACAAAGCGAGCGCCTTAAACGCGCGTTTCCATCCGCCCCTGGGGTAGTCCACAGACGATCGCGTAACCTCAAAGACGCGCTAGTAAATTCTCGGATCAATTCATCGCCACCACCTAACGAATGTAGGCCTTGCATGCACCCAGGATGTCTGATATGTAAACAGATGCAGCACACAAACACGGCCAGCAGCACGCACTCGCAGTTCTCGATCAAAATTAAAGGGCACTTAACATGTGCCTCGTCGAATGTCGTGTACTTATTCGAGTGTACGGTATGTAAAATGCAATACATAGGGCAGACTAGAACGGCATTTAGACTGCGCTTTAATAATCACAAATCTCACGCCATAAATCTTCCGACATTGCCTCTATCTAAACATCTCGCTCTCCCAAAACACTCGTTTGATAAATTGTCAGTGACGCTCCTAGAATCTGGATTTAAATCAAATCGCGAACGTGAACAGCGGGAATCCTACCTAATTTACCGATTCAACACAATTAAACAAGGAATAAATGAAAGCCCCGGTACTCTGGCATCGATTAAAATGCTAACAGACGAATAGCAACAGCGATGAGGGGACATATTTTTTTAGGTCGCAGACCTTATTGTTAGCAGTGGTACTGTGTTTGTGGCCGGAACTGGACCATCAACTTTTCTCTTTTATTTGCAGATTTTAATATTCTTTTTTTTTTTTTCCCTACTTTTAACATTGTTTCATTTCAGGTCTGACTCATGCATGCCCCAAGAGACAACACAGGTGACCGTGCCGTTCTTTTTTTTTTTTTTTTTTTTTTTTTGAGACAGCACTTTAGTTTGCGCGTTAACTGTCGTCTATTGTACGCTATCATTCAGGTCACCCCTGCCCGCCCGGGAACAAAGTCACCCTGCGCCCCCTCTCAAGAAGCTACAACCGTCATCCCACCGTCCTTGAAACTTGGCCCCGACCGTCAAGCTCCTTCACCCGGATACAAACTGCCCTACGCTTCCCTCTCACCAAAGCTCCAACCGTCATCCCGCCGAAATTTGGACCCGACCGTAGCATTGTATAAACGCTTGCCCATCTGGAACTCCAACCGTCATCCCGCCGTTTTTGAAACTTGGACTCGACCGTAGCAATGTATAAATACCACCCGCGTTCATCTGTAAAAGTTCTTCCTGACGAAGGCCGGACTCCGGCCGAAACGTCGAAAATTAAATCGTCCGTTGTTGCTGTTTTCACCGAGGGTTTTTTTCTTCCCAGTTATATATATATATATATATATATATATATATATATATATATATATATATATATATATATATATATATATATATATATATATATAGCCAACGTCGAAGAATAAATCGTCCGTTGTTGCTGTTTTCAAGGGATTTTTTTGTCCCCAATTATATACCTACGCGGTAAACTAAAGAGACATTTGGAACACATAAGGTTTACAGTCCTATCGAGCGTAGTACGGCTTCAGGTGCACCACGTGGACGACTTCGGGTCGTGGTGGGTGGCGTGTTGAGGAAGTACTTCGTAGGGTCCGAAATACCGTTTCAGGAGTTTCTCGCTGAGACCACGGCGGCTAATTGGAGTCCAGACCCATACCCTGTCTCCGGGCTGTAAGAGGACGTCCCGACGACGAAGGTTGCAGTGGTCAGTGCCGACACGTTGTTGGGCTTTAATCCTGAGTCTGGCGAGCTGACGGACTTCTTCTGGGCAACCACCCGGGCATCGTCGCTTCCGTCGACAGCCTGTTCGTGGGGAAACATCGCGTCCAACATTGTCGTTACTTTGCGACCACAAACCAGTTTAAAGGGTGTCACCCCGGTGGTCTCTTGTACGGCCTTATTGTGGGCAACTGTGACGTACGACAACACCTCGTCCCATGTCTTGTGCTCCATGTCGACGTACATGCAGATCATGTCGGCGATGGTCTTGTGGAGTCTCTCCGTCAGCCCGTTGGTCTGCGGGTGGTACGCTGCGATACGACGATGGCGGGTGTGGCAGAGACGAAGGACTCTCTGCGTCAGCTGGGCCATGAATGATGATTCACGGTCTGAGATCAGGACTTCGGCAGCGCCGTGCCGGAGGACGATGGACTCGATGAAAAACTTGACAACTTTCACAGAAGTCCCTGAAGGGAGGGCTTTCGTTTCGGCGTACCGCGTGAGATAATCTGTGGCGGCGACGACCCAGCGGTTCCCCGACGTCGACGACGGAAAATGGCCAGGTAGATCCATTCCGATCTGCGGGAAGGGTGCAGTTGGAGGAGAAATACGCTACAGGAGTCCGGCCGGCCTCATCGGAGGTTTCTTGCGTCGCTGGCACTCGTGGCATGATCGTGTGTATAAGTGGACGGTTTTGGGGCGCTTGGGCCAGTAATACCTTTCACGAATACGGGCCAGTGTCCGTCTGTAACTAAAGTGTCCGGACGTCGGGTCGCCGTGGCAGGCTTGAAAGATCTCCTCTGGAAGGTCGGTCGGGATTACCAGCAGCCACGACAAGTTGTTGCTCTGTAGTTCTCTTTGTAGAGTACACCTTGTCGCAGGACGAAGGTCGACAGGGCTCGTGAGAAACCACGTGTGACGGTACTCCCGCGCCCTTTCAGGTGCTCTCTTAGTGCGCGCAGCTCAGGATCGTCTCGTTGACGTCGTGCCATGAAGTCGGTGTTCACTGCGCCTAGGAAGAGCTCGTCTTCATCGTCGTCGGTGCTGCCGGAAGGTGTTTCGACGGGCGCACGAGACAGGCAGTCGGCGTCGCTGTGCTTGCGTCCTGACTTGTAGACCAGTCATGTTCAACTCGTGTAGTCGGAGACTTCATCGAGCGAGGCTTCCTGACAGATGTGTGAGGTTGGCAAGCCAGCAGAGCAAGTGGTGGTCCGTGACTACACGGAACGGGCTTCCGTACAAGTACGGACGAAACTTCGTGATTCCCCAGACAACCGCAAGGCATTCTTTTTCAGTCGTGGAGTAATTTTTCTCCGCCTTGGACACTGTCCGACTTGAGTAGGCGATGACTCGCTCGTAGCCTTCTTGTAGTTGAACCAGTGCCGCGCCAACTCCTGTGTTACTTGTGTCCGCGTGAGTCTCGGTTTCCGCATCCTGATCGAAATGTCCAAGAACAGGAGGAGTCTGGAGTCGTCGCTTCGGCTCTTCGAATGCCTGCTGCTGCTTCTCGGCCAATTTAAATTTCTCGGCGTCCTTCTTGAGATTTGTGAGTGGTGCAGAAATCCTTGCGAAATCCCGAACTAAGCGCCGATAATAGGCACATAGTCCAGGGAACCTGCGCACGGCCTTCTTGTCTGTCGGCGCTGGAAATTCTTCTACAGCGCGAGTCTTCTCTGGGTCAGGGCGAACGCCTTCGTTACTAATCACGTGACCTAGGAACTTCAGTTCGTCATAAGCGAAGCGACACTTTGACGGTTTGAGGGTGAGTTCGGTGGTCCGTATGGCTTGGAGAACAGCTCAGAGTCGTAGCAAATGCTCGTCAGTCGCTGAAAAACGCTACGACGTCGTCGAGGTAGACGAGACAGCTCTGCCAGTTCAGTACTGCCAGTACGGTGTCCATGACACGCTAGAAAGTTTCTGGCGCTGTGCATAGGACGAAACGCATCACCTTGAACTCGTACAGACTATCCGGCGTGACGAAAGCTGTCTTCTCTCGGTCCCGCTCGTCGATTTCGATCTGCCAGTAGCCGCTTTTCAGGTCCATCGATGAAAAGTATCGAGAGTGGGGCAGCTGGTCTAACGTGTCGTCGATCCGGTGGAGTGGGTAGACGTCTTTCTTCGCTACCGCGTTCAGCTGTCGGTAGTCCACACAGAACCTAAGCGTTCCGTCCTTCTTCTTAACCAGTACTACTTTAGAGGCCCACAGGCTGCTTGAAGGCTGGATTATGTCGTCTTTCAGCATCTCTTGAACTTGCTCCTGGATCACCTCCATTTATTTTATGGAAACCCTGTATGGCGATCGATGCACAGGGCCCGCGTCGTCCTCGGTAACGATGCGGTACTTCGCAACAAGGGTTTGGCGCTCCTTCGACGACGTCGCAAAGCAGTCGCGGTATTGGGTGAGGAGGTTAATGAGCTGCTGTCTTTTCGTGCCCGGAAGCTTAGAGTCAATGTTAAGCTGCGTTGGCGAAGCACTGTCTTGCTGAGGTGGCGAGCATTCTTCAGCAATCGGAGTGATTTCGACGGAGTTCCGGAGATCCTCGACGTGGCCCACGGCTGCACCTTTCGTGAGGTGTTGCGTTTCGTTTCGGAAGTTCGTCACGAGGACTACAGTGCGACCATCCTGAAGTTCAGCTGCTCCTCTTTCGAGGCCTATTCCTCTTCTCAGGGGCAATTGAAGGTTTCTCTCTAGAAGAACTTCGCCACCGGTAGCTGCATCGGTCACGACGGTTACGGCTGCACTTGATTGCGGCGGCAGGTTCATGTGGCCGGCGGTGACTCTGGCGGCGGTTAACGCTGTTTTGGGATTCCCTGAAGGCGGAACAGGCGTATGCAGCGTAAATCTGTTCTCACCAAGGTCGACGACAGCGCCGTATTCACATAGAAATTCCATGGCGAGAATAACGAATTGTACAGGACACGTCTCGCCGTGGATCTCGACGCGAGCAGTGCATCTTCCGACTGGCGTGATGAGACGCCCACCGGCGGTCTGTATCTGTGGGCCATCCCACGGCGTCGTCACTTTCCGAAGGCATTGGGAGAGCCTCCCACTGAGGACGGACCAGTCTGGTCCGGTGTCGGCGAGAGCCGACGCGTCGTGGCCGTCGATAATGTCGCGACGTGTAGGTTATTCTTCACCGTTGTAGGAGCGTCGCTTCGGTCTCTGGTGGAGTTTGGGTGGGGGCCCTCCGACGTTCGTGGAGGATATGGCGTCAGTCGTTTTCGGCAAATTCAACTCCAGGGGTCGCCGCGCCTAGTTTCCCCGGCGAGGAGCGAGGGGCGACAGGATTTCAAGTCGGGGTCGGTGCATCGGCGAAGATGAACGTCGTGGCAACGGCAACCGGGACACGTGGCGAGCTGCAGGCGGGGGAGACTGAGGTCGTCGGAGGTATTTTTCGATCTCCCGCGGTCGTTCACCTTAGCGTGGACGTGGATCGCTCGGATGGAAGCCACGCAGCCCTATTTGCCGGTAGGGGCAACGGCGGTAGATATGGTCGGCTTCCCCGCAGTGGTAGCATAACGGGCGTCAATTGGCCGTCCTCCACACGTCGGCTTTCCTCCGCTAGTGTCGTTCAGGGCGGACGTACTGTACTTGTCCTTCCAGGCGTCGAGGATGCAACGGCATTTTAGAGTCTCCCCGAGGTGGCGCCGTGGCTTGGCGGTTAGCTTGCGGCGGTCGTCTGGCCATGGCGGCGTAGCTCAACGTCGGTACCTCTGGCGTCGTCGTGCTGATCGCGATTTCAGGTAGGGAGGCTCGGTGAACCCAAAGACCCTCTATCCTGGGAAAAGTGGCGCCATTAATTGCTGTAGGAAGGCTCGAGGCACGTGCCGCGCTCCTCTTGTGGGAAATTCATGGCGTATAAAATCTAGCTTAGTGCTGCGCTGTGCCGCCATGATCTTCCCATGGGCTGCACGTTGCACGTGCCTCGTGCATCGACGCACCTTGCGCTACTTTTGAAACATGAAGGGGCTTTAGGTGAACCGCCTCTCGAACAATCTCGGCGGGCGACAGTGAGGATGAGCGATCAGCACCGGGGAACATGGTGCGGAGTTCTTCCCGGACGATTTCGCGGACGATTTCCCGAATGCCGTCGACACCGGCAGTGTTCAGTAAAACATGAAATTTTATTGGAGAAACTATCGGCGTACGGAATTAGAGGTAATGCATTAGAATTAATTCGCAGCTATTTATATTCGCGTTCTCAATATACGGTACTTAATGGATTTCAATCTCAACTTGCACCGATAACATATGGCGTTCCGCAAGGTTCCATACTGGGGCCTCTATTATTTCTAATTTATATAAACGATATTGTGAATATACCTGAATCGCGTGATATTATTTTATATGCTGATGATACTAATGTCTTTTTTTCTAGTGTAAATCTGGATCAGCTCGAGGAATTTGCAAATAGTTGGCTCAGTAAATTATTATTGTGGCTAAAGCGCAACCAGCTTAATCTTAACACTAGTAAAACAAAATACGTATTGTTCAGATCAAAAAACAAACCTATTTCGCGTACATTGAACATCTTTTTTGACGGGGAAAAAATTGAGGGCGTTAAATATCACAAGTTTCTTGGTGTGTGGTTTGAAGAAACACTCAGTTGGACTGTACACATAGGAAAAATGAGGCTTGATTTTGCAAGAGCAATAGGAATATTAAACAAATTCCGACAATTACTACCAAAAAGGCTGAAAATGCAATTATACTATTCGCTTGTCTACTCACGCTTACAATACTGTATGTTAGTATGGGGAACTACTACACAAACAAATAAGCAAAAAATATTTATTTTGCAAAAGAAGGCTGTTCGATTTATTGAGAACCTTAAAAGGTACGAACACTCATTCCCAGCATTTCAAAAGTATAAAATCTTAAATATAGATCAAATCCTGCTTCTTAAATTATCTATTTTTATTTTTAATAAAACTAGACAGAACCAAGCGCCCTTTCTTGATATCTTTGATCAAACCTCGGCAAATTACAGCCTCAGAAGTTCACAGTATTTGAAACCTAGAGTTCGAACTAATTACGGTACACAGCACCTAACATATCTCGTACCAGATCTACTAAACACACACCCAAACATAGCAGAAATGGCCCAAGCACAAATTTCGTTTTTCCAATTTAAAAAAAGGATTGTGGAATATATCCTAAATCACTCATGATCTGCAGTTAGTGCGAGGTTTATAGTGATGTGTTATTGTGTCTGTTGTGGATTTTAAAATTGCTGTATCTTTGTATATTTATTTTGTATATGTGCCTGTTTCTCCTCCGAGTGCTGTAAAAAGGGGCTGGAGCCTCGTCAGAAGACAACTCGTCTTCTTTTGCCCCAGCCCCCCAGACCCCTTTTTTTGTGTCTGAAATAAAGATACATACAAAGAAGATACATACATATAAAACTGGGAATGCGATCTGCTCCCGTCGATAAACTTGGTTTCAATGTCTTAATTGACACCAAAACTTCAGATGGACTAATTAGAGCAGTAGTAAGAAAATCCTTGCAGCTTATATTCAAGCTTGGCGATAGTTCGTCAATCGTACTAACACAGACACTAAAATGACTCGCAAAATATTAGCTCCATCTACTGGGTCAGTGATATCACAACCTCCTCTAACTCACAAAGCGTGGCAGTTCGACGACGGAGCCATAGAGTGCCCGGTCGCAGACTTGGAGCGCGAGGATCTGGTAGCACAACGCATTAAAGAGCCATTTCTCGGGGAACCTCGACGTCAGTGCACAGCTTTTGCAGCGTCGAGGACCCGAAACACACTTGTTCACTCGGGAGAAGTGTATTTCGGCGTCTCGCCGCAGCGGGGCGCCAGTCACGTTGCTCTCTTCTCATTCGTTGTCTGTCGCTCCACCTTTTCCATTTCGGCGGCCGCTTCTCGTGGCTATCTGCCAGGCTTTGTCAGTATATAGGGGGATATGTTGATATCACCTTCGTTATCTCGCAATGTGATAATGGTGGCATTCTGCTTTGTTGGTTTCTTTTAGAAAATTTCACATACCCTTAGGGTGAGTGCGCAATGGGTTTTCCGCAATGTCAGCGTGATGTTGCTTATGCTGCTGATGCATCCTTTTGCCAGTGCACGACATTGACTAAAGCTCTTGTACCAAATGGCATATCGAGTTTTCTTTTTTTTGTAGACAATGATAATGTAGTTTGCGTACTTAAGCAATGTTTTACTTCCTTCGAAAACTATGGAGGATAGCCATTTTTACGAGATACCTTCTTTGAGACTTTGTGTTGTGTTGTCCCTTTTTCCCCCCCAGTCTCGGGGTTTTGTCCAAAATGTTATACCTGCGTGGCATGAACAGTTGAATACTTTACTGAAAAATAGCAGAACGTGTGTGAGTTAATAAATCAACAATCTCGATTATCTTAGACACCACGCCAGTCATAGTCCCAACGATAATTGTATAAAGAATGGTATTCCCCGTTTGAGTAGGAACCATGGAATTGTGAATGAAAAATAAGCTTGTCAAGTATGAAGAGCAACGATACAATAAACGGTGGATGATAGCTCTCCACCCGAGACTAGCGGCCCTTTGGCGAGACTAATATCGACAACAGAGGTGACAAGAACGAGGTCAAGCATGACTTCCACAGCAATTGCTGAAGTGATTACGTTGTTCAGAACCGTATAAATGAACGAACTCTAAAGCACAAAGTAGCTACATTCTTGTGTTCGTATTACTAACAAAGAAGCTGCCTTACTACCAATGGGAACCAGGAAGGATGAGATCGCCCTACTTGCGCACTGGAAATATTGAGAAGCGAATGAAGACTATGGGATACAACACTGGTGGAAAGTAGTAATTACCAATGGGCGAATTTCCACCGTCGGCATACATTACTTCAATCCACAAGCTATCAGGGATAACATTCAATATCAATCCAATTATGAACGTTCAGACTCCTATCTGCAGCAATAAATACGTCTCTACCCAAGCTCTTTCTTGTTTTCTCACAATCTCGATCACATCTGTAAACCTCCTATCTGTGCGGAAAGTAATTAGAGCTAGAAATTCCTGCTAGTTAGCAAAGTTTCGGTTGGGCATGTATCATCGTATCGTAATATGGCATACTAGAAAAAGTCCTCTTGAATCCTTCAACTGCGCACGTTCTGATAAATGTTTTATTTTTTTTTAGCCCAGGCTAGTTTTGATATTTCTTATTCTAGAAAAGAAGTAATAAGACACCACTATGTATGTTCTTTTCTGAGGAAACACACCCAGAAATCAAGAGCACACTCGCGTAGCCATATTCGCTGGGTTATGCCATAAGTGCAAAGTTTACATCCATTGGTTAATTTTAATGAAAACACAAAGCAAATTTGGTTTGATAATTTTTTCACTGCACGACGCGAGCATTTTTGTTTTGAATTTTGGGGAAGAATAGAAATGGAAACATCAGACACACATTAGAATGTGGTAATAATATTCCCAATGCAAGGAGTGGTGACTGAATGAGGACAAAACCAGAATAAAAAATAAAAGCGAGCGTGCATAGGTACTTTTTGAGTTTAGAGTCTTGACCACTCTAACTTAACTGAAATTTAAAAAAAAAAAGAAAGAAAACACTCTTCAATCTTTCGCGGGAACTCGAAATGTTCAAGTTTCCAGATTCCTCGGTTTTGCCGGAAACGAAAGCAGCTGTCATGACAGATCAACTGTTTTTCAGAAAGTAAATTCGCTCAAAATACTTGTTTCAGGGGCAGCGCTTTAGGAGCCACAACTATAAATTACGCAACCATAAAAAATAAAAAAAAATAAAACATTTTAGGTTTATGCCACGGAACTGCGCGTGATACATTCTCAACAGGAACACATCAGATCTGTCATTCCTTCTCTTCTGCAAGTTTCTGTCGGCTGCCTGGCAGTTCTAGAGAGGTGGTAAGTGCTTTTTATTCTTGCCCCGGAAAGCGTACATTAGCAATCGCGGAACCCAATTTGTCTCTGTCTAAATTTAAACGAAAAACTAAAACCAATAGAACAAAAAAAAAACAAAAAAAAACACGACGTTCCTTTTTTTGCGTCATCTTTAGAAATGCGCCCTGACATCACGCCACAGCGGTGAAGCTGATGTCTGCGTGGCGCATGCGCAAATGCTTCACTTTACACGAGTCTCAGTTCTGCGCGCTTTGCGAACGCATGGTATCGACATGCACGAAATTGTGTGATAAAAAAAAAAAAAAAGAGGCGAATTGTTTCATCAGGAAGTATCGGAGGCGGTGCTACGCTACCAAAAGCGGGAGTTGTAGGCTCTGCATTCAGCACAATTGTCACCAACGAGATGAAAACGACTTTGCCGTTTTCTTCAGATGATATGCCTCCAGCACGCTGTCGTGTTTTGACTGCCCGTGCACGCTGAATGATCACGAGGCGCCCCAGTGTTATCGAACGGGGGAAGATCACGCTGGAAGCGGGACAACTAGGGAGCTCCCTGCCGTTCAGATCCTGTCAGTGATCGTATACACTGACTGGGTGAGAACGGCAAGGTATCTCTTTCCTACGCACAGCCTCCAGTACGGGCTTGTTGCCTTCCGCAGTGCTTTGGCAGTGCGTGCGCACTGGAGGTTCGGGAGACGCTGAAGCATTTTCGAAGGTAGGGAGCGTGCGCGAGGGGCAATCCTGCTAGCCCGGCTCGCTTTGGGCCTTTTCTCTTCTTTGCGCTTCTTTGTTTACAGACAGTCGGCTATTCGAACGTAATAGTGCCGCATTCAAGATGTTCCAACATAGATTTATAAACTCACCTGTTTGTATAATTTTGCGTTTTTATAATGATAACATTACCCATGATGTGCTCTTATTTTATTTACAGATTTGTTTTTTAAAAAAGTGAGAAATAAAAAAATCGTTTTCTACAGGTGAGTTATAATGCCAGGGTGACATAATTTCAAGAGCAAATTGTCAGGATATATTAGCTAATTAACTAAAGTATGTTAAGTAACGAAGCAACATGTAAAAAAGCATATAGAATCAATTAGGAACTTGGTGAGCGTCATCGAAACCACTAAATCAGTAAACATGAAAAAGACTTAAAAGATGTGGGACGCAGCGTGGTACGCTAATAATACCATTCGGGCAGCAGGGGCAACTCTACCCGCTCGATAACGCGCCCGCGCGATTTGTCCGTGTCTTCTCTTACGCGTTTTTTTTTACTGCTAGCTTCGTGAAAGCTGCACCGGTGGTGACTTTAATGCATTACTCCGACTGCCACGCGCTCAGTCTTTAAAAAGACTACTGATTTAGTACTCCATGACGTTTAACAAGTTTCTAATTTGAACAGTGTGTTAAGCTTTGCTACTTAAAAGATAATTACCGTGTCTTGGTTAATCATACGACGTATCGTGACGATTAGTGTTCTATGTTATGCCCCCCTGGCAGAATAACTCACCTGCCAAGACCGCACCATACTGAGCTTTCAGGGCCTTTTTAAACCAATTTTTTAAAGCCTAAAAAAGAACATCCTGCATAATTTCAACGTATTTACGAGGTTCAGAGTTGCAAGTTTCTGTAGACTTTTTAAACCTCTGTCCCATGAATTGTGCCATCTTGGAATCATCTGACGCGGCCGGTATTTTGGTGGCTTCAACTCTTCGCTGCGCTCTTCCCTCCGCGCCTTGGCGGACGCGTTGTATTCGTGTTTTGTAGCATGAGCTACGCTGGCCGAGTTTGAGCAGTTTTGCGTGGCTTGCATAATGAGCCGTGCTCCGTGCTGTGCAAGCGCGGGGAGCAATGACGAACCACGGCGTACAGCTGCCGCATCGGAGCCGCCGCCGCCGCGGGCTCCGCCGCCACCAAGCGCGCCTCGCCGGTCTGCGCATTCCAGACGAGTGACGCCATAGCCGCGGCAAACGCACTGGCGAAGCCGCGTGCCCAGCTGTGCGCCTCCGTTGCGCAGTAGCCAAGTCTGACGCTGCACCGGAGCCGCTTGATAGCGTCTCTCATTTTGTGCGCATAAGCTTACGCCACATTTATCCTGGCATAGCCGAGCAAAGCCACCGCAATTGTTTCGTCTCCTTTCACCGACCTTCTTGGGGTTAATTTCCATAATTTTTCCAATAGTTGTAATTTGGTATTTTTTAAATTGGAGAGTATTTTGGTTTTATTTTTGAACTTCAAAAATATAAATAAATAAGTTTTTTTTTTTTTTTTATAAAAAAATGTCAAAAAATTAATTTAATTTAAATTTTTAAATTCAATTAAACAAACAAGAATAATATAAAAATTACCTTCAGGGGTTCATTTCCTTCCTTTTCCACATTTTCGGGGTGAATTTCCATATTTTTTACTATCATTTTAGTTCGGTACTTTTAAAATTTGTGAGTAACTTTGTTTTATTTTAAAGCTAAGTATTTTCATTTTTTTTTCAATTCTTTGGAATTCAAGGTTGTAGGATCATGGGCATCTCATAAATGTTCGTTGCTCATTGAAAGAACTGTGTGTGCCTGTGTTCGTATTTTACGTGTTTTATTCTTGCTGCGTATTCTTCACGGATCACTATGTGATTTTTGCGGTCACCGACCCCTTTTAAACTTCAAAGACTGTAATTTTCTCTTATAATAACACTCACAATCTAGAAAAAGTTTTATTTTCAAAGACTGATTAATTTAAAAAAAGATTGAAGACTCAAGAAATAATTTGATAATACGTCCTAGGCTCGTTGGAAAATTCCTTTAACTATGCGCCCTGCTAAAGTACTCATTATGAGGATTTTACTGTGTTGGCGTTGAAAAATGAACTATTTGTTTACGGATACTTGCTCACTTACTTTGATTAGAAGCTCAACATACGAATAAGGTAAGTGACAGGTCCGTCAAGTGCACTTTGATATTTTTCTTGCGTAAAATTTGCGAAAGGATTTAAAGGGCGCTAGAAAAGTGACCTCCGGCACGTTTGCTGAAGTCGAACGCTTCGCACCGCATTGTGAACATTTTTGGTCAGATATTTGTTGAAACAGATTCCCTCTGTACGTTGCGGCGTCACCAGCAACACAAAGTACATCGCTATCCGGCTTCAACAACACTTTACTCGGGTGATTTCCATGCGACGGCTTCTTTCCAAAATCACATATTGTGGGCATTAGACTCTATCAAGCTGCCTCTTACCGTGATTTTCACCAGGGTAGTCCCGCCCTTTCTGTTGAAATAAATGATATAGAATCATTGAAGCCTATGTCTTAAAAATAAGTCATTAAAAAACTTCAAGGAGTGCAGACAAAAAAGCGAACACGGTGTATAAATGGAGGGCGTAACGTGTATATAAATATACACGTCAAGCGAATGTTTATATCCCAAAAAGAATGAATGAAGTCTCACATAGTTTCTTCTGTAATATAATGAAGATAGAAGTCGCCTTATGTTGACGTTACAATTATTTCTAGAATAAAGTAAAATGCAAGTTAAACGTTCGTTACATATCTCCAAAAAACGATTTCACATAAACGATCAAAAGAAACTGTCTTCAATACGTAACGAAGGCAAATCACGATACTTTCGGGAAACGCACCTAGTTGCTCCTTCCGCTAACTTATTTCTCCACATTACTAAAGATATTAAATGCGTGATCATAAATAAATATTTCGCCGAACGTATTTCGAATGTTCCGCGACCATCTAATCAAGCTTCAATCGTAATAATAAGTTGGGCTCAATGTGCGCCAGGGCCAACGCTGATTGTTGTGCCGCCTCCCTCCTCACACGTATAAGTTACTGCGACGGTGAAAATAGTCAATTCTCTTAAAAAACTAAATGCAGAAGTTAATGATGGTATGCTTTTAGGTAGTAAACATAGGCATTGGACGACACTTTACAAAATGGGTCAAGAAGGTCGGTGAAAGGAGACGAAAAAATTGCGGTGGCTTTGCTCGGCTATGCCAGGATAAATGTAGCGTGAGCTTATGCTCACAAAATGAGAGGCGCTATCAAGCGGCTCCGGCGCAGCGTCAGACTTGGCTACTGCGCAACGGAGGTGCACAGCTGGGCACGCGGCGGCGCCAGTGCGTTTGCCGCGGCTATGACGTTCACTCCTCTGGAATGCGCAGACCGGCGAGGCGCGCGCGGTGGCGGCGGAACCCGCGGCGGCGCCGGCTCCGGCGCGCCAGCTGTGCGCCGTGGTTCGTCACTGCTCCTCGCGCTTGCCCAGACCGGCGAGGCGCGTGCGGTGGTGGCGGCGGCGGCTCTGGCGCGCCAGCTGTACGCCGTGTGACGTCATTTCTCCTCGCGCTTGCATAGCACGGAGCACGGCTCATTATGCGAGCCACGCGAAACTGCTCAACCTCGGCCAGCGTAGCTCATGCTACAAAACACGAATACAACGCGTCCGCCAAGGCGCGGAGGGAAGAGCGCTGCGAAGAGTTGAAGCCACCAAAATACCGGCCACGTCAGATGATTCCAAGATGGCACAATTCATGGGACAGAGGTTTAAAAGGTCTACAGAAACTTGCAACTCTGAACCTCGTAAATACGTTGAAATTATGCAGGATGTTCTTTTTTAGGCTTTAAAAAATTGGTTTAAAAAGGCCCTGAAAGCTCAGTATAGTGCGGTCTTTGCAGGTGAGTTTTTCGGCCAGGGAGGCATAACATAGAACACTAATCGTCACGATACGTCGTATGATTAACCAAAACACGGCAATTATCTTTTAAGTAGCAAAATTTAACACACTGTTCAAATTAGAAACTTGTTAAACGTCATGGAGAACTAAATCACTAGTGTTTTTGAAGACCGAGCGAGTGACAGTCGGAGTAATGCATTAAAGTTACCACCGGTACAGCTTTCACGAAGCTAGCAGTAATAAAACGCGTAAGAGAAGACACAGAAAAATCGCGCGGGCGCGTTATCGAGCGGGTAGAGTTGCCCCTGCTGCCCGAATGGTATTATTAGCGTACCACGCTGCGTCCCACATGTTTTAAGTCTTTTTCATGTTTACTGATTTAGTGGTTTCGATGACGCTCACCAAGTTCCTAATTGATTCTATACTGCTTATTTACATGTTGCTTCGTTACTTAACATACTTTAGTTAATTAGCTAATATATCCTGACAATTTACTCTTGATATTATGTCCCCCTGGCATTATAACTCACATGCAGAAAACGATTTTGTTTATTTCTCACTTTTTTTCAAACAAATCTGTAAAAAAAAAAAATAAGAACTCATCATGGGTAATGTTATCATTATAGAAACGCATAATTATACAAACAAGTGAGTTTAAAATTGTTTGTTGGGACATCTTGAATACGGCACTATTACGTTCGAATAGCCGACTCTCTGTAAACAAAATACTCTCAAATTTCAAAAATACCAAATTAAAACTATTGGAAAAATTATGGAAATTAACCCCTGAAAAAGGGGGAAAAGGAAGAGGAAAAGAAAGGAAGGAAATTATCCCTGTGTGTTTCTGTGTTCGTCCTTTGCATGTTTTATTCTTTCTACATGAGTATTCTCTAGTTTTTTCAATGCGCACTCCTACATGTACTTGATCAGTGGACTTGCGACTTCATGCGTACTCGATTCAGCGGATTGTTTATCAAGAAATCGACCTGCTTTTTCACTACGTGTTTATGCATTATTTTCTTAATTAATTTCTATTCTTGCGAACTAGTGTCAGCGGGTTCGACTGTTCACGGGGGTAATCCTTGCTGTACATTAGTACCGCCGTTTCGCCACCGAAACTGAACGTAATTTTAGACGGATATGTCGTGATGCATCATACAGTGTTCATAGTGACGGCAATTATGACTCGAAACCAGTTTGTAGTTCACAAGGTGGCTCAGTACAACTGTTTTACTAGTCGTATGGTACTACGGAGTCACTTTGGTCAGAAAATTAAGCGAAAATGGCATATAACACACACAGAAACCGCGAGCGCGCTGAAACCGAAACCAACCAAATGGAAGCCTCCCTATTGTGGCGGGTTCGCCAGCACCCTCTATTCACCAGTCGGGTAACGACAGGGATGAGAAGCTCTATAATATGCGTCTCGCCCTTTTCGGAGGTGGAATGGGGCCCGAAGGGCGGAGCCATGACGTCTTAAAGTCACGTGACATGTGGCACTTGACTTTGTGAAGTCATGGTTCCGCCCTCCAGGCCCCATTCCACCTCCGAAAAGGGCGATCCATATTACATCTAGAACGAAAGAAACGAAACTGTCGCCTAATGAGCAGAGGCCGACCTGTCGTCGCACTGCCGCCGTCGCTGCCATAGCCTTGGAAGGTGAAATCACATGTTCCTCCACTCGGGATATTCAAACGTTTCCTTTTGGGCGTCCTATCTCCGTGAGATTCGAGTGTTTACCAAGGACACAGAGACAATGGAGTAGAAGCTATGCATATGATAAAAGTCACCACCAAGCCCAAGGGCGACGATGTCTTCGTTTATGTAGAGCGCAGTCGCCTTCCGATTGTGGTTTCCGCTAAACAGCGTATTGTGGTTTGCTTCTTCCGCTAACATCATGTGTGCGTGTTCGTCGGCGGTTATTTTGTTCTACGGCTTTGGTGTTCTGTTTGGGTTCTGACGAAAGATTATTCGAAGTCTCTCGCGAGATGTCAAGGGGCGTCAATCGACCGTTCAATGTTTGAGGTGATAATACTTGAGCTGACTTGAGGTTGAACCTTGCATTTGCTTTGCAAATACTGAAGATGCCTCACGCATGGGAGGCAAAACGTCTAATTAAATTGTTATTTTTGTTTCTGTTGTGTGAAGTCGGTGATCTTATTTTAATTATGACGTTTCCCGGCTTTTGGAGTATTTTTTGGAAATACTCAAATGTTTTATGGTGGTGGCTTGATCGCACGGATACCCTCATCAGGTAAGAATTTATTTGTCTTTTGTTTGTCATATGGGACGGTACGCGAAGAGAATAGTACAACTAAAGGAGTAGGTTTTGGGGTAGAATCATTTCTGAGTCCGTATGTCCCTCTTTATAAAGACCACGAGTCTCTCGACAGAGCTAGTGGTTTAGGAAAAGGTTACTGTTGTCCTGATGATGTGTCTGTTGTTGTAAAAAAAAAACAGGCATTTGGGTGAAAACAACAATTTGTTTAACGATAAAAGATATGAAAAATATTACGCGTTCATATGTGTCTTGTTAGTAAAATTTACATTGAAAGTTTTATGTAAAATAACAAACACGCAAGACGGGGACAGTTATAAGCTTTTCATAAGTAAATATATATATATATATATATATATATATATATATATATATATATATATATATTTACTTTTATCTTCCCATAGGTTTTATTCTGTCATAAAGAAATAAAAATTAATGTGTTTCTTTTGAATTGAAAACAAGACATAATTCCTCAAAAATACCTTATTGCTTTTCTAGGTAATACATTCCTAGAGCCCATGGTTCTGTTTCCGAGGCAACACATGAAGGCGGGCCCACTTGGGGCCCTCGCACTGTAGTAGGCGTTACAAAAATAAAGTAACGAAATACGTTTCTAGTTAGTTGGAAAATAATGAAACGCGTTACCGACCTGTTACCTGAAATAATACCGTTACCGCTACCCGTAAAATGCAACGCATGTTGCTGCCTGCGTTCTTCTCATTGGTAAATTGACGGTAGCTGCGTCATTTTCGCGACAGCGTTGTTCGACACTAAATTTAAGTGTTTGGGTTTTTTAATGTATGAATTTTGCGTAGGGAAAAGACAGGCAAACTTTTGAACGTATGCGGAATCGATGTGTAGCTCCTGGTGTTGTTCTAGAGTCGAAGTTAAACTGGTCTGGAACTGTTAGTGAGAACACTAAATTTTTATATAGTTAAGATCGAGACGAAGACGAGGAGCAACCTTCGTAGTCTCGTGCCGTTCTGTTGTGAAGTCTGTCTAGTTGATCCTGCGCCCTATTCTCTGATATCCTCGTGTGTAGGGTGACTTCGCGATGGTGTGACGTGATGAAATCGCGAGGCAATACGGCAATCAGACGACAGAGCAGTATCCGCGGTGCGATCGTGAGCAATGAGGTTATTATCCAATGTTACGCAACCTGAATATTGCGCGGAAATGATGCAAGCTAGTGGCAAATTGCTCCGACAACGCGGCACCTGAATCGGGTACTGGTAGTCCAATGCTCTCAGGAGCCGATGGAGTCGAGCGGAAAAATGTCCTCTAGGAAGTCGCTGTATCTAGGTGCGTGCGTGACCCCGACTGCAATAATTAATGATTTGGCGCCTCTACTTCGTTTCAGCTTAATGTGGTACTCCGGTGTTTTCATCATAGTCCCCAATTTGGTTGAAAATTCGCTAAACCCATCAACCAACCTCGCTTAAATTGTAACCAAAATATTGGTTCAAAAACATTTTAGTGACGTTATTAAATTTACGACTTTGATCCTCACCGTGTTTTTTTTTTTTTACTTTTAAGATAGTCTACCTGTTATATTTAAAAACAATTGACGTCACGGGAGGGCAGGGGTTCACTCTTTGGACCGTAGATTTTAGTTCCAGCATATATAAAGCTGTTTAATGTTGTGAAAGGATTGCTTTGGAATCTCGTTTCAGCACGCGCGTAGCAGCACGAAACAAATGCTCGGCATAGTCTATATTTAGACTGCCCGCTCGACCTAAATGCCTGCCTTCTCCTGACGTCATGCCACTGAAAAGCTCGGGTATATATATTTGAATGTGGGTTTCGGCTTCATTTTCACTTGCCAATTTAACAAAATTATCGTAAATTTCGCGATACTAATAACATGCCAGACAGGGTGTAGGCCGGTGACTCCAGAAATATAGTTTGTTGGCGTAGCTCGAACAAATCGCCGCAGTACCCCTTTACGACCAGACGCCCCCGACGCTCCTAGCTAATAGGCCCTTCAGGCAGAGTCAAAAGCGCAAGTATCTGGGCCTTTTGTGTTTGTGGATTGTTCAGGGAGGACAGTAAAGCTACAGAAACATGACAAACACCATGATGGTGCCTTTTTGACGCTGTCTGATTGTTCCCATCAGCTCGTAGCGCCGGCTGCGTCTGGGTTTCAGGTGAAACGGAGTATAAAAACACGAAAAACATTTAAGTGTAGTTTTTTCATGCCTTGGGAAGAAGACGTAAGGAGTAACGTAATTACGTTACCATTTACTTGAAATACATAACGTAGGTCTGTTATTCGTTACCGTTTTGCAAAAGTGTACGAGTGCGTTCCTACATCACTGAAAAAGTGCCGCGTTATCTGGGAACGTCGCCCCAGGTAGCAAGCTATATTGGACCACTATTGGGTTGTCGCTGGGTTACTTCGGCCGACATTGGTCCACATTCCAAAATTTTAGTCCGATAGTGACAAATGTTGAAGACTGCTTGGCTACACTAGGCCACTACTGCCAATTATTAGCGACCGGTGTGCCAACATTTGTTTATCACTGGTCAACCTAGGCTACACTGGGCCACTATTACCATTGATTACCCGCCAGTGTACCAACATTGGTTTGTCATTGGTCAATGTAGGCTACATAGGGCCACTATGGCCTATATTACCCTCTGGTGTGGCAACATTGGCTGATTATTGTTAAATAGAGGCTGCACTGGGACACTATCATCAACATTACCCGCTGGCCTGCCAACATTGGCTTGTTATTGTTAAATGTACGCTACTCTGGGCCACTACTACAAATATTACTCGCTGGCATACGAATATTGACTTTTTTTGGCAAATATAGGCTACTCTGGGTCAACACTATGAATATCACGCGTGGACATGCCAACATTAATCTTGCTACTGTTAAATGTAGGCAACACTAGGCCGCTATTACAAATATTGCCTACTGGCGTGCCTGCATCGGCTTGATATTGTTAAATGCAGGGTACACTGGGCCACTACAATATCTTAAAGGACGATGGGAGATTAAGAAGGTTTATATATGGGGAGGATTTTCCTATACTTGGAGTTCTATCACGGAGGTGCTTAATGAGTCCCTTTTGTCCTGCCATCACTTGACGTTAACGCATACGGTTCAAAACGAAAGGACACCAGTTCCTTGACCTTAGGCTTAGTTTTTACTTAGAGGAGCATGCTTGCGGGATGTACTCACCTAGATCTTAGTAAGGGATCCTTCCCTTTTAATTCTGCCCGCAAGACCCATCGACAGTTATGTTTAGAGTCGGCCCTAAAGAGCTCTTGCTGGCACAGCGTTATATTGAAAAAATAACCCTAAAGCCAGTAACCATTTTATACATGCACGCAGATTTCCACAATCGAAAGAAAGTGGCAGAGAGATATCATATCCCGATTGTGTTTTCGGCGCCCAACAACACTCTAAGAAAAAATGATTACCCTGGGTGGTCAAATGACGCTTTGGAGGCTTTGACGACACCAAAAGGCAAGTTACTAGCATTTGGGCCAAGTGACGACCCCAAACCGCTGTGGAATGACCACCTTTCTGCAGGTAACGACGGGGGTGGTCACTTTCGAATCCGATATTTACGTGCAGGCAGTCGTCAATAATATTAGTAACTTAGATAACTACAGAAAGACTATAAATTATATTCTTCCTTATCTTTCGTGATCGTTTAAGATCCGCCAAGATCACATCTGTTGTTCAATTCGCGTAAATTGGTGGAATAAACATTTTGTCAGCGCGAGCAGCAGCACTGGTCTCGACGACAGCCGTGGACCGTGGTATGGTGTAGCTGCGGCACCATAGCAACAACAAACGACGTGGGTGTTTGCCGAACTGAGGTGAGGATTTCTTTTTGCCATATTTTATCGCAAAAAATAAAAAAAATATCACTAGTTGCATATCTGATCGTTTTGAACCATTGAATACTGAGACCGAGGATCGGCAGGGTAAACATGCTCAGAGGTATGTGACTCTGTCGCCCGTACTGTTTTCATCAATCTCGGACTGGTAGAATTTCTAGCCGCACCCGTCGTGGTTGTGATCCCCTGGCTGTACGTACGTAGTGCGCGAACTTTCCAACTCAGTAGCAGGTTGAAAGTTCAGTGGCAGCGTAGTAATTGGCTTTTACTAGATTGTTGCGTCGTCACGGGCGCTACTTTTGATTTTACAAGCGCCAGCTCGAGCCCGAACTTGCACCTCTTGCGCCTCTTTCGCCGTTTGCAATCTTCAGTTTTGATGTTCTGCTCTATGATTTATTAAACCTAAACCTAAAAGTCAATCACTTCTGCCTTGTCACCCGTCAGGGCACCCCATAGCGCTGCCGCTTTACCGGCCCTTCCTGGATGTCTCCTGCTGCCAAGTAGCAGCCGGATCGTCGAACCACACCCATCGTCGCCCTTCCACCAGAGGATCACTACATTTTGGTGCGTCAGCTACCACTATATTTCGGCGTGTCAGCTACCGCTATATTTTGGTGCGTCGGCCGAGCCTGTCGGCCCATCCCATTTTTTCGACCGTTTAACTCTTTTCTGGGCACAAAAAGAGCCCCTGCGGTTTTTCACAACGTTCTTGCGCTCGTGCTCGTTCAGTTTTTTTTTTTAGGGCAGTATATAAGCTTCTGAGGTTCTTTGAAGTGTTCCAACACTTGCGTTCCTTCAGTTCTTTCAGGACAGTAAATAAGCCCCTGATGTTCTTCACAGTGTTCCAACGCTCGTGATCGTTCAGTTTACCAGTCTGCCCTGCAAGACTTGGCCTTTCAAACCTTCTGATCTTTTCCCCATCGCCGGTCGCTCTGCTGTACCCGGTTTAGGACTTTACGAAATTTTATTGCATTGAGACATGCTGCCCTATACTCCGTTCACCCCTAAGCTGAGACAGAGTCATATATGTAGAAAGTTTGGCCATTCGTTGGGAAGTATAGGAGACAAATGAGGAGGCGCCATTGGCCGAATACGGGCTGAGCGTGTTCCAGGGCGTCTTCACAAATTCGAATGTGGCCAATCAGAAGCCGGAAATAATACGCCGGCGGTGGTTGCGAGAAACAAACTTAATAAGTGCGTCGGAGTAACTCTCGGTAACTGAAAATGTGGTGCATGGGATGTTTAACTCACGGTTATTCGAAATTATGGTGGTGAGTGCGACTGGCGGAACGATCGACATAATTCGTGCGCCGAGGGCCGGGAATCTACCGTCCGAGTGGTCACACTCTCCCCGAGCAAAACAGAGTTGAGCGGCACATTTGTTTCTTACATCTTTCTGTATGATCATGATCGTAACATCCTGTGCACCCTATTTTCAACCATGAAGGGTCACTACACTTCACACTTGCGTGCTTATTAAAACCATATACCAACATATACCTATGATTAAAACAGTTTCTCGCTACTACCGCTAGGGATTCTTTTAGGCTTCTGGTTGGCCAAGAGAGAATGTCAAGCCCACTTTCTGCTTCTGGTGCACGCCCAGGCTCTGCCCGCGCCTCCCATTGACCAACCATTCTCTATACACGGCTCTGAGCTGAGACTGCTGTGGGAACTACGTGCCCGCCGAACCAATCAGCCGCCTCCCTTTCATCCCCTGACCCAGTCCTCGGTGTGTGGGTATGAGCGGGAGCGTGATCACGTGGCGAAAGAGGAATGTATGACTGGTCCATTGAGGACGTAGCTTTCACCACAGTCTCAGCTTAGGGATGAATGGAATATAGTCAGCGCGCAAGATGGCCACCCTGCTCCGGCCTCCCAAGAAGTTGGTGTTTACAAGACGGCCGCTGTCTTCATTGGCCTCCTCGCTCAAAACCCTATGCCGAAAAACCAGCGTGCACCAGCACGCGACACGAAGCTTCATCGACGGCTGCCCGTACGCGAAGCAGCTAGCATCCCCTCCGTTCAAGACGGGTGCTTTCGGTGAATTGCAGTACTGTGAAATTAATTGTTTCTCTTTCGGTTTTTCTTCTAAAAAAACATTTTTATCATAAATGCCTGTAACCTCGACAGCAGCCACTAAGCCGACATTTTCCTCTGACTGCAATTATCTCAAATATGACTAACTTTCCTCGGATATGAAGGTTTCCAGTATCATTCTCATTGACTACTTGTGTGTATAGGAGGATAAGTGTCGTGTTCTGGTATTTTTATTATTGTAGTCTCCCTGTAGCTACTGTTAAAACAATATTAAGAATGGGAGTGCAGTAGTTTTTCGTTCTGCTTTAATTGGGTGCGGAAGCAAAATTTTAGCGCCTATTTCTTTGTGTAGACATGGTCAGCTTCATGACAGCAGCTCACAACAGCAGTCTTTCGTCTGTAAATGCAAGAAAAGCAATTTTAAAACAAATAAAACAATTTCCTAATACCTCCTGGTAGTTGAGGTCTGAGCTTTGTTGGGTTTTTGTTGGCTTTGTTGGGCGTGTCCGATTGAGCCGTGCGGGAGCAAGCGGCGCTTGGCGCACCTCTAAGGTCTAGTACACCGTACCTCGGGCATTTCCACATGGCAGTATTGTAACGCGCTGAGGATGAAGCTGGCACCACCTAGTGACGACGATCGTAATTACCATACCCTTGGCCTTGTATGGGCCAGTGACGTTGCCAGCGTGACGTCACGGGCAAATATCCCGAGATGCGTCGTGCCAACTCGATGGCTGATTTTGAAGCGCTCTCCAGAATCTGTCAGTTGGAACAAAAAATATAGCCATCCGCTGAAAATACAAGCGTGTGATTGTCATTTACGGATATCGTGGATCATATTTCATTCATTTCGAAGTGTTCCGGGGATATTCCAAGTTTTGATTCTGTACCCCCTTAATGTCTCTCTTGGGGTTTTGTTTAAAAACAATATAAGGAAAGGAGAATCTAATAATTGGCTTTCACTAGTTTGTTACGTCGTCACAGACACTATTTGTACTATTATGAGTGCAAGTTCGAGCCCGAGTTTGCGCCTCTTTTGCCATTCTTGTTCTTCAGTTCTGATGTTCTGCTCTATAATTAATTAAATCTAAACCTAAAAGTCAATCACCTTTGCTTTGTCGCCGGCAGGGTTCGCGCTGACTGTGAACCCCGGCCACTACTCGTCTCCCATCAGGCTACCCCATCGCCTGGCCGCTCTACTAGCCCTTTTTGGATGCCTCCTGCTGCCAAGGAGCAGCCTGATCATTGAACGACCAAACTTCCAACATTGTTGCCTCTCCGTCAGAAAATTACTACAGGCAGGCCGGTCCACTTGTGGGGAAACTGTGTCCAGAGCTGATCTGCCTGCTGTTGGTGCTGTCCTCTTGAAGTGCCTACTGTTGTCATTCGTATACCATCAAGTGAGCAGACAATTTCAGGAATCCACCATAGGCCTAAACTGCTCGCCCACATAGTCTGTCCCACACCTAAAGGATGGTTGCCTCCCATTTGTGGGGACGGGTCCAAATGCATATAGACAAAAATCAATCTGGGATCTGATGTGGTAGCCAAATAACAGTTAAAAAGAGTACTCATAAATGCCCCCTTGTCTCCACATATCGCATGCTTGGATAACCCGATGAACTGCGGGGGATCAAAGTGGTGGTGGGGTAATGTACATGACCGTTGTACAAACTGTTTGAAAACAGTACTATTAATCTGCGTCCGTTGTCAAACACAAGTGTCCTTGGCTGTCCAAATTGATCAAAAATGTTGCACTGGGCTTCCCCTGTGGTCTCGGCCGATGCTTCTATCTGCTTCGTGTCCGAGTGGACCATGATCAGTATCACGTAACTCTCCAGCAGTACGGCATAATATAAGCCATGCTCAGCGTTGCTTTGTATCCAATCAGCTGACCCGAACCTGCACCAGGGGCATTTAACAAGACTGGGCACATGTTTCGCACCTTCTTACATCGTCTTAAATGTCTTTGTCAACACCGGGGTACCAGAAGATAGTTTGTGCCAAGCTCTTCATGACTGACATGCCTTGGGCCCTATGTTGCGCTTTTTGGACTCCCACGGCGACTAGGGAGAAGGAAGTGACGTCAACAACGCAGCAAGCACAGATTAAGTGTTGATTGGTGAAAGTCGCTGATGACGAATTTCCGCAGAAGAAAACAAAGCTCACCTTTTCTTTGTTTTCTTCTGCGGAAATTCGTCATCAGCGACTCTCACCAATCAACATCCAATCTGCGTTTGCTGCGTTTTTGACGTCACTTCCTTCTCCCTAGTCGCCGTGGGAGTCCAAAAAGTGCGACATAGGGCCCCAGGATAGGCGTCATGGAGCATAGGCTCCTGTATAGCGATAATGCCTGCTCAATTGCCAGTTGCCAGCTATCCCCACAAGGGTGCATCGCTTTCCTATACAAGTCAGAAAATGTGAATGAAAATAGGCCTCTCTCATGCGTTCTTGTATTCTTGGTGCTGTTTTTGGCATTTGTCGTGGTACCTGTGGGCAAGAATTTGCTGGATCTGTCATTTCACGAGACCCCAAGCAACACCCGAGATCTTGGAAAGTGACCAAAGCTTATTTTGAGGAAAGACTGCGTCCCACATTCAACCTCCTATATACATAATAGTGTGTGGTAGGCTACTTTTTGTGACGTACACATCGCGACACTGTTAGCGCGAACACGACATCGGCGCATTTTCGCATTTTACTCCCAAATAGTATTAGCGAGCACAAAATTTTATCGCTTACCATAAAGACCTAAATGAGCTCTTTCTGTAGCAATAATAACTTGGATGACATCCCTTGGTTTCAAAGAGAAAAACTGGAAAAACCGGCGATCGCTTGTTCGCGCTAACAGTGTCGCGCTCTGTACATGAAGGAAAGCCTGTCTGGCCCTCCTTCGTGCATTCTGCTGAGGCTCCACTCAAAGCCCAGCTTAGCTCAGGCCTCTCTGGTGTCAAAGCTGGATGAGCCCATGTACCCTTCCAGGTCCTGTTTTGGTGCTGCTTGACTGGCTCTCACTGTTTACCTACGCACAACTTTCTTGCACTGCTCGAGGTATATAGTGACGGGCGCCTGACAACAGGCACAGTGCGTCATTACGAAACGTGAGCCCGGCACAGCTAACACCTTCCACAGTGCTTGCGTGACTTCGCAGCGGTTGTTACCTCAGAGGACCCTGGCTGTTGCAATTCCTCTTCATCTTCTGAACTTTAAAGCAAAACCAATTATGCTGCAAAATTAAATCATGCACTACCTTTCAGCATTTTAGCACCGCTTCTCGGCATCATTGTTGTTGTTGCAATGCTTTGTTTGTTTGTAGTTGAGATGGTGATATCACAACACCTTCCTTGTCACTCATAGTGCTTGCAGTAACTTTGCAGAAAATGAAAACATTCAAACTGCATACAGCTGACACTGCAGTGGAATGACCGAAATATGCGGTTGCAATTTCTGCTTGCGTCGGCCAGCTCCCCACAATGCGAAGTCGGGACGTGCCATGTCACAGTGTCATAGGACGGCAGCTACGATTGAGGTGGGCACCATCATACAATGCCTGTCTTTGTCGTGCACGTGTTTCACATCTACTTTGCCAACTGATGCAATGAAAAGAGTTTTTCTTGACGGCTACCGAGTAGGCAGGTTACGGCCACCTGAGCATTCAGCTAATTGGTGATTTCACTTGGCTACTCGTTTCAGTGGAATGTCTAATCTTGATTCTGTTTGTCCATCATCTATTTATTGGCTGGTTTTTTCGAAAGTAACTCAGTCGGTCTATCTAAGGAAGCCTCAAGAAAAAGCTTTGCTGAGGCAGCACTAGCCTTGACAATTTTTTTTCTTGAGACCGAGATAAGGCCACCTGATTTCATTTTGAGCAAGCCAGCTCGCTGCAGAGGAGGAATGACCCAGATTTAGCATGAAGTTGTAGGTTTCACATGAGCACATTTCATTTCTAGCTCGAAGAGAGGTGTCACTTAATTAGAAAGACAACTGAAACAAAAACATTATTAGGTATTTCGGTTAAGAAAGTTGTGCATACTTTAGCTCAGCTTTCAGTATTTTGGGTACATTTTGCTTTGTAGGTTTGAGCTTATCTATGATAACTATTAGTTCACTTATGTAAAATACATTGTTGTTGACAGACAACTGCACTTGGGCATCTATCATATGTCTGAGCTGACCCTTCATTTTTTTCAGTTGAAGTGTATCTCTCGCTTGGCTTGATCAGTATCTACTTCATGTAATGAATGCCTTTTTACGAGGGTTGCGTTGCCACAGGAGACTTGTGCGATTGTGGTTGTTTGATGAGTGGTGTCACCAATCACCATGAGCCCCGAGCCCAGCGTGGGGTCAGACCCCCTGCATGCCTGGCTGTGCTAGGTGTCCCCATGTCTGATTAAACTGGGGTCTTGGCAGTTGAGCCAAGCCCGGGCTAGGTTTCTTTCAAAGACCCCCCAGGTTAGGCAACACACCACCCCAGCCCGCGCTCCGTACAAACAGGTGTCCTGGTTGGCTTGCCCAGGACGATTCGGTCAGTCGCTTTGCTTCACCTCTCCTTTCTTTTGACGTTCTTCTCCATCCCTGTTTTCAATCTCTCATCTTTCTTACGTAACAGAATTCTTTGAAAGTGAAGAGGAATTATATAGCCAATGGGTGTTGAAAACCACCAGGGTGTGACATGACGGCACCAAATACTTTACTATGAAAATGTCTCACCTCATGAGAATCCAATGGCCTTGGCACGAACAGGCTTTACGTGGCTGGAACGATTGGATGAGCAGCAGCCTTAGGTTTTTTTTTAATTTGAATGGACCGATCTCACGAGCCAGTTTCGTTAAGCCGCTGCTGCCACAATGCATCAAAGGAACTTAAAGCACACATGCAAAGAAAACAAAATTGTTTAAACAGCTTAGATGGGAAAAGGATATCATAAAACGATTTTACAACGAAGAAAAAAATGTTTAGAGCTATATTTACGGCGCTATACGAATTTGTAGTTGGCGCCCGCGGGCGCCGCGGAAAAGTGGCCCTTATTAATCACGTGACGGGCCTATATTTGTCACGTGGTGCTTGCGCTCTTTCGGAAGCTTCCTATGGCCCCTAAAAGTAACTTATTCATCTTTGTTTGAAGTATAACAAAAAACTAAGATTAATAAGTAACTTTTAGAGACCAAAGGAAACTCCTCAAAAAGCGCAAGCAGACGTGATAGACCTGTGCGCCGGTCAGATGACGGCGGCGGCGCCCCGAACTAGACGAACTTGTGCGGCATCGGCGACGGCGGCGTGGAGAAACGCGTTAAAGCGGCGTTCGCACAACGCTCAGCGTGCGGCGGCGGCGTGGCTTTACGGATTAGCAGTCGTACTCAACTGGCAAAATTGCTCATCTACAGTGTAAACCAGTGTCGCCTCATCCTGGCAGACCGACCTTACGCTGTATAAATCACTAAACGTCAAATTTGACTTTTCCTCCTCCAGAGCGAGACGGGGTGCAAGAAGGTTCTTGTAGGTTTATTTTTTATGCTTTGTTTTTTTGTCTGAATTAAGAGTTGCAGTTTAGTTGCAACCCGCCTTAGAACTTGAAGGACACATAAACCTAGGTGCTCAAAATGATTGTATTTTAACATTTCTTCAGTGAGATTTCGTACATAAAATAACCATTCACGGCAGTTTGCGCCGGTCGTCATCAGTCGTCATCTTGTTACCGTGTCTGGTGCTTCCACAAGCAACTAAACAGCTAGTGTTTGTTCTCCTAATATTTGCCGTCTCTCCTCACATTTGCAGTGATATAAATAAAAATGAAGTGGGCGGTTATGCTCCAAAAGCTCTTTTTGCTTCTTCAAAATGAACTTTTGGCTGCTCCAACAGCTGCTCCAAAGTGGTTATGACCAATCACATCACTGCTCTTATCACCTGACCCAACTCTTTGCGCGTGGGTACGGCCGGGAATGTGACGATGTTTCAAAAGAGAGGCATATGACTGGTCTAACGAGGACGTAGCTTCCACCGCAGTCTCGGCTTAGAGGTGAACGGAGTATGGTAGCTGCAGCACCAATTATCGAAGTCTGCCATTGTTTGGGCGCACACTGTGGCCGATGTTGCTTGATGTTACAGAGAAAATTGCCTCATCTCAATTAACCTTATGCGAAATTGCTTGGTAGTCTGACAACACTGAGAGCGTCACTATTTTAATGTTAGCAAGCGTTGTTGGTACTGAAGTGGAGGGCAGTGTATGATGGCGCGACAGCTGTTTTCCGCCTTCTGACTATGGAACATGGACGTAAGAGTTGAGCAACCTACCGCAACTGTCTGACGAAACTTTCGGAGGCCTGTGCACATGCTGGCGACAACCCGCAGTGTGTAAGCTTCCACAGCAAAGGCGTAGGACTTGCTCCGCTGCTTCGGCGAGGTTGTTGCCAGCAAGCAGAGGCCTCCTAGAGCTTCATCAGACAGTTGCGGTAGGTTGTTTAAACTGTTTGTCCACATTGGTCAGAAGGCGGAAAACAGCTGCTGCGCTATCGTACACTGCCTGTACGGCTCTCTCTGATGCCTCCACCCTGCTTTGGTACCGACGACGCTTGCCTACATTAAAATGGCGACGCTCTCAGTGTTGTCAGATCACCAAACAATTTTTAATAATGTCTATTGAGCCTATTTGACTGGTTGCCATCTTTTTTTTTAAACATGGCATATATGAAAAGCTTTTGGTGCAGTGATTTGTACCAGGTTGGATGCAAAAGTGACCGGAATGAATTTCTGAAAGGCGGGCTGTTTGTAGTACCAGCTTCCGCCGCTAGCAGCGCTTTGCAGCACCCCTTTCGAGCGAGTTTGCCAACTGGCATTGTCTGCTATAAATATTTTTTCCAAGCACTTCAAAATCGTTTTTTTTTTTGCAATGTCTGATATGAAGGAACAGCATGTGGCTGTGAAATATTGCTTTAGGTAAAACTGTGCCGGAAACTCTTGTAATGCTTCAGAGAGCTTACAAAGGAGACGCTAATAAGAAATCGCAAGTCTATCAGCGGTTTTCTCGCTTTAAGACTGGTGAATTATTGATTGATGACCAACCTCGTTCTGGGCGATCCTCAACCTCCTCAACTGAAGAAAACTCAGAAAACTTTGGGCATTGTTCACTCCGAGTTTGTTCCTCTTGGTGAATCTCTTAATCAGGTGTTTTACCTGGGAATTTCGCGACACTTGCGAAACTCAGTAAGGCAGAAATGCCCCGATATGAGGGGAAGGGGGAATGATAGTTCCATCACAACAATGCCCCAGCAGACACGGCCCTGTCAGTGCAACAATTGTTTTTATCCAAAATGGCTTGACACCGCTTCTCCACCTCCCGTATTCTCAGGACCTCGCCCCGTGTGACTTTTTTCTGTTCACCCGTATAAAAAGTATTGAAAAGAAATCATTTTATGTATGTGGAAGTTCCTTCATATCAGACATCGCAAAAAACGAGGAATGATTTTGAAGCACTTGGGGAAAAAATTCACATGCCGCTAGATCCTTAGCAGACGACGCCGGTCGGCAAACTGACTTGGGAAGGGTGCCGCATAGCGCTGCAAGATGTGGATGCTGGTACTACGAATGTCCGGCCTCCTGAAATTCATTCCGGTTATTTTTGGGTACCCACTCATACTTTTTTTTATTGTTGAAACTTTGGTTCGATGGCCCAGTATCTTGCTTGGTGTAAATCATAGCCCTTTTTGTGTTATCCATATTTTCAGGTATTTTTTTAGAATGGTGAAGTGACTGTGATGTTGCATATTTTGATGATTCAATATGTTTGTAATGCTTACATAACATTGTTTTTTCGTTAAATGTTCCCCATTTTCATGTAAGTTTTCTGGTTTGTTTCATATTCAAAGGGTTGTTTCTGGCTTCAGAAAGTATCATTACTATAATTATTATAGTTTGATAGTCCAGTGCTGGAAAATGACTCCTTTTCAGATTTCCATTTCCACAATGTTTCAAAAGTACCTACAAGGTTGTTTTAAAAGTTTTATTTATTTTTAGAGGAAAATAGTTTCAATATAAAATTGTATAATCAGGTTTGGAAAATAAAAGAATACAAACAATTGTCACCTGAACACTTTGTCTTCATTAGAGCCACTTTATACATATATCTACAGTATAGTTTTGGTTGTAACGCCCTAATGTTTTGAGCTTAATACGCTGTTTATATCAAGTATCCCCATACTTGGAAAGTGCTAGCCTTTTGTTGTCAACAGAAAACTGAAAGATTTAAAATAATTGGGTATGGGTGTATATGTTCTCCAAATGCAGCACAAAAAAAAGACCTCTACTATGCTAGTTGTTTTTGTTTCTTTTACATTTACCCTAATCCTTTTTTTTTCACATAAGTATAATTTAGGGAATTCGAAAGTGGAGCGAGTAGAGCGACTCATCGGTCACTCGATCAACACGGGAAAGCGTGCCGCCAGCGTTTGCCCGCTACAATTGTCACCTATTCTCAAGCACTAAATTTAAGTGCTTGAGAAATTTAAGCCCAAACATATTTCTAGGCAAATTAAAATTGTAGAAACTTGTGTGCCTTTATTTATGGCTAAGGTGAGTACATTCATGCAAAAAGAAGAATGAAATTTCAAACCAATAAAAAAATTATTGAACGTATCAAATATGATACACTGGGCTTTTCTGCTACATCCTTGCCAGCTGCAGTCTCATGGCTTGTGGTATTCAAAGAAACCGTGGCGTTGCTTGTTCAGACACAGAGTTACATTGCATTTCACGCACACAATTGTGCTAAATGTGTTCGCACTGGGCACACAATTCCTGCATCGAAGTCGGTTGCTCGTCACAACTGGAAGATGCCCAACCCCGTCTTTTCGAACGTCATCTTGGGGATGACTTGGCGTGAACTTCCTCTTCTTCATTCGAGGCGAAGGCAGACTGGCCGGCCATCCTCTTGGCGCTTTTCCAGTAGAGATTAGACTTTCTGATAAACTGGCAATGAAGGTTCTCAGCTTGAGTGGCCGCTCCTTCAGCTGATGGCTTTGGCACCAGTGAATATTCCACGCATTCACGACGCAGATGAAGATAGCATGATATATGAGGTACATGTACCAGCGCCTGGACCGAATGGTGTATTTGTACAGTGACACCTGATAATTATGCTGGTCGATCCCCCCATAAATTTGTTGTACGTACCAACAATTGCCGGGCGTGTGATGTCAGTGCGGAGTTTGGCCTTCCGGTCATACCGTTCGACTTGCTGAATTGGCTCAACAGACACGAAGTTTGACACTAGGGTGACAGCTTTCCAGTCAAACCAGCGAACTATCACAATTCCTTTGCCATTGTCAACTCTGTAATCATGTGAGCGTTGGCCAGCTTTTCTCAGAGTTTTCTCATCCTGGAGTTTGCAGTCTCTCTGCCGATTTTGCTTCAGAGTTCCAACGTACCGTAATCCTCTCGTTGTTAACTCTTCAACAAGGTTCAAAGAGCTAAAAAAAATTGTCAGCTGCAACCTTGAAGCCTTCATTCAGAGGGATTTCAGAGCACATACTCAGGGCAGTATTACCCCCAAGTCCAAAAATGTGCTTTTCTTTGGAGTGGCCTTGGTATACCTCGAACTGGTAAAGGACACCGGTTGTGCCTGCCCGTCCCCAAAGCTTGAAACCCCATGGCGTCAGTTTGTTTGGGATGTACTGTTCTAGCGAGCTCCTTCCTGCAAATGAGACCATTATCTCATCCACCGCATTGAAATCTTGTTGTTCAATGCTCTTGAGGTTGTGCTGCAATAAAGAAATCCAAGGACCTATCTTCCACAACTTGTCCTTCTTTCCTTCTTCGGTGCTTTCCATGTTGTTTACAACATGCATGCATTGCATCATCTTCAAGAAACGATTTGTCGACATCTTGTCAGCGATAGGAGAATACCTTGTCCCATTCTCCCAGTAGCACCTGACATTCGGCATTTTTGTAAGCCCCATTTTCAGGTATATTCCAATATATTGCTCCAGCTCTTGCAGAGTTGTGTTCACGGAGCTGCCCTATTTCTGCGTACTGTACACATTTGTTTTCTCCACTAGCATGGTGAGCATATCAGTACTTCGAAACTGGCGGAAAAGGAACAATGATGAATCCATGGCATCCGGGCTCAGAGAATACTTTGGAAAATTCAGCGTGACTGTTTTGGAGCAATTCCTTTCGCCATTTGTTGTCTGGACGAGAAGACGGAGCTGCAGTTGATCCGAAGGAATCTTCTAGAATTTCTTCATCATCACTTGTCTCAGAGGGCTCAGCCGCGGCGGGGGAACTGTAATTTTCATCGTCACTTTCCGACAGATCACTAAAATCGCTGACATCTTCGCCGGTGACGATGCGGTTCAATATGTTCCTAACTTCGGGACCTAAAACTAGAAGGAAAAATAAAAAAAAACTGTTAAAACGTGTATCATTCAAAGCTTAACCAAGAAAACGTATCAGAAATGATAAAAAAATTGTACCATCAATTACGACCCATTGTATCGAAAATGATACGCAGAAATTTGAAGCAATGTTACTAAGCGGACGGGCCTAAAAAACAATAACGAACGGAATAATGTGGTGGCGCAACACTTTCTGAGCAAACAAAGTGCCGAATATAGGACTGGCAGAGCCATATACTTACTGTTTTTCGAGTAAAATGACGCCGACGGTATGCCTTCGAGCGAGCTGCTGCGTGCGGCCATCTTGCTCTAGCTGCCAGCGGTGCCCTGGCGGGGCCTTGCTGAACTACCCAAATCGGAAAACTCTGACAGCGTATGGTTTTGTGGGGTATTAAACAACACAGCCGATTACTGACTAGGAATGCAGATATTATTGTAACTTTTGCTGCTTCTACACGCGCGGAACGAGCATGGGGCAACATGGCTTTAGTAAGCTTATCACTGCTTGAATCTGAAACCTAAACTGATCGCGAGCATGCCGTGCGGTGTTATTTTAGCCCATTACTCTCAGGTAATGTTGCCCTTCGAAGCGCTAGATTAAGGGAGGTGTCTAGCCGGCAAATTTAAATACACAGAACACCAGTATACTAATAATACTTGCAGACACTCTTTGTATTCATCTACTAAACAGCGGCAGTCACTTGCCTAATCCTTGTCAGAACAGGGTAGGGCACATATACAAATCGGGTCGGTAAGGTGGTCAGAGAGTCGCGGAGATGTTGTGTTGTGCTGTGTTGCGGTTGCTTGTGCCTTGATGTACTGTTGATATGTACGTGCCTGTAAGAGTGTTCGGTGTCGTGGTTGGTGGGTGTGTTGGCGCATGAGTTGTAGGTGCACTACGTAGTTCTAGTATGAGTTGGTGGATGAGCATTTTTTGTGCCATATAGCGGTTTCTACTACACTTCCTGGGAGGCGCAAGCTGCCGCCTGATTCAATAAGCTGTGTTGTGCAGTCCTGTAGCTATTGATTACAAACAGGTGGCATACGGCGTTGTATACGGCCCACTGGGCCGTATGCGACGCTACGTATGCTACGTGCCTCTCAGTTTGATAAAAATCGTGATAATTGTGCCACTCAGCCACCTAAATGATTGTTCTGTGTCGAAGAGCTGCGAAATGCAGGCAGCAATAGATAACCACGTTGTTTAAGGTAGGCACAAACAAGATGAGATAGGAAAAAAAAAAACAACGAAAGATATCGGGGCGTTGGTGCGAGTTGAACGCCTCCCGTCAGTGTCGACGAAGGTGTCCAGCGATTCATCGCCGCATACGACAAGCATACGTTGCCTCAATAAAGTCAGCGTGCCCATTCATCGTGTTACGATTTCATTTTTTAGCGTTCTCCGCCGGCGGTAAAAATACAGTCAATCTAGCGAGATGCCGTAGGGTGCAATCGCGGCGATTGCGGCAAACACGCTGCCGTCCTCCCGGCTAATAGGTACGGTACCGGTGTCTAAGGACGGATGTTTAGAGTGTCTGATGGCGCTTGGAAGACGTCGAGAAGGCGTGTGCGCCCTATTCTCTCACTTGGCCGAAGAGCCGTGCTGTTCGCTAGGCCTTACCGGGAAATCCGAGCCTCGCTAACCGGCCGCCATGTTGCTTTCGGGCGTAGTCAAATTTGACTACGTGCTTTTTGACTACATGTGGAGTCGTAATTTTTACCCGAGGGGTCGTTATATTTGGGACACCTTTTTACTACCCCATAGGTAGTCACATGTGGCTACCTTTTTTCTTAGAGTGAAGACTGTGCCAAAGAGTCAATAACTCAGAGCCGAACCTAGATTCGTGCGTTACAAAACATCGGAATAAGTTCACGGAATTCTCTACCGGCGCGGTGTACGTAATTCCGCCGACGTGCAGAGCGTCCTGCGTAGTACAGACTGGAAGATGCGTGAATGATCGCACCCGTGAACATGCTGCGGCGATTGAAACTACACCGTCAGGCATCTGGCAGTTCACTGCCATAGGTGCACTTTTTCCCGTCCGTCAGTAGTACGAAGATACTAGAAACATGTACAGAACGTTTCACGTGAAATACATGAGACATTCGAGATTAGAATTTGGGGAGAGAAGTGCATTAGTGATACGTCCTTGGCTGTATCTGCAGATGAGCATGTATTTTTGGTAAGGGAGTTGTGTGGGAGGGACTGTTGACCATGAAAGTGGTCCTGATTACAGTGCCTTGACACGTCTTTTACAAGTAGCGACGACCAATACAAATGTCAAAGCACATTCCGATAGAACAAAATGGTCGCATTCAGTTCAAACCTCTGCTCTCAGCCGCCATTCACTTCCTAAAACCTGCAGCAGTCGGCGCTTCAAAGAATGTCACTACTTGTAGGAAGCTCTTATCAATGAACTTTAGTATTGGTAGGTGAATATATACTTTTCTGTTTTGTCATAAATGTTTAGTTGAGACTACGCCTTGTGTTGTCATCTCACTTCTAGTCCTTTATGTTTCCGGCACTTTACCCTTCGCAATGCACATTCTGGCCTAAATAACCACTTTAATATTGCTTACGAAACATAGAATCACGTTTCAGTGTTTACGGGCGAGAGACATAGAAAAGAGGGGGGTGGGGGAGGGTTAGGGTAACGTGTTTCAATGGTTCGTCCGGACATAACGCGAGGCCATCTAGGCAGAGCAAATTCAATTACATCGCATGTAACATTTTTCTTAGGTTACCTCGCACGTAACTTTTATTTTTTCTTAATTCGGGTTATGCCGGACGTAAAGCTAGACACTGCGTTTGAAATTGATATTTAAAGATAAAATTAAAACATACATTAGGTGGCGTCACTAACCATCTGTATAAGCATAGGCTGATTAATTTGTTTATCTACCCATTACCAAGTCAACACGAGCTATCTCCTTATCCAGTATTGTTTCTTCTTCCAACGTTCTTCCCGTTCTACCTTCTATCCCTTTGTTTGTGAGGAAACTTGACGGTTCCGTTTCAAGCTCCATGACAACCACTCCAGAAATCGCGCGCAAGGTTTTGGTCCTGGTCTGAAGCAGATCAGTCAACTACTGAATGTGAGTATTACGTTTTTTTTACTAGAACATATACGTTCGGGCTTCGGTAACAGGGTGCGTGACATGTAGGGGAGCGCTCGTCGTTAGGTCGTTTAGAGTTCCTGTGTAGGCTCTCTACAGGAGTAAGATTTGCGCGTTCATCCCCGTAGCGCCGGCTTTTCTACACGGTATTTGAAGTCTGCTCCTCACATGACTGAATTTGTCGAATAGTGGCAGCGCGCTCAAAAGCAGAGGAACGTTCGCCGTGCAACCTCTACCCTCCTGCACGGCATTTGAGTCTGCTCCTCACGTGATCGGATCTCGGCGTATAGCGGCTCGGCAGCACGTGAAAAAAAGACGCGCAACTCTGGCTCCCGTAGCGAACCTATACGGGAACTCTAGGTACGTTAGGTCATGGTGGTCCCTACGAGGATAGGGCGGACATGTCCGTGCTTCTTCGACAGGGAAAGTATTGCCCTGTAAAAAAAAAAATAGGCGTCAAATTTGTCGCGGTATACGCGTAATAAAAACTACGAGTGCGCCGTGAAAACGAATTACCAGAAATGCACAGTGAATGAGCACAAAGGAACTATAGGTAAACGGAAAACTGCATACAGCAGGACAACAGAAAGAAAAGACGCGCATCGCTAATAGTTAATGAGATTTGACCTCCGGAAGCAGCCGCAGGAGCTGCGGGAAGCCAGAGAGGCGCCTTTCTTCCTTTCAACGCGCGACACCGCCAACGCAGATAAACTACCGTAACCGTAAAAAACAAAAACAAAAAACAAAAAACAAAACCAGAAAAACAATGCGACGGGCGAGAGACGTGAAGTAAAGAATGCACCTCGCGTCGAGGGGTTGAGGCCTGCTGGCCTTTGGGACACTGCAGGAAGAGGTGGAAGAAAGGTGTTGCAGAAGGGTGAAGACTTGGGCGAATTGGTCTTGCACATTGAAGATTTAAAGCTGCGCAAAAAACAAAGGTAGAAGCGGTCGCGCGATTCATCTTCCCGGGCGTCTCAACGCTATTTTGTCCTTGTTCGTTCCCGGCGTTCGCGGCGGTTTGTGCGCCTGAAAAGCTGGAGCGAAAGGCAACTGGATACTTGAGACAGGTATTTCTCCATCAATTTGTCCCTTACTTGATAGTATAACTGCGGCAAAAATATAGCACCATAATAAAAGGTTTTCTTGCAGAATGTGTAGTTTCTGTTCAAGCGCTCTTGCTGGTTACGCTACACTTCGATGAGCACGCTCTCAATTTATTTTCGTGTGTTGACGAAGGACGTACGCTGCTCTCAGTTGTCATAGTCGCGTGAACACCCAGGGGCAAGTTTGGTTTGCTTCGAGAAGTTTGGAAAGCTTTCAGCGCACTTTGACAATATGCTCACTCGAGAGCCGCAGGAGGGAGGCTTTGCATAATATCTCATAGGCCACATCCCCAATGGCATTTTGGGATCTTGTCCGTACTCCAACTGTCAAAAGTTATTCGGAGTGAAATAATCGTTCACGGCACATTTGAGTCAGGCGCATTCACGATTGACGCGTCTGTTGGTCGACGGCGTATTGCCTGCAGAACCGCTTTAGGTTGAGGACCCTTCAATTTCGTCGACAAGTGCGGATTTCAATGAAGACGGTGCTGTTAACGTGATGCATTCCCTTGATGATAACCACGAAATGTTAATGTATCTCTGCAGAAGAGAAAATTGAGGCTGCAGAATATGATCTTGCGCTTTTGACCTGAAGGTGAAAGAAAAGCTTCTTATGGCGGAATCAACTGTTGAAAAAAATCATTGATGAACTTCAACACCTGCTTCTCCTAGTAAAACAATGCATGTTCGGAAAATTTACTGAAAGCCTTCAAAACGTACTTGGTTCAGTCGATGCTACCCAAGTTATGAGTGGCAATGAATCGAATCATGTTATGAACATAAATGCGACCGTCTTTCGTACAGTACACATGAAGTAAGAATATTTTCGAAAATACTTTTTTTTAAATATGGAAACTGTGAGTCTGTACTTGGGACGTAGTCGTGATCAAAAGGATCAGTTTGCTCAGTATGTCCCCGTTAATGAGAGATTGAAATGCCTCCTAGAAAACTAATATGTGAGCCAGGCATTGACCTAGCCTGGGAACGAGTCCCACATAACCGGTCTTTTGGAAGCCTTTTCTGATGGTGCCTGTAATTAAGGCTAGTCAGTCACTGACATGAATCAAGATGCACCACATGAATCAAGGTGCACCACTTTTAGTGAATTAATCAACTTTCTACGCCCCGGACATAAACAGTTTGATAAGTGTTTTCAGTTCTGAAAAACATTCTACCGAGTCCGATTGAGAAAAGTAATTAACAGGGGTCTGCAGTGGCGCATGAATAAACAAGCGTCGCTGAAAACTGAAACTCTGCCAGAATGACGCTAGCAGCGCTGATGGAATGAAAACGTTTGAGAAGCTGACATTACCTGAGACCAAAAGTTATACAAAACAGGCGTCAATTTTCTACGAGCACACACCCACTAGGCCTTCTTTATTTTCTCCAAAACTAAGAGACTTTTAGTTGGCCTTGCGTGGCTAATTTCGGAGGGAATATTGCCAGCAAGATAGTAATCTTATTTTGTTTCTCATTTGACAAGCATATTCACCAATATAAGCAGCACGAAGGCCAACAAAACCTTTTCTTTGTTTAGCCGAAAACTTAGCCGCGCCAGCTCATAGAATATTGCCGCCTTTCTTCATGTACCTTTTGGCAGACGTAACTTAATTTTCTCAATTTTGTGTTTTATTCTATCAGTACCGGTAGCGCCACATTCTAGCCGTGTTTCAGATTTCTGCGATGCATAATTTATTTCTGCGCCTGCAAAAACCTCGGTTTGTTTCTTTATCTGGCCGGATACATTCATGTTTCAGTTTCAGTTTTGAACTCTGTAGAGTTCAAAACTGAAATTATTTGGCCATGAGCCAAGAACAATTTTTGTTGCGTATGTACTTTTTTTTGGCAGGAAGCAGAGATACCGAATATGATTTACAGCGAGGTCAGCCTTGACCAATCAACGAGAGTCGTCGCGGAAAGATAAAAAGGAGTACGTGCAGCTGGTCTTCAGCTACTGCGGGAAAATGGGGAAACGATCGTTCAATGCGACGGTGCTGAATGGTGTAGTGATAGGTAAGGGTTCAATTTATTTGAATAATGAGCACGGTTACGCCGTTCATAATTTGTTATATAAGCGGAAATGACAAACTGTATAGAATCCTTCCACTTTTTTTCATTTCATCAAAACTTCCAAATTGCATGCGTTGGATTTGTGTCAACATTTTATTGCTCTAGACTCCACCTAGGTGGATGGGAAGGCCTGTTCATGCACGGTAAAAAATAAACTCCCAAATACACCCTCCAAATTTGACGAAAAATAAACTGCGAAAACACGGAACCTTAGTTATTGGCAATACTTCTCATATTTTAAATTATATGTTAATGAACCACGCTTGCACACTAATGCATGAAAAGTTATTTCGTCTGGAGTGCTACTTTCTTCTATCGCATCCTTAAGCCCAAATATGTACAAAAACGTTCTAATGAAGTTGATGTCGCTGCAGGAATTATTGAATATTAGCTCCGGTGCAACGCTTTAATGAGGCAGAGAGACAGTAGAAATATGCTCCAATTGAAAGATTTTGTTTACTGAGCACAAAACCAATTTGTTAACATGTTTCAGAAAGTAAACACCCTTTATTTTAGGGACAAGCAATGTTTGATGAACAAAAAGTATGGTGCACTACCCTTGCACTTCCAGATGAAATAAAACTGAATGTGTTGAAATATAGCGCTGCTCCATGCAAGGGGGCACTGATGGTCCGCGGTTCCTTTACTTTTTTAATGCGAAAGCATTAACTGCCCCATGGAGCGAACCAACGTAATCAAGTTTTGAAGCCGCGCCGAACGGCACCTAGACTCTCCTGTCCCAATGAAGCGAAGCCTGTCGTCTGTAGCAGATATCTGATGGATAGGCGGCTCCCATTGGCGTGCGCGCGTCATAGTTTCAAGGAACGAGGCTCCCAGTGGCTCTCGCGCGGCGTAGCTCCAAGGAACGCCACCAGAGAAGCCTACTCCATGGCGGCGCAGCGCACGCAGTGGCCCGGCCGCCTGGCCGCCGGTAAAAAAGAGCGCCTGTATGCAGAGCCTGCACAGGCAAACTCCGGAGACGCTGCACGACCGAGCTCAGCGCGGCGCGGCCACTTGACGAGAGTGCGCGCTCGGTCATCGGCCGCTGCCTCGGCTGTAGGGAAGCGTGGCCGTCTACGCCAGTACGCCGCAGGCGAACTAAGGGAGCGGAAGAACGACATTCATGCTTTCGCAATCATAACTCATTAAACAATGCTTAGGGGTCCTCAGAATTTTTTAATTTTTTTTGTACACCCGCCGTTGTTACGGGCTCGTACCCCAGTTTTGCGACGATGTGTGCGTAAACAAATTGGGTTTCCCCGCTAAATTTAGTTAAAAAAATGACGTAATGTGACCTATGTACCAATTACGTTTACTCGTTTAATTTGGCGGGAAAGTTTATGTCACGTGACCCGACGTCATGGCACCCATAGGTCAATTTAAGCTCCCCGCTAAATTTAGCGAAATAATTCACGTTACGTGTGACCAATGCACCAATTCAGCTTCCCAGTTAAATTGTGCGGGAATATTAATGTCCCGGGACGTGACGTCACGGGCCCTACAGACAAATACAGGTTCCCCGCTAAATTTAGCGGAAAATTTTACGTCAGGTGACCCGTGCACCAATTCAATTTACCATCTAAATTTAGCCGAAGAATTGACGTCACGTGAGCCACAGACCATTGCAGTTTCCCTGCTAAATTTGGCGAGAAAATTGGTGCCACCTGACCTGACTTCCCGGGAATTACAGACAAATGCAGATTGTCCCGTTAAATTTAGCGAAACAATTGACGACACGTGACCTATGGTCCACCCTAATTTCCCCGCTAAATGTGGCGAAACAATTTGGCGACGGCGTGACCGTAAATAAAAACAAGGAACCCGGCAGCCATTTAAACGTATCAGCCCGTATCATCGTCCCCAATTTTCTTGCTCGTTTGTCGTCAGGTCGCAAGGGTGGTCCAGAAACTTTGATGGCACTGATAAAAGGGCTATCCAGAAACTTTGCTGAAAGCTGCTTTAGTGTGTTTCGCTAAAGCAGCTTTCCGTGGGGCACTTACGAGGACGTGGAACTTGTAGACGGTTTTCCAGAGTTTGCTCACAAACCTTGACTCAGAATGCCTCTCGGAGACGAAATCTGTCAGCTGCAACAGGCGGTCTTTGCACGAAATCATGTCACGCCATACCTTTATGCGGTCCTCTTCTTTGGGAGCAAAAAAAGTAGAGGCCGGGTTTGTCCGTTCACGTGTTGCATCCCGTGTTGCACCGTGGCACGAAGCACTTGTTCCTCTTGGCCTGTAACTTATGAAAGCTGAAACTGCCCAGAAACAAAACGTTAACTGCGTAAAACTGCGCTGCGTTGCAGCCCGGCGCACGCTACCACCTGCTGCCGCGCAGGAAAGGACGGCCTCAGCGTTGGTGGCACGTCCTGGTGGCAGGAGAGAGAATCGCGTGCCGATCTGAAGCCAGGCGGCTCTTCGGCGGTGGTGCAACGTTACGCCACCTGAAATATTTTCATCACCGTGATTTGGCGAAGTTAAGTTGTTCACTTTTCGCAATGTCGAAACTATGGCCGAAAGAACGCGTGAAGCTGAGTGCCTCAGGACACGGTAGAGTAGAACGCGCCTTTTCTACGGCCCCTTGAAACTTATCGGCTAGCGGCGACTCGCTACCCCCATCCGCTGCGGAGGCATGACGTTCCATCTGGGTGGGACTTCCGCCGCTGGATTTGCGTTTTACTTCGGTATCTCGTTTGCACACAGCTTAAAGTTTTCAAAGAGAAGCGCGGAGCAAGATTTCGTCTTCTAATTTCGAAGAAATGCTATGGCATTTTTCACGACGGGCAAAAGCATTCTAATTAGAATTTTCAGCTGAAAAAAAATATAAAAAAAATTATTAGTTGACTATAGCAAAACTAATTTGCAAATTATCTAGGTACAATTTTCCCCCTGTGCGCCGTGATGAGTAATGTTATACCGAAGGAAACTGTTCCCTGTTTCCAGTGTCGTACTCTTCTCTTCAGTTATATCTTAAAAAGAAAAAAAAACACTCTACATTGAAGTGGAAACATATCACAGAGAGAACGACCCAGAATGTCATAATTCACTCAATTTTACTTTTAGACTCACAATCTAATTTGTTTAGTTAAATACCAGTGCACAATTATTTAAAACATAAAAAAGCCAACACACATAGGCTGTGCACTCTCGAGCGGCAATGTTCTGCACTTCGGGTTTTCAAAAAATAAACATTTCGAAGTATTTTGCAAAAATCAGGTTGAGGAAAGGCAGGCGAAACATAAATAAATCTTTACCAGGCCCTTCTTCTTCGTACAAAATGCATTTACTTGTCGTTAAAATATACTTCAGTGGTATTATATATTTATATGTGATATATATGATATATTTCATAAATGAAAACATTTAGAAGCTTGTTGCGTAAAGTGTTACTCTGACGACCGTCATGAGAACTTGAGCATATTTTTAATATAGTATTATTTAGAAAGCTAGAATAGTTTCAATAGTTATTTTTGAGGTGCATGGTTCTTCAGTGATTTTAGGTCAACTGATTTAGAGGAAAAAATAAACAAAAAGTGTATTTGAGATGAGTACAGCGTAACCATACATCTTGGCTTCGCTTCCGATAATACAGCTTGAACACTAACGCTTTGATCCAACTTTGGACGGTCCGCAAATCATCGGGTTCTTAAATATAAGCTCCTGACTGTCTCATCTATGAAACGTTGTTCTATTTCTGTGTAACATATAACTTGTTTTAAAGATTCGTTTTTCTCGAAAAGTATTCACGACTGGAATAAAATTGACTTACAGATACGCATTCTTTTTAGAGTTACTTTTATTAGCGTGATTACCAATCTTTCTTTCTTACATACCTTATTGTATGTCTTTTAAGAAACTCATTTTCTACAGCATTTTTTTGTTTGTTTTGTTTGTTGATATTGTGCGTTTTTGACTCCTGCAATAACCTTATACGAGGTCGCAGTACGTATAAATGAGTAAATATCGCCCTGGATTTACTACATAGGCGCCCAAAGGTGGTGGAAGCTTGAACTAAATTTGCGTAAAGATTAGTTCATCTCACTAAATCACGAAACATCAAATCTATAGAACAAAACGTTGGAAGCAAACGAGCAGGTGAAGGTTTCACTTAATTACAGACAAAACCCCGAGAATAGAGAAAAGATGAAGGACAACAAAACGCACAAAGTCTCATAGACTTTGGGTGTTGTGTTGCCCTTAGCCTTTTCCACAGCCTCTTGGTTTTGTCTAAAATTATCAAAAACTGTTTTTCCTATACTTTGCATGTACACTTAAATAACATTTTCTGCCACTGTGGCGCTTATTTGTGTAAAATGAAGTGAAGAAGAGGTAATTCAATTGTATTTTCCTTCCATTTCACCCATTTTTAAGTGGTAATAAACTCCAGAATAAAACCATTTTTGTATTATTTAAAAAAAAAAAAGCATATGCTCGAGTCCCACTAGAGCGACAAACAAAAACAACCGACACGGAGATGCCTCCATCACATGCAGCATGCACGCAACGGTACCTTTGGCAGGCATTTAGTCCTTTGGTGGTCATGAAGTAAGCACGAGCGACTACAAGCCTGTCAAAGATACCATCGCGTGCATGGTGCTCGTGTTTGAGGACAGCCTCCTTTAATCTACAAAGCCTGTCAAATCGCGAACTATGCTGGTTTCAGGCTTGTCGCTGTCGTTTTTTTTTCTGTCCGTCACTCTAATTGGACTCGCGCATGAGCGATATTGTTTCCAAAGACAAAACGATTTTTTTTTTCTTACTTTAGACTTTGGAGTTTTTATGTATTCATACTCTCAATATAAATGCACCACCTTCGGAAACCTCTGTAGTAAGTCCCAGCGCGATACGTCGGGAGAACGATTTTTGCGTACTGTACAAAGTGGAATCGAAGCATTTGTATACACGCGGGAGAAAGTCTTATTTAGAAGCAGAAAAGGCAATTGTGGAATTTATTGAACAGAAATAAACTGAGGCCCAGCTTGCCTCCACCCCATGGGTAAACTTGCAGACCAAATTTGTCTTTATATATCATGACCCCTATTTATGCGTTGGAAATATTATTCCAATGACATTACTAGGACTCCTAGAGCTTGACACAAAGGAATAGATGGTTGTTTGAAGGGACCACACCACTCGGTTTGTGAACGCATTCAGGTAAAATTTCGGGCAAAGGTGGTCAATGGACTTGCATTAAGGTATAACAACTTCGCTGAAACAACTTACCTGAGTAAGAAGTTAGAAATAAGGAAAATGAAGAAGCTACGGCGTCCGTCCGCTAACGAAAGGCGTCGGATTAACGCAACAGCCGACAAATTACGGCAAGTTAGATCGCAGGCGGCCACCACGGGCACTTCCCTCGACTTCATTGTTTCTGAGCTAGAAGAGATGCGCTCTTTTTCTTGGCTCTTGGATTATTATATTCGACCAATAAAACATTAAACGTTAAGATAAAACGGGAACAAATTGAATGTGTTTCACCCCCAAAAAATTACGTTCTTCGAAGGTTCTTCTATGCCTATATAACGCATTCACCTTGAGAAGAGAAGTTTCTCCTCCAGCTCTATCGCCTCCTGGCGCACTAGAAAGGCAACTGAGCAATGAAGTTTTCTTTCGCTTGAGTAAAGGAGCTTAAAGTAACCCTTTATAGGTTCTTCATAAAGAACGCTTTTAGGGTGCAAGATAGGGACAAGTAAAAAAAACCTCTAAGATGTCTTTATGACCAGCTTTTTCTTAGAGTGTGTCTCGTTTTTCGGACAATCATTTTCGGCTACAAGTCGTCTTCTGCTTTGCAATTTCTGGTTTTTACCATGTTTCTTGTATGGAACTTTCATCCGCGCTAATTCGGGGTGTAAGTCATCTTCATGGTGCGCGTAGCTCCCAGCGAGCGAGTGAAGGTCGCTCTCTTCTACGATGAGTGCCAGAGAACGAAAACGTTTCGCCAACGTTTTCGGGCGAAGTTTCGGAGGCGACCTACGGGCTCCTCTACGATTCTACGCTGGGTGAGGACCATCGACAAAGTAAAAAAACATAAAAAAGCTATCAAAAACACCTGTGTCATCACCGAAACTAACGCTGAAAAATGCGATACACTATGCCTTCTTTGTTGACTCCCAGCTGTCGATGCGGAAAGCACTGCTGACATCTAGAGCCGAGCATATCCGCGGATTATCGGCGGATTATTCGCGAATATCTGTAGTAAACTGACGCATACGGGTAAAGATGAATCAGATTTGGCGGACTGCGGATCGAATGCGGATGCCAGGGTCTACGGGTGCGGATCAGATGCGTATACCCGTAGGTCCGGATCTACATTTTTGCCCAGGTGGCACCTAACGTGTGCGACCCCACAGTGTAGAAGGAATAAGTGAGGGATGCTCTGAAGTACACCATCGAATTTATTGCGGAAACAAACGATAAAATGTGCAAATATGGGAAAACATTTTTTTTTGTTTATGTCACGATAGATTTCATTATCTCCAAACATCGCTTTAGTACGTTTTACCTCGGCAAAACTGCTTTCCTTAGAAAAACTACAGAATACAGGAGCATCAGTCGTTCCCGGTTAGCGTGCTCTTTATTGGCAGAGAAAGAGCAGAAACCGTTCTTTTTTGCAAAGAAAACCAGGAATGTCCCAAAACGTTCGAGCCACAAGAAGGAAGAAGCCTGCAAGGGTCTTCTTCGCCTACAAGTATATTGAGGAGACTGAATTCGATCCTCTGTCGGGATAAAACTTGTGCCAGCTCGTGTTTCCGCATTTGATTCTTGTAGAACAGTTCGTGCATGCCACCCCAGCATGAAGTGCACCAACGGAGAGAGACTTCTCATTAGTAGTCATTAATTTAAGAGAGGCGAACTGCTCGGAATCCGTCCATGTTGACGATAATCCGTTTCTTCTTCGCAGCAACTTCGACAAGTAAAACTTAGCTTCTGTGTGCGTTTTCGTTTTCTGGACAGTGGGCACCGAGTAGTTTTTAAGTATATGGTTTCGAGCATTCAGCTGAGGGATAGTTTTCTAAAATTGAAGCCGATGTGAGATATTGCCGTTATTGAATATTGCGATATTTTCCCATGTGGTGTACTCGCGCCTTACCAGATATACACGAGTAATTTACTGCGGTGAGTGAGCGTCTTTTGTCTCCCACCTTCTTACTGTATGGCCTGAATTAAATGGCACAATGTGATTAGTTTGTCCTTTGTTAATTTACATGTTTATAAAATATATGTCTGTTTGGAATGGGCTTGATGAAGCGAAAGGGAAATTAAATATTAACATTTCCTCCCTTATGAACGCATCTTTTTGACAGAGTGCCAGTGTCACGGACTCCCTAGGGAGCGGCGTTGAGTAACCCACGGACGGAGGATGAGCATTTTCCCCCTCGGATGGGAGGACCGATGGACACAAAGGCCACTTTCCGGCGCACGGGGAAACAATGAGAGGAACAAAATGGCGGTGGAAGGGGGTGTGGAAAAGGGAAACAGGCAGTTGGCATCACTCTATGCGAAGCGCACATGAAGGCACCCTAGGACTCCCAAGACGATCTCATACCTGTGATAATCTTTCCACTGATATGAAGTGTCTCTAGAAGGATGATCGCTTATTTTATAAATACTATAAGAGGATGCAATATAATTTTCTTCACCTTATTTTTACAGGAAGAGCTTTTGTACGAAGGTGAGCAGACGGCTTATAGTATACTACCCAAATCCCTCTTTAATTTGTAATTCTGCTTTATTTTACGATGTAGGATGAATGCGTGGATTGAGGGTCGGATGCGGTCCCGAATTTTACGGATGCGCTTCGTATGCGAATACAGAATTTGTGGATGCGGATCGGGCACATTTATTCAAGAACATTGCTGACGCGGTTCGAATGCAAAAACAAAGTCTGCAGATGCCGATCGGATACAGATTATCAAACTGTAATCCGATAGGGCTCTACTGACATCTATCGGCCGCCTTTCCAGTCATATCCTGGGTGGCGGAGTGGCCGGCGCACTTGTGCACAGGTTCGAACCCTTCTGCCCAAACTTGCAAGCCACCCAGGTCACATTTTTGTCTTGCAAGTTTATATTATTAATAATATATTATTCATTTGATGAGTACACTTCCGACTAGCAAGGGTGTCAAGTGTTTCATTGCGAACCTTTTTTTCAGGTGAGCTTGTTGAGTGAAATTTAAATATCTTTAATGCACGTTCTTCGGTCACCTATCTGTAGAATCTTAACCCAATACTCTTATATACCGTCGAATTTATCCGATAAACTTTGAATTTAAAAAAACCAAATTGTCAAAAATGGAATTTAAAAAAGAAGACGTTTCGCGGCACATATATTTGATCAAAACTGGTGTCGGAGTTGGCGACCTTGACGGCCCGAACTGGCGGGCGTTGACTCTGAGAGTTTTCGGGAAGAGATACCAGTCCACGCCAAGCGCCATCCAACCTTCTTTACTTCCTTTCCCGCCCCCCTCGCTCATTTCTTCGCTCTCACCCCTTTCTCCTTCCCCTCTACCTTTCACCCTTCCCGCCCTCCCCCCCCCCCCCCTCTCTCCCTCGCTGGTCTAATCTTTCCCACTAACCCTTTCCCCAAATCTTCGGCAGCCCGTTGCTCGTCGGCCTGAAAATAAAGACCTCTATGTGTTGAAAGTCGAAAGATGTTTGTCCTGTTCGTCCTTTTGTTTACTCTTTCGTATATTTTTAAACAGGCGTGTCCGAGGTTCTGAGGAGAGGCCACTCTGTAGCTTTCTTTCAAACCTCGAAGCATTAAAAAATGAGTTTACGCTTTTATCTCGTAAAGGTTCGTTAAGACAACAGGTAATTGAACTTGTGGGGAATGAAATGCTACTGTTCCGGTATTTAGGTTTTATAATTCTATTTGTACTTAAAATGAAAAATTGTTCTGCTTTCGTAAAAACCACAGCTATGCACCTGAATGAATTATGGGAGGGGGGGAATGAAATGGAATGGGAATAAAGCGTGTTTTACAGGAGCTTTGACCAGGAGGTTGTTGACTTTTAAATATAGACATTCTTTGAAGCCACATTTGTTCGCAAGTTTTGTTGCGAGGCAGTTAATACTGCCAGTGACAGGGGTGCACACTACAAATTCAGTTGAAGTAATATCGTTTGATACAACTATGGTCTTAAGAATTTAGTGCAGGTTTACGAACAATATTTTTGTATCTCAAATATGAAAAAATCAGGAGAATATTAAGATTAAACTCCGAATTTTGAAGAATTGGGAATCTGACAAAAATAAAGTCTTATATGCACCAAGTTTGCGGAAAAAAAAGCAGACTCCGACATTTATGAAAAATATACTCCGAAAGCACGGAATCCTAATTATTGCTAACACGAACTAAGATAAAAAAAGAAAGATGAGGGAAAGATATACAGCTGCTTTGAAAACAACGCTTAAGTTGCCAGAGAAAACCAATAATAAGGTGGAGGGGCTTTTTTTTTTGCATAACACCAGTACAAAACCCTTGTACCAACGAATCATCGTAAAAAAAGACCGCTCTGGTACAATGCCTTCCAGGCATAGACGACTCAACGCGTACGCTGCAGTCACCCCGAGCTCAAGGCTCAGACCGCGCGATAATAATAAAACAAAAACGAAAAAAGAAGAATTCTGCAGCTATCGTTTAACGCCTGCGAATGAAAGGAACGCCTTTAATCCCCTACCCAAGAAAGCGTTGCCCCCGTGTTTCCTTGGCGACATAGCGTCTTCAAAGAAAGGTCTTCCTCTCACGCTTCCAAGATCCGTCGCAGCACGATCCGACATTTCTACACCGATGGAACGCAGCGGGCGATACGAGTCATCCCAGCCAACTGAGAGCTCTGAAAATGTCACGTGACGACGAACAAACGCGTCCTTGCACCCTTCCAAAGGTCACGCGACATTGAAGCGGCTTTGGATTGGACGTGACGGCTCGTAGGGTCCTCTGCGGCCCGTCATACCGTAAAATGGTGTATAGCGTAGTAAACGATGTTGCTGCGTGGTGCCACACCGAGCCGCCTGCCTTCGAAAGCCGCCGGTTTAATGATGGGTACATGATTTCCTATCCTGCGCTCTTAAAGGACACGCACGGCATAAAAGAGAAGGAGGAGGGTTAAGACAAGGGGGAAAGGAGGATAGATGCTGCGTTAAAGGAGCGCTGCTAGGGCTCGGTGTTCCGCTAACAACGTCTTTGGTGGATGCCGAGGGCGAAGTTTCTTCGGAATTGGAACACAAAAAGAGACGCGTGGCGATGAGAGGCACAAAAAAAAAATGTGAAAAAAAGGTGTTGAAAGTCGAAAGATGTTTGTCCTGTCCGTCCTCTTTGTTTACTCTTTCGTATATTTTTAAAACAGGCGTGTCCGAGGTTCTGAGGAGAGGCCACTCTGTAGCTTTCTTTCAAACCTCGAAGCATTAAAAAATGAGTTTACGCTTTTATCTCGTAAAGGTTCGTTAAGACAACAGGTAATTGAACTTCTGGGGAATGAAAGGCTACTGTTCCGGTATTTAGGTTTTATAATTCTATTTGTACTTAAAATGAAAAATTGTTCTGCTTTCGTAAAAACCACAGCTATGCACCTGAATGAATTATGGGAGGGGGGGAATGAAATGGAATGGGAATAAAGCGTGTTTTACAGGAGCTTTGACCAGGAGGTTGTTGACTTTTAAATATAGACATTCTTTGAAGCCACATTTGTTCGCAAGTTTTGTTGCGAGGCAGTTAATACTGCCAGTGACAGGGGTGCACACTACAAATTCAGTTGAAGTAATATCGTTTGATACAACTATGGTCTTAAGAATTTAGTGCAGGTTTACGAACAATATTTTTGTATCTCAAATATGAAAAAATCAGGAGAATATTAAGATTAAACTCCGAATTTTGAAGAATGGGGAATCTGACAAAAATAAAGTCTTATATGCACCAAGTTTGCGGAAAAAAAAGCAGACTCCGACATTTATGAAAAATATACTCCGAAAGCACGGAATCCTAATTATTGCTAACACGAACTAAGATAAAAAAAGAAAGATGAGGGAAAGATATACAGCTGCTTTGAAAACAACGCTTAAGTTGCCAGAGAAAACCAATAATAAGGTGTAAGGGCTTTTTTTTTTTTTTGCATAACACCAGAACAAAACCCTTGTACCAACGAATCATCGTAAAAAAAGACCGCTCTGGTACAATGCCTTCCAGGCATAGACGACTCAACGCGTACGCTGCAGTCACCCCGAGCTCAAGGCTCAGACCGCGCGATAATAATAAAACAAAAACGAAAAAAGAAGAATTCTGCAGCTATCGTTTAGCGCCTGCGAATGAAAGGAACGCCTTTAATCCCCTACCCAAGAAAGCGTTGCCCCCGTGTTTCCTTGGCGACATAGCGTCTTCAAAGAAAGGTCTTCCTCTCACGCTTCCAAGATCCGTCGCAGCACGATCCGACATTTCTACACCGATGGAACGCAGCGGGCGATACGAGTCATCCCAGCCAACTGAGAGCTCTGAAAATGTCACGTGACGACGAACAAACGCGTCCTTGCACCCTTCCAAAGGTCACGCGACATTGAAGCGGCTTTGGATTGGACGTGACGGCTCGTAGGGTCCTCTGCGGCTCGTCATACCGTAAAATGGTGTATAGCGTAGTAAACGATGTTGCTGCGCGGTGCCACACCGAGCCGCCTGCCTTCGAAAGCCGCCGGTTTAATGATGGGTACATGATTTCCTATCCTGCGCTCTTAAAGGACACGCACGGCATAAAAGAGAAGGAGGAGGGTTAAGACAAGGGGGAAAGGAGGATAGATGCTGCGTTAAAGGAGCGCTGCTAGGGCTCGGTGTTCCGCTAACAACGTCTTTGGTGGATGCCGAGGGCGAAGTTTCTTCGGAATTGGAACACAAAAAGATACGCGTGGCGATGAGAGGCACAAAAAAAAAAAAGTGAAAAAAAGGAGTTCAAAGATAAAGATGTTCTGTGTTGTCTGATTGCTGGTGTTCAAAGATTTTACGAGCTGTTTGAAAGTAGTGATATCCTAGGAGGGCTGACTGGTATTCGTTTTGGTTGACCTTAGACTAAGCTGACTTATGCGTAGGTATAAGGGCGTACGTGTGCTACGACCTTATACCTTACTTTCTTCTTTGAAAACTTACAATTCGTGTGAAGGGTCTACCATGAATGTGTTTTACTAACAAGTAGAACAACGGAAGCTTAGACAAATACAACAAGGTAATGTGTATTTCACACAAGGGAATTTTTTTATTTCTATGTTATCTTTAAGCCGTCACTCAGTTTCCAAGACAGGAAACCATATTTCATCAAAACTATCGTATACCTAATGTACATGAACGGTATAGGTTTTTTTGCCTTTTGCTACACATAAAACAATACCCTACTAATCAAAACAAAAACAGCTCTGCCGGTCTAAAAAAAAATATACGAGATTATTAGACATATATGATATTCGACAGGCCATATCACAGCCTGCGGAGCATTGGGGCATAAAGCCAAATATTTTCTTGGTTCTGTTGTTGAGTATAAATGCATGGCAAAAGGTGGAAATATAAAAACTTAATAACATAGTCTGAGACTTTAGGCAAAACAAGGACGACACACACATGGAAAATGTGAAGCTTGCATTGAGTCTCGGGGTTGTGCTAGTTTTTCTAGTTCGTTCGCTACCTGACTTTCTGTTCAAGAAATGGAGTTTTTCATATAATTTTTGTATTACGCGGCAAGCATGTTTCTCAAACCTGCGCCATCAGGCAACTTCACGTTGCCAAACATGGTCAGTACTTAAATAGTTATTTCAGGTACATCACTTGCTTCGATATGTTGATGGTGTAGTGCGCGTCATAACGGCAGAAGTGCGTCATATGCAAGCCACGCGTAGAAAGTAAAAGTTATATCTCTTGATACAGCGCACTGCCCTTCTGCTACCATAAATAACGACCGCGTATGTCGTTGCATTGAGGAAAAACCACGGCGTTTTTTTTTCTTTATTTGCGTTTAACCTAAATTTAAACTCCGCCGTGTTTTTCTTTCTTTATCATTCGTCGTTACGTCAGTTAGCGTATCAATGACTGCCGTCAGCTGTAAATATTACAAATTTCGGCTTTAGCTCCTGATTTTACCGCAGTGTGCGTTTTTCTTTTTTTTTTTTTTTTGCATAACACCAGAACAAAACCCTTGTACCAACGAATCATCGTAAAAAAAGACCGCTCTGGTACAATGCCTTCCAGGCATAGACGACTCAACGCGTACGCTGCAGTCACCCCGAGCTCAAGGCTCAGACCGCGCGATAATAATAAAACAAAAACGAAAAAAGAAGAATTCTGCAGCTATCGTTTAACGCCTGCGAATGAAAGGAACGCCTTTAATCCCCTACCCAAGAAAGCGTTGCCCCCGTGTTTCCTTGGCGACATAGCGTCTTCAAAGAAAGGTCTTCCTCTCACGCTTCCAAGATCCGTCGCAGCACGATCCGACATTTCTACACCGATGGAACGCAGCGGGCGATACGAGTCATCCCAGCCAACTGAGAGCTCTGAAAATGTCACGTGACGACGAACAAACGCGTCCTTGCACCCTTCCAAAGGTCACGCGACATTGAAGCGGCTTTGGATTGGACGTGACGGCTCGTAGGGTCCTCTGCGGCTCGTCATACCGTAAAATGGTGTATAGCGTAGTAAACGATGTTGCTGCGTGGTGCCACACCGAGCCGCCTGCCTTCGAAAGCCGCCGGTTTAATGATGGGTACATGATTTCCTATCCTGCGCTCTTAAAGGACACGCACGGCATAAAAGAGAAGGAGGAGGGTTAAGACAAGGGGGAAAGGAGGATAGATGCTGCGTTAAAGGAGCGCTGCTAGGGCTCGGTGTTCCGCTAACAACGTCTTTGGTGGATGCCGAGGGCGAAGTTTCTTCGGAATTGGAACACAAAAAGAGACGCGTGGCGATGAGAGGCACAAAAAAAAAAAAAGTGAAAAAAAAGGAGTTCAAAGATAAAGATGTTCTGTGTTGTCTGATTGCTGGTGTTCAAAGATTTTACGAGCTGTTTGAAAGTAGTGATATCCTAGGAGGGCTGACTGGTATTCGTTTTGGTTGACCTTAGACTAAGCTGACTTATGCGTAGGTATAAGGGCGTACGTGTGGTACGACCTTATACCTTTACTTTCTTCTTTGAAAACTTACAATTCGTGTGAAGGGTCTACCATGAATGTGTTTTACTAGCAAGTAGAACAACGTAAGCTTAGACAAATACAACAAGGTAATGTGTATTTCACACAAGGGAATTTTTTTATTTCTATGATATCTTTAAGCCGTCACTCAGTTTCCAAGACAGGAAACCATATTTCATCAAAACTATCGTATACCTAATGTACATGAACGGTATAGGTTTTTTTGCCTTTTGCTACACATAAAACAATACCCTACTAATCAAAACAAAAACAGCTCTGCCGGTCTAAAAAAAAATATACGAGTTTATTAGACATATATGATATTCGACAGGCCATATCACAGCCTGCGGAGCATTGGGGCATAAAGCCAAATATTTTCTTGGTTCTGTTGTTGTGTATAAATGCATGGCAAAAGGTGGAAATATAAAAACTTAATAACATAGTCTGAGACTTCAGGCAAAACAAGGACGACACACTCATGGAAAATCTCAAGCTTGCCTTGAGTCTCGGGGTTGTGCTAGTTTTTCTAGTTCGTTCGCTACCTGACTTTCTGTTCAAGAAATGGAGTTTTTCATATAATTTTTGTATTACGCGGCAAGCATGTTTCTCAAACCTGCGCCATCAGGCAACTTCACGTTGCCAAACATGGTCAGTACTTAAATAGTTATTTCAGGTACATCACTTGCTTCGATATTTTGATGGTGTAGTTGGTACGTTTCGCCTCAGAAACTTTTTTCTAGCTTGCACGTAGGTTTCTGGGCTTGCAACGAAACAAATTTCGAAACTAGAAACTGTGTATGGCGTCCGCCATTTTCGATCTACTTTTTGTGTTTCCTCTTATTTTGTTTACATAATTTATAATCATCATAGATGCCGAAGTTGTTCCCTTTTTATTATCTTGCGTCCTTCGCCCCAACACTAGTCATGTGAGGCTCGTCCAACGGCCTTTGTTGCGGCTCGGTATCTCGGTAGACCAAGAGAGAATGTTTACAATGGTGGCTGTAGACTGGCGCTCGTTAAAAGCGCCTATAAATTAAAAAAAAACTAATCAGTTACCATCTTCAACTAGCAAGCAGAAAAGGAACATTGTGCATCTTTACTGCTGGGTGTCATTTATTCAAGACCGAAAATCAGTCGCCAACAGCTGTTGACGCACTGATTGGCTGCTCTTACTCAAAACATGCTGTCCCTAAATTGTTACCATCGCGTAATTTCCTTCTAGGTTTACGCATGCGATACTCCGGTGTTACACAATCATTCCGTGTCATGCTCTATTGCATTATAAATTCAGCGAAACTTTTTGACCATCAGCATATCTACAAGTGTAAAACTTGTCGAACAAAATGGAATTCTGCTTGCCGAATGAATTCGGGGTAAAGTAAAATCAACGCTTTTTTGAACCCGAGATATAGAAAGACGTGTGTGTTTTCAGGAGTAACCTGGACTGTTGAAAGGATAATGCATTCTTTATCATTGAAAGTATAATAAACACAATATTTGAGAACAGGAGAAGAATCCTTAAATTAATCTCAAACTATTTTCAAGAAGCAATAGAGCAGCAATAATATCCAAACTCTTAGTCAGCCTAGTCGTTAATAAAATATGTATACTGAATTTAATTTCCAAAAACAACATCATTATGAGTGAGATTTAAACGATACTAAAAACCCCTTGGCAAATCAATTCAATAGATTTTAGTAGACTACGTCCACAGTCTTTGAGAGCTTTCATTAAAGGGAAGCTGAAGAGCTTTTCGCAAAAAATGAGTTAATGGTTGATTCTGACGTGTTTGTGCCTGTTGAGTCCAAATATCACAACCGTTTGACCCAAAATAATCCCTAAACGCGAAAAAAGCGAAGAAATCAGAAGCGATCGCCGCAGCGGCACGCCATTGGCTAGTCACACGTGACGCGCCACTACGTCATAAAAGGACCATCTCGATTCTCGTTTGCTCCGCCGCTTGCGGAAGTGGCCGGGCGCCGGGTCTTCTGCTCTTGTAAATCGGGTTCGGCTTCTGATTTTTCGAAATCTTTCGGTGGATCCGAAAGAGGAATGTGTCCATACGACCCTCGATGTGACAAAGTACGCGTTCCAGCCGTTGGAAAAGTAGAAAAATGACCCCCCGCAGTAATAAACGCAGACACGAGGAACCGCTTGCGCGGACGCGACATGGCCGGCTTCATACCTTCAGGAACGTACTGACTGTTACTTATTGTAACATAAAACGTTGACAATAAACGGAGTGCTATTGACGGGACACCTCAAGCCGGATTAGCGTGTCCCTCCCCAAAAAGGTCGTCAGAGGACAAGAATTCTGCACACATCGGCCTTCGTGCTTGCCAGCTGCTGGGCGCGTGAGCGTGCAGGCTGCATTGTTCATCAATGCTGAAGTGGTTTGAAGGGATAGTATAATCGGCTTCGGGCGACGGGAGAGCTTCCCCTAAGATGAGACCGGGGATGAGACAGGGTCGCCGTTCTGCCACCGCCATGTCCTTGCGCACTATGCGAATAACTGCGCAGAATGTCCATTCTTGTGATAGCGGTACCCTCTGCTGCGTTTAGATTGTTTGCCACAAACAAGTACGCCATTATAGCTTTAGAAAAAGCGGAGATGTGTGCCCGGCAGCCATTAATTTGATGTCGAAATCGTGAAAGCTTCCTGGGCCTCTACATTTGCATACTTCCGACCAAGATTTGTTGACTGCATCACACCACCACCAAGCATTATCATCGTCCGATCGCATTTCTACGGCACAAAGAATTGTTGCATGACACAAACTTTATACGGAAAACACTGCGTAACTTGCAAAAAAAAAAAAAACTCAATTCGGAACAGAAGGTCACATGCTTTGTATTTCCAAAAAGCTCTCCTGAAGAGAATATGAACCTTTGGAAGGAAATTTTACAAAATTTATGTTTACGTTTAAAAAATACGTTACCTCAAATAATGTCAGCAACTGTAAAAAAAGTTTATGCTAAAACAAGTTGCACCCTGAAAGTCTCATTATGAATTGCATGACCACTTATTAGAACAAGCCCTCCTCTCCCAAGTGACTGGGTAGCCGAGTAGATTAAAAGCAAAAGAAAATAATCTTGGGCTACCCAAGATTGGTTTCTTTTGTTTCCCAGATTTCCCAGACCGGAGTGGGTCCGGAAAATATGGTCACTTCAACAATATAAGAAACCAACACTAAAACACTAATATAAGGCGGTTAACACAAGAGAACCAGTGGAAACCCGCTATTCGGCTAAATGATCGCGGCTTTTCTAGCACACTGCACAATTCTAATAACGTAATAGCTTTTTTCTAGAACAGTCGACCTACAATTCCTACCTAGTTACATTTCCTCTTTGCTTGTGACTTTTAATGCGCTGAATTGCCGTCATACCTTCAAAGATGTTGGGCAGAGCGTCGGGTTCAGGCAAGCCTTCTTCAGGCCCAAACGTACATAGTTTTCATATGCGCCGTCCGAAACACGTTTCGAACAAAAAACGGTGTACTTGCTGAAACCCACCCACCCCTAACAAAATCTCGGTGACGAAGTGGAAAAGACGGTAAGCGGGAAAAACAACTGCGACAAGCGCTGTTCGTGAAAGCTGGCGGCTTCTCATGAGTACGGCATCGTGCAACTGCACGAGTCAGTTGGTTATGTGCCACGAGAATTCTGCAAACACGTGAACAAACAAGAGAACAATCAACACGGGTCAACAGATAAAAGCAAGCGCTATGCAGCGGCAGAACGACGACGGCTCGAAAAGACACTAAGCGTGGCCAGCTGCGGCGGGGTCCCCCAGCCGGTCCTTTTGTGACGCCGGCTGACGGGCTTCCTCCTCTCTCCCCTTTCCCTCTGCTTCAGAAAGGCGTGGCTTCGGCGCGACTTTGAAGGCGCTTTTCCGGTTAATCCGCGCAGAAAATGACCAAACGAATACAATATTCGTGATGGCTGAGGTCTCATTAACCAGGCTCAGGTGCTTTTTCTCATATTTAAAACCAGTCCAGCTTCCCTTTAAACAACCTAAAAGTGAAAGATTCGCTGTGTGTAGTCTGTGTATTTTTCAGTACAAATCAATAATGTCTAGGTTCAAAAACATCGACTGAGCAATCAAAGTTTTGAACATAATTTATAATTTTTCTACGCGTCAAGAACAAAAAAAAAAAAAACAATAATTAGGAAATAAATTTTGGTTATAATATTATTGTTCTTGGATATTTGTCTTTGCAACAGCAACGAAGAAAACTGCTGATATCTTACAATCGTCTGTGAAGGTTGAATATGCTTAAATTGCCTCATTTGACTGAATGAAAGCTCTTAGTTGTGCTATGTAAAAGCTGTACCAGAAGACACCGGCCGTCATCGTTTCCATCACACTACTACGCCGCCATTTCCCCTAAGGTGTATCAACGAGTATTTGAATTTACACTAACAAATAAAAACTTCCCTGAACATAACAGGAACACGGTTCTGGTGTTTGTGATGGCGACCTTGGTGATTACATCTGACTTGCACTTCTTTTCAGCTTCTACTGTTTGCCATCTTACCTTGGAATAGGACGGAGATGACCGCAGCGCCATTAAACTCGATAACCAACATATTGAAACCAAAAAACAACTTTACGAAAAAAAAAAAGTACTTCGTTTCGCACATTATCTTTCGAGCGCATAAATGAGTTTTATAATTTGAGGTCCATCGCCTGAACCACAAAATTATTCAGCGTTGCACATGAGCTTTAGAAGGTTGACAAACCAGGAAGCGGTCACCATGTTGAAGTACGTGAGATAAAATGCTAAAAATCAATGTATTTGCGACATCCATCCAGCATAGGATTTTTGATGATCATTTCTAAGCGTAGTATTCGAGCAAGACGCATACCACCATTAACTTAGAAATAAATAACCTGTAATGCTTGAGTTTATACGCCAACATCTGACCGCCAGCGGGGGGCACAGGTCTGACACGAGTGCTGTGTCAGTGCTTGACACGAACTTGTGTACAATCAGTAAGAACGTCAAATGCTGATGCAGCACAGGTTCCATATCTGCCCTGTATAGCCTTGGGTAGCTGACACAGAAAATCCAGCACCACGAGCTTCTTAACGTGCAGGCTATTACATGGCCTTGAGTCAAAGCATCATATTGTCGACCAGAAGAAAGGGCAGCAATGACATAAACACATATTTATTAAAATCCAGAGGTGGGTGGCGCTTTGTGCATGCTCTAATTTGTTATCCAGAACGCTGTAGAGTTATGAACAAGAGTAGAGATCGAGCGCGTATTTCACGAGGAATATACGAGGGATGCACCTATTTGTAATTAATCGTAGTCCTCAAGCAAATTTAGGGTAAATATAATGTAAATATTTCAGTACTTAATGATAGTTAAATAAAACAAAACGTTTGGGAAATGTTTTTAGGGAAGATGTACAAACACACATTATAGAAAAAAAACGAAATAAGTGGGCTCTAAAATATTTGTATTTCTTGATCAACACTACTCGAGCCAGAGTTAAGGAAGTTGATTGTATCTCACGCTATTTCAACAGAATAATTTATATTAAGAATAAATCAAAGTAGGTGGTTTTAATCTCCCTTGCTTAGATCCGGTTTATCATATATTGTTTCTTGAGAAATTTATCATGAGAACGATTGTAATGCGATTAACTTCCTATTCAAAATGGTATAATGATTGCAAACATTGCCATTTCTGACCCCTTTGATTGTAAATGGTTTTGTTCCAGTTTTTTCGAAACAGCTTGTTTGCATTATTTTATTTATTCAGGGATCCCTATTGCAATGCAAGTATCGGATATTTTGTAGCTTTTATATAACGCATTTTGTTTGTTTTGGTAACCTAATTTTGCCTAAACCTTATACATGGCCAAATATGCCGATGGGCACAATTGTATGCACAGTTTTCTAATTATTCAGTAAATATTTTTTTTTTGCGAAATACTTTTTTGTGAACATTTTTCTATCGGCGGTTTCCCAGAGAGTTCAGTTTTCTGCATATGTGCTATAAATATAAAACAAATATGTTGTATCTTTATAGTAATATACTTTAAGACTCCTTCATGGATATTAAACTCGAGTCATAATAACCCTAAAAAAAGGTGTTTTTTTATTTACGTGCAACCAATTAAGTGTAGAAATCTCAAATAGTATACATTTGTTACCGGTTTCTTTTCGCCTATAATGGCGTAGTTTTTATTTAAAGACTGGGTGTTATGTTTACTTAATGATGCCTTCATGTATGACTTAAAGAAGGCATCTCGAAATATCTCTAGAAGTAGGCACTTGATATGTATATATTAAGTCGGTTGTATTACACGATATTCTCAATACAGTTTTAACGTTTTGTATAAAACGCAATCTATAGCTTGAGCTAAATAATCACTATCCTTGCATGTGACATCGGTGGGAAATAATGAAAACCGATCAACAGGCCTTATGAGTAACACCAGTGATTGGCAGCATTTTTCGTAGTAATTAACGCACTCGCCCGGCATTCTTTCATACTTGAATATTAGTTCAAGTAGTGTTTACTGTTGCGCATCGATTGCATTTTTGCTCGCTTTATGAGATTACATATAAGTCATCGCAGGTAAAAGTAATTATGCAAAAACTAGGCTCTCCGGTAGATGCTAGTATGCATTCTTGGAGTCCAGTGGTATACCCTGAAATGAAAAAAAAAAAAAATGAAGATCATAAATATTGTTTAAGGGGGTGGGGGCTCGTCCGGTAAAAATGTTTAATATTTTGCCACCCTTCCCTGCCCCTACGCGATACTCATAAATTATTATAAGGATATTGAAAATAATATTAGTCAAAGAAATATATAAAAACACATTTGAAAAATCAGAAAGCGTGAGCATTAGCTTTGCCCTATTATATTAATAAGAATATCTGGTTCTTCGGATTACTCGGTAAACATATGTTTTACAAGTAATGAATAAATTACACATCATGAAATGGAAATTACAAAATAATATCTCAATTAAAAAAAATACTAAACGTAGTATTTCATAGATTTACAGAAAACTAGGGAATTCTAAATTCCTGATTACAATAATTTTGTTTTATTATAAGGCAAAGAATTTAGTTTATTCAGCATGTTTATTCATATCTAAAATAAAAGTTAATATTTTGCAAAATATGTGCAATCTTTCAAAGTTCGCTTAATGTGCAATATTGAATATATGTGATATTAAGAACAATAATCGGTTGATATTTATACTCAGTAGAATTATTATTGTTATTAATGTACCACAAAACAACCCACAAAAATCATGTACAGTATGTTTTTAAATCAACTTTTCAAAAAAGGGATGACAGTTTTACGAGGGTCGTATTCACTATGTGTTTAAAAACTCGATGGACGTTAGACGAGGAGATAATGGTCATTGTAAGTTTACTACTTAAGATATATTTGCTAATTAACTTCTTAATAATTGGTTGTAGGGATCATGTGACGATGGCGGTACTAACGGCAATTACTATCGCAATTTGAAGCACTGGCAAAAAATGTAACTTTTTTTAGATAACAATCTCCCAATTTCCGCGTTTTACTTTTGCCCGATTTTAAAATTGCGCTCAAAAGGAGCGCCTCAATCGCTGACCACAATAACGCTTAGAAGAGTGACCTAGTCACTTCAGTTACGTCGTCAATGTCGCCGGCTCACTCTCCAAGGACACGCTGCCGACAACGTTACTAGATTACCTCAGTTCCTGAACTCCCGCAAAGGGGGGGGGGGGGGGGGGTACCCCCTCACTTCATTCAGTCCGCCTCCTGCCGTTTAAAGCGTCACTTATTTTCGTTTCAAAACTGCGTTCTACAGAATACGGTGAAACACCATCTAGAACTTCAAAACAGATGCATTCCACAGGACACACTGCAGCGACCTTAGCAGCCGTCCTCCCCCAAAATGGTGGGGCTTCAAACGAAGGGAGGCAAGCCGCGTTGGGAGAGGAGGAGGGGGAGGGGGTGAGAAGATGCAATGCATGTACAAGAAGCGTCTATGGGCAGTTCCGTAGCTGAGGTAATCTAATAACCTTTACGTCCGATGTATGGACGAAATCATTGAAGCGACTACACTCTTCAGAACGTCAGTGTGGGCAGCATTTGCTGCATGCACTCTGTTCTAGCGATATTTCTAAATCGACCGAAAAAGAAACTGAAAAAAAGAAATATTGATGAACGTTTCAAAATTAATCTCTTCGCAAATTCTTTCAATTATTCTGACCTTCGATAGTAATTGTCATGTCTGAAGATATTTCAAAATGAACCGTAAGCCGAATATTTAAAAGGTTAATTGACAGATTTGAGTTAAGTAGCTAACTTACCATGACAAATATTTCTTCATCTAATGTCAACGAAGTCAGACAATTTCATAGTGAAGACGGCGCCCGTCTAACTCTCGCTTCTTCTGAAAAACAATATGTCCGAAATAAAAGCAAACATGCTGCATATTTCTCAACTGACGGTTTACATGGCTGCGTGTTCGGCATTTTTAAGGCTGTCGTCTTTTATGAAAGGCATCACACGATATTTTATTAGATAACTAAATTGAAATGCTTCATATATAAGTGTACATTGTAGGCAAGCACCCCTAAAAATCTGTGTGTTTAATATATCTGTGAAAAATATAGAACATGACAAATACACTGAAAATACTGCAACATAGCAAATATTGTCTGACACATTTAGCACGTCACCCGATTGAATTTACAGAAAAAATAAAAGCCTCCAATCTGAGCGACAAAAAATCATTGCATGAATAAACAGGGGACTTAGTAGTGTCAACAAATGAGTATAACATAATTTCATATTCGGTATGAGCCCGCAAAAGAGGGAGAAGCCTTTGACAGGCATTCGCGCCTTTTTGCATTAGGCCCTCTGCAAACCATAATTCATACGCGAATAAAAAACAATTGTAGGTAAACGTTGCGCCTGACAGCATCATATGCTTTCAGTTAAAATATCAGTAAAACAATATTTGCTTGCAGCACAATAATGTTTACGTTTCTCAGTTGAAATATCTTTTTGCTCAAATTTTGTTATGGCGTTGAAAGGTAGTAAAATTAGAATACAGAGTTAATCAGTTTTAATAAAACTCTATTTGATGAACAGCAGAAGATCACGAGATTGAGAAGAGTTTTTCTCACATTTTCATGTTTGCTATACCAGACATTGCACAGATCCATCGTTGCAGCCATCCCACTGTCAAGAGATTTCTGTTAAGGAAAATACACAATTACAAAGAGTTCCACTGATTTAACAACAATGAGTGTGATATAATGCGTGATTGGTTTAACTAGAATAAGTATCGTAATGTGTGGGTAATTCGTAACATTTTGTAAATAGAATTAGTAAAGTTGTGTTTATTAAGATCATTATGATTACACTTTGTAATAGTATGAATACGACAACTGCTAACAGAAGAATTATTTATTCTTGGAAACGAGATAAAAACCTCGTTTTTTAAAAGTAATATTAGAATGGTACTACACAATATCGTACATAACATTAAACCATAGCCGTATGTGTTTCGCATGTTAAATTAGAAAGTCAAAGTATTGCGATATTAATATTTTGAACGTTTCATTACACGCATGTTGTCTAGCACGTCTAATTGTGCACTCAACACCAGTGGCAAATTATATCAAGATAAATATTAACATCAGGTACCTTATAAAACGTCGTCTCTCAAGACTTCTGGCGTATATAATTTACAAATTACATCTTTGTAAAAACTCCGATACTACTCTACAGTTTAATCAGATTGGCTCGGTCAGAAGAATAACAAATTTATCACTCTCATGTAAAATTGGCAGCAACATAAAATGTCCAAAAAACATATTTTATAAACGGGTTTGGTTTTTATTCCAAAAAAGACATGGCAATGATATAAACATAAACAGAATCACAAAAGTTAATATTTATGCAATATTACGTGTGTTTTTTTTTTTTGCATCTACATAATACGGAGTCAATCGCTGCAATCTGTGGAGCGAATTCGGTGAATTGACAAGGTCGAAATAGGTCTCGATATAAAATTAATGCCTGCAATGTGAAACTGAGCTCTATACATCCCATGCCTCAAGTGTTTAATGTAATGTGACATTGCAAATACCAACCTTTGATTTATATTATTATGGCATCGTCATTCGGTAAGATTTCTTTCTTGATGAGTTCGCAGGAAAGTAGTCGCACGAGAACTTTTAAAAGTAAACGATATGGGGAATGTTACAATTACTTTACAACATCGGAGTGCTTTTCTGAATTCCCAAGAAGGGAATAGTTATGCAGTCGATAGGTTTTACCCAAGTTTTTCGTAACAAGAAAGTCAAAGGGAGTGAAGTTCTAGTCAAAACGTCATTCCTAAACCGGATTTTTGTTCGGTACACGTCCTAAAACGAAATAAACTCTACGACGTTTTCTGGCAGAACCGAGAGAATTACTCATGCTTTAATTTTGGTGGTAGAAGCAACATGTTAATATATTATTCTAGAGCAGAAGGCTTTAGTTTTCTTATAACTAAAATTGGCTTTTGTAAGATTTCGTTGCAGGAACACAGTTTTTGGTTAAATAATCATTTACATTTATGGCTACTTGCAAGGTTAAAATGTTCAGGCTCTATCTTCTACTTTTCTATAGCTTATAGTTTTCCGAGAACCACTTTTTACTAGTTTCTAATATAACTATATGTAATGTTAAGAATATAAAGTTACAAAGGAAAAGTTAGTTTTTTCTCACCTTGGCAAAACGCCGCGGTATGTGGCCTTGGAGGACTCCTCTTTATGGTCGCGTAGGGAGCTCCGTCACATCTTGCCTGTAATATATAAAACAGACAGTAATAATTAGAGAAACATTTCGTAATATAAAAGAGAGATATATCTGGCAGGAAGTTTTGTCCAGACAAAGGAAATTTTAAAAGAGTTCAATCGGTTCCCCCGACGCTAGACTGCTAAAGCCTCTTCGGAATTTTTAGAGTGCGTTGATAAGGACGATGTTTGGATCTTCAGTGATATATAAGCTTTTTTTTTAATTTTAATACCAAAGCTTTTATAAAGGTAAAAATGGTATATACGGTGTATAAATTATTAGCATACACTCTGCCTATGCAAAACGGGGTGTTCGTGCCAACTCTAGCCGCCATGACAGGGGGAGAGAGATACTTTCGGTTCTGCTATGTTTACCACGCGTGTTGGGGTGGGTGTGCGACTACTCCTGATTTTCTACCGAGCACTTCCTGGAAAGCTAGGCTCTAAAATTGCCCCTCTGTTGTGCTTTGAAGTGGCAGAAGCGCACTTGTACGAACAAAAATATCCCACGTGAAGTTTGTTCATTATCGGTAGATGAGGAACGACACCGACGCTGCCGAGCCTGGGTGATTGCAGAGCGGCGGAATTACCAGACGGTGCTAGCCTACTTCGATGCGCTGCCGACAGATGGCGTAATGCGACAAACGCGAGGGTCCGGCGCAAGCCGCGCCGACTGCGGCTCGACTGATCATCTTCCTACAACGATAGATGCCAACCAGATCTGGAAGGCGGCACAGTTCTCTCGGAAAGAAACCTAGAATTCCAAAGCAAGCAAGTCAAAGAATTAGAAAATTATGCCATGTAGAGATGCGCGTCGCTCTCATGGAAGTGTAATAAAAACTTTTGGACGATTGTCTGCTGAAACAAAGACCCATCTCGGCCACCACTGCGGGGAAGCTCGGCACGAATCTTCGGCACCTGGGGGAGGTAGGTGTTCATCGCCGCTGCCTAGCCGTCCACGAAGCAGTGGAACAGGTTTAAGGACCTGTGGGTTTTAGGTCGTGAAGACGCGCACGAGATACCTTCGGCATATTTGTAATTTTTTAGGAACAATTGTTCCATCCTTTCATCCAAGATATCAGGAAGGCATGTCTGTCCTGTATAAGTAAATTTTAGATGGTACCGCAGTTGGTCTTCACCGGTTAATAGTTTTAAGGTCCTCGCTACTCTCTGCGGGTCCTCGAAAACAAGTAAAAGCGATAGCCAACCGGAAGCGACTTTTACCCCCTGAAGCCAGTCCATTTTTGTTGTTGTTTTCCTCCGAATAACCGGTATAGGCGATAATATACTCACGGTTATTTATAAGAAAACTTCAGCTGTAATTTAAAAGACCTCTCTTACAATAAACACTTAACAAAAATATGTAAATCCTATGTTATATTAAAAGACCTCTACTTCTAAATGAGTTTTGCATTGTATTAGTATGACGTCGCCTCAAATTAGTTCAAATGCACCTAAAACTGCAATAAGTACCATGATTAAACATTATGCCATTTTAAATTTGCCCATTGGTAAAATTTTGCGCACCTTATAAGATATCTTGCCTGAGTACTTGTGCGAGCTCTTACTTGGTCCGTGATTAAACTAAGCGTAGTTTTGTTTAGCATTTAAAACCTTATAGCGGGTTTTTAATTTTTTGCGATAGATATGTAATTTCGTAATGTTTCTTTAAACTGCGCAGGTTATCTCTAACTGTAATACTAAACCACATCTGAACTATGATGGTAAATATTTTAGGCCAGTCAATTTTCTAAGTACCAATATCACAAATGATTTCATTGGGCTAATATTTACTACTTCTATTATTTTTTTGTTGCGTAATTATATGACTAATACATATGGCTAATACATTTCAATATCGTCAAACAACCGCACGATCTCATGAGGGTACGCTTGTAATTTCTTATTTTTATTAATGCTTCATCTGTAATAGGACCTAATATGGTGTAGTGCAGAAAAACATTTTCTGGGAAGTTCTGAAGAATATTTATGAATTCTTCAAAGCATGAACTTACCCGGTATGCTAAGGATATGGCTGCTGTACACTCAGGGTCATCCAAATTCCTCTGCTGGTTTACTTGCAGGGCAGAGTAGGGTTCCGCGTACTCGTGGCCATCCCCTCTCCGACCTGGGGTAGAAAGGTTGTCAGTACTATTGCTAATGAACTAACCATATTTATATATATATTTGTATTGGAGAACAACAGTGAAACTGAATATACGGGGACAAAATGCAGACCGGCTCTACAAACTCCTGAGTTTAGAGTAACACACATAGTCACGTGCAGAATAAAATTGCCGCGCCGCAGTTTATCAGCTGCACTTTAGCTCAAACTAAACAAGAGCTAAAACATTGGATTGGGTTAATTGGTTCAGTGTGATCTAAAGGACTTAAAAGCGCAAAAAAGCACGGACGAAGGAGAGACACATACAACACTGACTGGCGCTAAATTTCAACTGAAATATCCAAAGGAAACCACCCAGCACACATGCGTGAACATCATTTCATATATTGCCAACCCTCTTTGATGAAAGCAACTCATAAACACAAAAAAAACACGACAATGATTTAAACATACGTTTCAGTTCAACGTGTCTACACAAAACCATCTAAAAAAAACAAAAAAAACTTGTCATTTAGTAAACTCAAACTCGTGCTGACGCAGTTGTCACCTGAGGACTTTATAAAATAAGCTTCAACTATTTCCCTTTCAGTCCTGTTGTTTGCTCCTTTAATAAATATTGTTAATTCTAACAGGGAATCACAACCGCACCGCATGCAGTGTACCGCAAAGTGCCCTCCGATTTGTTACGAACCGCTAGATAATGTTTACGAGCCCTTTCATAAAAAGACTGCCCAGTCTGTCCAATACACACGCGCCCGCAAGTTAGTGACATCTCGTAAACAACAGTAGAGGCACAAGCTGTGTACTGAGTGACGTGCTTCTTCGAGCATTGAACACGTTTCTTTCTAGTCATCATAGGACAAACTTTTGCCAGCTTGCGTGGAGCGGAGAAAACAACATTGACATCAAAATTAATTGCTTTTTTCTTAAGGTTGTGCGACACCTTGAGTAAATAAGGTATCACTTGAACCCTTGATATTTTAACATTTTCTCGCTGACCGTCCTCTGTGTTGTCTTTACTTTTGATCTTTCGTAGGAGGTTTTTGCACACGCTGGTAATCAAGCAGGCGGGGTACCCCGCCCTGTCTAAGTGTTATACCAGAAGTTTCAAACTAGTCATTAAAGCGTGATGGCAGCTTTTTGTCAGAGCAGCCTGAAGACAGGTGAGAGCATTAACTCGCTTTATCAGCTTGTAATGAGCGCTATCAAAAGACAAGAGGCTCTTTCTTGAACGCGGCTTGTACAACCAGTACACGTGTTTATCTGTAAAAGTAAGCTGTAGGTATAAAAACTGAATACACTTGTCTATGGGAAGCTCCCAGGGGAACTTAAATCCGTCCAACATAGCCGCAAACAATATGACGACCTTTGTAACAACGTCATTAAAACACATCCGCGAGTGATCATTCACAATAACCAGAAAACCGTCTACATATCTAAACATCCTAAGCACATGCATCTGATTCAAGCCTTCCAGTATGTGCTTGTGCATGGATGCTAAAAAATAGCACGCAAAAATGGGGCTGCCGAAGAACCAATACAAATACCCGCTTTTTGCACACAAAACTCACCATTAATATTCATGACCGTTGACCGCAGACAGTATTTCAAAAACGCTAAAAAGCAGTAGCTGCTGACACCTATAAACTTTTGAAACCAAATTTCTCCTGAATAATTTGTATTGTCCCGAACAGCATTAAAGAGTCATCCGTGTGATACTGAATAAAATAAATCCTCCGCATCGATCGAAAATACCGAATGCGCGTTCTGCATTCCCATATTAAAACTTGCACTATTTCACTTGAGCTCCGAGCCAAAAGAGAATCACTGCTTGCCTTCTCACTCAGATGATGTCGTAAAATCGGCTAACCCGAACATGCCACGTGCCACCCTCAGAAGCAATGACTTACACAAGATGTCGCACAACCTTCCTAAAATAGCAGTTATGCTCGATATCAATGTCGTTTTCTCCGCTCCATTCAAGCCGTCAAAAGTTTGTTCTAGGATGACAAGGCAGAAACGTGTTTAATGCTCGAAGAAGCACGTCGCTCAGTACATAGCTTGTGCCTCTAATGTTGTTTACGTGATTTCACTAATCTGCGGGCGCGTGTTTCTTGGACAGACTGGTGGGTGTTGTAATGAAAGGGCGCGTGAACATCGTTTAGCGGTTCGTAACAAATCGGGGGGACACACTGCAGTACTCGGCATGGGGTGCGGGTGTGATCAACACCACCTAGACAGAAGGCCTCCACACACGTCATCATAGTCAGATTGATCGAGGCGTGAGATTGGGCACGAGCGCTGTGTCAGTGTTCGGCTGGGGCTCGTATCCAATCAGCGCGTCGAAGGTCGGGCTCGAGCCCAATAGCCCAGTTAGCGCGATCCGAATCTGATGACGTTTTATAGAGGGAGAGGAGACAATGCGGAGGCCTTCTGTCTAGGTGGTGTTGGTGTGATCATCTCTTAGAAATAATAAAGGTTATTAAAAGAGAAAACAACAAGACTGAAAGGGAAATAATCGAAGCGCATTTTATAAAGTCCTCAGGTGACAAATGCGTCAGCACGCCTTCGAGTTCAATAAATGACGAGGTGTTTTTTTTTTTCTAGATGTTTTTTGTGTGGGCACGTTGAACTGATACGAATGTTTAAATTAGTGTCATCTTTCGTTGGTGTCTATGAGTTACTTTTATTACAGGGGGTGAGCGAAATAGGAAGGAGTATTCACGCATGTCTGCTCGGTGGTTTCCCTTGAATAGATCAGTTGAAAGATAGCACCAATTTGTGTCGTATGTGCTTCTTCTTTTTCCGGGTCTTTCGTGCTTTTAAGTTCTCTAGATCAAAAAGAGCACTAACATGTGACACTGCGCAGTTGATGATCATTGTTTTGCTCCGTTTGTTTGTAGTGTAGAACGCGTTCAAAAGAAAGGAAGAACGGGCTGGACGGAATGCATTTCGTTCGCCTCAGAGACAAAGCGTTTTTAGGAATTTTTTGTGGAGCATAATTGCGACTGGATTTCATCGACCTATTTATGGAGTCAATCGCAGCTCTCTTATGTATTGAAAAAGGTAACATCAATGGCCCATTTGTTCCGCCTCTTACGGTTTGTCATATATAAAACAAAAACATCACGACCGAGATTATTTAATAGTGCCAAGTCGAGTGAAGATTAAACAAAAAAAAAGAGGGCAGCAAACTTTACCTTCAAAGTCGTATAATACCTGAAGTGCATTATAGGCAACTGTTGAGGGAAATGGTCTGTCACGTGGCATATATATTCTCGCTAAATTGAGCCGGGACACTGAACGGTTGCATTGGTCACGTAATGTCATAACACGTGATGCCTATTTCTCCCTCAAAATTTAGAGGCAAGCTGGATTGGTGCCTAGGTCTCAACGCGTGAATTTCTCCGCTAAATTCAGCAGCTAACTAGATTGGTGTAAACAGGTCACGTGACGTGAGTTTCCCGTAAATTTATTGGTTAAAGTGAATTCATGTTTTAGCCACAAGACTGAATGTTCCGGCTGAATTTAGCTGAGAAACTGAGTTTACGGATCGGTCACGAGCCGTAAGTTTCCCCAAGGTATGTAGGTCACTCGACGTCAAGGGAAGTCATGTGACGCCACTTTCTCCTCTGAATTTAGCGGAAAATGCATGGACGGACTAACACAATTATCGTGATGGGCGGGGGGGGGGGGAGGTAGCGTTAAAGAACCGTTTCGTGCTTTAACACTCCTCCTTTGCGTACCTTTAGGGGATGCACAGGCAAAGCAAATCAGATTGGTCAACGTGGGGTCTCCAACGAATAACTTGACCGTCAAAAAAACTTTCAACGAATATGAACTTCATGATGGTTCACTGAGCATGTGAAACGTCATGCATATCCTCAAATTGTAAATTTACTTCGTATATCTAGATATGTTTTCTTTTGGCCCTCAACATTCACCTAGATGCCTAGAAATATCGCTTTTGGCTTGATTAAGGAGATCAAGGCCAACACCCCGTAGAAACCATAGCCTGCTTCCTTAAAAACCGAAGCGTCATCGCTAGTAGGTACAAGGAGCGCCATCTATCTCACGTCAGCGTCATCGCCAGTGCTTCTCACGGCGTCTCGGAACGAGCTTTGCGCTGGGAGGATGACACCAGGACGGATGCGCAAACCGCTTTGCGGTAACTATCGTTCAGATGCAGGGTGATTGCACGTCTTCTAGCTAGTACCGGCCACGCCGCAAAAAAGGGTGACATGCCCGCTTCGCGATCGCGCTTATCTTAATAGTGGATAATTTCTGGCTGCAGCGATGAGTAGTCGCGACCAACATTTTCCAGGACTTTGGCAGGGATGGTAGGTAGGTGACATGCTAGATATACGTTCACGGGGAACATCTTCACAATCCGTGCTTTAAACGCAAAAAAAAAAAAATTAAAAATGCGTTTTTTGTTGGGACATTTTAGACGTGAGTATAGGACCGACATAAACGAGCGGTGAAGCGCGGGTCGGAGAAAATTCCTCTGCGTTTTATTTTAGGTCAAGATTAAGAAAGAAAGAAGAGCGTGATCATGACGCAAATAACAAAAGCAGCTGCAGTGGATGTCGTTTCCGGAGGAATTTTTTTTTTATGTCTAAACGCTTGACTGAATGAAATTGAATAGTATTCGCCTGTTTGTTTTTATATAGTTATATAGCTTTTTTTATAATCGTACCAATTTGAAAAATTATACATATTACTCAAAGAGTTTTTGGTGCCTCATAATAGCGTTCTTGAATAAAAAATGTACTTTGGAATGTAAAGTTTGTATTTAAATTGACCTTTTGTGTTGTATTTGTTATTTTTCTAATCAGATCTCGCGTTGTACAATGTTTTTTGATAGTTCGATCGAATTCTTCATTTTAATTTGGCTGATACTTAACTCAGCACTGAACTGTAAGGGGACGTTGGGCCCTCGTCAAGCTGCAACAGCAGCTTATTTCTCTAATATTGTTGCAGCGGTTCCATAGGTACTACCAATACTTAAAATCGCGGCTCCGTCGCAATACATCTACCGATGGTTGGGAAAAATTCTGGATAACGCAGCGGTAGTGGCTATACAATATACCAAAACTCTGTCTGTGTGCAGGTTTCGGTGTAACGCCCGGTCGCCTTTTCAAATTATGCCGTTCGGTCGATGTGCTCTGTAAATTAGAACAACTGGCAAAGCGAATACGCTCCACGGTCGAAGACGGCATGCCCTTCTTTAAACAAACAATTTTTGAAAAAATTGTTTAAGCCCAAAAATGAAAAAAATAAACACTATAACAACACAAAAAATAATCCATCACAAAAAAAAAAAAAAAACTAGCCCGATATTTACGTTCCTATGCACATTTTGAGGAAGGAGCACTTCTTAAACATGCTTTCATTTCAAAACCTGTGCCACAAAATCTAAACATGTATCGTAATCACTCAAAAGGATCTCGCAACGTCATGATTGCCTTTTCTTTTTGGAGGGTGCGTCTGTAAATTTATTTCGTGACATGCCTTTCTGCACTGTAAAAAAAAAAAAATGTGTCGGTGTTCAATTTCCCACATAACACAAAGACAGTCTACCACAATAAACAAAAGACATAACGACGCGAACGCGAATGCGCAGAACAGAATTAAACAAAACAAAAATTGCATAGACGCAGTGAAAATGCGCATGATGGTTACGTTACCCACTGTCCCTGTACCCAAAGCATTGTTGAGATATAAGCGCGCCTTAGCTTTGCCATTCCCTTAGATCCTTGCGTTGTTCGCTGTAATTTGCGGTTTCCGTGAACACACAAGCTTTTTCTAGATCGTGTCATATCCATAGACTTTAAAAGTAGTATTGGAAGTTTAGTATACCTCTAACTAAAGCGAACACCAACTGGAGGTTTTAGGGATTATGCTCATTTTTAATCCAAGCCCGACCGCAGGCAGACGCAACGATTCGAAAGAACCAATGAAACAGCGGGTAAAGGCCATTGTCATGGCACTCGAAATTTTCGTGCGTTTTCTTTCACCAACTAACCAATGAACTCGCAAAAAAAAAACAAAAAAAAACAACACGCCACATAACGACAGTTCATTTTGCGTGGTTGGTTCAGCTTACGATAGCAAACGCGCAAAGACGACGTACGCCGTGACTATGCACTATTGGCGGTGTTCGATTGGATCGATCGGGTCGTAGCGTCGGCAGTCCACTCTAAAAAAAAAAAAAGTTGTAGCTCTTGCAGCCCTTGTCACATATACGACTCTCCTAGACTTTAGTTGGACGTAAAACACACAGACTTTCATGGGACGCTACCAACTTTCTCAAGCGGTCTGAGAGCCGAGTTGTGCAACTTATTAACAAAGCTTAAGTAAGTGTAACTGACTTTAAAAAAGTAGTCGGGGTTCCCTTGGCCCTCTGCAAAACCTCAGTGTTTCTTTTTTTCCTGTAGTCTTTAATACCCACTTTAGCTAATGATTATCTTATATCGCACAGTCATCAAACCTCTTGTAAAAGCTGGGGCCGTCAGTTCGACGTCATTGCGCTGTGCGGCGAACGAAAGTGTTGGGGTGTTGTATATGTGACAAGGGGTGTAAGAGCTACACCCCCTCTTTTAGAGTGTCGTCGGACATGTGTGAGACCGAGTATTCACCAAAACAGCTCTCCGATGTCACGCTACTGCGGTGGCGCTGCTATCGTCACTGCGCATGCGCAGATGATTCGTCTTGTGCGAATCCGGTTTCTGCGCACGTGCACTGCCCACACCCTGTGGAGCCAAACGCAGGACTTGTTTGTAAGCCTGGTGTATACGGTGCGCAAGTTGGCCTGCGTCTTTTTGTAGGGGTGGTGGTGACGTGAGAACGCCGAGCTTTCAGATTAGCTCCGATTGAAAGGATAGCGGGTAGACCTCACCGAGATAGCTTGCTTTGTGGTCTACCCACTATCCTTCAATCAGAGCCATTCGGAGCCCGGCGTTTTGACGTCACCACAACCCCCGCAAAAAGAGATGGATGAATGCGCTCTCCGAATAGCACGGTGACCTCTGAACTCACCTCGGCTAGGGTCCGAAGACACCGGCACCGGCTTTCGCGCGGGAGACGCGTAGAAGGACGTTCCCTTGGAGTAGGCCTCTTCCTCTTTGTGACGGAGTTGTTGCTGCTGAAGACGCTGCTTCATGGCGCAGAACTCGGCCATACCCATGTTGTCCACACTGCCGCGGCATTTGCTTAGAGGGTCGTCTGCATACAAGAAGCGAGAGAAAGCCAATTAGAGGAAGCGTGTTCCTCAGCTGGATATGAAAACAAACAAGTCAAGAAACTTCTCGTTTTCTTTGTGCTTTATTTTTACAAAGCAACTACAGACAATAATACCAAAAGTTCCGGAGCAAAAAAAGAAATTTAAAAAAATATAGGCGTGTTTTTCGGTTTGTGTATATGACCTATGCATCGTAGAAAGTCGCGTTTTATTGCGTTCTATCGCAACCGTCAGCGTCACATTTCTCACGCGGGAGAATTTGACGCTGACAGTTGCGATTGAACGCGGAAGTTGGAGACTACAACGTTTTGTTAATCAAAAGATGATTGATATAAACGAAATTTCTTTTTGAGCCGACGTTCTCCTAAGTGTAATATGGTTTAAACAAGAAAATACAAGATAATAGCATCTACATCAGCACAAAAATCACCAGGAAGAAGGAAAACAATATCATATTTTTGCTTACGAGAGTTTTAATGCCAAAAATATTAACTGTCCTATCAAGCAAACCCGGCGACGTCTGTAACCGCAAAACAACGCGAAAGAAAGGCCCATTTTTCCATTGGCTGACCAAAAAGTCTCCTAGATGGCAGTTGGCCGCCGCTGCACGAGAGCGTGCGCTCGGCCGCCACTCTCGTGTCAGGCGTTGCCGGGGGGGGGGGGGGGGGGGGGGGATCTGCGGCTGCTTCACGAGAGTGCGCGCTCGGCCTCTTCGGCAGTAGCGAGCCGTGGCCGTCCACGCCAGTGCGCCGCTGACGAACTAAGGGAGCGGAAGAACGACATTCATGCTTTTGAATTCACAACTCCTAAGAAGTGCTCAGGTGTCCCTCGGAATTTTTATTTCACTTATAGGAATCCCACAAGCATACACAATGTCAGGCCTTGATTGACAATATTAGGCTTAGGTGGATGTCCACCCATAGATAATTTTTTTTTTTTTTTACAATCCTTTGGATCCAGGTAACTTCACATTCCCAAACTCTCGCGTTCTATCACCACCGCTAGCATCTCACTCTCACGGAGTTAAAACTTATTGCAATGCATAGTTTTTATAGCAAAAAGAACGGTCGACCTTTTATGTGTGTTTTTTTTGTTTCCCTTTATTCTTTTAACTCTAAGCAAGACCATGTATCACAAGTGTTTAAATCCTGTCGTAAACCTATTCACAACTCTTGCGTGCTTAAACAAAAAGTGTAATACTGAGGCTCACTTTCCAGTGTGATATATTTTAGTCTGATTGTCTTTCACCTCCTGCAAGTGGCTTTACAAGCTGTTTTGAGCCAATATCATACGTACTGCTTGACTGATTGATTTATTGATTGACCTGGCCCGAAAAATGCTTGTTTTTTTTTTTCTCGGGACCTACCTGTACAATCGGCGGCAAAGGTGTGCGGGGCGCGGGAGCGTCAGCAGAAATGATTGGTTGCGCCTTCTGACGGCGCGCGGCCACTCTCAAGATTCACGCTTCGAGAATGTGCTTCCTTTCGTGCTCGAAGACATGTATTTTTTGCTCGCTTCCGCCCGACGTGCACGAGATAACCGGGACCGGCTTAAGGTGCCGCTATGACAGTTTTCATGCCGCGCGTCTGCCTCAGCCACCGTGATGGGTGACGGAGCTCGTGCATGCTACAGATAACATTTCGTGGCACCTCGCGCCCGTCCCTGTTATCTCGTGGGTGTCGAACGGAAGCGAGCGAAAAAAGCATGACGGGCGAACAAGAAAGGAAGCGCATGCGCAAAACGTGATTCTTGAGAGCGGCAACGCGCCGTGAGAAGGCGCAGTCAGTCTTTTCGGCTGGCGCTCCCTTGCCCCGCAAACTTTTGCTCCCGACTGTACTATGGCGGACAGTATGAGCTGAAACAGCGCTCCGGCCGGCGCACCGTACAACCTGCGCCGCCTGTCGCCTTGCTCCGCACACACGGCGCACCCTGAGGCCGAGATAAATTCTCACTTGCGCTCACTGCGCCGCTGAGCTCTTCCGGCCGTCTGCTAGCGAGACGGCGGATGCGACAGCGGTCATGTGTGTGGTAGGGCGGCATTGAGGGGGGGGGGGGGGGGGGATGGGGTCAAGTCAAGAGCCAAAATTTGTATACGGGATGAAGGCCGGCTTCAAGTTATTTCCATTTTTTTTTTATTGAGCACAGCCGTATAAAAAAAGAAACGGTATCCATACATGTTATTGAGGGGAGTTTGTAACCTTGATCGGTAAGAAAAGGTTCACAAATAATATTTCTTTGTTACTGTTCCCACGTGTTTGTTTCAAACAAAACAAGTGCTGACAAGGCACCAGAGTTTTATTTACAAATTCCTAGTCTTAATAAAGTGCAACAAACAGTCATATATTTGCCAGGAGTAGGAGCTTGAAGGTTCATCGAAATAATATTTGCAGAGGACAGTGTCAGACACAAAAGATTATAGACCCCTTTCGAAATACTGCCCTCTTTTGGCAGCTGTGGAATCCCTGCACAATGGCGGACAAAAACCGCAACGTCACGGCACACTTTATGCATTTGGTTGGAGCAGAAGAAAAAAGAAACCCACAGAACAAGGTGATGAGCGCAGTGACGTTGCACTTTCGACGTTGTTTGATTGGGTGGTCGGATATTAGCGTTGGCCGCGCTCCGACGTTCGCTATCATATGGAATGACTTGCACGTTTCACGACGTCAGTTGTTCCGCCATTGTGCAGTGGTTCTGACCTTCTAATAATCGCCACGTGAATTTCGAAAGGGGTCTATTAGTCGGCATGGAGGTTCAACTGCACTATACAAAAAGATTGAGATCAAGGATGCACCACTCTAAATGTATGCGGCGGTTAACGGCGTCAAACAGTGCGTCGCAAACGTAGCAGCAAGCTTTGTTTAAATCGGCAGAGGTCCGGCTCAGGGGGTCCCGAGGCGCAGTAAAACTTACGAAAGACGTTAATACCGGTCCATGGCTAAGAAGTCCGGCTCGGCCCGAAGCCTCTCCGTTTCACCTCTTACCGCTTCCCTCAATTCGACGGCAGTGGCGCGGTGGAGGAGACGCCGTGACGACATGGCCGGACATGGCTGCCTTGATGCGCCCCCAAACGTTTTCGATGATATTCAGATCGGGTCTTTTGGGGGGCCAAGGCAGCTGCATCAGGCAGCGCTCTTCGAGGAGATACGAGCGTGACAACGCACTTTCCACTTCGGCGCTTTCTTGAAACGCATGATAGCTGAAAACGTGAACCCTGGGCTGCACTGCACAGGCATCGTGATGGTGGTTTCGTCGGCTAATATTTTCGCTAGCAGACGGCCGGAAGAGCGCAGCGGCACAGTGAGCGCAAGTGAGAGTTTATCTCGGCCTCAGGGTGCGCCGTGTTTGCGGAGCGATGCGACAGGCGGCGCAGGTAGTACCATGCACAGGCCGGAGCGCTGTTTCAGCTCATATTGTCCGCGATAGTACATCCCATGATCAGGATCCAAAATCAATGACAACCAAAGACACCTTAAGAAATACAGGGCAAGGAGAGCCCCAGAAATCTAGTCATCTCATTGAAGCCAATAAGATTTCTGCATCCAATGATAAGACCGCCGCAGAAACGATCAGGAAGCAAAAACTGTTATCAAACTAGAACACGTTTGTTTTTTGTTTTTCAAATTGTCTGTGCCAAATACTTAAAAAAATACAATGTAATACGACAAATCAAATATGGCACCAGTAAGTATAACTATGAACTCTGGTATTTTTTCGTACATATTAAAACGTGCATAATTTTTCTAACACATGGTCTATAACAGGGATCGGCAACCACGGCCCGCGAGACAGTTTCATCCGGCCCCACGGCAAGACATGAAAAAGCACCCCCATTCCCCTCGCTGCCGCTTTCTCAAACAGACTCAAGAGCCACACGGCAGCTTTGACCAGTGTTGTAGATGTTACCAAAAAAAAAAAAATTGCCGTGGCTTAGCTCGGCTATGCAAGGATATACGTATCGTGAGCGGTCGGGCACGTCGCTCAGCCCCCTGGTGACGCCGCTTTGCTAGACGTTCCTCTCTTTGCTCCGGTGTCTCCGCAGCACATTTAGCCTTCTTCTGTTCGTTCTTCCTACGCTCAACCGCTAATTGCCAGGCAACTACTTCGGGATCCGATGAGTTAAGCTTCTTCGCTCTTCTGCGCCGCTGAGCAGCAATTTCGCTCTCCTTCTCCATGGCTATACCACACTGGCAAACGCCCCGCTATATGTATCAACCAACACATTGTTTACAAACAAGCCCGCGTTTGCCCACCAGGCGAGGGCACTGCGCGCGCGCAGAAACCAGATTCGGCCTAGGCGAATCACCTGCGCATGCCCAGGGCTGACAGCAGCGCCACCGCAGCGGCGTGACGTCAGAGAGTTGAGTTGGTCTATAGTAACTGACTACGGTGACGGGGCCCCTCACTTTAGAAGCTGCACTTCGGTGACAGGGCAACAGCAACCGATACAGATGTCCAATGGATTGCCCATTCCGGAAGTGCCTAGTGGCGCTGTGGGTGCACCGTCGGCTTCAGGAGCTGGGGGTCGCCGATTCGAATCGCGTTCTGGACGATACTTTTTTTCAGTGACGTCACACGCGCCAGCTGTGCGCCGTGTGACGTCACTGCTCCTCGCGCATGCGCAGCACGGCTCTCCAGGACCCACGCGAAACTGCTCAACCTCGGCCAGTGTAGCTCACGCTACAAAAGTACCGAAATACGTTACTCGTTACTTACAAATAAAATAAACGCGGTACCGGCCTACGTAACATTAATATAAAAGGAACGCGTTTCCGTTCACGTTACTGATAAAAGTAACGCACGCTATTTTTGCGTTACATTTTTAATTACGAACAATACGTTTTACTGTTGTGTACAGGCACGCATAAGCGCAATATTTTAAGAAACAGTATGTTCATGCAAAAACTGAGCATAATTAATTGATATTTTTTGCGGTTACTTATCACTACAAAAAAAAAACGTAAGGAAAAGCGCAAAAAACTCATGAATTCACAGGGCTTGGCGCCTAAAAGCACGAAAAACTATTGAAGTGTAATTTTTTTTAAGCGTTGGGAATAAGTAACGAGTAACGTAACTATATGTTACCCGTTACTTGAAATAAGTAAGGCAAGTACGTTACCACCAACACTGGTGTTGACCTCAAATGAGGATAATCCTGCACTCCATACTTGAGAAGAGAACATGTTCACTTCCTTTTTTGCTTCTTCTTCGACTGCCCCCCCCCCCCCCCCCCTCCCCGCCTCCCTTCGCGATTTGTCGTCCGGCCCCTTCCTTGTCGGCTTCTTGGCGACTCGGCCCGTCTCTGAAAAAGGTTGTCGACCCCTGTTCTATAAAATATGTGTCATCTATTTCCCCAATTAATAAACTTTTTTTCTACCACTAAGAACTTTTGGCTAGTTGGCTAAACATTACAAGAACTCGAGGGTTCCTTAGAGATGTTACACCAGGATAAAGGCAGAGGAGTGTTGCGAAGTAATTATTATGCGCATACTTCATTTCGCGTCTGTGCAAAGTCAGCTGAGTTACTGCAAAGAGTCCTGGGGTGGCACGTATATTTGAGATACCTAGAACCGAATATTCGCGTACGGAAAGGAGTTCTAAGAATTCTCGGATACTCAAGAACTGCTGGACCAAGTAAACCATATTTTGATCAGCTCGCGTGTTACACCTTTCATTTACTACAAACTAAACTTCTCCAAACAGTTAATACAACAATGTAATACACGAACCAACTTCCCCTAGGCTTGTTCAATAGTTTGGCACGACATACGAGCGCAAAAAGCAATCTATTTAACTTACCAACCTATGCCGTAATTCCTGAATAGACAAAGATTGATTGAGTTTAAGGTACCTTAATTTGGGAAGATAAACCCATGCAACGCGAAACCAGAAAGTAACTTTAATATCACGAAGAACTGATTTTTTATTTTGTTAAAGAGAAAAAAAAAATAAAAAGGTTAAGATCATAAACTTGTCACCCTCTGCTTCCGAATGGTAAAGTATAGATATTTTAGTATGCCGTTATTTTGTGATGCTACGTTTTTCTATGTCGTGACTAATTTATTGGCCGCTTGAAAAAAAATGGATGTTGCAGTTGGAAGCCTGACAAGCTTTTGAGTGTGGGTCAAACCAGTGATTGTATTTTATTTCGGGCAATTTCGGTTTAAACACACAGAATAATTAGATGATGATGATAATGATGATTGTTTAGTTATAAAATAAAAAAAAAATAAAACAATTGAGTGACTGAAATAGTGCTACGCTCTGGCAACAACAAGAACAAGTGAACGAAACTAACGCCATAGTATTAGACAAGTTAAGGAACGCAGGGCGTGGGGAGTCCGGATAATTTTATTATCCCACCGCAGCCAATTAAACTGTGGCATGCGCCAATGAAAAGGATATGGAACATGTCTCGAGGTAAGAAGCGAGAACATCACAAGGAACGCCCTGTTCTAGCTCACGTTGAAAATAGTATTTTTTTATTTTCTACTTGTTGTCTCTAGGGCTGTTCGCGTTCTTAATCTCTTTACGCGTCACGAAATACTTCATTAAAAGAAATAAGTCCAATTGGCGAGGACATAGCCAATGACTTTTTTAAACTCACTCGAAATAGCTACTTGCAGTTGGTAAGAGGGAAAGACAGACTGCCTGTTCACCAATAGCTCGAGGTGAATAAGGCACAGAAAGGGAGTACTAATTGAGTCCCTCCAGACGTCATGTCTGGAACTATTCTAGACTATATAGTCGCTGATTAAGAAGGCCGAAGCGTGGCCTGTTCCTAGCATCTTATTATCGCTCAGCAATTTATGCGATCGGAGCATAAGATAACAATAACGCCAAAAAACATACCAAGAAGCAGGAATGATTAGAATATTGAGCTACGCATACGCTTCTGAGCTATCATTCACTTTAACTTGTCGCCCTCCACATTAAACGAGAAAAACAAAACCCTGTAGAACACTTTGCTAGATAATAAGGGGCCCATGCGCTGATTTCCAACAAAGAATTGATTCCTACGAATGATGAAACGCTGAGAATGCAATTAGACGTGAAAGAAGGCTCGGGTGCAAAGGGCACGACATTTCACTTGCGCCATTGTCTTTTTTTTTTTTTTGACTGTATGGTCCTCCGTTGACGTAAGAAAGGCACCGCGTGATCTGTGATGCCCGCGTTCCTTGTTCGCGATTCGGTCGTCAGCGTCCTTAACGGCTAATACAAAACCAAATTCGTGATACTCTAGCACTCGACGACGCTACGACAGACGTGCCTGCCCCGGTGTGGCTACTCCCTAAAGGCCCGTTCACACTCTTGCGACCTAGTTCGACCGAGAGAGACCAGACCGGTTTTTAAGCCTCTTACGACTTCTTAGGACGAGCTCCGCTGCAGCGGAGCTGGTCCTAAGAGATCGCAAGAGGCTTAAAAACCAGTCTGGTCTCTCTCGGTCGAACTCGGTCGCAAGAGTGTGAACGGGCCTTTAAGCTTCAGCTTGTTTGGTGTATGTGGCGCATGTTTGCCGCATGTTTTGCCGCATGTTTGCAGCTTGTTTGCAGCATGTTTGCTGCATATTTGCCACATGGGATACAATAAGGACGGCGTCACGGGCAGGCATTTTAGTCTAGGTAGAATTCATAGACTATTCCCACCTTGGCTAAAACAATACTCTGTAAGTCTTTATGCTACTCGAGAATGTCATATGACGTGAGATGAATTACAACGAATTAATGTTCCTACAGAAAAAGGACTCATTCGAATGTTTGATAGTAATTTTGGAGGAAACCCGAGAGACTTATGCAAAGACAATCATAAACCGAAAGATTCTTAGCTTAGATGTAACACTCGTGAACCCCATCCGGAAAACACAAATATTAAAAATCAACCATGGAAAATCACAACCAGATTACCAAGTTATTTTTTTCTTGTTAAATGAGACTGAAGCCCATTTCAGCATTCAATGTGTATTTTGCATTAAAAAAAACAACAGAGCTTCCTTGGTGGTTTTTAGTGTCGCATCGGTTTTAATAAAGAAGGGGATATTGAAGGGAAAAGTAATATATTATAGCGTCCGTATTTTCTGTGTTTAGCATTATTTTAGTAATATCTAATACTCTGCAGGATATTTGATAATTGAATTGAATTTTGTCCTTTAACTTTGACGTTGTCCTGTTCCAAAGCTGATTCGTGTTCGTAAGGGTAGGGGGGCTCGTTAAGTTAAACCTCTCTTTTACCCCGTTTTAATGCGAAGTAATTAAATGAAAAAAAAATGTTTGCCTCAATCTTTAGCATATCAAGTTTGTGCGACGAAAAGGCCATATATATTTATTACCAAGAAGGCCTCTCGCAAAAGAAGCGGTTTACAAAACTAATTTCTGTAAAGTGCTTGCAAGCATGAAAAAGCCAGGCATTCTCGAAAGCATCGACAAAGCGAAATAACTCGGGAGACGCAGCGGACGTGCCACACGCTTAGAATAAAATTTCGTCGTGCACGATATAGCCACCGGTACGGTTTCCTGACTCCAAGCGTACGAAAATAGACGAAGATAGATGGAGGCGTGCTTTTCAGGTAGCCGAATACGTGAGCCGCTTTGTTTATATTCAGCGACTCTCGCACGATGCTCAAACAACATCGCTTTATCCTCTAAATTACCCGGAGAAATAGAAGCCTTGTTCAGTTTCGACAAAATTAAAATGACAGTCAAAATAGGGTTCTCGCTCTTCTTTAAGGCGCGTCGACTTCGTTGTACTCTAAAGGATTGTCTTCAGAATTTCTCGGGAACGCGATTCAAAAGTTACAAATCTGATCGAGAGTAAACATAACAACCTCTAAAAAAAGCCTCATGCAAAAAAAGGAATTTCGAAGCGTCATTTCGCGCGCGGGGGGACGCGGCGTCAGCGGCGAATTTTGAGTTTGACGCGAGACGTTCCTTAGTTTGACTGCTGTGATGTTCGAATGAATATTCAAGTGCTCGCCCATTGCACGAATATTTCTTGAGGCGAGCGTTTGCTTTTGTGGTCCTTTGAAAACGATATGTTTGAAGTGGAAATCTGCGTACATGCTTGATGCGCCGAGCACGTATACATGCAGCCAGAAAAGAGCACGTGGCTGATGGTGGTTTATTAAACATAAGCTCCTCTCACGGCGCATCCGTGGCTCAATGCGACGTTAGTGGATGTTGTTTCGAGAATTGCACCCGAGGATTCTTCTTCTTTTCTTGTTATCGCGCCGAAGTCTGCCTGGGTAGAATTGAATTGGTCTTTTGAGCTTTTTATTTCCAACATACGTTACTATAACATTTCGGAGAAGGAAAGCTTTCGAGATCATGGGGCTGATATTGGGGGTATCAGCTCAAGACGCTTATGTCACGGCGGCGCTGTTATTGAATGAGGCCATACATATATTATGAACACGGGCCTTCTCACGTGTGCGTGATCAATGATTCTCAGAAAAAAATATTTATTTCTTATAAGTGCATCTAGCATTCAATGAGGGTGAAATGAAGTATATGCAATCTCATAAAACTACGGGTTCTACTTGCGTCTAAGAGAATTACAAATATACGCTCGTGGGCCCTCTTCAATGAACTCAGAGCATGTCCTAGTTTTTAGTTTAGTAGTTTTCCACTAGTAATTTCCTTTTTCTGAACAACCTGCTTTTAGGATCTGAATTAAACTAAAATGTTCCGTTCCTTCAAATTTCTTTGCACTGGTTGCTACGCAGGGAAGGAGACACGATGGGAAGTGTAAATTCATTTGTTCAGTTGATGTCAAATAGCTGCTGGTTATTGATATAGATACATAATTACTTCCTCGGAGTAAACCCGTTAGACACAAGAAGTTAAAAAGTGTAAGGCACATTAAAACATGCATGTTCAGCTTCCTTCACTCAGGGAACGCGTTCTACTTATCACTGGAATCCACGGGTGGGCTCAACAAATGACAAGACAAATCACACGGTTTGTTCCAAAAGCGACATCTTCTTCGAATCAAAAAGCATGGCGTTTTCTTTGTTCAGTATTTTTTGAAGGGATCAGGTTTTTAAGTCGATCTATGTTTTAACCTCAACATTCGCTGAACCAGCTCTGTAGATCATAGTGGTGGGCTGCGCTCTCTTAGCTGAAAAACACGGTGCACGGGCCGTTTTTATAATACTAATACGCGTTCATTTTAGTCCCCTATTAAAACAAGTATATGAGCGAAGAAGATGTCACACATAATTTTCGATAGAATATGTAATGTTTTTAGGCTTCATTTCATTGCATTTTATTTCCTCAATGAAATCCAGAAGATGCATTACACGAGGGAAAAACACACAAAACACACATCTTATCATTCAGCATTAAAAAGTAAACAAAACAAACACAATGAAGGGAAACCAGATTGCAGTCGAGTAAGAGATTCTCCGTGAAGTGATACTAGCAAATGTGAGAAAGGTGGCAAGTGAACACTCGCACAAAATAAGAAAAAGCATTTAACAATTCGCCCTTTAGTGATACGGTGAAATAAAAAACAGGCTCAGCGGTTACACAATGCTTTACATTGTTTTTACATGAAAGTGCATTAAGATTGGTTAAACTATGGTCGGGTAAATTTCGTGAGTCGTTAATGCAAAGTGTTAAAGGATACAATATAGAAGTGTTAGCGCGTCGTCAAAATGGTTCAATTAGACATCAGTGATCTAACCTGGGCGGTGCGAATTTGGCGGGATGTCTATACACTAAATGGGAATGGGTGTAATAGACCTCGTGAAAAAAGAGCCACCTTTTTTCTTCTAAAGGAAGAGGTTCATTTTAGTTTTAAAATAGGAGACACTAGCTTCAGGTGAGTGTTTATTCCATATGAAGCGAGCTACTTTGTTTTGAGGGGTTTTAGACTTGAGATTAGATTAGGTTTGGTTGGGTTATGTTGGGTTTAGTCAGGATAGGTTAGATAAGGTTATGTGAGGTGAGAGAATGTTACTTTGGGTTAGGTGAGTTTCGGCTGTGTTTGACTCGATTCAATTTGGTTTGGTTTGTTCGGTTAGCTTCCTTAGGTTGGCTATGTTAGATTACATTAAAACTTGGGTTTGGGCTAGTTGGTCCATTACTGAATAAAAGGTTAAAAAGCGCGAACAAATCGAGGACAATAAAAAAACACGGACGACAGATCCTGTCGTCCGTGTTTCTTTATCGTCCTCGTTTCTTCGCGCTTTTTAACCTTTTATTCAGTATGTTAGATTAGATTATGTTCGGTTCGGTCCAGTTAGGATTGGTTTGGTTCAGATCGGTCAGCTTCGGTTAGGTCACGTAACTTTAGGTTAGGACAAGTTAGGCTATGTTCTGTTCAGGTTGGCTTAATTCGGTTTGGATCGCTTCAGTTAGGTACGCTTGGGTTACGTTAGGTTATGTTGTGTTAGGTAAGGTTCGGTTAGGTTATGTTAGGTTGAGTTATATTAGGTTATTCTATGCTAGTTTAGGTTAGCCCAGGTTGGGTTCGTTTAGATTCAGTTAAAGTAGACTAGGTTAAGATAGTTTAGACGGTGATTTAAAAAGCGCAAATGACTAAGAAGAGAAGAAGGGGACAGGACCGAGCGCCTTCTTCTTAGTCATTTGCACTTTTTAAATCACCGTCCAGATGTTGAAACAACTAGGCCGATATTGATCTTGATATAAGATATTTTAGGTTACATTAGGTTACGTTGCGAAAGATGAGGTTTGTTTATGTTAGCATACTTTAGGGTAGGTTAGGCTCAGTTAACATAGATTAGTTTATGTTAGCTTAGATTAGGCAAGGTTGGGCTATTGTATGTTCGGTTAGGTTCGGCTAGTTCAGCTATTTCACTTGTTAGCCACCTACACACCAACCGTTAGAGTAGCAGTGCACACACATTGATTACGGGCCTGGAAAAAGCTCGTGTTTTATTATGTCAACTTATTTCTAGAGGCTCGTACAGGTGTCAGCTCACCTAAGTGATTTTCGTCGACTGTTCCCGTTGCACTGTACACGTCGTTCTGCTTCCGTAGGCACACAATGACCATCGCCAGGACGATGACCAGCACCAGAACTGATACACCCACCGGAAGTAGAATAGAGAGGTTCCGGTACAGAGGCACCTCACTCCCGGTTTGCTGGATCTCCGATGAACCATGAGTGGAACTTGCACCAGCTGGAAGTGGGATAAGTCAATATGTAACCGTGTACACAATGAACACATCATGTAAACTCACTTTCTGCAGAGCACAAAGACAGCTATGCAGGGCGAGCAATACGAGGATCGCGGCGAATTGACAAAGTTCAGAATGAGACTGGATCCACAAAATGCGATGCGCCCTTGGAGAAGGAGCTTTATAATTGTCTCTGTGTACATAACATTTTTCAGGTCTAGTCATAATATGAGCTTCTTAACTTGATGGGATAAGGTCCGCGTTGATCACAACCGATTTTCCATCGGGCATGTTGAGTTCGTGTAGGTACGCGTACATTGTAGACACTCCAAGCTTTAAAAAATGCTGGGAGTTATCCTTGTGATAAGACTACTTTCAAGAATCTGTATCTATGTATAGAGAAACATTTGAAACATAGTTTTGTATTTCTATAGTGAAATACATTTGCGATCTATTGCTTGTATCGCGATACTGTGCCGGGTTTGAGGATCTCGTTGCATTTGTTGTCTAAAATGAACTTTCGGCTTTCTATGATAAACTGAATGCCACCTTTATGGTAGCAGGGTAGCTTGCTGGGCTGGTTGGTTGAACGACATAGTGAAAAACAGTGCGAAAAAGACGGGACGCAAAGCAGCAGACGAACACGGGACATCCGCTGGTGTACCTTTTTGGTACACAGAAAGGTACACAAAAAGGTACCTCCATGTACCTTTCTGGTACACCGACATTGTAGTCACTTTAAGCTTAAAGAATGCTGTGCGTGGTCCTTGTGATAATGCTTTTTTCTTCGTAAACAGATATTTTGTGTGCTTTTATAGGCTAATGTGTCAATGTTATTGGCTCTAGCAATCGGTTGATTGGACGCGAGACATCCTTAGTTTCCTAGGCTGTCGGAAACTATAGCCCTGTTTACATGTGTTAAGTGCCTGAGTTTTACTGATACGTTGGGCTCAGAAATTTAGTTAGTGTTTTGATCGGACCACCCCCCGCGACTCTTAATATGCTAGATACCGAGAGAAACTACTCGGATGTAAAGAAAACCGGTGTATTTTATAATCTGTGAGATCCTAAGAAGCTCAAGGAGTAGCCTTCTTTGCTCCTATATTTTTCTTTGTCATTTTATTGGCAAATGCTGCGGTAGCATTGGCTGCGCAGTAATAATAAAATGCCTGGGACTCACTACGACCTTCGTTTCTCATCTTACCAGTGACTAAAGTGATTTTAAAGTTTCTGAGCAAAGATATATTTTTTTTTCTTTCTCAGCTTAGCCAGCTTGAAATTTCGTATGAAATTTCACGTGCAAATTCGACTCTTACAAGATTGGTTACTATTCGTATCCTTTGTAATAAAACTCAATTTAGAATAGAGAAGCGTAGAATGAAGGGCCACTGAGTTACATACCAGTACTTGTTACATTGTTAACTGCAGAAACCGTCCGACGCCCGCTAAAGTGTGTGGTCATTCGGTTTATAAACAAAACGCACAATCGAAATATAGTCTGAACACATGTCCGTATGCAGTATTTCATGCCTTCGGATTTTTTCTCTGGGACTCTCGTTAAAACCAACTGTTCACTTTTCTTTTTTTTCCAAAACAGCGTAGGCTCAAATGCTAATTTTCAACTAATGTTTCCCGTCTGGATTTAACCTACATTATTACAAATAAATCCACCGGAATTTCACATTTCGCTGTGTGCAGCTACGTTCGTTCCCTTGGTGGCACGTATACTCCTAGCCGCCCCTTCTTGTCGAAAACATGAAAACTAAATAAAGGCTACGGAACCAAATGGATGCATTTCTGAGTGTTGTTTGTATTAAAGGCTGATAAAACTGTTACGCTGGTTTGACAATATTAGCTTCGTGCGCTCACCAACGTAGGTCCTGTTGTGGGTCCTGAAGGTAAAGTCCGCTTCAGTGGTACCGGCTTCTGAGTAGGCGCTCACACGCAACTCGTACTCCTTCCCGGGCGAGAGGTGTCTCAACTCCAGACTTCGCTGGTGAGCGGAGACCTGGTCTGCCACCAGAGTCCACTCCTTCTGGATTGCAGGCTTCAGGTGGACGCTGAAGTGGAGGATCGGGCAGCCACCAGACTGCCACGTTGCCAGGTTGAGAGTGACGAAGGTCGAGTTTAGAACGACGAAGTTCTCAAGCTTGGACGAGACTGGGGCTGCGTTCAAGAAGAATTGCTGCTGTATTTGGATCTATCAATCAAACCGTCATGTGATAAATTGCTTTTTATGAAGAACAAAGCGGTCTCTAACTCCATTCCCAGCCTTCCAGGCACGCGACACCGTATGTAGTGTGGCCAGGTCCTCCTTTAGCGTCATTTTTGTGTGTGGTGTTTTGCAGATTCGTACACCTTTCGGAAGTCTGCTCGAATCCTATCAGGAACTCCTTAATTGTCTCTACTCTTTTTTTTTCTTCCTTTTTTGTAGTTTCGTTTTTGTTCACTTTCTCGCACATTTCCTTCGTGTAGCCGGCGAAGCTCGCGGTGCCTGTGTTTGGCAGCCGACCAACTCTTCCACCGGTAACACTACTTTTTAAGGCTATATCAGATTTAGCTTCAGTAAGAATGGAACTCTACTTAAAAAAAAAAAAAAACGAGAAAATACCTCAGCTTAAGCAGGTCTAGATAAGGGTGGGGGTTGGAGACCGCCACTTCTCATGTTGATTAAGCTGTTCAATAGTTTAAGGGGGAGAGGGGCGGCTCAAGGTTACTTTCGACGTTCTTTGACGATGGGTGTGTCGTTGCTGGGGGTTGCTGGTTGATTAAACTCCGGACGTCCAGCAACTCTGCTTGTTCGTCTGACTTCACTGGAAGGCTGCCAAACCATTCGGACGTTCGCGAAGAATAAATTTATTTATATATGATCAAATTAAAAAAAAATTAAATTAAGCGAGGTTACAAAGTAATAAAGTGTAGGATATCGGCGCACTGGTTTCCGGAGCATGGTAAGGAGGGTGTTGTGGGGAAGTTCGTTTTTCTCCGTTCTCAAATACAAACTAGCGAATTCCCTCGTGGAACAAGAGCAGGTCAGAAGACACTTCCCAGGAATGCGTAAACAAAGTCCCGGTCGGAAGCGCGGAGGGTCCGTGGGGGCTCACGGGGTTGTCGGTGTGGAGCGAGGCGGGCCCGACGACCCGGTAACAAACTACTCGTGAGCAGGCTCCAGACGGCACCTTATCGCGCTCTGCCCCCGGATGTAACGGATACCACCGGGTACCGTGCACTAGACGCATCTTTGATTCCAGCTCGTGGGCCTGTAGTGTGTCTGTCTTTAACTATCGCCTATACAGAGACCTACTCTCGTTTTCTGGCATTCCGCCGCTTACTATAATATTGTACTTTTAAACGAAATCAAATGGGGTTTGCCTCCGCAACCTGACGGGGGGGACCGACACTATCTAGATAATTTAAGCCCCTTGAGCAACCTCCTCGACTTCCGCGTAACTTCGTGACACTATCTAGATACTTCAAACACCTTCAAGAGCTTCCTCGACTTCCGCGTAACTTCGTAACGTTAGGGCTATACCAACCCAAGAATTGGTCCAGAGCCTGAAGCCGAGCATCCTTCAACCCATTGATTGCACACGATGCCCAGCCGGTCGTTAGTCCAGCACTCGTGTCCACTCTTAGTCTGCGCTCAATTTTGCTGAAATAATGTCAAAAGTTTAGAGCACGGGTTTTGATTATTCTAGCTGGCGCTGAAAGAGCGTGCAAGCCGAACCAACCCGTCCTAATAGCGAAACCGGAGGGCTGAGTTTTTAACGTCACATAAATGAGCGGAGGAAAAGCACGGATAAGACACAAGTGTCGCGTCAGTGTTTGGCAGAGTCGTGTCCTAAAAGGATGGAGACGAGCCTCAGTTGAACGCTGACGCAGCAGTCGTGACCGAACCGTGCCTTGTGTTTGCCTCCTTTTTGAACGTTGAAAGCTCCACCCTCCGTCCTTGATACCTAGGTGATGGCCGGACGAAGACCGTTTGCTTTGTCGCATGGCGCGGTCCAGTAAGCCACACTTCATGATGATCTCAATTGAACTGTTACATCTACTCTACAGGAATGCAGCGATTTCAAAGGTTCGCTGTAACCGGGACGCATCTGGTTTTATGCCTATTGGGGAAGGGCGTAAGCGTTTACCACTAAGTGCTGCGGGGATTCTGGTGACTTCGATATTTAATGTCGCCTCGGTTACCTGACGCCCGGATATACCGGCCATGGCACTCTTGACCACTGGGGTGATAACAGCGCCTTGTCGCAGCGTACCTCGTACTCTATGCATTAAAGTGTACGATAGAGGTAGGCCGTGGAGGCTCGTTGGCCAAGTGCCAAGCGAAAACGTCCCCTTGCTATTTTTGTCGTCGATGTCCTGTGAAACGGTTTTTGTGTTATTTCTTTGCGTCGGGTATCCATAAGACCGATTGAGCACAGTGAAACGGTGAATAACAAATAGAAGTAAGAAGAGTGCACAAAATAAGCCAAGCTCTACATTTCTTAAGCTGTCAAATACTATATTGGAAGTGTGCAATTAGAGTTCCTGTATAGGCTCGCTACGGGAGACAGAGTTGCGCGTTCACGTGATGAGCCGGATCAAGTGCCGTGCAGGAAAGTATACTCTGTTTCATACTTAGCGTGCAACGCTGTCAAAGCTACTGGCGCGAGCGTAGGGCTTGATCTCGTTGATCATTTGCACGCGTTCTCGCGCAAACAAGGCCATAGATGAAGCCACGCGCTCGCACCAGTAGCTTTGTCAGCGTTGCACGCTAAGTATGAAACAGAGTATAGACGTTGCGCGCGCCCCGCCAAACGTTCCCCTGCTTTTGAGCGCGCCACGCGCCTCGAACGCGCGACGCAGCTGTTCGCCGAATTCAGTCACGTGAGGAGCTGGATCAACATGCCATGCAGGAAAAACGGCGCTACGGGGATGAACGCGCAACTCTGGCTCCCGTACGGTGCCTATACATGAACTCTACGTGCGACAGGACAGTAGCTCCACGGTGTGGCTCCTAGCAGAAGCATTTTGCTTTGAACGAGGCCAGACGGGAATGGGCATTCTACGTGTAGCAGCTAACCTTAGTTTATAATGAGGGTCGGCTTATCCGAGCACAGGGCTATACAAAACGCTCCGGTGCGCAGCCGGTGCTAATTGGTTTAACGCAAGACCTGGAAATTGATAAGACGTATCTCCTCCATGCGCTTGTGAAAAGCGCCGCAATCACCTTAATTGCAGTATATATATTCGATATGTAAACCAAGCGAAGAGCAATCCGATTATAAGGGAACGAAAAGTTCTTATCATGTAGATTTTTTTAACTTACTGGAACGGGTGAATGTCGTTCAGTAGGAATTTCGGAACCGTCGATCACAGGAACTTTTCGTAGGGCCATATCATTCCGCACACGCAAACGAAAAACATGGCTGTATGCTGCCGCCGTTGCCATTCACAGCTTCTGGGCACACAATTGAACCTGAGCTATGATCAACTAGTACGGGTAGAATGACGGAAAACACACACAGGGCTACGCTGGACGTGGGGAAGTTTCGAATGTCAATGTGCCAAATCTTTACTCCGGAGCTAAACCGAGAAACCGAGCCGCTGGCAGGCGCATAATCGACAAAGACGTTGCAGACGCATTATGACAAATTCTCGTGTTTTTTTTCTGCGCGCTCTCGAGCGCTCTATCCAGAGCGCGCGAGATCGGGTGGTGGAGACGGAGTGTGGTGGACTGATCCGCTGGTTCTTTCCGAGGGCGAACCTCCCTCTCAGAGCGCTCCCAAGCACTCCTTCTCTAGCCGTCAGAGCGGCGCAGGCGTCACGTGGAACTTGGATGGGGATCACGTGGTTTTGTGGACGATGGCCGGCAGCGGTCTCCAGTGGTCTGTAGGGTCTTGCATGACGGCGATGAATATCTGGTACTAGAAAGTACTTGTGCCTTTGACGGTGCGAGAATTACAACGGACGGGACGACAATCACTTTTGATCGTGACAGAAAAACTCGACGTGGGAAGTTTTCCCGGTGCTTTTACGATATCGTTCATCTCACGGCGGTGAACCCGCTAAGCATTACCGATGAAGAAACAGCTCGCAGAGATCGCGGCTCTTTTACCTGGTTTTGTAAACGCTTCAAGGAATTTTCATTTTTGGTAAAAGTGCGTTCTAAGGTTTGTGTTGTGAAATAAAGCGAGAGCCAACTATAATCCACTGTGATTTGTGTCACATGGCGACACATGCCATTTCCTGTGGGTAATTCACGATATTCTGCCGTGAAAAAAATACGGTTTTTTAACCATTTGATATTTGCCGGTTCTGCCGTCCGCATGACCGCTATCGCAGCGCGATCACTGTCAAAAACGCGATAGGTTGACAAGTAATTTCGAACATTGGTTTTCGTTCCGTTCCGCAAAAACCGAGTCGCATGCTGCTGTTTCTTTTTCATTTTATTTTTCTGCTGTTTTGTACGAAGCGAATGGTCCGTCACCACCGTTATTTCATCACCTTGTGAGCCTAAATTTGCTCAACTATTCATCACATGCAGTATTTTTTATATGATTTTATTACGAACGTCAACAAGCTTTACTTCCGTGACTGGTCCGAGAATGTCACAGCACTCTGAGCCCAGCAGTTGTGATCGGCTGAAAAAGGATATAGAGTACCTCTGGCAGCGAGGAGGGGGCGTTCTGTTGTATCAACATCAGAGGAGAGAGGCGACCACCCGAATTCACCATTAAAATAGGATGGAGGGTGTAGTGCTTCACTATCCGGCGTAACGTGGATGCTGTCACTGGTGGCGCTGCGAACCAGCTGCTAAGGCGGAGCGGCGCGCCCCCTATACGTGTCGCATGCTACCAATAGACACGGTCAGTACAAGAAATGACGGGCCTGCCTTATCATTTTCTATCGCGATTTGTTATTTGGTGTTCTTATCGGCAGATTGAGCAATCTCATTGGCTGTAGAGAGATATTAAGAAACTTAGAACTCGCCACGATCTTTTTTGCTTAATTGCCGATTCACACGACGGATTGATCCGCGGACGGATTGATCACGCGACGACATATCTGCGGTTTGTCCGTCTCCCAAGCGCATCCACACGAGGGAAATGGCGAGCAGACGCCAGCGAGGACGGACCGAACCTGTTCGCCACCCCACAGTGCCGCGAAACTCCAGCATCGCACTGTGGCATCGTTGTCCAAGAGAGAAATCGACGTTTGCCACCGCGATAAAGAATCGTACGCCGCTGTTACGTACAGATCGAGACCAAACACCGCGATAGGCTTCGCGCGAAGTGCCACTAGCTTTCCTAAGCAAAGACATGACAGTGAGGAAGTGACACAGGCATGGTCCTGCTCGAGAAGGGTTCGGCGTAGAAGCAATGAAGTTCTGGGCTCGCGGAGGGGCTTTTACAGATGTCTCCACGCACTCCGCTCTCGGAGAAATTATGACTAACGTACAACTCTTATCACGGCATGCTAGACGAGTTTTGACGGGAGCTTCCTGATACGGACCCGGAGGAGTACCGGAACCTGCGTCGCGTCAGCCGGACAAAGTTTCTGCAGTTTCTTTCACGCGTGGAACCAAGCATCGCGCGACAAAATAAACCAGCGAACGCACAAAGCACAACGATGCGCCATTTTTGTATTAATTGTCCACAAACAAAAAGAAAAAAAAAGAGAAAACTATGTACCGTTGCCAGACAAAACGCTTTTCAAGTCAATCTCCCACCGAAAATCCGCGAGTGAAAAAGGCGCTCGACTTTATCAGTCCGCGCGTCCGCGGACGAGGAGCGGATCGCAGGAATCGGTGACGTACCGGTCGCGTGGTACACGGTCCCGGGACGAAAATCGCAAATCGGTCCGTCGTGTGAATCGGCTATAAAGAGATGGTGAACTGAAATTTGAATTTCAGGAAAACAATGCAGGAACTGTCGGCGGGACGCTGCAATCTCTACAACACTACTCGCAAGGCGATATTTCGAATGGACGGCCGTATTTTTGGAAAAAAAGAGTCCGAGATTAAAGGATGCCGACGAGGCGCGTGACGTCAAGATATTTCGTTTCCTCCTCTCTTCGCTTCGGCGGCAAGGCGGTGAGGCGGAGAAGACACGAGGCAGTTCCCTCTCCTTCTCGGAGAAACAAGACGTAAATATATCTGTCAAATGCGCCTTCTTTTTTTAAAAAAATACGGTCATCCGTGAAGTTTTGGTGTTTGTAGCATCCCGTTGCACGCTTTTGCAGCCGTGTTTTGTGGAATCCAGATGTCGGTTCAGCATCCCTCTAAGCTCTCAATTGATAGTGTTAATTTTGTGATTTTTAGAATAAACTTGATTCTGCCCGTTTCTTTCCGCCTTGCCATGTGCTAGCGATTACTTACCGGCACCTTTGGTTCGGGCATAGATGATGTCCCGGGGCTCTGCGGTGCCCAGACTATTGGTAGCCGTCATGTAGAGACTGTAGACAGACCCACACTTCAGTCCTTCCACTGTGTACTTGTTTGAGTTGGTGCTCAGGGCCTTCTGCTGCCAGTCTCCGCCCTTCACTTGGTAGTGAAGCACGTAATCTGCACAAGATCGCGGGGAGAGTTTCCAATGCTACCAGATATGCTTCCAAGTTTAACGTAAATGAACCAGCATCACATGCACAGATCTACAAGGTTGTTACGGGGATGTTGTAATCGAGACCACAATACAACGTGTGTGTGTGTGTGTGTGGGGGGGGGGGGGGGTAATTTCTTCAGTGTTGTTACGGTTGAGGATAAGGCTGAAAATTTCCAGTTCATTCACGAGTACGTGGTCAAGGTTTTGACGTTAGGTAGATATTACGGAAAATATTATTTTCCAAAGTCAAACTAAAAGAAATTGATGGGCTCGTTTGCTTTACTAAAGGTATATTCAGTGTTTGATTAATCTTGTTCTTATTATAATCAGTACAGAGGCTACCACGCTAGAAATAGTAACATTATAACGAGGAATTAGCATAATGACCTAAGAGCAACAAGCATATTTTAGATTAGTGAATTAGTGGATAAAACATTTTTGGCTGGGTGAGTTATCGAGTCAGTTTATTGCTTGTACGACCTTACACGAAGTCAAGTGTTTACAGATTAAATATTAAAGAGGTGGTGCAACACGTTTCGTTCTTTGGCCAGATTAGTGCGGCAATTATCCTACATTGATAGATAAAAAAAAATAGTGTTTGCGCGTGCTATATTTGATAAAAAAAAGTAATGTAGGAGTTTCCCGTAACTTTCACGCCGTCTTTCGAGTGATGTCGTTGGGGCACCATCTGGTTTCCCGTTAAATTCTGCCTTCGTAGCGCATAACCACCCCCGCCGCGGTTCCCAATTTTTCAAGCACTGCTTTCGCCAATATTCGCGACAATTAATAAAAAAAAGGAAATGAAAAATAGGTGTGCCATGGGGATGATGGAGAGTGTAGCCTCCGGAGGGGAGTGGTTTTGTAGACTTTAGTGTACTCTCAGTGACGGGCACCATAGTCAACTTAACTTGCACACGCAGCTGCAAATCGGCAAATAACGTTGTTGTTTTTTTCAGTTGTATTTTTGTATTTTGGGGGGAAGTGGCGGATTTTCTATCACGTGTGCCTAGATACGTAAAAGATCGGCGCACTACCCCTTTAAGTATAAACATATAAATTATTACGTTTTAGGAGAACACATCAATTGTATAAAGAAAGGTCTGTGCAATACCTCCGATTTCGCCCTGAAATTTTAATTCACGACATCAGGCTTCACGCATGCGTTCCCAATTATAAAGTAAATATAGTCGAACGTTTCTTCACATTGATATACGAACCTGCTGTTTACACACCAGACTCGGGTGAGGTGACCCGTATACACTTTTCCTACAAGGGCGCAGTCATCTTGCATGCCGTCACTTCTGGTAGGCGGTAAAACATCCTTTTGTTCTCTCTACGCCGCGGGAAGTTGTTTACGAAAAATGCGTGATGGTCTCACATTCTTGTTTTGCCTCACCTATAATTTCCCGAATATTTCAGGTTGAAATGCTTCATTATTTTTTCGTTCAGCAAATTAGATACCGAAGCCACGTGACCGAGAACGCCAGGAAACAAAAAGCGTCTATACGCATGCGCCGTGCAGACAGCAGTGTCACCGCAGCGGAGCGGCATCAGAGCCGCACATTGGCGTACATGATAAACATCCCCATGTCTACTCGTCAAAGTTTGGCTTCGTACCAAACATCCTTCTTCGGCTACCATTCATACATTATCAGTAGCTCATTTAAAAAAAATATAAATAAATGAGCTCCACCTGGTAGCTGATGCGCCAAATATCCGCCATTTTTTGGACACATACCGGATGTCCGGTTGAAAACCGAACCATGTTTTTTTCGCACCGCAAAAATACACTTGTCATGGCGGAGAGCTCAAAATCCGTCAGAACGTAGCCTTAGCCGGTCGAGCAAGATGGCAAAGTTTCAGTCACCACCATTTTTTTATTCAAAACTTAAAAGTGATTTTATGAAATGTTTAATGGCAAAACGGGGCCCATTTTCGCCCGTTTTCGGTTTCAGGTGCCATATACCTCCACGTGTTCGAGAGCTCCGTCGGCCGCCACTTTTTCCTGTGAAATTTTCAGAAAATTGCTTATAACTTTTGAATGCGATAACGGTTGGTGCTAAAACTTTGGCAACGTGATCGAACGGCTAGGGGCTACGCTCTGACGGCGTTGCCGCTCTCCGCGATGTCTGGTATATATTTGCGGTACGGAAAACCGTATTCGGTTTTCAAGCGGAAACCCGGTGCTTCTTAGCGTGTGTCTGAAACGAGGGTTGGTTCAGCGTTCACCGTGAACTCGATTCAGCCCGTATCCAAAAAGAGAGCTGCGTGAGCGCTCGGCTAGCTAGAACTCGGATTCAATCATACACTTTGCGCCCCCCAAAAATGGCGGCAGCCAATGTTGGTTAATGGAGTTTTGAAAAGGGTCTAACACATGCCTAGAATAGATACCATTTATTGGATGTGTCGTATTAGTTGTGTCTTTATAAGGTCCACCATAATGCATTTATTTTTACTTCACGTGCTTAGGCAGGAACCAAAATTTCCGGTAAACATTACATAGGGAAAAAAACAACAATAACGAAACGCATGCGTGTCAAAATCCCAATAAATAAAGAAAATTACGCGTCTTTAACCCTGTGAAGCATTCCCAGCGTCGAAAGCTGGCACGGCGGCAGTGCATGTTTGCTGAAGTAAAATAACAGGGGCGAAAGTCTCTCAGACGACGTCTGAATATTAATTTAAAAACCGTTTCCTTAATATACAACGTGCCCCCAACCCCCCCCCCCCCCCCCCCTAAAGAGAAAGATATGCTCACCAAATTGGTTTGTGAAGATTAGATGCTCGACATACGGAGCTGTAACATTTCTCAAATACGTACTGTACAGGTACAATTAACACAATAGCATTTCAATTGTCTACTTACAATAGAACTAAAGTGATTTGTGTTTTAATTGTAGAGCGGCTGCTGTCGGTTCGGAGGGAGATAGAACGACGACCATGTTTGACTAGCTTATTCAGAGGTGGCGCCACAAATGCCGGCAAGCCGCGCATTGGACGCAGGGTGACGGATTTCGCGCGGAACTCTCCTTTAAGCGCGCGTTTCGTTTCGTGTTTTCAATATCCGCGAAAACGCAAGCTGATTATTCAATTCTCAGCTCGAATTCTCAGCATGACGAGCGTCACGCAATAGATACCCATATATAAAGACGCTAAATGCTGCTTAACAGTCATTTACGCTTATTAACAATTGTCTCGTATTTTCGCATTGGCTTTCGCACTTTGGGTTTTGTCAAGAGACACGAGAGGCGTATATTTTTGTCGGCATTGGTGGCGTTCAGCACCCCCGATGCATGCGCTCACCTGCGCTTGCCGGCGTTGGAGGCATCTCTGAATAAGCTGGTCAAACATGGCCACCGTTCTTATTCCTTCCAACAGATGCCGCTCCACCATAAAACGAAATCACTTTCCGAATTATCATTTTATCTTTATTACTCCTAGATAATTGAAATTTTAGTATGTTAATGAGACTACGGACGTACGTTTATCTCAAAATAGACAGCTTGATATGTGAAGTCTTTTATTTGTACAGACCATTTTTGTCTATAAATGTGCTTGGTGGGACAAGCTGCACATTACGTCCTGCCAAAAACTTGTGCAAATTAGAACCCAAGAAGTGACAAAAAATTAATATCAGGTTGTCTCCTGATAGTTTGTAAACATCGAACCTAAATACGAGGAGAGTGAAGATCATATATAAGTATTCTAGCATACTAACGGAGCTCAAGACATTGAGGAGGGGAAATAAATATATATTGAGAAAAAGTTTGACGGGTCAACTATGTCGTTTCCGAACCAGCTCGATTAACACTTTTTCTATCTGCACACTTATTGCGATCTCACCCTTGACGTTTAAAGGCTTATCAACGCATATTATTGGAATTCCACGTGCCGTTATTCTAGGGAAAGTCAAGAGACTGATATACTTATCTACACAGCCCAAAACCGTTTAATGATTATCCAGTGGCCCTATAGATTTATTAATAATAGCAGTGCACAAAGATAAAAATGAACTAAAATAGTTTCAACTTGACTCTGCAGCGCATCCTCCGTCTTGTCTGCAATGCTGCCCCTTATGAACGATTCTTGTAAAAGTGCCTAAAGTGAGGTGAGGGTCCAACTCAAGTCACAGGGAGCATTTGCAATGTAATGGCGGACGCCTTTGGCGGAGATTGGTCGCAATGCAAATGCGCATGCGCGTCCTCTCCGCATGGCAAGGAGAAACAAGGGCAGAGAGGGGGAGACGCTCGCATACGACCAATGCTTTCAGCTCCTTTTCTCAGCTCGTATTGCGAAGGAGATCCATAAGTCACGTGGCCCAGATCGAGTTGTTGGAAGCACTCTTCAATTCGAGGCACACAAGTTCTATTTTAGGCATCCGTGCTTCCATCTATCCGCTCTCCCGCTAAGCTGTGCGTCGATGTCGGTCGAGTTGCGGTATACCTAGCGCCATCTAGGGGCTCCCCTCGAAGACTGTTAGTGGCGCACCCGCAAGCTTGAACTCTATCAGACTTGATGGCGCCACCATACAGAGCCCTGGTGCCTAGAGTACCCTCCACTGGCGTCCAAGTATGTACTCATACTTCAGATATAATCGCGCTATTTCACTCAAATTTCTCGGAAGGATTCCCATAAATGTTTTCTCTGTCCTTAACTCAAGTTTATATAAATGCTAGACACGATTAAATCTATGAATTGCATATCCAAGATGATCGCGTTATACCGGTTGTTTGGACGAAGCCTTAAAAAAATTCCTAGCAATTGTGAGGTTGAACAAAAAGACTTCTCAGCAAGAAACTGTCAGCCGTGAAGGATATCAGGGAGTGCAAGAAATATACTAATAAGAAAAGCAGTTAACCAAGTTTTATAAATAACCTTTGTAATTAGTGAAAATAAAGTTATAGTTTCAATTACAAACGTGTGAGCGTCATGAAAAAGCCATAAATCATTGAATTTTGGGAAAACTTAAAGCAGGTGTGAAGCGCGGTAATGCGCTAAAGGCACCACTTGCGCAGCAGGTGCAAGGCTGGCGTTGCGAATACCCGGTTGATATTTTTTGGTGTGCGTTTCGAGGAGTGTTTGCTCGTGAAACCGAAGTTACTTAAAGAGAGTGATTTACTTGAGGCGAACCGCTATATATAATCTATAAAAAATTAACCTTTTTGAACGCCGGCTTTCAAGCTTTTCAAGGTCTAGTAAACTAATCATTTCAGTCAAACTATCAATTCGTCTAAGGTACCTGTTGCAAGTAAACCTAGCTGCAATCATCTTTATTTTTTGTGCTTAGCTATGCTTGTGGCAGTCCGCCGTTCCATACACTTAATGTGCAATCTAGGCAAAAGCTGAAGAGTGTTTTGAAAGCGGCAAGCGGGGCCCTTAAAAGCTTACTTCGGATTCACCACTAATAACGCAAGAACAAACGTTACGATGCGTTCATACTAATTAAATTTTTAGTGATTGTAACTCCTAGGTATCTATCTGCAAATCATTATATAATTACCTTTCATCTAATAATGCACGCATACTTCAAAACTGGTACATTGCTACTTGTTGAACGGAGTTCTGGTTAATGTTAAGAGCCAGTTGCCACCAACCAGTTTAGAACCCGAACCAACCAGCTTTAGAACCTGAGACCAAACCAGATTAACATTTTTTTAGGTTATCATTTGGTTTAGACTGGTTCGCTACTGACTTCACGAAGGTGTACAAAATACAGTCCCCCGTCAAAACGTTTAAGAGTGATATCGGGATCAGCATCGCTTGGAACTTTCGTTAATATGCGTCAAAATGTCCATAAAACCAACTCCTGGGACACACCCGACGTGCTTGGAAGAGTGGTTATCTAAATTCTATGCCTGTTAAAATACGTTAGCTACGCACCTCTTGTTGTCGTGTCATCCGGATAGCTCTCCCACTCCACAGTAACTGAATCACTTGTGCTGGACTTGAACATCAGTGCCGGAGATGTTGGGGGCACTACAGAAGTAGAAAAAAAGTAGAGTACTTTTCATAAGTTGCACCTTAATAATGCACCTTTCAACAGTGTTTCTTTAAAAACAATTTTGTCTACAATCGGCAACAGAGTTTAACCGAAAAGTGGGTGTGCCCGACTGCATAAAATATTTAATTACAAACAGGACTAAACGTCCTGAAAATGAGCTCGCCATTTGTTTATGTTGACTATGAGAAACGCGCGAATAATAAAAATTGAGACAGGTGAATTCGTTAAGAAAATAATAATACTGCCTCGATTCATGAAAAATTTCTCGTCCGGCGCACTCAAGGTTGTTTTTCCGCCATTCTGTCCTATGGTTGAGGCGTGGTAGAAATATACTTCTCCGTGTTTAGGCCGGAGTCTGTAATGTAGGGTGTGTTTTGCTAGTAAAACAATCTGCTTCGATGAGAGCCAGGGCACCACACCTTTTAGCATGCGATCACGTTACTCATAGCTGCAAGCCCATGCTTGTCATATGAGGGAGTGCACGTTTTCTCTGACAGCCTTGCCCATATGACCACTTGTTGTTCATTAGAAGCTACTCTTTGTTCCAATATAGGCGATTTTCCTCTCATTTAAGAACCGAGTGCACGGCGAGCCATTTGTTCACCTTTGGATGGGGCATTAGAATTCGTTTAAATGACTTTAATTTGATACGGTTTAATTCCACGGTGGGGGGTCACCTACCTCTGCATTGCCAAGCGTGTAAGTGTACACCTTTTACAAAAAAAACCTCGATAATTGGCAGATTCCACGAAAAACATACTAGGGAAATTTTTGAAGCTTTTAGCATACTCCGCCTAAGCGAGCGTTGTGTCAGCCATCCTTCTGCGGCTTTAACCGACAAGGAAATTGCCTTTCTACAATCGTTTGAGTGTGGTTGAGGGTGTGTGTCCTCCGCGTGCTCGGGTGCCCCCGTGCGAGTGTGGCCTCGGCTCGAGCTTATATCACGGTCTGTTCTTTTTTCTTCCTTCAATACATCGAGTTGTGAGTTTGCGCCTGTCTCTTCTCTTGTCCCTCTTCACTGCTCCTTTCTTTTTGTGCGCAATTTTAACCATGTTTAGACAGCCTATTTTAGATATTTGTTGACTCATTATTATCTCAGTTCAGTGTTTAAGTGAATAGATTCATTCACCCAGAAGACTACTGTGAGCTTCTGCCCATCATACTTCAGGATATAATTCGACAGAATAATACTCGACCTAATTATAGCGATTCAATTAAGATATTTCAACAAAATAATTTGTGTTCAGCATTAATACCCAAATTAAAAATACTACTAATAAAACGCTCAGCATGCAAAGTCTTTAGATTACTTATTTGCGAATACTGTTCACTCCAAGTACGGGGTTTTAATAGGTGTGGGGAATAAGAGAACACTCTAACATACCTCATGAGGACTACAGTACAGTAGACATTCGGCAAGGTCTACTTATAATAAAGGGGTTAAAATAGCACAAACTTTAAATATGTTATGTAGCACTGAACACAATTCATTCTCAGCACTCAAAATGCACCATTCAGCAAAAATATTAGAACTACTATTTTTAAGTCCATCAACGCATATTCAGAAGGGAGTTCTCAAATTCGTCTAAAGTTCTAAACAGTCCAATGATAAAATATTGAGTGGGAGATTATTCTAATATTTCACAGTTCTAGGGAAAAAAGAAAACTTATAAGCGTCAATATTACATTTTGGCACTTCAAAGTGATTAGAGCTAACGTATTTCAGTTCGCTTGATGCGCGAGGTTTTAATCTAAAATCCGGGTCAATAATATGCAGGTGATGAGAAACCATAAAGAAAAACTTTCATCGAGCAATTTTTTTGATGGACCGAAAGTAAGGGAAGATTGAGGCTGTTCAGCATATCTGTGACAAAATCAAGTCGCTTGTATATGGATAAAATAAACCGCACCGCCTTCATGTGAACTCTTTCGAGTTCATCAATTTGATTTGTTTTATAGGGGTCCCTTACCGATGCAGCGTACTCCAAAGTTGGCCTAATATACGTTGTGTAGGCCATTAACTTCACTTGAGTCGGAGCATAGTTCAGATTCCGTCTTAAGAACCAAATAGTTTTATATTGCATTGTGACATATCTCATTTATGCGCTTATTCCAACTTAAGTCTTTTGAAATGTAACACCCAAGTATTCACAAATATCGATTTCCACGAAAGAACTCCAACCAAGCAAACGTAAACAAGCAAAGCGTAAACAAAGTGACCACATCACATTGTTTACGCATGTTCGTAATAGGCCGCTTTCTGTTGCAATAATTCGTCTAAGCTCTAGCACGCAGGGAGTTAATATAGCTTTGCGTGTAATTAAACATTTTATAGACACCAAAAGTTGAAATTGAAAGTACTATTTTTAGCTCCAATTCTCATCTGCGTAATTTCTGGTGAAGTCAGTGTTAAATAAATTACGCGCTCAAGGATTTAGAACCTGATCTTACCAGCTTCGAGAGTGGCTGCTCTTACGTCATCCGACATAGGGCCTGCGCCCTCGCTGTTGTACGCCTGAACCTTTACCACGTAGCTCGTCTTGCGCTTCAGGTTGGTAAGATGGCTCATCTGGTGTAGCCTCGCACCGGATGTGACGTCAAGGGCCTCGACGTTTTTGTACTGGAACTCCGCCTCTTCCTTCTCCACTTCCTTGTACCCGATGTAGTAACCCTGGACCTTGCCGTGGTGGAGGTCTTTCCTAGGTGGCTGCAAGGAACATAAGGTAACATACGTGGTCATGACTGCCAAAACCAATTATTGAGTTAATTAAGCCTTACCAAATTAGACATTCCAACAGCATACTTCTATGAATGAGGCCAGCATTTCAAATATGTTAGGAACACATTCGAAGCGCAACATAGGTACACACACAAAAAAGTGAACAACAGTAAAGAAATGTAGCCAATCGTGATCACCTTAATTTAATTTTATTTATTTTTGTGTTGGGAGCAATGGAGGATTACATAAGGAAAGAGTGGGAAACATTATAAATCCGATGGACACACACAAAAAACACACACACACACACAATCGTTTCTAGTTTTCCTTGTCCGTAGTGGTACTTGTGTTCCTGTTTATGTTTAACCAACTAGCCCAACGCTTTATATCGGTTTAAATCAAGAATACGGCCGGTTTCATACTCCTAGTTTTATTGTATAGTGGCGAATATTTTGCTAAAATTTGGAAGGGACGTTCAACGAGCGGAACACATGTTTGCAGAGTTGTTCTTTTATAGTGTGTCTCCGGAGCTATAAATTAAAGTCCCGTACCCTTACATATATAGTGCAGCGCGCAGGGCCGAGAAAGCAACGCTCCGTCACGAACTTCTAGAAGGTTCTCGTTTATTCTTGCTGCGGACATAACTTATAACATTTATTCCTGCGTTCTTGTTCTAGAAAGTGCGCTTTCATTCTCCCCCCGACCTCCAGTCTTCATTGCCGAATCTTCGACATAGTGACGCACTTTAGATAAGAGGCCGCCGCGACCTTGACGAGTCAGTCTCGCCCCAGCGTTCGACACTGCTCCCACGCCGACTTCGACGCCCGCAACGCTCTACTGTTTTCTTATGTTTCCTTTTTATTTTTGAGCAATAGTTAGCCCCATTACACGTTCAGTTTACTCAGTCCATTCGCCGCCTCATCACTTGTGATTCGTGACATTTTGGTAGAGGTGCGGGGTAACGCATGTCCCTGCAGCGAACCCCTCCAAAAGCTCGCAGTCCAAGTCCGACACCAATTCCACGAAGACCAAACGAAGACACCACGGAGACCCGAGCAAGCCGTCGCATCCAAGGCCTGCCCCCAGAGTGTGGTCAACTGCCAGAACCTTGGACGAAAGCCCGGTCGACGATGAACAGCCAGTCGGCGCATTCCGAGACCACCCCACCCGCTGTCTACCTGCCCGCAGCCCAACGAACCCCGACGACCTTCCATGGCGAGGCCCACGAGGATGTGGAGGACTGGATTCATCGCTATGACCGCGTAGCCCGCCATAATGGATCGACCAGGGAGCAGTGCCTCCAAAACCTCTACTTCTCTTTGGAGGGCACCGCGAGGCAGTGGTTCGAGAACCACGAGGGTTCGTTGTTCACGTCGTGGGATATCTGTGTGTCCGAGCTGCAGCGGACGTTCGCCACCCAACACCGACGGGAGGGGGCAGAGGATCTTCTCCAGATTCGAACCCAGGGACCCAACGAAAGCGTCACGAGTTTCGTGGAAGATGTCCTGTGCCTCAGCGCCCGTGCCGACCCACTAGCCTTGAACGACAAGACGCTGCGGGTCCTTTATGCGCGGGGTGAGGGGTGACATCTTCGGAGGCCTTGTCCGCAGCCAGCCGGCAAGCGTCGACGCCTTCTTCACTGAGGCAATTAATATCGAAAGCGCGCTTCAAACGCGCGCTTCCCACTACCAGCAACATCCAGGCGTCGCTGCACCCACGCTGCTTAACGGCGAAAACACTCCGGGTACGCCGAACACCCGGGAAATTATCCGGGAGGTCGTCCGGGAGAAAGTACGAAGGTTGCTGCCAAACGCCACTCCTCCGCCAACCATTTCTATCGCCTTGGCCGTCCCAGAAGAAGTGCATCGGGTGCTCCAACCAGAGGTTCCCGTCACCGCGGTGGCACCGAAAGAACCGACGTTAAGCTACACCGCCATGGCCCAACGACAGCCGCAAGCTCCCCGCCAAGCCACGGCGCCACGCCGAAGAGACGCCCCAGAGCGGTGGCGTACCAACTTGTTTTTAGTGGGGGGGGGGGGGGGGGGGCAAACCAGACCCCCCCTCCTAGGACCGGGGGGCGGTGCCCTTGGTATCCCTTGGGCACTGCCGGCCAGTGTTTGCCGTGCCCAGTGGCGGTTGTTTCAAGGGGGGCAAAACACGTGCCTTGCCCCCCCCCCCCTCCCCAACCTGACAGCTGGGGGAAAGGGGCAAGCGCCCCCCTTGTCCCCCCCCCCCCCGGTTGGTACGCCCATGGCCCAGACAACCTGCGCCGAGGAAGACAGACGTCTGGAGGACGGCCGACCGTCGCCCGCTGTGTTACCGCTGCGGGGAAGCTGACCATGTGTACCGCCGATGCCCATACCGACGACTCGCGCTGCGCGGGTTCCACCCAAACGACCCGCGCCCCCGTTATGATGAACGCCCTCAAGGGACATCTTATCACGCAAGTCGGAAGATGCACTAATCGCGTCAAGATTCATGGACGTTAGTCTCGGAATGGACTACTTGTGCAAATACGGCGCCGTCATCGAGCTGGAACCCAACGAGTTGAGGCTGCGGAAACCTGCCGTAATGCCCGAGGATCAAAAAACTACGGCAGCCACATCAGCTACAGTGCGTGTACTCTCCGACCACGTCAACTTGCCACCACGCTCGAGTGTACTTGTGCCTGTAGCGACCGAAGAAGACATCTGCGGAGAAGCTTTACTGGAAGGTAGCGTCCAACTGCTCCTAGGAAGAAGGATCGGTGTAGCAAGAGGCATCGCGGAGCTCCAAGACGGACACACTGTTGCACTCGTAACGATCTTCCGTCAGGAGTCTCGCACTTTACGAAAGGCACCACCGTGGGTCATGCTGAGGAACTCCCCGACTCAGCCGAATCGCCGGAGTATCAGAAGACCTATCTTCGTGGCCACACGATTCAACGCCGCCTTCGCAGTTCGACATCGATCCAACCCTGCCTACCCCACAATGGCGACAACTCAGTGACCTTCTCGCCGAGTTCAGTGAGTGCTTCTCCACTGTACGCAAAACGACGGTTGCGAAACATCGAATTGTTACTGATGACGGCGCGCTTCCTGTTCATCGGTCGCCAGTACCGTGTCTCGGCGAAAGAGAGAAAGTCATCTAGAAGCAAGTTGAAGAAATGCTCGACCACGGCATCATTCAGCCCTCAAACAGTCCGTGGGGTTCACAGGTAGTCCTGGTGAAAAAAAAAAAGACGGGACTCTTCGGTTCTGCGTGGACTATCGTCGACTGAACACCGCAGCAAAAAAGGACGTCTACCCGCTGCTACGCATCGACGACACTATGGACCGGCTGCGCCACGCCCGATACTTTTTGTCGATGGACCTGAAGAGTGGGAAATGGCAGATCGAAGGTTGACGAACGAGATCGTGAAAAGGCTGCCTTCGTCACGCCGGACGGGCTGTACGAATTTAAAGTGATGCCGTTTGCCTTGTGCACGCGCACCGCCAACCTTCCAGCGCCCACTGGATTCCGTCCTTTCAGGATTAAAATTGCAAAGCTGTCTTGGGTACCTCGACGACGTCGTGGTATTCGCAACTTTGACGACCACTTGAGACTTCTGCGAGCCGTGCAACAGGCTATCCAGAATGCTGGACTGACACTCAAGCCGTCAAAATGTAATTTCGCTAACGGCGAGCTCCCGAATTCCTAGGCCATGTCATGAGTGCTCAGGGCCTAAGCCCTGACGCTGCAAAGACATCCGCTGTCGCCGCGTTTCCGAAGCCATCATACAAGAAAGCCGTACGAAGATTTCTTGGGCTGTGCGCTTACTACAGACATTTCGTTCACGATTTTAGCAAATGTCTGCACCGCTCACGAATCTGACGAAGGACAACGTGAACTTCCAGTGGGGGGACGAGCAAAAACATGCGTTCAACGAGCTGAAAGAAAGACTACAGTTGCCCCCAATCCTCGGACACTTCGATCCATCAACGGAAACGGAAGTTCACAAGGACGCCAGCAACACCGGACTCAGCGCGGTACTCGTCCAAAGACAAGACGGAGCCGAGAGGGCGATCGCTTACGCAAGCCGGGCACTGTCCAAGGCAGAGCAAAATTACTCAACGACCGACAAGGAATGTCTTGCTGTCGTTTGGGCGTTAACCAAGTTTCGCCCGTGCCTGTACGTGATCTCATTCCGCGTTGTCATAGACCACTAAGCTCTCTGTTGGCTCGCAATCCTCAAGGATCCATCAGGACGCCTCGCACGCTGGAGTCTTTGACTGCAGGAATTCGACGTAACCATTGTGCGCAAGTCTGGCCGAAAGCATAATGACGCCGACTGTTTGTCTAGGGCCCCAGTCGAATCTCCTCCTGACAGCACCGACGACGACGATGACTCCCCTTTCCTCGGAGCAGTTACAGATACCGACATGGGAGCACTTCAACAAAACGACCCGGAGCTTTGCGCTGTGATCGACCACCTCGAAGGTCAAGGAAGTTCCGTTCCGCGAGTCTTGGCCCGAGACTTGCCAAGCTTTGTTCTGCGGCAAGGCGTGTACTTCAAGAACTTCGGAACCAGCAACCCTGTCTGGCTGCTGGTTGTTCCGGCCAGCCTGCGAGAAGAAATCTTTCAAGCCTGCCACGACGACCCCATGGCTGGACACTTTGGCTACAACAGGACGCTCGCCCGGATTCGTGACAAGTACTACTGGCCGAGACTCCCGAAAACCGTCCATCTGTACACACTGTTGTGCCATGAGTGCCAAGGCTATAAGAAGCCTCCGACGAAGCCAGCAGGACTCCTGCAGCCGATATCTGCTCCGACTATGCCCTTCCAGCAGGTCGTAATGGATTTACTTGGGTCGTTCATAACATCAATGCAAGGAAACCAGTAAATTATCATCACGACCAATTATCTTACACGATACGCCGATACGAAAGCCCTTCCATCGGGAACTGCGGGGAAAGTCACCAAGTTTTTCGTCGAGTCCATTCTCCTTCGACACGGCGCACCTGAAGTGCTGATTACAGATTGAGGGTCATCTTTCCTGGCACAGCTGACTCAAGAGGTTGTTCGGCTCAGTCACACCAGCCATCGACGAACCACCGCTTATCATTCGCAGACTAACGGGATAACGGAGTGGCTCAACAAGGCGATCGCCGACATGATCTCCATGTACGTTGACGTAGAGCACAAGACGTGGGACGAGGTGCTGCCGTACGTTACGTTTGTGTACAACACAACGCTTGAAGAAACCACGGAAATGACGCCGTTCCAACTGGTACATGGCCGGAAGGTTAACACGATGCTCGACGCCACGCTGCCTCACGTGCCAACCGACGATGGCAACGACGACGCTCAACTGATCTCTCAACGCGCGGAGGAAGCTCGTCAACTGGCAAGAATCAAGATTCAAGAGCTACAGCCAGTCGACGCACTCCGGTATAACCTTCGTCGCTGGGACGTCCACTTTCAACCCGGGGACCGGGTATGGGTGTGGACACCGATACGGCGCCGTGGTCTCAGCGAGAAGCTTCTCAAGCACTACTTTGAACCCTGCAAGGTTTTTCGCCGTCTCGGGGACTCAAACAACGAGATGCTTCCCGACGGAACTCGACCATCAAGACGACGCCAACCGCGACCCGAAATAGTCCACGTCGTGCGCCTTAAGACGTATTACGAACGAAAGAACTTTGGACTCTCGTCAAACTGTGAACTCTGAACTGTGTTTCGCGATTCTGCTGTCCTTTTGTTGTGGATTTGTGTTTTCGTTTTGTGTTGAATCGAGACGATGCGCTTTTAAAGGGGGGAATAATGCCGCGCACAGAGAAGAGAAAGCAACGCTCGGTCACAGGCTTCTAGAAGGTTCTCGTTTATTCTTGCTGCGGACGTAACTTCTATCATTTCTTCCTGCTTTCTTGTTTTAGAAAGTCCGTGTTCATTCTCGCCCCGAGCTCGAGCCTTCTTTGCCGAATCTTCGAGATAGTAACTCACTCTAGGTAAGAGGCCGCCGCGACCTTGTCGAGTCAGTTTCGCCCCAGTATTCGACTCTGCTCTTACGCCAAAGTCGACGCCCGCGACGCTCTGCTGTTATCTTCTGTTTCCTTTTTAGTTTTGGGCACAAGTTCGCCCCATTAACGTTCAGTTTACTCAGTCATTCGCCGCCTCATCACTTGTCCTTTGTGATAATATTAGCGTACAATCGACCCCTATTTCTCGCGAACCATATATGCCAGCTATGCAAAAATGTCATATTGGTTCTATACCACAAATCGATATGCACCAGAACAGTATACAATGATGAGGACTGTCATCATGCGGTAAGATTGCGACACGAAAGAGCCAATCCACAAGTGTTGTGTGCTTTGCAGGAATTAGTTGTGCTATTAGTATTGTGAAGAAAAACGTTCCTCAAATCAAATTCTACGAAACAATTCAACATAGGCACACCCCTGGTGGCATATTTTTGCTATTAGAAAACTAGATAAAAATCGGGAAACGGTTAGGGGAATCCATGCCGCCCTCTAAAATTTGTAGTAATATATTTCTATTAAAAAAAACTGCCCCCCCCCCAAAAAAAAAAATATATATATATATTATATATATATATATATATATATATACCGGGTGTTCATTTTTAATTTGAACAGATTTATTACAAAAAATCCGTAAAAGATGCACTAGTACGGTTTGTTCAAGTGAGTTATACGGCAAGGGGGACAAATTATAGGGGGCTAATCGCAACAATCATTCGGCTAATTAACTAAAATTCGTTAATTAACGTTTTAATTAATGAAAATAGACATATGGTTCTAATTAGAAACTTGCTCAGCGTCATGAAAAACCCCTAATTCAGTCATTTTCAGAAAGACTTTGAGCGCGTGAGAAGCGTAGTAGTGCACTAAAGTTACCACTCGTGAAGCAGGTACAAGGCTGGGGCTAGATAAGAGAAGGAAAAATCGCACGGGCGCCTTATCGCAACCTCTAGCTTTGTACCTGCTCCACGAGCGGTAACTTCAGTTCACTACTACGCTTCTCACCCGCTCAAAGTCTTTCTGAAAATGACTGATTTAGGGGTTTTGGAAGACGCTGAGCAAATTTCTAATTGGAACCATGTCTATTTTCATTAATTAAAAAGTTAATTAACACATTTTAATTAATTAGCTGACTGATTGTTACGATTAGCCCCCTATAATATGTCCCCCTGGCCGTATAACTCACTTGAACAAACCGTACTAGTGCATCTTTTACGGATTTTTTGTAATAAATCTGTCCGAATTAAAAATGAACACCCGGTACATATATATATATATATATATATATATATATATATATATATATATTAGAGTCTTGTTTTGAACCGCAAAAATTTACCGCACAGCGCCAAACGCACATTATCCACCAAAATCTAGTGATAACGTTCCGAACGGGATGTCAATGTTTCAGAACTAACTGTTATATTATCAAAATGCTAAAACAATTGTCTTCTGAAACTTCTGAAATTGTCAATTGTAAAATGACGGCCGAAGGAACCCTCGAATACATGGAACTGAGTGTCACCAGTTACCAAGGACGGGGCCCATTTTCCCGTTGATAATGGCAGAAAACCACTTATAACTTCTTTTGCATTATGTAACGGTTAGGTTCCTAGCATTGGCATCTGGTTCTGATTGGCAGCTCCACATTTATGCAGATAATTATAGTTTTGGCAATACGCGTTCTCCTTCTACAATAAAATAAAAATCCCACTTGATGTTTGGGAAGAGGCGCGAGTACAATTGCAGGACGACGAGTTTAACATTTTATATTCTGTGCAAGGCCGAATATCCTGAATTATATGGCATGACTTAAAGGCCCCCCAGCAAAAAAACGTAGACTCAGTAATAGAGAGGAGAGAGCAGAAATATATGAAACCATAGTCACAGGCCACTCAAGAAGCGCAAGGCTTGGTGACTCTAGAGCATATCACGAAGCAAGAAACGGGATCATAATTGACCACACCCTGCGTACCTTAGGCTTGCAGTGGCTATGTAAGAAAGGTCGTTTGTGCGGTATTGCGCAATAAAGAGTCAAATGTATTATGTACTGATTGAATTAAATCTATTTCCAGTGGTGGGTCAAACGCATACAAAAAGTACTTGAGGTATAGTACAAACTATATGAAACATTATTTATTTATTTTATTTATTTAGGAATACTGCAGGCTAATTGCGGCCCAAGCAGGATTGGGGGTTACAAAAGTGGAGTCAAAAAAGCGCAACACCAGGTAATCCGTAAAATGGGAGAGGGGAACAGGGGAAAATTATGCAAACATTGTAATAAAGCACAAAAACAAATGCGTAGAAAAAAAAATGTAATAGCTCACAACAAAGTTGGGAGGGGTGGCGGTAGGGGGGAACAGGAAAATAAAACACAATGCAAAGAGTTACACATCAAACGAACGCTTAATCGACTCCAAAACATTGTCAGATATAATTATGTGATGAGGTAGGTTGTTTCATTCTGTTATGGTTCTGGGAAAGAAGGAGTATTTAAATGCATTTGTTCGAGCGAATACTGGAGTTATTTTATGCGGATGGTCATGCCTTGTGCGCCTAGTCGAGGATGGGTGAAGAAAGGACGACGATTCAAGCCGGAGTTTTTTAAACCAGAGTTGATAAAGAAATTTTAGTCTAGCTAGCTTCCTTCGTGATTCAAGAGAGATGATGTTGTTACTTTGAATTAAGGCAGCAGGTGAGTCATGCGGGTGGTAGCGATTAAATATAAAACGAACTGCTTGCTTTTGAACATGTTCCAGTATCTTGATATCTTTTTTTGTGAATGGATCCCAGACTGTACACGCGTATTCTAACTTCATTCTTATCAATGTGTTATAGGCTAAAAGTTTCACATGAGAAGCCACGTGCTTAAGCTTGTGCCTTATCATACCTAGTTTTCGACGGGCAGCTGCACAAACGTGTTCAATGTGTGAGGACCAAGATAGGTTGCTAGAAATTGTTATACCAAGATATGTAAAGCTCATCGTCCGAGAGATGTAGTTATCACCAATAAAGTAGTCATACTGATGAGAGGACTTTTTGTTAGTGATGCGCATGTACAAGGACTTTTCTTGGTTAAGCTTCATCTCCCAACGATCGCACCAGCTAGAAACTGCATTAAGACTTTCGTTCAGAACAACTTGGTCCCTAGTAGAGTTAATATCCTTGAACAATAGACAGTCGTCCGCAAATAAACGAATACTCACGCTTTTATCTATATAAAGAGTGAGGTCATTAATAAAAATTGAAAAAAGAAGACGGCCAAGGACACTCCCTTGCGGAACACCCGAAATTACAGGAAGAGGATCAGAATGGTGACCGTATACATCGACGAATTGTTTTCGCATTTGAAGATAAGCTGAAATGCATTGAACAACTGTGCTGGGAAGGCCAATCTCATTTAGTTTGTATATAAGACCGGAACGAGGAACTCTGTCGAAGGCTTTGCTAAAATCAAGGAAGATGACATCGACTTGACCAGGCTTATCTACTATAGAAGCAAAATAATGAATAGTTGGAATGAGCTGAGTAGTAGTAGAAAGTCCCTTTCGGAACCCATGCTGAAAAGTCGAGATTATTTCATGTTTATCGAGGAAATCATTGATGTAATTAGAAATTATATGTTCCAGTAGTTTACACGAAGAGCTGGTGAGTGATACTTTAAGTAAAGTGTACTTTAAGTAAAGTGGTAAGTGCACCGGGCGCTATGTACGTGTACTCAAGTACTCTACGTGCAATGAACTTCCTAAGCACACCACAAGTACTTTTTAACACAATCTTTCATCATGTCTCTGTATCCTTTATACAGTGTCATAGAAAAACGGTATACACTGCCCCTGGGGTAATCGGGAGTGAATCGATATTTTTCGGAAATGACGGTGGATACTGGATGAAGTAATCTGGCCACATATTAGCTGTTTTACTCTCCTTGACAAACTATTTAACATGACCAACTTATAAGCCATTTGTTTTTTTGGTAAAACATCATTTCGTTTTACTAATTCAAAAAGGCGAAATTTAGAAAATGTAGATTTAAGTCAAGAGATGTAGATTCCTCGTAAAGTACCTGAAAAAATGCTTTAAATAAGGTACAAGTAGATACTCAGAGAATGTACTTAAATTAAATTGCAAGTTTTCTAAACTATTCTTGAAGTAGTACCTCAAATAAGATGTCCTTAAAGTACTTTCCAACGCTGTCTATTCTATTTGGTTCGTTTTTCAGAAAAGCGAGACTACCTTGGCATATAATTCATTCATTACGTATTATTTGACTCCTGTTTCGCGTCCGGTTCGTAAGACTACGATAACCCCACGGATCATTCAGAATACCCGTCGACTTCACAATGAGGGCGCATTACTGTCAACTTCCCCGAAAAAATCAAAGAAACCGATTACTCTAATCCAAGAAGGAAGTAAACAAATCAGTGACGTTTTTCCCTTCTCACAACGGAAACATAGTACTAAGTACTAACGTGTTCTTACGGCTTGACAATATTCAAGCTCCTTCCACTAATTGCAGCCATTTGCTATTGCGGTGCCCGACTACAATGGAGGCCCACGCGTGTATACTTGAGATCATTGCAGATTAAGTGAAACTAATCGTACTTTCCCTCGATATAAAAATTATGTATAGTAAAAACATATTATATAACCAAATATGTCATTTAAATAGAAATTCATATGAATATGATGAGATGCTCGTAGGTTATGATTGCTTAGCGTGATAGCTTTGCATTTTATTAGTGAATGCTGCAGTTCACGCCTCTTTTGAGCGTAGCGAATGCAGATTTTGTTTGCGTTTCATCTGCCAATTTAAAACAGTCGTTCTGATTATTCGTACTTTATAAGTGTTATTGCTGTGTACGCTTATTTTTCTTGAGCATGTGGGGGCTGAATAAATAATTATATTACAGGAGTTCCTTTGTCGATTTCGAATATGAAAACCAACCTGGCTATTGAAACATTTCAACACGATTATTAGTTGTGTGAAACAAAATACTTATCATATATTGTGCCCACACTTTTCCTGCAGGCTTCATATTAGCAAAGAAAGAACGCCCGCTTTTTGGAATCTGCAAAGTGCCGCTTAACATGATCGAGATTTTATAGCGTAACACCTTCCGTCTAACTAGACACAGACAAATATTTTTAACAACATTATGAACTGCCACAGGCATGACCCGCGTCACAGGTACGTTGAATTGATCGATGCCTAAACTAATTTTAAAAACTTGCAATTTTTGTAGGCCAGTACAGTAATTTAAAAATATGAAACACGTGTACTCTATGCTAACGAATGCGGAGGTCGGCACACGTAAAGAAGCTTGAAAACTGTTTGGGGATGTTTCAGAGCGCAGGTCTTAGGCGCCCGTTTCCGGTAGCCACCCAGGTAGCACGCCAGAGGAATGCCCAACTTGGGCAAAGGTCTGGCAAACATAAGGGCCCAACTTTGGCGCAGTTAGGTTTTTGCACCATGGCACTCATCAGGGCCAAAGTACGGTGCCTAACTATAGCCTTAGTTGGGCGATCCTAGGGCATGCCAAAGTTTGGCTCTTCTCTGGTACGCCAGAGGAGTGCCAAAGTTGGTGCCATACTTGAGCCATAACTGCCATAGTAAATCCTAATCTCGGAATTCGGGGCATGCCAAGGTTTGGCGTTTCTCTGGTCCGCCAGAGGAGCGCCAAAGTTGGTGCCATACTTGAGCCATAACTGCCATGGTAACTCCTAATCTGGGAATTGGGGCATGCCAAGGTTTGGCGTTTCTCTGGTCCGCCAGAGGAGCGCCAAAGTTGGTGCCATACTTCAGCCATAACTGGCAGAAGAACGCCAAATTTCGGTATTTGGGACGTGCCAAAGTTTGGCTTTTCTCGGGTTTTGGCCCAAAGATGCCAGATGAGAGAAGAACTACCAGAAAATGAAGCCTAACTTTGGCACTTGTTTGGCGATTTTGCCCCAAAAATGACAGATCTCAGCCGAACTACAAGGAAGTAAGCTAACTCTGACACATCTGTTGCAATTTTGGCCCAAAGGTGCCAGATGACTGCCGAACTATAGGAAAGTGAAGCCTAACTTTGGCACTTGTTTGGTGATTTTGGCACTAAGATGCCAGATTTGAGCTGAACTACAAGCCACTAAGCCTAACTCTGGCACATCTGTGGCGATTTTGGCCCAAAGGTGCCAGATGACAGCCGAACTATCAAAAAGTGAAGCCTAACTTTGGCATTTGTTTGGCAATTTTGGCCCAAAAATGCCAAATATCAGCCAAACTACCGGGCAGTAAGCCTAACTCTGGCATTTGTTAGGCGATTTAGGCCCAAATATGCCAGATGACAGCCGAACTACCACGCAGTGAAGCCTAAATTTGGCACTTGTTTGGCAAATTAGGGCCAAAATACCCAGACTCTTGCCAAGGAAGGTCAGGTTTGGCTCTACTTTGGCTTTTTCAGGCTTTTTATTGCCCTAAACTCCCAGACAAAAGCCACATTTTGGCCCAGAACTCGGTGCTACCTGGGCATGAGGTCACGTGACCCCCCCCCCCCTTGAGGTCACGTCCCCCCCCCCCGAGGTCACGTGACTCCTCCCCCACTACCCTTTCCTCCTCCTTCTCAAGAGCTGCGCTCTAACTCGGCGTTACAGGGCGTTGTAGACGGCTTTCACTTTTTTTTCGTTTCTTTTTTTTGTTATTATATATATCAATTTTGTTCAATCTTAGTCAACACATATAGTAAAGATTAATGGGAGCCGTTTAAAAAAAAAACAAGTTAAATACAAATAGAGCTCGTTCAATATATGTGTAAACCGATTTGATTTGCTAGATACTCTTAGAATCTTGGTGCATTCCAAACAAAGAGAGAAAAATTACGGAAATGTCCTCGTAAAACTCTTTGGCGTCTTTTTGTCAAATATACCTTCTACGTTGGGAACTTAGATAAAGCAACGCACCTCCCAGGACACCTTGAGCGATTGGGAACCCGTAGGTTCCACTTTGACATGAAGAGGTGGACCACCGGGCGCTGTAATGAAATGAAAGCTCAATTATTTTTTCAGAACAAATACAAATAGTTTATAAATTTGAAGGGTCCAAAAATTATGACGAGATTTTCCAGGGACTTATAAAGAGACACTGGAAGTATCACCCATTCGCATTTCGAAAGAGTATCAAGACATAATATACAAAAAAAAAGAGAATAGAGCATACTCTATTTGCTAAGATATTTATATAATAAGGATTTCGTATGCGTAAAATTTGTTCTCCCGAAAGGGGGCGAAATGTAGAAACAACTCTGGTAAATTCGCGGTAAATAAGTGCCCGAGTACTTTCCCCGAAATGCGTGGTTAGAAGCTGGTTTTCTGAAACTAAAAGAAAAACTCGAATAAATAATATATGTGTTATAAGATTGTGCATGCGTAACGCCGCATTCGCACTGGCGGTTGAGCCGCTTTCGTAAAGCGCTTGCAACGCGCTTGCTTAAAGTATTAGTACAATTTCATACGCTTTTGATGAAAAGAACAAGCGAATTCGCTTCGCGGTGCCGATTCAAACAAGTATGAATGCACCTTTATGCTGCATTCACACTGGCGTTCGAATCGCAACCACGAAGCGGATTCGCTCCTTTTTATAATCAGATGCGTGCGAAGTTGTATTGGGTCTTGAAGTAACCACGTTTGCAACCGCTTTGCTAATTCGATTAAACTACCAGTGTGAATGTGGCATAAGACTGTTTATTCAACAGCGGCTACGCTTTGATAGCCGCTTTTTGAATGTTCACTAAACATGTTTAGACAATCAAACTCTACTAATCTGTATCCAATGTTATGTCTCTTTTCCCATTGCTGAATATACTTCGTACGTCAAAGCTAAAAAAAATTATGTCTCGCCCCAAGTTTACGCGCAAAAAGTAAAAGTAAACTAGGCTGGAGTCAGGGTAGTTATTTTTCAGTTCGGCGCTAAATTGAACCAAGTGTTGCGTCCAATTCAATATGAACATTGAGTTGCAGAATACCAGATAATTAGAAACAAAACATTATGACAAGAGGTGTGCATTTGGGAACCAAATAAATACAATAAAAATGATTAGAATTAAAGGAAGTGTTTCACAAGAGCTAGTAACACCAGTAGTTAATATCACCGAGAGCATATGTCAGAACGTGTTTCAATTACGAACGTCAGGAGGACAAACCTTTCGAGGGTACTAATTTAGTAAGAAATTCGTACATTAAGTAAGCATTTCTTTGTTTTTAAAGTCAAGTTCTAATTGATTCTTCCCACACAATTTCCACGAGCAGCGCGGCAGTAGCGATTGATAATGTTAATCGTAAGAATTTGCTCCATAAACATATTTATTGGTATCTGTAGCTAAATAATGTAATCTATTCCATACTCACTTCGACTCTTATGACACTTCACCGGTTGTTTGTAAGTATCTAATTTGACACTAACAAGCAAAAAAAATTCACCTGGTTTAAAAATGGTGTAACAAGTAAGTGTTGAAACGGAGTACAAAAGAAGAGAAATTGCGGTAAAAGATTCACAACGGAAGTGATCAAGATTCTGCGAATAGTTTCGAAAGGTTCGATAAAAACTCTGACCCATTCTGCCCGGATACTGACCCCTGTACACCTTACCAAATTGCTAACTTTAAAGACGTTTTAATATACATGATATTCTGAGTGTAGAAACTAACTCAGCGGATAAAAAAAACCAAGAGTAAAATTTGTTGATTTGTCGAGAATGTACCTTCTTCTCTCGTTGTGACTTCCACAATATCACTCGGGGGGCTATGTCCCAAGGAATTCTCCGCCGTTACTCTGATTCTGTAGGTCGTGACTGGATGTAACTTGTGGATCGTTGCCTTGGTTTCAGTACCGGGTACAGAGAGCTGCAGGCGAGAGCTCATGGAATCCCAGCTTGCTGCGAAAATACAACCCAAATTGCACACTAAGCATGTGACATCAATAATTCAATGCGACCCACCAGAGTTAGAAGATCGAGAAATATATGCACTTTTGTAGTATCCTGACAATGTGAGAAAGGCTGCGCGTTTCAATGGGACGGACCGTCTCCAGCGCGCGCTTGTTGCCTTTCGCCGTGCTTTGACGGAGCGTGGACGCTCCAGCCTCACGAGACATAAAATAGCTATAGAAGGTAGGAAGCTCATGAGGGAGGCGAGACAACTTAAACTCCTCCGTACTGTTCTCACTCTGTCCGTCACTCTAGAGACTTCTATACCGTGTGTATCCAAGTAATGGAGACAAGAGGGATAGGTTTACTATGAGAATTAAGCTTAAAAATGTAGTCTATAATATTTAGGAACACACAACAAACTTCTTTACAATTTTGTCAAGTGCATTCAAAAATATATCACGTGTCTGCCAGGTTATGAAGGCTACTTAAAACCAGATTTATTTTTTTTACAAAAACAAATATTGTCAGTTATTAAATGAAACGATACTTATAAAGGAAATTCGTGCTGTCGCCCTCACGTCTTGAGACGCAGATCGGCCATGCTTGACAAGTAGTGGCATTTTTAAGATACAATTGATCTCGAAATAAACACTGGAGTTTGAACAGTATTATTGAATAAATCTCGCAAGCTTACTCAATTGATTTTTCAATAGGAACATTTTAAGGTTAATAATATCGGTCAACTCTGATTCACTCCAAATTTAAAAGAAAATTTATGCCGCAGATTTAAATTACAGAGCAGGAAACTGTGCATTTTATGGGTATAGCTTGGAAGCAAAATATTTCAGTAGTGGAAATGAAGATTGCGTAATGTTTTAATACATCAAAATGCGTCTAAAATAGTGAGAGCGATAACTTTTATATATATATGGGTCATTCCGCCAAGAATGCTAAAAGCGTGCAGGTTTAATATTTCAATGTTACGGGAAATACCACTTAAAATATATCGTTTTGTCTTATGAGTCGAACATTCGCTGTGGTATAATCAATCTGAACGTTCATTATCTATTTCAAAACGTTCATTGCAACCCTTTCTTGAGCTGATAAACTGCTCCTTTCTCATAACTACAAATGTTGATGGCACCCGTATATATATTTTTAAACATATTTTCATAAAAACGTGACAGGCTTCGGTGCTGTGGAGTGTATAGCAAATTTGAATATGAACATTTTTTTATAAAGCCAATAAAGTCGACAGTGGTTGTGATGTGGTTTGGTTTTTACGAGAGGTATACATTTTTAACTTTTTTGAAAAATCACAACCTTTGTTAGCTTATCAATAAATATATTTAACTAAATAAAACTCGGATGGGTACTTATCACGAGGCACCTAAAATTACTTATAGGAACTTCATAAACTGTATTGAAAGAAACTTACATGTGGAGTTTGTAAAATGAACGTGATATTTTCGTATAGGGTTGTTCCCATTGTAAGACGGTGACCAAGAGATTTCCAGGGTACGGCTTGCGACTTTCGAAATTCGTACTTCAGCAGGAGCGGAGGGTGCCTCTGTGGAAGTATCAAAAATCAGAAATATGTGTGACACTTGAGATGCGTGTTCAAATGACTAGTATGGTTCTGTGACAATATTTTCTTTAGTATATCGTTCGTTTGAATGTATTTGTTTCAGAAAAAAAAAAGGCTTAAAGGTGAATGATAGCGAAATGATCAAATGTAAGAAGCAAACATCGCGATAAAACTACTACAATATATATAGGTTAGAGTGAATAGAAGTTTCTCTCATGATATCTAAGATACGCTAAAAAAAAAAACTGATATTTTTTTAAGTCGCTGGGATGAGCAAATTTAGGTTTGTGTAACTTACAATGCCATATAAATTGATAGCCACAATGGACCTTTTTCCAGTACGCTTCTGCGCATGCGTACACTCCCGCGGTCGCCATTTTTCGCAGGACACCGGGACGCAGTGCCCTGCGACAATGGCGACACAAACATTGTCAGCATCTGTCTTCGCGCGTATTTAGTCTATTTTGACGCTTTGTTTTTTTAGTATCGGTAGTATTGGGTATAAAAAGCACTGAAAACCGATACAACGGCACGATGCCAATGTGTTTTGACGGGCGGAGGCATGTCGGGCTGCTCTTCGATTGTAGTTTGCAGACAGCTCCCAGTACGCCGCTCGTTATTCGAAAAAGGTCCATTTATTATCACTCTGAGCTCTATGTTTCTTTTTGTGGTAATGTTTAATAAATATAATGATCATAAAAGTTATTCTATTAGAGAAGCATTCAAATGAGCATTGCAAAAAAATACTGGTGTGCTGTTCCTGCGTCTGATACCAAACGAGAATATTGGATTTATATATACCTTGTACAAGTAGCTGGATATTAGTTTCGTCGGAGCCAAATGGGTTTCGAGCAATGCAGCTGTAGAGAGCTCCGTCCCGCCTTTCCGTCAACATTATTCTGAGTGATGAAGACATCTTATTTCTTGAGGCGTCTTCCGTGAGTGCGTACCTGAATTAAATTTAAAAAGGAAAATGTAGACCCCATGTTTCACCTGGAGCCTTAAAATTAGAAATATTAGTTCTGTGACAGAAGCGTCATTTAATCAAAGAGTTACGATATTTTTATTTTAATGTGAAGTATGCCTACAGCAATTTATGTTTGACTACAATAGCCTTCACATCTTCCCCGCGGCAGTGCTGCCACAGACAACCTCTGTTAACAAAATTTACGATTACATATGCGCAAGATTGCGACACAGTTCCACCAATGGTGGATTGAATCTCTTCCTCGAGTTCAGGAGATCTTCGTGGTTTGTTGGCACAGACACGACAGTTTACAAATCTAAAAAAAAAAAAAAAACTCAGTTTGTTGAATCATGGGACCAAACTGGACAATTGTCGCCATTGCGTAAGATCACACGACCAGAATATGTACCGCCAAAATACGTATCCTGTGCCAGGGGAGTCGTGGGGCAGATTCGTTATTTATTGTGTTGCACAATAATATTTTTTTGCGGTTGGCGGTTAGAAGAACATGTCAGGACGTTTAATCAAGTATACGTTTAATTATAACATTCAATCTTGCCCTTTCGGTAAGATAGCCCGGTTTATTAGACAACCGTCGGCCATATATCCATATGCTTATAACAAACCACTGGACGTGCTCAGCGCCACACCGCCATTGCCCATTCCTGGCAGCTTTAAAGCTAGGCAAGAGCAGCGCCTCTAGACCAACTCAGTTGGGAAGTATATGCGCTTGAAACGCCGACCCTTCTCGTCCACCGGCACTGTGCCACTGCAAGCCAGACTCCATTCAGTGCAGCCATTTTTCTATCTGTCGAAACACGTGAATTATTTACTTAGCTCCGTTAGTTAGTTGATGAAACAAAATAATTTTCAAGCACGGGACCGGTTCAGCAAAAGTTCGCTTTGGTGACGCAGGCGGTATATTTTTTTTTGCTCTTGTGTTCTTCTTTGGTGCGCGTAAGCAACATGACGGTGCAGCTGAAGCATCTTCTTCGATTCGGTATTAGATAATTCGTTTCAGCTTATGTGTAAACAAACGTTAGTAGATCAGTTCAGTCACCGAACTGCTCATAGACGGTGCACGCCCGAGCAGTACCCCCCTCCCCCCCCCCCCCCCCCCCCCCCCCTTCACTCACCACGACCCGCCTACCGTCATTCGGCCAGCCAAACGGCTGCTATGGTAATTGTTATACGTTTCGAAGCGCAGTGTAAAGATAGCGTTCCACCACACTCTATGGAACACACAGTTCGTAAACGAAGATCTAGATGGCGCTCTGAACGACGGGAGGTGGACTGAAGGGAGTGCGTGGGGGTACACCTTTCCGTGGGAGTTCCACAACTGAGGTAATCTAACAATGTTGGTCCAAACGCAGCCGATGCTACAAGGTAATGGAACAATCAAGCAGCGTCAATAGCACATGTAACTGAGCCTTTCTTTCATAATTGTTTCAGCCATGATAGAACAAGTAAAGAAACATGACGAACACACTGATGCTGCGCTGTTGAGGCTGTCTGATTCGTACCATAAGCTCGTAGCGTAGTACAAAGTATAGCACTCTGGATTACTGCTTCCGAAGAAAAGGTGTCGATGCGATTCGCAGTTACCTTCGTGCTCATGCACGGGTTGAAGCTAGATCTCCAAAGCATTTTCCTACGTTATTTATCCAACGGAGTTGCTGTGGTAAAGTTGGCGAAGAGCTACTTTCAATATTTTGTGCGTAACACAACACTGGACGATAGTCTGGCTGGTTTGACGACTGTTGAGCTACGAAGTGTACGGAAACCCCGCAGTGTTTTCGTGTACTTATGAAGAGGAACATTTTACTCACAAATATCAGCCCTGGTCATAGGGATTGATTTCTAGCCGCTCTAGATTTGGTTAAGCCATTTAAATTCTGTTAGATAAAGAACTATTCCTTACCATGTTTTGATACACGTATCAGGAACGGAGCTTGGTAAGATATACTGAAACATCAACGTAGTTGAACAAGCGACGTGTACATCCGAGTAATGGAGCGTAGGTTCATTATTGATGCTGTTATTTGTTCCAGTGATTGAAATACCGCCTCGTATTTTTCTTGCAGTATAAAGCATTGTTACGATACCTCGCACCCAGTTGATAAAGCCTAAACTCCAATTATATAATGATATCTAGCACAAATGGGTGGTTTGTTTATTTGTCGAATTCCTTACAGAGCTTAGGCTTAAAACCTTCTAAATGCAAAGCTACCATAAAATACAATCATTTTATTGAGGAAATGTAACAATAATTATATTTTGTCAAATAAAACGAAACAAGAAGAAGTGCGGTGCGAATTTACCATTTTTTGCAACTCATATTACAAACTGTAAAACGAAGTAGGGGAGTTAACTTTCATATGAAAAAAGGAGCAGCCAATCATGGCAAACAATTATACAATCCTAGCTAATTTAAGAAGGTCAAAATATTATTAGACGAAAACTGAAATGAGCGCAAGGAACATCGGCAAGTCAAGTGAAACGTTATGCCCATTATTCAGGCAGGCATCATTTCTTATTTTGTTAAATTGCACTTTGAGGTTCTTAATTTTCTGGGATCATTTCATGAGTCGCCATGATTGGTTGTCTCTGTTCTATGGAATCACGAACTTACAAGCATTTGTATAGTGCTGCTTCTGACAGGCATATTTTGATCCAAGCTTCAGCTCCATTTTGTGTTTAAGTTATTATGTTTTGAAAATCCCTTAGCCTTGTGAGAAGCCACATACATTGTTTATACAACGTTGTGACTAAGTACACTGCCCAACATCGAAAACCATCTAGGCGAGATCAAGCACAACGAAATGAAGTAAAACAAGTTGTGCAAACAATTCAAGGTACCTTTTCTCAGTCGTGAGATCCATCGGGTGTTTATCCTTCTCCCAGGTAATCTCAAGGTCGGGGTCTCCCTTTGCTTCACAGCGCAGCACAGCCTCTTGTCCCCTCTTCACATTGTGGCTCGAAAACTTCGTCGAGAAGCTGGGTGGAACTGGCGTGCCAGGTTACCCATGTGGACAGAGAAAGGTGTAAGGCAAGTTGGTAGGTAATTGTGTTACGAATTTGAGACGTTTTACCACCACAAACGTTTAGGGATAGTCTCCCGGGTCTCTTCATCAGTTTGTTTAACTCGTACTATGAGTATATCTAATCGTTGTTCTGAGCTTCACGTATGCGTTACAAGATCTGCTATCCGAATTTTTCTACTGGGAGCAGCTGCACATCGTGGCTGCACCGGTATACAATCGGTGTAACGAAATGTAAATTTCCCGCTAAGTTTGACAGGGAAACTAGATTTGTGTATTGGTCACTCGACATAACGTCATATGACATTATGTCATATGACATTATCATATGACATTGTCAAATGACATCGGAGCGCGGGCCGCATCTCCGATGTCTAACTGCGATTACTTGCGAAAGATCCATAGGCTCACGATGTTGTATTGCTGCCTGCTCGAGATACCAGTTGACCAGCCGGGGAGTTGTCTTTCGTAAGTTTCCCATGGCACTGCGCATCTGAATGTATGGACGGACATCCCTTGCCGGTGGAACTCTGGGAAGCCGTTGTCGGCAAGTCGCCGGACAAAGATCTGTTTTGATTATTTATGCTTATGACACTAACTAATTTGCTGTTACTAGCTATATAGACAGACGTGCTGTGCGTGAAAATATCAGTTGCGCTGTGAAACCAAATGAATGTGCACTGAAGCATACTTATCACGGCATTCATAATTTCCGCTGACTATTTTCGTATTGACAACAAACGTGTAGTCTGCTTTACAGCTTCATAAAGATGCAGGATTCGGGCTACTAAAGCAGGAGACACAAGCACAGTCAAACAACCACCGCGTCGATCGCAGTATGCGCCGGGCGTTCCCCAAGTGTACGAGTATATATGTCTCGCGCCTGTTGAAGCAAGGCGCGAAGACTCAGCTATTTTAGGAAAAATAAATATTAACTTGGACTGTTTATACGCCAGACCTACGAAGAGCATCTGGCCCGCCCCAGTGGAGGGCTGATGGTTAAATTTGCACCACCTCGGGATGTTGTGACGTGTAACCGAAAGCTCAGATACACGGCGCTTCACGGCAATAAGCCCGCGTCAACTTACAGTGATCTCCGTCGACATTACAGCCCGCCAACTGGGTATGCGCAGGTTGAGCTATACTCCAAAGCAATTTGTGGTACTAGAAACAAAAAAGAAGATAGGAGTGCGGTACACAACTTTGATCGGCACTGAAACCTCGGAAGCGCGCGGGCGCGCACAGTCGGCTTCATTGACACTAAAGTTATCACCGTGTTACGAGCTTACGATGTATCAATAGCGACTTTCTTCGCGCGGTGTCCAGACAATATGGATGGTCTTTTCATGTCGAAAGCTTTGCTCTCTCCAATCTCTCGGTGACACATTACTGTGGCGTGTAGTGGAAACGATAATTTAATCGTCACCTTACACAGCAGAGCTCCGTGGGCTGTGCGATGGTTGTTTTAACAAACCACTATTGCATCAATGGTTTTGTGAGGACAAGCGAATGTACTACGCTGTTAACTCTGCTACAGTTCATTTGTTTCTTCAGATATTGACTGTGGCACGCTGCTGCATATACATGTGTTTCTTAGTATCACTCAGCTTCTACAATTGCCTCCGAAATATGCTTTTGAGAAAACTTACTTTATCGGTAACAAGCGAAAGCTGGGGCCGGAGTGGTGCAGACGTCGTTGGATGTTGTAGCCAACTACATTGTCCAAAATGGATGAGCAGACGACATTGCGCTTTGCTCTACGTTCGCCCGCCGTCGCATAGAGGATCCTGTGATCTTTCGTACCACGTGAATCGACATGACGTGGACATGACTCTGACGACAAGAGACCAATGTTGCCTGTCGCAACCAAAGTTTCTGTTTCGGTATCTGCTGATACTTAACTAAGATTACATCAATAATATTCGACATCTCGCGAATCCGAACATGTAGGGCTGTTTAGTTGCATTTTGGGAAATGGAATCACATGTTAGCCTAACATGTTTTGACTTGACACAGAGTTTCCCTTTAAAGGGAACCCCCCCCCCCCCCAATTTTTAATATTTGTTTTTTGTAAGGCGATTTATAAATGTGTTGGAAGACTACCCAATCATTATTTTGCTACTGCGTTGCGTATATTTTTAAGACAGTAAAAATACGCAACCACTTGAAACCGAAACTGAAACTGGACGGGAGGACAAAGAAGTCTACAGAGGAGAAAGTTACCGGAAGTCACGTGACTGTGCTTCTTTTTCTTTTTCAATCATCCTATTTGCAGCTTCTTGGAGGCTATAAACAATGGGTATCATATTTTTTTGTCAATTGTAGTATTGAGTGTGTGCCTTCGATGACCACATCACTGTCATTATCTTCGGTGGTTTTGTCTAAACCATAGCAAACGGTAAGTGACTACGGAGAAGAGAATGAGCGCGACTCAAACCGGCCAGTTCTCGATCGGCTATTTTCGGATAGAAAGATAACGAACTTCAAGCCACAAATTGTATTCTGGGTAGCTGGGCTCCCATATGTCCTGTCCAAATAAAAACCTTGGCCACTATAAATTCCCGTTTAGTGTCCCTATATCCGGCCTCTCGAAATCCCAAGCAACTAGCCAAAGAACGTTTCAGGTTAATATAAGGTGTTACCTATCCCGGAGATCTCGTTTGAAAATCAGACTCGAAAATCGGCGCCTGCACACAGCGATGTCGAATTTTTGTTTTCGGTGTACTTTAGTGGTGGATATGTTCTTGTAAAGTTTCAAGGCGTAGCCACGTACCTCTAAAAACATGAGGACAACGCACTTTCCGCGATCACAGGCATGCGACGACGCAGAGGACCAAGTTATCAATAATGATGATGATGTTGTTGATGATGCTGTTCTTTCTCTTTTGAACATTCAGACACGAGCTGAGTTTGTGTACCATCCTGGGATCTAGTGAATTATAATGTCCCCCGAGGCGAACCTTTTTCCACCCTTCCACTAGGCTCTTTTTTTATGTGGCTTTTGCAGTAGGCATGTGCAGGGAGGTGCTCATTGTTCTATTTACTGATATGGGCGAGAAGCAGACGACGCAATCAATTGAAAGCTGACGACGCCATCGTTTGCACTTTGTTCGCATCGAGCGATGGCGCCACAAGCACAAGCCCTCTCTAGCTAGGTCTTCTACGTCGGCTTCAGTCTTTGGTCGTAGCAAGAGTGTTGGTCTCCTTTTTCATAGAAAAGGAGCTACGCCTTAATATTTAACAAGATGAATTGAAATACTAAAGTACACATTTGATTAATATTTGAAGTCGACAATTTCAATCTCCGATGTTTGTAGCCGACTTAATAACAAGCCTAAATATTGAAAACACCCTATACATAAATACTATTCATAGCAAATAAACGTTTAGAAAACGTAAATTCACTGAACGGTGGTGTAAAAGTCTTTGAAGTCGGTACATAAAAAACGCACCGTGATGTCCCCGCTAACCAATTGTCAGTTTTTTTTTTCTAATTTTAGCGAATGAGAAGCCCGAGCGCTATTGGGTCCCAGAGAAGTCTAAGCGGCCAATGAAGTACCCGCCTTTTTTCACTGAAACGGCATTACAATTCAACCATGTTGATCGTCTTTCTCATTTACTTAATTGAATGAAGAAACCGAATGCCTGATTTTCGGTGAGTACCATGGCTCAATCCACGCGCATGGATTTCTGAGAGTAAGAAACGCTTTACTACTCGGGAGAAAATCATTGCTATAATTTATAATGATAAAAAAAGGACCGAAACATGTACTGTATTATATTCAACGGTGGGCGCAGCGGCATTTCTTTTTTAAGCTAGCTCCAGACATAATAACGCTGATCGAAATTGTTAGTCAGGATTATCACCTCATGCATGAGGCAACAACTGCCTCATTCGAGAGTGGTCAAAGGGGTTCCCTTCAAAATGTTAACACTAGTTCTTTGATTTTATTTAAAAACCGGCATTTGACTTCCACTCATCTAAACATAAACTATGTTTAATGCTTTGGATTGATAGGGCCAACTCTAAGAGCTTTCTTGTCCACGTCTTGGATGAAGCCTCGATGACGTGAAGCTTTCAAGTGATATTTTGACGTCATGTGACATCATGATGGGACATTGACAAGCCACATCGGAGACACCATGACGTCACGTTACACCGTGACGTTATGTCAGGCGGCTACCTGACTTTCCGAGACGCGACAAAGCAACGTGACGTCAAATCACGTGACGAAACGTGAGACTGGCACGTCACGCGGCACCATGACGTCACACAGCACATAGAAACGCTAAGTATTTAGAACGCATTTCAGATATATAAAAAGCTGGAAGTTTTTCTTTGTTTCAACACGAGGTCTTATTATTTTTTCTACGATTGTGTAGCTCACCATTAACGGAGAGGGCTATAACCCTACTGAGTCCAACGCCAATGCCGTTGTGAGCCTCGCACAGGTAGTACCCTCCATCGCCGAGTTCGGTGTCTTGTATGACGAGGCTTCCGTTGCTGAGTATTTGAACTCTGTAGCTGCTTGATACCAGATCGAAGTTTCTCGGTTCGGCACCTGGAATCGAATGCACCTGCGTTAGAAACTGCGGCATTTCCGAAATCTGAACTTTGTTAATTTGCTTATGAGCAGGACATATCCTGTAAAAACGACTAGCCACTTAAGCGCTTTTGTAAAGTGGACTGCATCGACGATTTCGAAAAATACACAAAATGAAGACAAGGACAAGTCACATGTGACTAACAACTGTGATTTAATGAAGCATGTAATATTTTTTTGTATAAGCCCATGAATGATTTATCTTCCCGTCACCCAAGCATCCTCACCTTTCGAATCACCGAGGTGTCTTAGATCGTAAATTCACTTTCGCATTTGTAAAAAGGTATATTCCGTTGGGTCACTTCAACACTAATACATTTGATGTACTCGTCTAGTACATATATGAATAGTATACCTAATTAAAGCGCACTTGCCTGTCAGCGGCAAATTTGTCTTTTTTTTACCTTGGTTAGTTCGTCTGAGAAGATGAAGTGGTCCACTTTAACAAAAGCAATAAACCAATTACAGCTAAACAAGTGTAGCAAACCAGAGATGAGGTCTGTCGGTGTTCTCCGAGAGAAAAGTGGGTAAGTATAAATTATTTGCGGGGATCTATTATTAGTGTAAATTGGTTGCCCTTCCTGCTTGTACTATGCTGAAACTGCTGGACAAGTTGGGTAAACACAGCAAACACAGCGCTTTGGACAAGGACAAGGAGGATTGCAAAAGCTACTGGCAATTTTATTGCACATTTATAGTTGTGTTTGTAAGTGGCTTCCGTTGCACTTTTGTTACCATCTTGATTCCCTTTGGAATGCGAAGGACATACATCTCAAAGGCATTTGTCTCGGAGTACTCTTTCTTTGAAATTCCGGATATACAGATTTATAGAGAGAAAATGTCTCCTCTCGTTTTTGCATTAATGATTTTTAATTGTTGGTTGCCAGCGCCGAGGTTTAGGAAAGAGTGACCTAGAGGGTAGTTTGAATACACATGCAAGGAAGCTTATATAATGCTAATACATTAGTCGCATATTAAGGAACCTTACTGGAATTGCGCTTTTAGCTGTGGCCTTGATCTTCGGAGTTTATTTAGGAAGAAATGCAGATAACACTTTTCTGAGTTTATGTTCTGTCGCCCTATTAGGCATTTTCAAGAACTCATTACCCTTCTACGTATTTTTTTAAAGCCAGTATGAATCCAAGTATTTTTTTTTTTCATATTATTTATGGATATGATAGTTAGGAATAAAAGTATACGTGCGCAAAAATTCTATATCAAACACATACAGTTATTTTAATTGTGATCATTATTTACAAATCTGTTCAATCCTAGCTGCCACCAGTGTAAAAACACTGCCTCCTCCTCCTTTCAAAAGTTTTTACTGTATAGCCGATAGTCGAAACGAAATAGCGACTGCAACACACGGCTACCTAGAATGGTTTTTCTCATTATCCAGAAATATAACAACAATGACTAAATGTCCTAATATGATGCTGTCTTTGCTAATTATTCATATTTTAAAAAGAGGTAGTGATGGTCACAAAGATTCACCACTGCCCTAGTGTCCTCTTCATAGTAACGATATTCGCCATAGTGTATAAAGTTGGTCGAGTCGGTGGTACATAACAATAAAAAAAAAACACTGCCAAACAACGAAGGTGGAGAAGATGAAGTACACTCACGAAGCGCTGAATGATGGTGATGATGATGAGAACCCAACCGAAGTTGGGTTGAGTGTTTTATTTTCTTTTTTTTTCAGAAAATGGACTGTTTTTGCTGGCAGGATGCCTGCATGTCACGAAGCGCTGAATTTCGAATGATTTATTTTATTTCAGAAGTACACACACGAAGCGTTGACTTTCAACTGATATTTTTGACAGGTGCGTTTATAACCCCGTATTACATAAAACGAAAATATTAGGACGTGACAGCCAACGAATTAAAAAAAAAAAAAGTTAGTAGTTTTTTTTTTCATTAAGAAGAACAAACAAAGATGTGTCAGTTTCGCGTCGATTGCATTGTTTAACAAAGAGTTAGCGTCCTTTTATAGACCTTTTCTGTTTCCTGTCGTTCTCAGTCACGTGGGTTCCGTATCTGGTATGCGGGGCGAAAAAATAATAAAACGTTTGAACCTGGAATATGCGAGAAAATATAGCTGAGGCAAATCAGGAATGTGTGACAATCACGCATTTTTCGTAAACACCTTCTAGCTTCGGGGAGAGATCAAAAAGATGTTTTACCGCATACCAGAAGTGACGATATTCAAGATGGCTGCGCGCTTGTGGAAAAGGTGTATAGGTACTGCGCGTGTCGGGGTCGGATGACTTGATATATTTATGGTTCGCGATTCACGTCAACTTGCTTTTCTAAAATAAATCATTTAAGAGTCAGCGCTTTTTGTGCGTACTTTATCTTCTCGTCCTTCGTTTTTGGGCGATATTTAGCTTTAACATTAATTATCCTGGGCTTTTTAACAGCGTGATCTCAAAAATAGCGACCTTTTGTTATATACTTAACTGGAAACCCTTAATAGGGTAAGGCAGAATACGTTTTCTGGCTCCCCCTTCCGCTCAAAATGTGTGATGTTGAAACGTTCATTCACCAGTTCACCATATAGTATTGGCTTTTGACCCTTCATCCCAAGTGACCGTAACCTTTGACCTAAAGCAAGGTAATTTTAAATTTAAATTTGTAAACCGATGCCTGCTGTCCTTACGTGAGCAGTGTAACGTATTCGCAGACAAGGGTCATCATCTAAGGAAAACTATATTTGCGTGTAACACTCAGCTGCATTGTCCTTGCCATAGAGAACCAAACTTTTATTTTACAAAATCACGAACCATGTTTTCAGAAAGTTTTTTACAAGTTTACGTAGCGACCTATGAAGGAGAAAGTTTGGAAAGAAATATTCTATTAGTTTGGATGCTCTCACGAGGCTTAGCGGCTAAAATCAGCCTCTTCTTCTCTTCTGTTGACCCTTCCTTCTCACTCATGCTGCCCGACTGATTTGTGCGGATTAGTACGTGTAGACAATAAGCACATAACAAATCGTAGGAATTCGAACAAAAGCCAAAAATAAATATTGAGGGAGAAAAACAATTTAGGCTCGGTTTTATTATGGTACACTTGACTGAGACCTTGACAGTAAACAATCGATATTAACACAAAACGCAATTTTAGGTGAAATAATCACACACAGTGCACCAAACCTATAGAGCCACCGAACTATTTTATTGAGTTCCCATTTCATAAACTTATACGCGCAGCAACATCACTGTAAAGCTGCGTAAAAGCGACCATAATATAACGCCTTATTCAGTATGAAGTTTGCAAATGGTACTAGGGAAAAAACATCAGTTTTGAAGTATTCCTACAGAACGTTAGCGTCCACTTTCTATTCAAAAACTCAACAACCCTAATTGTATACGTATGTTGAAAGAAAGCTGCTGCAAGCATAAATAAAGGCTGAGCGAATCATAAGTAGAGAAAATGGAAGCCACAAATCATTAGGCACTATTAACGCGCCGCTTTTACCAATATATTGTAAAGAGTATTAAACCGAAAAAAAAAGCGGGAAAAACACTAAAATTCACATCTGCCCGAATAAAATATATACGTTTAGCAGAGCAGATGTTTATCAACACAAATTGTAAAAAAAAAAAAAGAAACCCCAAATGTTAGTTTGATGTTTAGAGCTCTAAGCCTATCCGTCAAAGTAACTGTCCACAAAAAATGAAGCTTCCCGGAAATGTTTACTGGGCATTTGCGATATCAGTATGAACGGAAATGGGCCCATTCCCTCGAGCGGTGTTGAAATGAAGCAACAGCGAAGCACTCTCGTTTCCCAGTGACATCGTTGAAGGACAGAAATTGGGCCTATGTGAAAATCACATTACAGCGCGCATCAGTGCAACATATATGATAGATTTTCACTCATTAATTTAACATTTGCGCCAGCGAAAGTAGCACTGAGCCAAATTATGTTTACGTTTGTCAATTTTGGGCCATAGAAGGCCGAAATAAGTCGAGGTATAACCCAAATTTGTATTAAACCAGAGTCCGTGTAAGTTACTCCTAAATTGCCAAACAAGTGCCAGCGTATATCAGGAACCGTATTTAACTGCCAGCAACCATATTTAACTACATGGGTTCTCCGGTTGTCACTTAGATTTACTGGGCCGTCTGCGCAAGAGAAAATGCCAGAATTATACTTGAGGGATGATTCGTTCGATTTTCTCTCGCAATTTTGTGCACTTTGCCTTGTTTATGGCGAAGTAGAAAACAATCAGGACATTTGCAGTTCTCTGGACAGGTAGGCACAAAATAAAGTGCCTTGGCACCGGACGTGTAGGTAATCATTACGAGTGATAAAATAACTAAGTAATAGACTTTTTAAGCAATTTTGTAATAATTTACATTTACTCTTGGGAACTAATGACAAAAGTAAAATGATCACTTTTGGAAGTATTACAATTACTTATAGCTGATATCATTTTCCCCTCCCCTTCCTAATAGCGCCCTCTATTTTTAAAGGTGCCCTATTATGGAATCTTCGAACGAAGTCTTCGACAGGAGGATGGATTACCGATATTGGCGTTTTAAGAACATAACTAGCTTACAGTTCGGTCATTCTAGTCCGAAAATAAACAGATTAAAATCACGTTTTCAAACCGGAAAAATATTTCTTTTTTTTTTTTAAATAGTCGGAAAAGTAACGGTTACGCTTTCAAGCAACTGTTATTTACTTCATTTTTCAAGTAATCAAGTAATCTAATAGAATACTTTTTAATCGAGACAAATATTGTCACGAAGGACAACTGATAAGTCGACGAATGACTTACTCGTGGGGCAGCATCGCGTCGAGCATAGTCGTTACCTCCCGGCAATGCCCCAGCTGGAAAGGTGTAACTCCAGTGGTCTCTTAAAACGCAGTGTTGTAGACAAACGTGACGTACGATAAAATTTAATCCCACGTTTTGGGCTCTACGTCAACAAACATCGAGATCATGTCAGTGATGGTATTCTTTATCTGCTTCGTGAGCCCATTGGTCTCTGGGTGGTACGCAGTTGCTCGACGGTGGTTCTTGTGGATGAGTTGGAGAATTTCTTGCGTCAGTTGGGCAAAGAACGACGACCTTCGATCCTCCAGGCACATTGTTGACCGTGCCGGAAGACCATGGATTCAACGAAGAACTTTTCCACTTCAACAGGAGTTCTCGACAGAAGGGGTTTCGTCTTGGCGTACCGTGTGATATAATCAGTTGTGACAATTCTCCAGCGGATTCCATTCGTCAAAGGTGGGAAGGGACCAATCCAATCCATTCCCATCTGGCGGAAGCACGCAGTTAGGAGATCAATCGGTTGCAAGAAACCTGCTGTCTGCGTCGGTAATTTATTGCGTCGTCGACACTCGTGGCGCGATCGGACGTAGAGATGGTCCGTCTTTGGGAGCTAGGGATAGTATTACTTTTCGCGAATCCTTGCAAGCGTTCTTCTGTATCGAGGTGTCCAGCCGTCGGCTGTACCCAAATGTCAAGCCGTAGGGTCATCATGACACACTTAGGAACACTACCGCGCGTACACTTGTGGGGAAAACCAACAGACCCGTAGAGTGGTTTGCGCCGAAGTTTATTTGTTGAGTACACATTGACAAACGACAAAGGTTGTCAGGCGAATGCAGCTCCTGCGAATACTCGTGGAGCTGCATTCTCTTGTCCCTCCAGGCGCTCGATGAGCGCGCGTAGCTCAGAATAGCTCCATTGGAGTGCTGCTATGTAGCTAATGTTCACTGCGCCAACAAAACGTTGTCGACGCCGTCGTTGTCGTCAGTGCGCAAGGATGCCAACTGGACAGGCTCCCTCCATAAACAGTCGGCGTCACCGTGCTTGCGGCCGAACTTGCAGACCACAGTCATGAAAAATTATTGGAGTCGGAGACTCCACCGTGTGAGACGCCCTGATGGATCCTTCTAGTGGTGGTATGTAACCACGGGTAAAGAATTTCCGGTAAGGTATGGACGAAACTTTGTTATCGCCTAGTCGAGTGCGAGGATTTCCTTCTCCGTCGTGGAATAATTTCTTTCCACCTTTGACAGCGTCCGACTTGCGTAGGCGATTACCCGCTCTGAACCCTCTCGTCGGTGGACGAGTACCGCACCTAGTTCTGCGTTACTGGGGCCCGTGGGAATCTTTGTTTCCGCATGCTGCTCGAAGGGGCCGAGGCCTAGATGTGTCTGGAGGCGTCTCTTGTCCTCGTCAAAGTGTGCTGCTCCTCTTCCTCCTACTGAAGCTTCACGGCATCATTTGTGAGGTGTATTGGGGGAGCCGAAATTCTGTCGAAATATCGAATGAAGGTTGGATACTAGGTGCAAATACCAAGACATTTCTGAACTGCTTTCTTATCTGATACGCGGGGAAATTTGGCTACGGCGGATGTTTTCGCAGGATAAGGGCGTAACATTTGCTGCTAAAAACGTGACCCAGTAAGTTCAATTCACCGCAAGCAAACCGACGTTTCGTCAGCCTCAGCGTGAGTCCAGCCGTCTTGATGGCCTGCAGCACAGCTCGAAGTAATCTCAGGTGTTCGTCGAAATCTCGAGAAAATACTACAATATTGTTGAGGAAGACGAGGCAGCTCTGCCATTTCATGTGAGCCAGCACCATCTCCAAGACACACTGGAAGACTGCTGGTGCAGTGAAAAGTTCGAAAGACATGACTTTAAGCTCGTACAGCCCATCGGGCGTGATGAAGGCAGTTGTCTCACAGTCCCGTTTATCGACTTCGATCTGACAGTACCGTCTCTTCAAGTCCAGCGACAAAAGTAGTGATCGTCGATGCGGGGAAGCGGATAGGCGCCCTTTTTTGTTACCGCGTTTAGTCGACGCTAGTCTACGCAGAATCTCAAAGTCACGTTATTCTTCTTTACCAGGACAATAAGGGAGGTTCACGGACTGCTTGACGGCTGGATGATTTCATCATCGAGCATTTCTTGAACTTGTTCTTGCATGACGTTGCTCTATTTCATGGAAAAACGGTAAAGCGACTGGTAGACTGGGTGCGCATCGTGGTCGGTAACGAGCGATGTTTCGCAAGCGCTATTTGGCGCACGTACCGCCGCAAAATAGTCCTTGAATTCGGCAAAAAGCTCAATAACTTGCTATTGTTTTGGAGCTGAAAACTCGGAACTTACATCGAATTGAGAGAGGGCGGTGTGCTCTTGAGCTGCATTGGCGAGAATTCCTTCAAGATTGCAGTGATTGCGGCTGGGTACCAGAGGTGTTTAATGTGGCCGACAGTGGTTCTCATAGGAAGTTGTTGAGCCTCCTGTCGGAAGCTCCTCACAAGCTCCATGGTACGTCGATTATCAAGCTCTGTCATACCCCTGAGAACGCTGATTCCTTTCCCCAAGAGAAGTTGAACGCTGCATTTTAGCAGAGCTTCGCCGTAAGTGATTTCATCACTCTCGACGGGTACAAAAGTACCCGACCGTGACGGAAGGTTCACGTGGTCGGCGAGGACCCAGATTGCGGCTGATATCCCGTCGGGTTTCTCCGGTGGAGATACAGGCCTTCACCGCGTCACCTGGTTTGTTCCAAGTTAATAATGGCACCACATTCGCACAAGAAATCTATTACCAGAATAACGTCAATCGCGCAGTCCTGTAGATCGACTAACTTCTCCGGGAGGATTTCACGGCGAATCTCGACGCGAGTGGTGCTCCTTCCCGCGCGTGTGATGAGGTACCCTCGGGGGGTTCGTATCTGCGGGACATCCCACGGGGTCATAATTTTTCGAAGGCGGCGAGAGAGCGCTTCACCGAGAACCGAGTAGGTTCCTCCGGCGTTGATGATCGCCGTCGATTCGTGGCCGTCAATAACTACGTTGAGGTTGTTCGGCACCGTTGAAGAAGCGCTCTTTTGTGGCGTCTGGTCGTTAGAATGGGCGCCCTTTGACGATTTTGGAGGATCTTTAATTCGGTGAACGGCGACTCCACCTCCTTGGGTTTCCTTGCTTAGTTTTCCCGGCGAGACATGGGGGAGGGGGGGGGGGGGGGGGGGGGTGAGGCTTGGTTGGCGAGACCGATGAAAAGTCAACATGGACGTTGTGGGGACGAACAACAGGATCCTTAGGGTTCAGCCGGCATCGGAGACGGCAATCGGCGCAGGTACTCCTTGGTGCCTCGAGGCCGTTCTCCGCTCTTTGGGCGGGGGGTGTTCGGTGCGAACCTACGGAGCCCGAGCTGCCAGTAGGTGCATCGCCGGTACACATGGTCAGCTTCCCCGCAATGGTTGTACAGCGGGCGTCGGTGGGCCGTCCTTCAGACGTCCGTCTTCCTTGGCGAAGGTTGATCTGGGCGGACATAGTGCTCTCGGGAAGTGGCACGTCAGTGGGAGACTCCGGCTGAAAAGCTCGCTGTACTTCTTCTCGAAGGACTTCGGCAATCGAGAGCAAAGCAGCGCACTTTGGAGCTGGCAGTAGCTTCTTAAGCTCGTCCCGGACAACGTCGCGGATGATCTAACGCAGGGTTTCAACACCGACACCGTCGCCATCGAAGCGATATGTTGAGGAGAGTGAAACAGTCAAAACACGGGCGACTCTGATAACTTCCACCCCCGGCCGACAGCGCTCACTCGATGCTGGTAGCCTCGATCACAGATTCTTCAACGGTTGTCGGGAGGTTGTGAACAAGTACGCCAAAAATCTCGCTCTTCAAGCGTCTTATGAGAAAACGCAACTTTCACTTCGATGGCTTGCGGGTCGACGCGTGCACCTGGGCGTAGCACATATTAAACGAAGCAGGAAATGCTTTCGTTTTTTCGTTGGGGGCCTGAATCCGTGCTTGAAGCAGATCCTCTGGCTGCCGCAGTCGGTATTGACTTGTTCTTGTAAAGATCTGCTTCAACTCGACTACGCAGATGTCCCACGACGTAAGCGAAGCCTTGTGGTTCAAGAACCAGTGCCTTGCAGTATCCTCCAACGAAAATTTCAGGTTCTGAAGATACTGCTCAGCAGTCTATCTGTTGTGGCGTGCCACGCGCTCGTGGTTTTCGATCCAGTCCTCGTCGTCGACGTGCATCTCGTCGTGGAAGGGTGTCGGCATACGAGGGGCAGCGTACAGGTGAAGGATTGAAGGGGCGGCAGGATTCTACTGGGACTTATTCATCGTTTTTATCTTCGACTTTTCGGATAGAAGGCCAAAAAACAAAGGGATTGGCCTTGGGTACGGCGGCTGGCCAGCGTTCCGGGTTTGTCAACGGGGATTAGCTTTCCGGGACTTGAAAAAAATAGAGCCCGACAGATATTCTGAGGTGTGCGTTTCACGGGCATAGATAGAATGCGGTACCCAGCATCTCTACCGAATTGCCATGACTGACAATTGGTGAGGAGACGAATGACGTAAGGAACTAAACGTTTAAAACGGCGAACTTGCACACAAAACATAATAGAAGGATGCTAGCCTCGCAGGCGTCAATGACGGCTTAACAACAAGATCGAGCGCTAGGAAGAGACTGACTATAGGCAAGGTCCTTCTGGCCTCGTTCTCTTTTACACTCACGGGAACATAATCACAAAACTTCTAGGTGCACGGAGAAGCGTTTCTTTTCGGTCATGCATGCGCCAATATTGAAATCGATCACTTCGTCTTGGCGGAAAACAGTAATAGGCGCAGATTGATCCCTGTAGGATCGCCAAACTAGGCCCAAGTTAGATTTTTGTCTCGAGTTTTGCATGGAAAGTAATCTAGATATTGCCGCGTGCCTGATCGAGAATATACGCGTATTCGTTCATCTAGAATATGCGCGTACACTGCTACTCCGAGCGTAAAGGATAAGGAGACCAAAATTACCTTGCCTAGTCACTCTCGCCTTAGCTCTTCCCCAAACATTCTAGGTTGCATATTCAAGATGAACGAAGAAGCGTATCGCGAGATAAAAACAGTCAATGAATCGGTAATACGGCGCTCGGCTCTTTATCAGTTATGATCGTCATCTTGAATATTCGACCTAGAATGTTCGGGAAAGCGCTAGGGCGTGACTGACTAGACTAACGTCACTGGATCCTGGGAAAGTAGCGCCATTGCCTTCCCTACCTTCTAGCCGGACACAAACAGGTATTTCCATACAGAAAACCAAAACCTCGCAAGGCGATTGGCTAGTCTTTCTACGTTGCCATGGAAATCGCCATCTCTTTTCATTCAAATCTTCGAAGCTTCCAGAGGTAGTCTTGGCACGACTGGTTCTAAACCAGTCGTCCCAAGATCGCCATGGAGCATCATCATACTGGAAACGTTCCTCGCCAATATAAGCGTTTTCGACACTGTGTATGCAATGAATTTATCAATCATGGCTATCCCCACGGATCTCGTACAATTATATTGCTCTTCCTGCGTATCTCAAAACAGTAAAATTATAATTCAGTGCCTCCAAGCACCGACGTAGCATGTGGTGGTGGTACGAAGATGTACAGTCTGGAGCAAAAGTTTGCGGGAGCACGGGAGCGCGTGCCGAAATGCATCGCCGCGCCGTCCGACGGCGCGCCGCCGCATTAGGGAGCCGCGCTTTGCGCATGCGCGCCTTTCGTGCTCGCTATCATGTCTCTTTCGCCCGTTTTTTTCCGACGCACTCCTGATAACAGAAATCGGCGCCAGGGGCGCAAGTTAGCGCTTCGCTGGCTGTCATGCTGCGCGTCTGCTTCAGACGCCTCAGCCGCCGCGTGAGTAATTATAGGTGCTCCGTCACTCAGCGCGGCTGCTGAGTCAGCAGAAGAGGACGCGAGGCATGACAGTCAGCGAAACGGCAACTTGCGCCCCTGGCGCCGACTCCGGTTATCAGGAGTGAGTTGGACAGAAACGAGCGAAAGAGACATGACTGCCAGCACAAAGGACGCGCATGCGCAAAGCGCGGCTTTTTAATGCGGCGGCGCGCCGTTGCACGGCGCAGCGATGCATTTCGGCACGCGCTCCCGTGCCCCGCAAACTTTTGCTCCCGACTGTACGCTCGTTTCGCCGGTGTGTGGAGAGCAAACTCTTGGTATAGAGGAAACGTCTCCATAAAGATACCCGTCACCAGCGCGTTCAGATCGGCTCACCAACGACGGATGGGACAAGAAGAAATTGCTCATTTCACGGACCAAAATGCCGACCCTACGGAGATCTTGGCGCTACTTTCCCAGCATCCAGGAATTTAAGAATAATCAAGGTCCTACTGGCCTCCTTATTGTTTACGTTCGCGGTTAGAGTGTACGCGAATCTTCTAGATGAACGGTAAACGGAGTGCAATATTGTTACGAATGACAACTATTGAGGCGAGGAATGAACGGACGTAAATTAAGCCGTCGCAGGCGTCGAGGGCGGAGTATTAGCGGGCTCGAGCACTCAGGCGACACTGACTCTGGAAGGCGAGGCACAGCTTCTTTTAAATCTTCACAGGAAGTCTAGAAAAATGAACCACAAGTGTTCTGGAACTTTACATTGTGAGTATGACCAAGCTACTTTATTTTCAAACATTCGATGACAGGGATCGAGCCCCGGCTACCTGCAGCATATATTGCGTCAATGATACTCTTTTTATTAACAGGTGTTATTGCAGCAGAAAGTTTCGAGGCCGTCGGCCCAATCACAGACGTCAGCTGCATAACATGATGGTGTGAGGTTCCACTCTGATCGAAACAAAAAAAAAAATGCGGCGATACGTTAAGTGTTTTGTTCGCATGTCAGTGTTTATATTCCTAATTAAGTTGGCCGCACTCTTACTATAATTACTGTTTCAAATTGACATACACTGATTAACACCGAAAGGTAATCCCCCAGGCAAGTTCATTGAAACCCGAGAAAACTTCAAAATCCCCGAAGTAGAGATATCCCTCAATGAGCAACAGAAAATTCCACAACGGAAAATGATAGGTAATATTTTATTTAAAGATTCCTCTCCTCCCCCCCCCCCCCCTCCAAAAAAAAAAAGAGAAAAGTCAACAAGCCTGCTTCTTTATTCGGGAACTTAAACTCTTATCGCGTTTTTATCGTATGCAGAGTGCTTTTCAAAACGTGGGTCAAGTGTTTTCTGGGAAAGGTATGTACGCGTCGCACAAGAAGAGGGTTAATGTCGAATGCGCCCAGAAATTCAATGAGCGGAGGAGACAAGAGCTCGCGAGGACTTCAGAACGCCAAGCTGTGGTTGGATTGATTAGTGGGTAGCCCTAAAGCTTACTGGCTTTGTCTCCCCTGCCAAAGCCTCCTCTATAGTGACGAAGCCTGGCAGGTCGACACGAGAAGCGGTCGCCGAAATTGAAACGGTAGAGCGGCAAACAATGGACGAGAGGTGAGCACGCATTCGTTTTCCCCGCGCCGCCACGCCGCTATTCGCCGAGATGCATCACGTGAGGAGCAAAGCATCATGCGCCGTGCAAGAAAGCCACCTTTACGGTCGCTCCGCCGACGTTGCTCGCGCCCCGGCGTATGTTCCACTGCTTTCGCCTCCTTCTCCTCCTCTCCTGTTTTCCATGCGCGGCGGCGCGCGCGGCGCCGCTACTCGCCAAATTTAGTCACGTGAGGAGCAAAGCATCCAGGGAGTGCAGGAAAGCCGGCGCTACGGCCGCCCGCCGAGGCTGAATGCGCAACTCTGCTACCGTAGGTAGCTATAGACCTTTCCAATGTTTACAAAATCACAGTCCAGCGTGCGACCTTCACAGCCCAGCACGTGCGTGTTCGTCGCTTCGGAAAGCAAGCAAAGCACGCGCCATACGCACGAACGCTCAAAATGGCACCGGCCACAAGCTCGTTTTTGGAAAGGTCTATATACAGGAACTCTAGGTGAGCCCTGTGACGGGCACACCGCTGCGGCGAGACGCCGAAACACACTTCTCCCGACCGATGGAATGCCCGCTCGTGCTCCTCGCGTTCCTAGCGCTACCGCTTCTTTTCTCGTGGGGTTTGAAAACCATGTTTCGGGTCCTCGCCGCTGCAAAAGCTGTGCGCTGACGTCCAGGTTCCCCGAGAAATGCTCTGTGCAACCAGATCCTCGAGCTCCAAATCTGCGACCGGGCACTCTATTGCTCCGTCGTCGAACTGCCAGGCTTTGAGAGTATAGAGGAGGCTATGCCACTGTACTCGCTGAATGCGTTCGAACGCGAAAGCGAAACGCCGGACGCCTGCGTTCACAGTTCTAACGAGTTAGACGAGTGCAGTGGAGTCAAAGGAAGCTAGCTTGAGTTCTACCCACTAATCATTCCAACCAGAGCTCGACGTTCTGACGACCCCGCGCTCTCTCGTCTCCTCCACACTGATCTCTATTGTAGTTGGCTGGATCGCGGATCGGGAGCCTGTCGGTGTCGCCACCGGCGGCCATTGCTTAACACCTAGGCAATACACGCAAGTCTGGGAGAAAACGCACAAAGGTAAGAATATTGAAGCATGTACGCTGTGCTCGGAGGCGAGTATTTTATGGTGTGCTGCGATCCTCATGTCGGGTGTTTGGAGATCGAATCGGTATTTGTCAAACGTTCGAACGCCAATTAAAAAAAAAAAAAATCAAACGTACCGGAGCACCTAGGGCTGAGCTGGGAAGCTTGCTATCGTAGTGGAGTAAACAAAGGAACTTGCCGTCAATAATACCGTCCTTAGGGAAGCCCAGAAGTTGATGAATGACAACGAAGTTCCATCTCGACAGCGGCTTTCTGGGAGTGAGCGAATTCCGCTTAGCAAAGCCCTCAAGCTTGTCGTCTGCTAAACCCAACTCAACGAAACCCCCACCTAGTCCGCGGTAACTCTAGGTAACTCTCGCCGCATTGAGCTGCACTACATCGTTCGCCCAGCGGAGTCACTCTCGACTACAAAATATTTATTTATAAAAATTGCGAAGGCTGTCAGTTTTAATTTTTGTACGGAAGCTATTTGGCGGGCTTATCGAAAAGCAGCCAAAAAGTTTCAGTGCCGACAACAAACTAGAAACGGGGGAAACGGCACCTTTTTTAGTTTTTCCCATAGAGACCCATGCATTGGGTGGTGTCAATCAATGGCCGCCGGTGGCGACACTCGGCCCCAGCTGCCGAGGCCGCGGTCCGGTATCCAGCCTACTACAATAAGATCAGTGCTCCTCCCTCTCAGTTTTTTCGCGCTTTTCTCTGCCAAAGGGCCCATTCGGTAAAACTTGTAACGTTCAAGATAACTAGTTGATATTTCTTTCATTTTTTTTTCATTTTTAATTTGGGAATTTATAGGTATGGCTTAAATAAGGAACTTGCTGCAGATCAACGAAAATATTTAGGTGAACTTATTTTAGTGATATCGAAGACATGTACGCCATTTTACCGTGTTCTGAATAAAAAGAAGCGCTAAATTTGGACGAGTTTCTATGTTTAGGGTTTCTACTATAGCGCATCTCTGGCGCCAGCGGTCTCAGTCTCATGGCCTTGGCGCGCAGCTGCCGGTTTGCCCCCCTCGTAAAGTTAGAGGAAGTGTGGCGCACGAGCGTTGACCGCTTCGGCCATGCTGGGCGCAAAGATGCACTACGATAGGAAACCGAAACGAAAAAACGCGTCAAAACTGATTTTTTTTTTTTTTTTTTTTTTTTTGGGGGGGGGGGGGGACATTATGAACTGTGAACGAACGCCCTAAAGTGTTGCTGACATACCCAGGCTCGATCTCAAATGGGCCGTAAAATCGGCGCTTGCACGTAGCAATCTAAACATTTACCCAAATTTGTATTTCGCAGGTCGGCTTTTTCATACGAAATTACAAAGCGTAGCTCCTTTTGTCTAAAAGATAGCGGCAAAATCTTGCGAGGTTCAACGGTGGACGGCGACGCAGACGACCGAGTCGAGTGGTGGGACGCGGTTGGCGCACGTATTGGTAGATGGCGTAGGAAACAGCGTCGGAAGGTGTAGCCGATCAGCGAAAGAAAGGCAACGACAAGCAGACGAAATCGGTCGGCAGCAAGGGCGCTGTTTGCGCCGTCGTTATGTAACCGCGTTTTCTTTTATTTTGTTACTTTAAGTGTCGCTATATTTGTTCGTGTTTATTTTCAAGCCAAAGGTACTTTACAAAAAGGTTATGTTCATTTCAATCAACGAGGTGATGGCCTTAGAGAGTTAAACTGGCAGCTGAATGTGATTCCCAACTGGCTGCCGCCATGTTACACATTTTTTTTTTTACTTTTAAGTCTAGATTTTAACAAAGTACCGCTCACAAATAATTGCTTATTGATTTTTATAACAGTACTGACGAGATAAGTTAGGTTTTGTTTGTTTTAAGTCCTAAATGTGCATTTACGACGATAACTTGTGCAAAATCGCAAAGCCTCCGCTTGATGCCGCCAGCCGCGAAGCTGTATTTTCCGTTTTCATCGGAGCTAGACACAGAACTCTGGGGCTAACAATATTGGAAAAAATAGTTTATAATGTTTTTTTTTTTTACAGCGATCGCAGTTCAAATCGTGGCTCAGTTTTTCGTAAAAGCTTCATGACTTGGTACCGCCACGTGTCTAGTGAGCGGGATACCAGTTTATGCTCTAAGCCCCTCTACCTCGTTAATTTTAATAGAACACGGTCGTTGCGAGCAGTACCAATAAGGAGATAGCGCAATCTATCAATACGTGCGCCAAACGCGCCCCGCCACTCTAATTGGTCGTCTGCGTCGCCGTCAACTGTTGACCCCGGCAAGTTTTTGTGTCTATTTTTTTTTTTTACATAGAGGAAGCTGCGCTTTGTAATTTTACGAGACGAAACCGACCTGTGAAATGCACCTTTGACGGAAAGTTTAGGTTGCTAAGTGTAGTCGCCGATTTTTACTGCCCATTTTAGAACGAGCCTGGGTATCTCGAACCGTTTTTTTTTTCTAAATAATAATAATTTTTAATTACACGATAATATGCAATTATGATATTATCATAAAATGAGTTCGTTTAGTGGTTCTTGTTGAATTATCAGGAAGTTTAAAATTTAAACATTACCCATATATATTTTAACTAAAAGTGTTAATTACCCCAAAGTAAGTAGTCAACTAATTACACCAAATGCTAATAAAAATTAATGGGGCGTCTGGCAGAAACCAATACGATCTTAAAATTTTTCAGTACAATGCGTACTTTTCAGAGCAACGAGTTGGCCAGGGTTTCGAAGTACCCCTGTATATGCCGGGATGTTTACCTAGTATTCTAGTATCGCGCATGTACCTGGAGGTTGGGGGAAATTCCATGTATATTTCCTGTTATCTTTACCATAAGACTTAATAAATGTTATTTTTTTATCCAGCTCCAAGGTTTAGCATTGATAAACACCGAAGATGGGCCTCTTACTCAGCTTTTTGTAGGCGGACAAATTAAATTGTCAACTTAAGGTAACAAAATGAGAATACTCGCTGCCCAGAAGCTCGAATTGCCATACCTTTTATTCGAGAGTACTCAACAGCCGCGTATCCAGGCCGGAGGGGGGGGGGGGGGGGGGGAGGGGGGGGGGCCTGTTGTCTTCTTCTTCCTCCCCCCCGCCCCCCCCCCCGAAATCTTCAATTTTGCGAGGGACTCCTCTACCCCCTCTGCCTAATAACGCGATTTGTCATGGGCGGGCCCCTCTCCCCCCCCCCCCCCCCCTCCAAACAAAATACTATATGCGTGCCTGGTACCCAGCATGTCACTTTACACTGCAAACATGACACATCTATAAAGTTTTTTTTTTTTTTTTTCGGTGTGGAGAAGTATAACAGACGATGCGTTAGTAGAATACTCCAGCTTAATACGCTGCGATCGTGGTGCGAAAAATAATTGGGGCTGTCCATTTTGTATATAAAATAGAAACCGCTTTAACATGGCTTATTTCCACATCCTGGACATACTTTTTTATTTAGTGCCTGGAATATAAACAATGCTTAGATTCGTACAAGTTTTAAGTCGCCAAAGTCATTTACATTGAAAACTTAAGTAAGCCAAGGTAGATTTAATCAAACACAAGTGATCGTATTCTAGGATGTGTAATGTTACAGCATTAAATATCAGGCGCTAAGCAGCAACAAGTATATAAAATGACAACAATTCAGGTCAGTAGTCACGTTCGGGAAGCACCGATGGCTTAAACGCTGGGACTTTACTTCGCTATTTACAATATACTTTCCTTCGTTTAATTTAGGAGATTAAAAGCACCATACAAAAGAGGTGTCCTCTATTTTTGCATTTTTATGGGTTTGTCGACGAGGGAAAATATTTTAGTGGCTTCTTTCCACCTCGGCCATTGAAATTTCAAAGTCATAATCGAAAGGCCTAAGCGTATCCCTTTTCAACTGATTTATTTTCAGGGAATTTACGTGCTGACGCATCGTACTTGAGAAAGAAAAAAAAAATACCGAAAGACGCCAAATAACGTTGCGCAGTAGCAGACTCTGCACATTTTTTTTTTTTTAACGCGACGATTCTGTCAAAAGATAAAAACTCAGTGGCAATATTATTTTATTTTTTTATGCTACGGGTTTTCTGTTTTTTTTTTGGTAAACACGCGGCATTATTCCGCCTTTTAGCATCAACAACAATAAATTGAGATTGACCGGAAAATAAAGAATGACGCTGAAAAAAAAGAAGCATGCAATATTTGGAGAAAGATGGGAAAAACGTCGGTGATAGGTAGGGAAATAAAGACTGAAGAATGGGAAATAGTGGGCGGCTGAGTGATAACAGTTAACAGCAGAGGTACGTGAAAAACATAAAGAAATATGAAAAACAGATACACAGAGTAGAAAGAAATAGAGCAAACGAGACATGAAGAGGAACAGATATGAAGAAAGAGCGGACAATACGACTATGTAAAAACGACACAAATTGAGAGACATGGTCCAGGAAGAAAGAGAAATAGGGCGAAATAGAAAAAGCACGGCAGGATTATAGTAAATTAAAACAAAGCACGACACAAACACGCACACACACAGAGACACAAAATTATAGATAAATTGAAAGAAATTCAGGGAGTGAAGCTAGGAGGACTGTGAAAACAAGTTAAACATTAAATGTGAGCAAAAGGGGCGGGGTCATGAATGATATAATAATAATAAAGGAAAATGGTGGTTGAAAGATAAATGTACAAACCAAAGATGCAAACTGCAAGGAACACAAAAAAAAAAAGATTGAGACAGAAAAAGAGAGAGGAAGAGGAGAAGAGAGGACTGCCATTTCTAAATGAAATAAAAAACGAGAACAATACTAAATCTCTTAGAATAATGTTGAAACAAGAGCGAAAACGAAAGACAGAAAAAGAAAATATAAAATATTTAAAATTGAGTCGATCATATAAAACAAAATCTAGACATATTCGGAATGAAGGAAGACATATTTCAAATACGAATCAAAAATGTGTTGATGTACGTGAAGAAGACAGAAATAGTTAGGAACATAGCTGAGAGAAGAGAGACAGACTAATCTGTTAATCGAGAGCTAGCGGTCGATTTTTATTATTGGTATAGCGGAGCTTGTTCCAGAAGTCAAAACGCAGAAGTCAATCGATAATTCTGAGATGGTTAATGAAAAATTCTGAAAACCGGGGATATAAAAAAAATGAAATCATTATATTCACAACCTAATAGACTAATTAAATTTCGGAGGTGCGAGGACGAAAAAAAAAAGTGTCACGGGAACATTAAGCTACAACCTGACGATCAATATTACACACAACTTCGCAAAAACGCCGAGAAAATTGAAGAAAACCAAGACATGCATAAGACAGATAGAGCGATAGAAAATATCACGGTAAATATAAGGGCGCAGTGCGTAGACATCGAAGCCCCGCTCGAATAAATTACAAATATAAGATGATCGCAACAATCTAGCGAAAACCTCAGTGGCACTCAACGAAGATGGAGCGAGGTCAGGCGAGGTTCCTTTAATTAAAGCCGTCCCGTATTCGAAGAGCGCATTGTTTGCGATTCTGATTTGCCGACGCACTAATGAGAACCGCTCGCGATGGGCCGAGCGCGCACTCGTGGCCATAAACCCTTCCGACTGTGCCGGCTGTTGCGAGACGCCGAGGAGGGAAGGCCTCGTATACTTTGCTCCTTCCGTAATCCTAAGCCGCTCTGTGCTAATGGGAACTTTCAGCTCGACGCTTTTATACGATGAACGGCAACCGAGGGCTGTCTCCGCCGTTAACGTTTTGTTCCCTAACGCGCGCTCATGACGCTCTTAAGGACGCTCCTTTGTGCGCTCTGCGCGAGCACGGTCGGTGTTTATTAGCTCGCAATAACTTACGACGCTGCGGGGGCTTTGTTTTGTTCCGAGAGTATCGTATCGACGAAGTATGAAGATACAGAGTGCGGTAGGCGCACACGCTCGACTGCGTGGTGTTTTGCGCCGTAGGGCGGCTCTGAGATTGAGTTTTCTTTGGGGTTCTCCTCCAATAGATGCTTGGTGGAACGCGGAGGACGAGCCGCAACTTATCCGGCCGTTCGAGATCGTTCTTTTGAAAATAGCTCGTCTACGGTTTTCCTTGCGGATAGAATGTAAAAGAAGAACTGCTTTGTTGAGGGATTCAGCCAGAATAGCGAGCGTCTTTCGCAATAAACTGCAGTGTTCGAGAATGTGTCATAAAGTGGAACAAACGCCCTAGGCGAGAGCACTTTTTCGAATGAAAGAAACTACACAAACACAATGAAATAGCAACACGACTGTAAATTGGATGAAATACAAGGATATTAAGCCGTCAAGTTTTAAGACGCCAGGAACGGTGGCATCGTAGTGACTGATTTGTTTCTTCTTTGTCACTTTGTAATTTTTCGACACTATTGATATCATGTTTTAATCACGTCTCTCTCTCCCCCCCCCCCCCCCCCCCCCCCCGCCGTTAGGTCAACCTTTATTATTTTTTATACGTTCACAAATTTGGAATGCCCCTTCGGCAACATATTCAACCAGGCGAACAAAACCTATATTAGAGGCTCTTCTTTAGTCCTTCCTTTTGCATGCTATGTTAGCAGGTGAAGTTAGTTTCAGCTGTGTGCCTAGGTTATTTTCTTCTAGGAAAGCTTGTAAATTTTACATTGCGCAGTAAACGGTTGTTGACAAACATATTTCGTAAAATATTTATGATACAATTTTAAATCACCGAGATTTTTGTCAGATTAGACATTCAGGCAACTTTTACACATTTATACTAATTATCAATTTTAAATTGTGTATAAACGTGTAATCGACGAAACAAATATAAATTTCTTTCGTCGAACATTTATGGCAAACTAAATTTTATTCATCTCTCTTAATTATATCGGGTATTCGCTTTTTCTTTCTGTTTATGCATTCTGACAAGCTTTATATATTTATTTCGATTGAAAATTTTAATAGCTTCACCTTGCATGTATCGTTGTACACGTTTCCCTCTAACGCGCAAAGTTCATTCCAGCTATCATTTATGCTGATTTCCTTTACTCGAAGATAAATTTATTAAAACACCACGAAACCCTTTTGAGCAAGACAGCAGATATGGTTACTTTTTATACAATTAAAAACAACTGCAGCAATAAACTTAAATTTTTACTAATTTCCGTACGCACCGTTGCATTTAAGTTCTTGAAAGATTATTATTTGCCACGAATGAAGTGCTCACAATATTGGAGTGCTCTCCTAAAATAGACAGGGTAACAATGTGTCTTTACTAGACATGCACGTAACGCGTTCCTAGAACGTGTTTCTTCTTCCTATTCACTCTTTCGGTGAAGAGTGTTTAGTTACTTTTCTAGAAAAGGAACGAGTAACTTACTTAGTTCGTTTTAAGACCAAGTAACGAGTCAAGATATTTTGTTAAATTTGAGGGGTTAATTCTAACCTGAGTTTGCGTCTATTGCGACAAAGGCAGATGGGCAACCTGAAAAACAACTAAACAGTATGACACTATAAAAACGTTTATCGCTGAACACGTCAGTCGAAATCTACGGCTGGGAATGTCCTTCACCCAGAGAACACAAGAAGGTCCATTTGTTGGACCTTTAAGGATCGTGTACAGACCGAATGTAAACCCGGAGGCTGCCAATGCGCGAAGGCACAGAACACATTGTCAACTTAGAACTTCAATAACAAAGAAAACGAAAGAGAAAGGAGATTCCTAGATTCACCAGCTCTTCCTGAAGCACAACACTGCCGTTAATTTGAGCGTGTCAGTAGAATCGACTCGTCAGCGTCGCCGAAGATGTATTCTCAAGGAAGTGAGGAAACGTCGCTGATAAAAACTCTGAAAGGCAACTTCTGCTTAAGTGCCACTACTACCTAAAAGAACACAGTAAACCATGAAACAAAAACACTTGTGTATTTGGTCGTTAAAGTAACGAGCAAAGCAACTCGCTGCTTTTGAGGTAACGTAACAAGTTCCATTTGACAATTAGTAGCGAGTATCATATTTAGTTACTTTTCGAGCGCCTAACGAGTACTGGTATTGAGTTACTTTTTTTTAGTAACGTGTACATCTCTGGTCTATTTTCCTATGAGTTAGAACAATACTTCGCCTCTAAGTTCTCCAGCGGCAAGTGATCTATCAGAGTTTACATTATTTGAAACATTTCAATAATAAGAAAGCAGTAAATTATCTTACGGAGGAACAATAATTGCCTGGTTACCTATGAATTAACGCTCGTTCAAGACCCGCATGCTTATAATTTCCTCTCACACATAGCCCCAATAGCAATCCAGAGACATGCGCCTCACTTGGCTTAAGTTTGGCAATCCTAAAGACTTAACTTGGGCTTAATATATTTTTCTCCAAGCCATTAGTTAGTGCCAGAGTACCTTTCCTTGGCGTTTCTTTAGGTTATCTACGACTCGGCCATAATTTCCACATTCCTAGTCTCGAGCCAAGGATGCCACCTGTAAACTAAAGAACCAGCGATGAAGCCAAAGGCATTGACCGAACTAGCTAGCACGTGTTTGACGATTTGGGCCCAAAGATGCCAGATGGCAGTCAAAGTACAAGCAATGAAGCCTAAATTTGATCCTTGTTCGGCGAATATAGAGCCAAAATACCCAAAACTCTAATCCCCCCCCCCCCAAAAAAAAAAAAAAAGAAATAAGAAAGAATGGTGATGAAAATTTGGTTTTACCTCCGCTTCATTGGACTTGTTTAGGCCTTACATACCCAGGCAAAAACGAATTGCTCAAAGAACTGTGCGTGATAGTGACGCATTCACTGTGCTTGATTGGTTTATTCAGTGATAGAAAGCGCACAAAGAAAACGAGCCATGTGACGAGACGCTTTTGGAACGACTTGGTTGGCTCAATCGGACTGTGGCGTCGGCTGCGGTCACACTTCATAGTGAGACGGAGTATTTACACAGAACATAGGCCAACGGAATAGCTTAAGGCAACCGTCTTTTTTTTTTCTTCTTTTGTGCGTTGAAAAATTGTATTTCGTTAGTCACTGTCAACTGTCAAAACGCAGTCCGCGGCACAGTATGTTCAGGCTTCTTGTACAGTGATTCGCTCAAAAGTATTCTTATCGGCTAACGTTATAATATTGTTGCGAATGCGACCATATTTAGAATGCTCGGATCCCGCCGCTCCCTGCGATTTGTTAGCTCTCGGTGGCTCTAGATGGTTCCACTTGTTTCTCGTTATGTATCTGCCCGGCCTCACTCCTTATACGGAATCGGAAATTTTGGACGACAAGGAACTCGCTGCTGCGCCGAGAATCCTAATGGCTATCACTAATTACACTCTCAGTGCCTGGCTTCCATTATATGCCATGTGAACAATGTTCATAAAGAAAAAAAAAAGAAATTCTTTGTACCGATCAAAATATAACTACGCGTCCAAAAACGCTCGGGATTTTGCAGAAAAGTAAATCTAGCAGTTGGGACCGAATGCCAAAGCCCGAGAATGGAACGTCCTTTGATTCTAAAGTTTCGAGCGATTTTCGAAACTTTTATGAAAGAAAATGAGGTCTTTTTTTTTTTTTTAACGACGCCATTCATATTCACGTTGCCACGTATTGGCACTGTACGTTGGCCGCCATTTCGTTAGTGATAATTTCCGAAAATTGCATGTTACTTTCGAAGCAAAAAAAAAAAAAAGTAGCTTCTGAGCCATTGGAATCTTGTCAGGACTAGAGCTACTGTATGGGCAATGCTAGCAGAACCAGAGTACAATGTCCCTTTTTCTTGCGCTGCCAACTCAGTATTGTCGGAAAAGCGGTCCATGTGCGCCGAACTGAATCAAACCTTCATGAGGGAAAAAGACCTATCAAGCGCCGAGTTTCGGGCAGAGCGTGTTTCTCGCTTTGCGTTTTCGAAATACAGACCCTACAATAAAATCGAACGTACTGCAAGTTTCTTTGACAAATAAACATTATGTGTAGCCACTGCATACAGTTTAATCGCGTCGTTTTGTAACTCGAGCGATGTTTCAAAAAAAACTTTCAAATCCCGGGAAGCTGATGAAACAGAAAACGATCGCCTCGCTCACGTCTGCGGCCCTCGCGGAGTGATACGCGATCGGCACATGTGGACACCTTGGACCAGACAACAACGAGCAGCGACGGCTTGCGAGGGGTCGACGGTACAATGTTCTACCGAGGGCATAGAAAAAACCAAAAAAAAAACAGGCGATAAATGACGGTAAGTCGGAGCACGCTTTGCGAGTCGCCGCACCATATCTTCTCTGCTCCACACGCCGCGGAACCCCGCCTGACATCCACGCCGTCCGCGCCTTCGGGGCTCCTGCAGAAGCGACGATCGCTTCCCGCAAGTGCAGCCTTGGATTTTACAGGGCGGCCCTGGGAGCACCTTTGCGATACCCTGCTCCGCAAGCGAAGCATATACAGATCCTCTAGTCCGGACCACCAGCGATATATCTGGACGGAAAGGGGTTTTAAAGCGATCTGTCGTTTATTTATGTGAAAACAAAAAAAACGACGGCTCTGCTATTTCCCAGAGAAGACGTTCTTTGACAAACTTTAGACAACTAGAGTGTTGCTCATCTTACCTCGGGCTTTCTTCCATTCGATCCGGGGTGTCGGCGAGCCCTCGGCGCTGCAGTCGAGGGACACGCGGTCTCCAAGAACTACACGGCTGCTAGATGGCTCGGCTGTCCAGACTGGGGGAACTGAAAAAGAACTGGCGTCCCGTCAAGAGTGTGCCTGCGTTTAAAAAGACGCTGAACAAAACATTTTTTCAAGCGCTTAAATAAAACAGATATGCCACAAAAAAAAACTGTTTTTCTTTTCTTAAAAAAAAAAAGAAATGAAAAAAAAAACAAATTTTGCCGTTTAACGTAACCAACCAACCAAGGACATTTGTCACGCCTTAGATGAGGACTGAGGATATTTCAAAACCCGGGGCATCATTTTACGTGCAACCGAAGTCTGGGTCATACCCGCAACAAGCCTTCGTCTAATTACGGGCATCTCGACTGGCATTCGAACCTTCCTCCTCGGGTTCGTAGGCCGGCGCTCTGCATAAAATCTACCGACGTGGCAAAACAAAAAACAAAAAAAACGGCACAATATTTTACGTTGCAACACTTATTTTCATTTAGAAGCCATTCCGGCGGTACGATGTATCGTAATAGAAGCGTGTTTTGGAACCGCTTCCAACTTAAAATTAGCCTTGCGACCTATGTAATTGGAGAGTTGTTTCTCCTTGAATGTTTATTTTTTGACACACCTCTGCCATTCAGAAGCTTAAAAGAGTGATTGGAATTTCATTATTATTTTAAAGCGAGACCAGTTAACGATTTCGGGATTTTTTTAGTGTGCATTTTTGAAAGACAGGACATTCGATTAATTGGTGCTCCAAAACTCTACCCTTAAAAGTGCCATTTTCTGACCGTTAAGTAAATGTAATGCAGTGCATATGACCCTTCGAGACACTTAACCATTAAAATATAACAACAATTACATCTCCTTTTAGAGAGATGTCTTCCATAATAATACCTTTTCTACCATTAGGGTCTAGAGTATTTGAAACATATGTTTATATAGGCTGTGCGGTATTTCAACTTTTTGACGCTCTTTCACGCATTAATTAAAGAGTTAATATTCAGGGCACCTTATTTAAACAAATGAAGGTACAAATAGGAGTGCCATTCATCCTGAATACTTAAAAAGATAGAAACGTTAGTTATTTCAGCACAAAATTGCAAAATATATATGATTGTGCCGCATTAAAAAAAGGGACTTGGACAGGAAAATATACAAAAAGTTTCGGATGGACGCCCTACGCCCGAAACCTTCTGTATTCCTTCCCTTTCATGTATTTTCTTTAGTGTAGACAATCATGTATCCTTCGCGATTTCGTGTTCAAGCTCATTGTGCTCAACAGCACCTTCCTTTTCATGCGCATTAATTACTGGCCGACATATCGACCCCATCTGCATCGAACTCGTACATTTCACTGACAAACACAACATTTTATCGCGTAGGTTTGTGCTCCAAATGGGTAATTTCCGCCATACAAGTCGTTGTTGTATGATGTCAGCCTTTAGATTATAAAAGAAAAACAAAATAAAATGAACATGTTGATCGCTAGTTCGGGACAACAAAGTTGCGCAACGTCGAGTATGTGAATAAAAACTTACAGAGCTGTTTCCAACGAAAAAAAAAGAAAAGAATTGGGCATCACCGAACGCGTATTCTCCGCCCGTATGTAGCGCTTGCGGTTCGAACCAGATGCCAAAGTTCCAGAACTTGCAAGCATCTTATTCAGAAATTATAAGCGAATTTCTAATAAATTTGCCCGAGAAAATTGCGGCCGACCGAGCTCTCCAATGCATAAAGCTGAATTTCTCCAGTTTCCGAACACGAGAGCAAACGAACCCCGTTATCCCATTAAATGTTTCTTAAAGTAACTTAGAAATTTTGAATAAGATAACGGTTAGTTGAGAAACCTTTGCATCTGGTTTGAACCGGTAGCGCTACACCCTGGCGGGCAAAAAGAGTTTGACGCTGGATAGTTTTATTATTATTTTTTTTTTTTTGCGGTGAGAGAAATACTTTTTTTTCTGGGGGGTAGGGGGAGGGGGGACACCCTGTGCAAAGCAATGTCACCTAAAGGGCAAGTGGCATCGCGCGGAGTCTTACAAGTGGATAGATGGTTGTTGTTTTCCATAATGTTGAATGCGAGCTTCCCGGGCTGTTAGAATTCCTTTATTTTCTCAGGAGCCGCCTATCCTGCCCACTACGCCAGTGAAGGTTGAATGGTTTTGGCGTTGAAACGTTATGAGAGCTTGTGGTCGATGAGGTCGCCAGCAGGCGACGTGGGCCTAAGAAATTCGAGTGCTTGGGGCTGAGCCCAAAATCGGTTTGATATTTGAAAGAGGGCTTCCGCGTTACCGCGTGTAGCACATTACCTCCGCACGACTTGGCAGTGGTACAGGGTGAGGCAATACGTGCTGGACTAGCGTCGTTCAAAATGGGGCGGCATGCGGGAGCACCATGTACCTTAAGCTCTGCAATGGATAGACATTTTTCTTAATGTCACTTTGAGCCAGTTCGTTTAAACCCTTAGCATGCCTTTGATGTGATAAGTTATTGTCACGCATGGAAAATGTTCGACAAATATAAAACTGAATATAAATATTAAATAAGCTGAAATGGTGCCTACAAACTAAACAGAAAATATCGAGCATCCTGCGTCGCCAACGGAACATTGACTTTCTCGGAGGAGCACGTTACTGCTGCATATAAACTCACGCAACATTCAGAAATATTCCCAGCTAGAGCACTTTTTGATCACCGAGAATCGGCTGCAATTTTCCAGAAGAGAAGGAAGGAATTAAATAAGCCGCGAGCGTTGCCAATTCAACATGCACGCGGGATTATTAAAATGAAGGCTTGGTAATCTTTGAGACCGACTATGCCAATGTCAAAGCAGTACACTCTTAATCAAAGCTGCGCCAATCTGAATGCGTATCGAGGTTGACCTCTTCTGGAAACCATCATGAAAGTTAATCGAATGCTTTAGGAAAAACCTATAAATGGCGGAGTATTTGAAAGAAGTGATGTAACAAACTCCCTGGTCTATAGATTCTTTTTTTTTTAAATGGAGTTTAACAAGTTGCGTTACTTTATTAGTGCAATGTAATGTTTGCAGTTCCGCGTGCTTTCAGGAATACAGGTTGTGCGATCCGTCCTTCCCTAGAGTGCGGCTCTTGTTCGAGTGAAAGATCGAAGTATCGATGCATTCTCTAGTTTAAAGTGCCTGATTTATTATGGACAGGTCCCTGAAAGCAAATAATGAAACGTATATTGCAGTTGTTTACCCTTCTGTAAGCTTTGCTTTATGCATCATGCAGATACTTACTAAAAGCACCGGCTTATTACCATAGGAAGCGCACATATTATACGGATGGTGAAGCTACGACAGATTACTGGATAGGACATTAACCGATCAATATTAGCAATCGCAATTTTAATGATGCATTTTCGCTTATCTGGCGCTCACTGATTACGACTTGCGCCAAAGAAGACAAGCACCGTATTTGTTATCTTCTAGAAGGACATAAAAAATCCCTACAACCTTATTTTCTATGCCGTGACATGCTTAGCATTTTCGTCCCATATAGATGCAGTGTATAGTAGAATGGCGACGTATAAAAACCAGAGGCTGAAAAAAAAAATATTTGACGAATTTAAATCTGCGACTCAAATAAAGTAAAGCAAAACCAAAACTCTAGACAGTAAATCCTTAAGGGCCTCAACCATCGATGTTTCGCGGACCCCTTGTGGATTGGCGGAGATGATGGAGGATTCCGTTCGTGGTGAAGGGAGGGGTAAAGTATAGGTTAAATATAATAATGATTTAGTTAATAGATATAACTAAGGAATAGTGTGAAGTAGAGTTTTCTAAATGACATACACCAGTGGTTCTGAAAAGTGCGTCCGCGGACCCTTTGGGGTCCGCGAAGGCGTTCTAGGGATCCGTGATGCCCTGCCTCATCAGTCAATCCCGGCAATAAAAGGTGTCTTTTTTCAGGTCGAAATGAAATGTTTCAGTTTTCGGGTAAGTTTTCTCGTGTGTATGTGAGTAAGGGAGGTCTACTTCAGAGAGGTTCACATTAACACTAGAACACTCGCCCGATTACTGAAACATTTCTTCTCCATCTGAAAAAAATACAACTTTTATTGCCAGGCTTAATTGATGTGGCAGGGTTTCGCGGAACACTAGAATACATTCGCGGACCCCAAATGGTGCGCGTACCCCCATTTGAGAACCACTGATCTAGACAATAGCACTGGGATTTTGCTGTTATGAAAGGCAACAGTCGTTAGCATCCGCCGCAAGGAACATTTTCAGTTTACTATTCAGGATATGGTAAAACAAGCATGAATAAACAAGTCGTAAGTCTTCAGATAGTTTCAGTGATCACGCGATACACAGAAGAAAAGGCAAGCTTTGGTCATTATGGGTAGCATACTCTTAATATTTTTGGAGTTTGATTTGTTGTACGCGCTTTTGAAATTACATACAGAGTTACAAAGAAGTGATCTAGAAAGTTTTGGAAAGAAAAACAACAAAGGGTTAGAAAAATATGGATTTTGCGCGGCATTTGTTCTGGTAGCTTGCTTAGAACATGAGGCTCCCAAATGAATGCCGTGGAGAGTGCGCCTGAAATTCTCGAACGATATGTAATAATGGACTCTGATGAGGACAAAGTTTATGCTCTTATTACATATATTGATTGATTGATGCATTCCGAAAATATGGTTGACCCAGAGCCCTATATAATGAGAACGTTTGGGGGATGGGGGAGCCTGTCGCCAGCTAAAACAAGCGGGCTTTACGATGACACAAAAGAGAGGATTTTGCTTTTGGGAACTTCCGTGCGCTATTCCGAATGCGCGGTTATACTTCGTTTCACCTTATGTGCGAGCGTAGGCAAAGCTGGAAGAGCGAGCACGGAAGCTCCGTGCGTTCAGGCTTTGCTCGAGCGCGCGAGCTGGGGAGAAACACAAAAAGCGCTGGTCTCGCGCTTCTAGCTTTGGCTTCGCTCGCAGATAAGGTGAAACGAAGTATAGTAGTTGTTTTATGAACACAATTTAATGTACACTGACATTTTGTTATGCCTGCAATTGGTCACTATATTCAAGCACTGGCCATTTTTAATTGATCTCCAAACCATAACTTACAATTAAGCTTTATTTCTTTTCGTTTTAAAGAAAAATTTGTCTTTTTCGAACCAAAAATAACCTGGCGATAAAGCGCAAGGGCTCGGAGCGCCTCTTCTAGATAGCGCCCGTCACGGCACTGAATTTTTGGGTTGGTCATTTTTGAGGACTAATATTCAAAGTATTCAGAATTCACTTTTCGTAAAGGAGGAATAAGAGATCGTAACAGATCAGTACGTTTGAGCTTTTGACTGCGTACGCAGCGCCAAAACATTTACATCGGCGATAAACGGTTTTATTACAATGGTGGGTCACAGCATACCTTGCCTTGCCTAATACAGAATAAGTTCGAAATTCGATAACACGTAATAGCGGAGGCAAGGTACCACCTCCTGTTTTCCTTTCTGCCAGCTGTGGCTGCACAGCTGGATTGTCGGCATCTTCAAAAGACTGCCAAACTTTCCCAGTATAAAACGCTCTGTGTTGACCTATATCGGTGAGTGAACGAATAGTTAAGGCGGGATTTGTTGACAAAGTTTTAATGACATTATGTGTTACTTATTCGTGGATAAGAAAAAAGTTTATACTGGTTAGGCGATATATACTTCCTACTAAACGCATGTGTGAAATGTCTGCTGCGGTATATAAAATGTGGTAATTAAACATGCCGGTCCTGGAGAAATTTAATTGTTCTATTTAATAACCAATAGAATATAATAAAATAATTCAATTATTAAAAAAGCGTTTTGCCCTCTGGTTTATTAGTGAAGGTATTTGTCGGCGAAGGGCGCCACGAGAGCGCCGACGGGAGAGCGCCGCGACACGAGAGGGCGTGCCATTCGATTGCGCTTCACGGGAGCGGATGTGCGCGCCTTAGGAATGACCAATATTGGAGTCTTCAAACACATGCTTTCTCGAATAGCGCAGTTCTTTGCACGTACGTTAGTTGTCCAATATATTGTAAATTATATGCAACATACAGGGCGTTTTTTTTTTCTTTTATGAAAACGACATTTGTTTAAAGTAGGGCTTGGGGCATTGTGGATGATGTCTTCGATATGTGCTGTTCAAGGTTGGTGGACGTTTCAGGTGTCAATACACGGTAAAATGTGTTGGGAAATGAACTAAAAGTCTCTAATTATCCCTTTAATTTATGTCTGTATGGTTCATGTTGCAATTGCAAGTACCGCTGTCTAGTAGCTTGGTTGGTAGGGGGTTCCGGTAAAAATGCCCCCGGAAAATATGTCCCGGAAAATAAAGTCCCCGGAACAAATGTCTCCGAAAAAAAAAGGTCCCGGAAAAAAATGTCCCGAAGAAAAGGTCCCCAGGTGTAAAGTAGGAACAAATGTCAACAAAAGGTTCTCTATTGCTGGGTTATTTTTTTTTCCCTGATTTTCATGGCCTTCAGGAGGTCTGGTCGTTGTCCGGTCCAAGTGACCTGATTCACCTAGAGGTAGAAAGGAAGGCTAAAAGACACTCTGAACATGAAACCGGAGGTTTGGAGGCATGGTCACTCACAACCTCCCAACAGTAGGCAATCGACGCCTTGCGCTCCGAGGTATCGACCGTGACCATGAAGATGTTATGGGACCGAGTCGGGGCTCCCCCCAAGAAGAGGTGCCAGTCGGCACTCGTCGAAATGCTACGCCGTCTTGCAATGCCGCAACACAGGGTGAAATACATATTTATAGCACATCCAGCCAGAATGCGATTATTGTGTTGGGAAAAAAATGATAGGTACGTGCGTACCATTTTCAAATAGGTACAGTCGGGGACAAAAGACCCCAGGACGTGCGAGCTGCGGCTGAAACGCATTGCTCTGCCATCTGCCGGCGGGTTGCCTGATTTCGTGATCACACAAAAGCGCATGCGCGTCCTACTCTGCCTGCAAACATGTGTGTTTTCCCGCTCTTCAACGGCACAGCACCTAACTAGAAATCGGGCACGTGGTACCGCCTCGGAGAGAGCGCTGGCGGCTGACAAGCGTCTGCTACACTTCCCGAAACTCGAGGTACCGCCTGGGGCATTGCGCTGCATTTCGCCGTGTCAGCGCACCTTGTTTTATAACCAGCTCAGCTTATCGCTCAGTTGAGCTGCCGTGAGTTCTTGCTTTATTGGTGCCATGTCGGTAAGCGCTATCTCTGAGGCGGTACCACGCGCCCGATTCCGAGTTAGGCGCCGCACCGCAGAAGAGCGGGAAAGCGCACATGTTGGCAGGCACAGTACGACGCGCATGCGCTTTTCTGTGATCTCGAAACCAGGCGACCCGCCGGCAGATGGCAGAGCAATGCGTTTCAGTCGCTGCTCGCGTGTCCTGGAGACTTTTGTCCCCGACTGTACATACCTCGGGAAATCATATATTTGCTTGTTTCTTAACGAAACACTACAACAGAGAAACAATTTTCTTTAAGATGCTGCAATCCTGACAATCTTTTGGAGTCTTTAACAGAAATCCACTCTCTATCTTCCACTCTTAAGCCCGGTTCACAAATCTGCGTTCTTTGCGGCAGAAATGTCAGAAAGGACACGAACGACACCACACCGGAGCAATCGTGTCGCATCACAGAGCGTGACAGATAATGCAAGGAGCAGATTTGTTAAAGGGGCACTCACACCTCAAAAATAATTCTTATTTTTTGGTCCCAGACCACTTAAAGTGATGTCTAGAGATCAACCCTCTAAATTTCAATACTGGAAACAACGTATTTGCGAAGAAAACAAAAATTTCGAAAAGCCAAATTTGAATTTACCGCGCGTTTCCCGGTCGTCAAATACGTCACCGAAAACGTTCCTTGCGCGCATGTGCGTCCTCCGTTCGCGCCGGACACGAGTTTTAGCAGACGATCCATGATAGAAAATAAAAGCATCACGCTGCGTGCACTGAGCTCTGATTTCTCGATGTATGCGGATGGTCCATGGTCTTGCCAGTCTCGACACACCCCAAATCTGGAGCGGACGTCTAAATTGAAGGCTCGGCGACGTCATCCGGGATTCCTGTGCTCTTCGTCAGACCTTTCGTGTGGAACTAAACCCAGTCGCTTTGACCTCTCGATAAGCTCTTTTTCAAAGTTTGTGAGGTCCTCAGGCACAGAAATGACAGCTTCATCCGAACCGCCATCTACTTCACCGATCGCAGCCATACGGCCACATACAAGGAGTGACGGGAGGACAAAAAAGGCAAGGAGATGCCAGCTCTGTCGGTAAATCACTGTTCCGGTTAACAATTTTTCAAAATTTAGAAATAATGAGCGTAAGGCGTTCTCATTTACCTTAAAAATATGTTTCTGTAATGCCATTACTAAATGTTGTAAAATACTAACTTGCGAAGCCTCTAAATATTTTGTAACGTATGGTCGAAAAAAAGAAATAAGTGAGGAGGAAAGCGTTGGCGGTGGAGGAGGGAAACTTTCAGAAGGCGCGTACGCGCGACAGAATTTTCTTTTGCGCGTTGCGAATTCTTGGGGGTGTATAGGACACCCCCTTTAACCGGCATCTGCAATAACCAAAAATTATAAATTTGGATCTGTCAGTACCCCTCTAAGCAATCATGTGTGACGGTTTTCCCGGTGACATGTCATGTGTGTCCTCTCTGCCATTTTTCTCGTAAGTAAAGCAGATGTGAGAACCGGCCTTTATAAGAACAAAACAACCGATTTTCTTAAACAGAATCGCACTACAAACGGTTAGGCGGTAAGCTCCGGGCACTCAGCCACGCATCAAACTGCCGTCTCCGTCTTCCAAAAGCTCTATCTTCGATAGACGGTCCTAGATAGAGCTTGCACTTCCTGACTAATTTGTCGCCTATAAAAAGAATATTGGCGTTCGAAACAAATTAAAAAAAAAATGTATCGTAGTATCTGTATATCTGCTCTGCTTAAAAGATGTTCCTGTATTTGTATTACCAAATACGTTGCCTCTTTATAAACTGTATTTCCGATACCCACCGCGATACACTTTTAAACATATATTTCAGGAAAAGTATTTTATGTACTATTTCCCTGCATCCGAGCTTTTGCATTTCCAAATACATTCTTTAGTATCTATGCCCACTCCTGAAAGAAACCCGCGAAGATAAACAAACACTGCCGATAAACTCGACTGGGACAATTTTGTCCTGATTAGCTGTTGGGACCATTCTATCCGAGACCACTTTGTTCGGATCCCATTCACCAAACTAGACAATTTTTGTAACTGATTAATTTGTTGGTTTCCACAGAACCAGAGTATGCATGAAGCTTGTTGCCGTTAGCTAATACCTGGCGCATAAGCGGGGATAGAAGAAGATCAAAGCTTACGAAGGGACTAGGATCTAAAATCATCAACTCAGTTACTTAAAACTTTAGTTATTATTACAATGGTGAATCCATGTAATATTGTGGAAACGTCCGAGTGCACATAATGTGCAGACCCAATACCGAGGCGGAAAATATAGGAACTTTGAAGTCGAAAAAAAAATGTACAGAAAAAGTCGTCTCTAACGTTCGCTTAGCGAAGAATCCCAGCAAGCTAGTTGAAGAGTACGACCAAAGGTGCATGCTAGACTGCCTCCGTGGTGTCGCGCAGGCATTCAGTCTTTTGTTGTTTTTTTTTTTGTTTGTTTTAATACCATGGAATTACAATCGATAAACAACTAGTTTTACGAAACTCTGTATCTTGCTTCTTCATTTCGAGTTTGCGAAAATTGTATTTTTTAGACTTTCCACGGGTCTGCTAGTCAGCCAAGAATATGACGAAAAGCGATCGATCCGAGAAAACATGTGATTGAAGAATCAAAGATCGATCATTCCCAAGGCGCGCATTTGTGCTGTCGTGACGCGCTGTCTAATGGCACGCGCTCTGGTGTCGTGGCGCTGTCCGCGTCGTGCGCTCTCCCGTCGGCGCTTTCGTGTCGTGCGCTCTGGTGTCGTACAGCCATTTGTTAGTGTTCCTTAAGTCAGATTTTACTAAGTGCGTCAACAGTAGTGCACTGCACTGCGCAAGATTAGTCACCTGTAGCCTCAATCAATATAAAAACAAAAACGATAACATTTTTTTTTTTTTTAATAAAGCGGCAGAAATTGCAAAATGCGCGCTCCACGTGCTCGGAGCTGGGTTCAACCCCTACCACTGCCCGTTTTGATCTGGCCGAGCACCGAACCGGCGTGCGGTCGTGTATCACTACTGCGTGGTGCACGTGAAAAACCACAAGCAAGCGGTTGTGATGCGCTAGTTAAATTTCTCATCTACAGCTGCAACATCCAAGACCCATCGTGGCTGAATAACTTTTTCTGTATAAACCTACACAGTACCCAATTATTACGCCAGAATCGGAACTTCATAGCAAAAATATTGGGGGGCACCGAGGAACGAATGATTGTGGCTTCCGAAGAGAGCAATCTGAGCAGCCAGTTCTGTGAGGCCACCACTTCCGCGATCCACTGAGGAGACCTTAGTCCTTCTGCACGTGGGACAACCCCGCTACGAGTCTTCACGGGCAAATAACGAGACGGGACGAGCAGTCTCGTCAGGGGCGGATGCAGAGGAGGTGACCAAATGTCCTCACGCCCCCCCCCCCCCCCTTTTTTTTTTGGAATCCCGCATGTGTAATCTTTTAGGGTGTAGAAAATGAGGGTGGGGGTTAGGATGTTATCTCAAATATTGGATACGCTGCCTCCACCCCCCCCCCCTTCCCCCCCCCCCTCCACCACCTCCGGAAACGCCTTCATCTGCCCCTCATTGTAGTGCACTGCCGCGCGTCTCTTGTGGACAAAAGTAATGGTCGTGTCAGGCATGAGTCGAACGCTTAGTGAGCAACTCTTTTTTAAGTAATTCATCTAAAGACCGCGTTTTGATACACACGTAATCGAGTTAATTATAAAACGTTTGGTTGGGCCAGGTTTTAGGAACCGTAACATGTGCAAAGTGGGTGGTGAAGTGCATAGTTTTTTGTTTTTGTTTTTTTGCTATTTACTTCGTTTGTCTTGATATCTGTCCTAGCTGTTCTGAATATATTTAAGATATTTCTTGAAAATTAAATTTTCAGCTGTGTTTGATACTTCGTGCTTGTCCGGTTGCTTGTTTTATGTATAGGGTTTCTTTGGCAATTATGCTCAGGTTTTAGATGCGGAGCATCTCTTGCTCGGGTCTATGTCCCGCGGCGTCGGCGTTGTAGTCGGCACTCGAACTACGCACGCGCAACTCTCCTCCTTCCCTCTCTCCAACAGCTGCGCGTTACTCTCTCCGCTCTCTCTCTCTACCAGCTGCGTGCACTGCGCGTGCGTTCGCTTCTCCTCACACCGCGCGCGCACGCGCAACTCTCCTCCTCTAGTCTCCTCTCCTTCAAGTGTGAAAAAAAATAAACGGCGAGTGGCGAGCGTTCCAAGTTTCTCTGCCGCGAGCCGCGACGTAGGCTCGCGTAGGGGGTAACGCTAGGGCAGTCGGTGGCGCCAGTCTCTCGACGTCAGCACGCAACTGACTCTTTCCTCGGAACCAACACGATGCTCCGCATCACCCCATGGTTCCCCTCGGGAAGATGGTGTAATTTTTGCTTTCGTTCATGTGCCCGCATTTTTCTTTATTGAGCCATCGATTAGTGATCGATAGGTCCAGCAGCTTAACTTGGGCTCGCATGTTAGGCATTTACCACTCGTCGAGTGGCCAGCGTAAATCAAACCTACTGAAGACGACCAACGAAGACGACGCCATCCCCACAAGTCGACGTCCCCCCCCCCCCACGACACGCACAAACCAATCACGCAACCCCCCCCCCCCCCTGCCCCCCCCCCCCCCCCCCCCCCCACCGCATATCCACAAGCCAGAAACCGCGAGCCCGCTTATAGCACTCCGCGGCGTCTTCCAGATCAATGCCCGGGGAAACAGCGCAGAGCACCCAACCGCGGACAAGAACCCCAGTGGTGCCACACGCAAACGTACAACCGACCTCCCCCCGAAAACGCACACACACACACACACACATGCGTCCACCACCACGCGCCGAAACCGGCGGAGAGATTCCTCAATAAATCACGCCACTTTTGCAAACCCGGGCATGCAGCTGCCGGGGTCCGCGCCGCTTGCTACCCCTACAACGTTTCGTTCGCGACCGTCGACCGAGCAGCTCGGGGCCTTCCCGCTTCGGGCCGCCACCACCATGCTATACTTAGTTTCGCCTTGCGATGGACCGCTACGCACGCTACGACCAATCCTGCAGCCAATCCCGTAAAGTGAACGTGTCATGGGATCACGTTCCCTGCTCGCTTTTACCGATAGTCACGTGACACACACAGGGCATCGTATTGGCCTTGATGGCTCGTAGCTCTCACTACGGTCCATGGTAACGTAAAACGGTGCATAGCCACTACTATATCGGTCTGGGCATCTCGCTTCCTAAGCAGGCTAGCGCCGCCATCGCCTCCAGCGAAGGACGGCGCGGGTTGTGATCCTAAACGATGTGTGTGGGGGGAAGGAGGGGGGGGGGGGGGGGGGCGGGGGCCTTAATGTTACGGTGCCGGGTACTACGTCGGATTTGAACGGCCGGTTCCCTGAGGGTGGAGGAGCGAGGGAAGGAGGCGGAGGGGGAGGGAAGGATGAGCCAGCGGGGAAAGCCTCGTCATGTGGAAAGTTGTGTGCCTGCTTGCAAGAATGTGTCATTAGAGTCTTGGGAATGGAGGTGGGATGGGGGGGGGGGGGGGGGTGCTGTCGTGTTTCCTGAAATGGTTTCTTGAGGCGTATATAAGAAAAAGGGGAGAAGACTGGGGACGGGAGATGTTAATTACGGGACTTGAGGATGGCGCGGACGCTGCGCAAGGCTTGAAATTGCGTTTCCGGGAATATGCCTTTGTTGTGCGTTTGTGTTTGTTTACGCGTCTTTAATCTCGGATTAGAGCTGTGTACGTTTCGCTGTGGTAATGTAAAATGGTCCTAATAGTGATGACAGCGCAATCACGTTTAGCGTGGTGTTTCATCTTTACGCGGATTATTCAAAGTGTTGCATCGAATTACGGCGTTCAGCCGAGCATATTTTCTTAATGCTAAACAAGGTGTTTGCATTAGTATCACTACAACGTGTAGTGAATTCAATCATTATTTTCTATATTGAAGTGATCGCGCTTGCTTTTATTAATAAGGTTATATGAAACATCGCTTAGTGGCCAAGTTTATTATTAGCGGTAATGAGAATCTGCCTAAAATTCAAACAAACCATGTCCTCGGAAACGCTTCACTTAGCACATAACAAAAATTAAATTTAAAATAAATTTACAAAAAAATTAAAATCTGCTCGAATAAAAAAAAAAATATTACATTTATTAGAGCACATTAAAACTCGGTGAGAAGTAATGGAATAATTGTCTTTATAGGTGCCTTTCTTTGCCTAATTCGTTCGCCATGACTACATAATCTGACTCTCCTGCTTACCCAAGATTCTGCTGATTCTAAACACAAAACAAATAACAAAGAACAAAGCTTAGTATTTAAAAATATTCGGTGCCAATTGGATTAGAAAAAGGGCAAGTCCGTGCACTTCGTCGTTTTTGTTTTACGAGCTCAAATTGTTGACTGTGTGTGTGAGTGTTTTTTAAAGGTTCAGAAAGGGGAAATTATTTAAGCTGTGACGTCGCTTCAATGTGCAATATGCAAATTTTCATAGACAAAGTGGGGAAACTTGAGAACGTGATGTGAATGCAAACCACATGGCAATAGTACGACTGCCGTGAATATCCCAAAATTTATTAAGTGAATGCCTACGTTTATTCTACGAACATTCACGGCTTCAATGTTCCTTCTATCCTTACACGCTTCCTTACATTGTTGTTTGTCAAAGGTAACTGTTTTGTGCGCGCTTATATGCGCCCCGCTTACCACACGCCTCTTTGAAACATTTGTTGTAGATTTTTAAAGCGGCCAAGTAGTCTGGCATTGTTAGAAGAAGACAGCAAATTTAGCAGTTAGGTCAATCGTCACCCGACTTGGTGGACAGCTGAATTTATGCACAGTTCGAAAGAACAAAATACACAAAATACGAAGACTACTCCCTCAAAGAGTCGGGGTGTTCTTCATTGCTTGTTTTTTATTGTTTTAATTTAGGTCGTCAAATATCTAACATGCTAGTACTTTTCAAAATCTGCATCTGTTTACCCTAGATAAAAATAAATTCTAATGAAGATATAAAATGGTACAAGACGTTGCATGTTTTATTTATAATTTATGTTAAGTTAATTGGGAAAATGATCGTAAACAATTTCGCTTTCCAATAACGTCGTTTTCGTAGAGATTTCTTCAAAAAGTCCGAATTATTTGTTCATATATTTATTCATACATATGCATATACCCTGAATATGGGTACAACTTCCAAAGTTTATAGTAGTAATCTTTGAACGCCGGTTTCAATCCAGTATAGATATACACCATGGATACTCACTTGTCATTGACCAAAGCTTTTGGAGTTCGTGCAAAAAGTCGTTTACTGTTCAGTACTTTTTTTTTAAGCGTTAGTTTTAGCAGAAAGTGAGTCCTTATTTTTGGCAGGCAGCATTAGCCGTTATGCATTGAGCTAAAAACACGATTCCAGAATTATGTCACTCGAGAAAACTTTTCATCGCAACCGCCACCGCTGAACCATGAGATGCGGCTCGCAGTTTTGATGTTTGCTTCGAGCAGCCTTCACGCACCACGTCCGAATTTACCCCCGAGCAATGTACCGCATACAGCGTGGAGCTGATCGTTTCGCTCAATTTTGTTTTTATTTCGTTTTCATTCTCACATTTTGAATGAGTTTCCCGCTAGACCATCGCCACCGGAAAAAATGGGATGGACGGAGAGCCAACCGGCCGTGCATTTCTCTGCACCCGCTAGTTTCAAAGTTGAGTGGGCACGCAACTTTCGATATATTTGCGTAAAAACATTGCAGCGTGGGTGTTGAGGTTTTTGTTTAATAATGTTTTATGTTGACTACTTTTTTTCCGAAGTTTTCAATTTCTGTAGTATATAATATTCGGCAGCTCATATTATCAATGCGCCATTTATTCTATATTTAACACAAAATATTATGCAGAGTACTTTTGCAAAATGTAATGTCAGCAGATAAAAAGTAAAATTCTCTTTACAGCATAGTTACTATATTTATTGCCTATAAGGAGGAGCATTAGAAAACCGAATAGTATTATAATTTGTGTATGCTAATATGTAAAACTATGCGATACATAAAGCTGATACACAGTTTATCAGCATTAAGATAATAATGATGATTTTACTCTAATATTTACTTCATATCTGGAAAGAGAGTACACCCCTAAACTTAACATACCGACCTTTGTTTAAAACTAAACATGACATTTAAAGTTTGTGCATTTGAGCTACACACGTCTTACGCAACGTATCTTTAGATTTGTTTTGCATTTATTTTGTATTAGAATGTATGGGGTGTGATCACGAATATTTTTGCTTCTTACTTCTAGTGTTTTGTGGTAGTTCCCCATTTAAAGGACCAGTGTGGCTGTTTCGGTGGATTTTAAACGAATATTAATAATAATATTAATATTAATACGATTACTATTACATTTTTGTAAAAAACTAAAAATGTTGCAGGGTGTTTTGGTTCTTTTTGACAAAAATGTTGTACTCTACTTATAACAATTTTAGGTCATACAATAGTTGATACGGCCGTCACGTGATCACGCCACCTTATGTACCGCTATTCTTAGCCGGATACCGGTCGGCCAGATTTGGGAGGCAGTGTGTCGCTTTCCATATCCATCCTCTTATATATATATGCGTCTCAGTTCCGTCTCGATTTTCTTTGCCGTATTTTATGGCGGTCTTCTCTGAAGTAGCCAAGCCTTTAACATGTTGTGTGTAAAAAAACACACACACACACACACATAAGCATCAAAGCATAAAAAAAAAAAAAGCTCAGTTGAGCCTACCATTGACGACCAACGTGACGGTCTTGTTGACAGCCTGGGCCCGGTTGGACGCGACGCAAGTGTAGTTGCCGCTGTCGCGCATCACGACCCCTTTGAGCGTGAGCACCGACGAGTCCTCCAGGCTCTGCAGGGACACCGAGCCGCTCCTAGACACCACGTTACCCCCGCGGAACCAGCGAAGCGAGATGGGCGGGTCTCCCTGGACCACGCTGCACAGCATCTTCACGTTCATGCCCTGGTTTGCCGTGAGCACGTCGGGCAGGCTCTGGCTGTCGATCACCGGAGGCACTGGGAACGCGGAGGACGTGACTTATGTCAAGACGTGTGCTTACCGCCGCTCTGCAAGTATAGAAGGTTTTCGCTAGCGCTATTCCGTAGTGAATATACAAAGAAAAAAAAAAAACATTTCCAGCGAACATTATTTTGAAAGTCTCTATAATGCATGGAATCCAGTGTTTTCTGGTTCTATTTATGTTCAAAATCGGGGCTGCTTTATCACTGCAGAGTGATAGGCCAGCTTCCCAACGAGTACTTCGAAGAGTGCGCTGATTTTTGAGGTATCGAGCTTTATCCAACCCGAAGATGCGTGCAACTTTTTTGCCTTAGGACAAGTTAGTACTGTCAATGGCAATGGCACTAACTCTAAATCCAGCTGAAGTAACATTGATTCATACAAGCGGGTTTTAGTTTTTAGCTAGCATATACGTTTACACCCGGACAGTTTTCATTTTTGTATTAATTTTAATACGGAACACCGCTAAATTAAACTCCCAATTGAGGACAATTGTGAACCGAACAAAAATAAACTCCGATAAACTCCGAATTTTTTTGGGAAAAACATAAACTCCGAAACCAACCTCCAAATTTGTCGGAAAATAAACTCCGAAAACCGGGAATACCACATATATGATAAAACGCTAACTGGGCGCAGCATAAAGAAAAAAACTGCTCTGTGACGTAGAATTTAATGGAACAGTCTGAGCAGGGGCCGACCTAGCAATTTAGCCTTGGAGCCGATCTACGTTTTTTTATGGTTAAGTAGAAACATCGAATGCCTTATAAAAGAAGCAGAAATCACCGATAGTTTCGGCAGTCACCGTCGCATCCTCGTGCGAAGAGATGACGATAAGTACAGACTTGCCAGGCGGGCATAATTTATGCGGTGTCCACGGTCAAGCGAGTGGTCTCCCCTGCCTGGGTTGTTCAACGAGTGGTCACGGATCAGTTCTTTAGCCACAGTAACGATCGCCTTTGCATAAGATAAGACAGCGTTTGCGTGTTTCCGATACGTTTGGTGAGCGCAGTACCTACGCTAAATCGTACCACAGATGTAAGCGAACTTGACGCAGAAGCCACACGAGCAATAATACTCCGGTTCACATTAAGCCCGACTGCAGCCAACGGCATACGATCCGATAAGGCAGCGCCAATTGTGTGTCGTCAAGGCACTCGCCGCCTTTTCGCTTTGGCTATCATTGGCTAAACCAGGCACGCACATTGGACGCTCCGTGATCTTGTACTTTCTTGTTTTTAGCGTGATTAGTTTAGCATATAATCGCAATCGCACAAAGACGACAAGCGCAACGTTTATTCACTTTTAGCGCTCCTTAATTTGCCGTATCGCATCGAAGCTTTGAATGCGGTGTAACTTAATGTAAAGCTGAGTATAGTGCCACAATTGGAGCGTTTCTCCCGAGCACGCGTATAGTAGGACTGAAAGCCTTGCCTTAAAAAGATACTTCAACGAAATTTGAAATATTCCCGTCGTGTTTAAAAATAGGTTGAATATGATCCACAATATTTGTAAATGGCAATCGCACGTTTGTATTTTGAGCCTGGTTGCTGTATTTTTCGTTATAAAGGGCCCACTCTGCCAAGCGCTCGGAGAAGGCCCAGCGGAGACCATGTGACATCCAACGCAATCGTGACGTAGGTAGTCTCGGGATGAGCAAAGCTACAGCGAGGCTGACGTCGAGAGGATGGCCTAGTCGTTCCAGCCACCGAAGCGGCTGCTTTTGTACGAATTTAGAGTGAAGGGTTAATCTTCTATAATCTTGTAGGGGGACAATAGCGACTTCTGCGACGCATAGAAGGCATTCTCGGGAAGAGGGGAGTTCCTCTTTCCAATCTTCTCTCTTCGTGGCCGGAGGCGAGACACTCACCGTCACTAGCTGTCAAGGCTCCTAGACGGGCATTACAAGCGAGGCGTTAGCGACATCCACCAGGTGCTCTTTGCTAATCGTTTTATTCGTTTTAAAATTCCTTTTTGATACTTTTTTAACAAGATATTGGTATTTTCGATGTGATATTGCTCATTTGAACACATATAGACCAAAAAACTGAGCGCCGAAATTTTGTTGTAGTATCCCTTTAAGGCGACGAGCTCATTTTTGTAGTCAGATTTTGCTCGCGCGAATACTGACACAGACTGCACCGAAGCCCCTCGGCCGTATAATTTTGTACATTTTTACTTCATATAGTCCCGAGAAAAAAATATAAATTTCATGAAGGAACATGCCTAAGTTGACTGATCAGTACCTGTTTATTCTTTAATTTTGTTTTTTAACAATCTACGCAGAGATATAATTTCAAGGTGTTAATCGAACACCGGTGAAAACGTTCATGCAAATATTACGTATCCCTCAGAATTTAATGGGTTTCGTATTGTTCGCTTACAAAGGTTATATTTATTGAAGAACATGCCATCTGAGATAACAAAGACCTATTCAATTTGTATATTTATTTTGAAGTTGGATAAAGTAAATACATATTTTCAATTAAAGATTTTACGGGTATTATTGAAAAACCGATAAATCAGTCAATGTTTATAATTAGATCGCGTACTTTCTCTTTCTGTTTCCGGAAGCTACACGCAACTTCGCCTCGTCCGCGCACTTCTTCATTTTCTATTGATTCGACTTTTCGATACGTCGGCCTTGGAACTGCAGCAGGAGCCGTAATTTTTCCAGAACCACACGTTCGACGCGCTCCAAACCTTTCTAATCGCTTGTAAATTGTAGGGTTTTGAGGACGCTCAGCAAGTTTCAAGTTTGAACCATACGGTTAATTAAATCAAAGGGTTAATTATAAAAAGCTAATTAAGAACCTAACTATCGGAAACGATACGTGGCTCGCTAAATAAACCCTTCCCAAGTGAATTATACAGGAACAATCCGGTTTTCTTGCTACGCTAAGTTTGTGCAATAGAAATTTTGGGCTGTTTCCTGTGAAATACAGGAAGATGTGGTAAACATATGCTTTCATAATCGATCATGGTGTCACAACAGAAAGCAAAACAAAACCACCAACACTCATCCCCAGGAAGTAAAAACGAAACCCTAAAATAAGCTATAAATAAAAAGCCGTCAACAGTTTAAAATCATCTGTAGAGTTGATCAGTTTGTAGGATTGATGCCTCTGTGCCTATCATTAGTCGTGTCTACTGAAAACATATTGCAGTGCAAAGATAGAAGTATACTCAAAAAGTATGTCAGGAAATTCAATAAGAAAATATTAAATCTGCTGCTCTATTGGTGCTCGATATCAATTGGCTTCACAAAGACCAGAAAGAAATAATACCCTATTTTGAAAGAATAATGCACCTAAAGTTCCCGGTAAGCTACTCGATTCCTTTAATCTGGTTATGTGTTCCCGGCTTCCTTCTAACATAAGACGGCCATATGTTTCAACAAATTAGGTTTAAACCATACTTTTCCGGGTTATAGGATAAAAAAGGAGCTATATCAGCATCAACTATTGATATGTCCGGGTCACACATACGGCGGAAGTCCAGAAAACGGAAATAATTGGAATGAAATAGTGGTTCTCTGTATGAACGCGCATCAGTGATAGGTTTCATTAAAATTAGTTCAACGTGAACGCGTCGATAAGTTACAAAACGATCGGTTTGAAGCTGAGATCTAAATGAGCTGCGCGCTCTTCAAATAATAAAATATTTATTTTGAGAGAATCTTACTTCTGTGTGAAGAACTATATCTATGTCGTTGCCCTAATGTTTGTCGGAAAGATAGTAGATTGTAAGGTCACGTTGTGGTGGCTTTAGTGGAACTAATATTTGTTTTATGTAAAAAAGTTGTGTAATCGGTTATGAAATATTAAAACTTTATTAAAATAAAAATACACAGATTTTCACCAGAGTCGTCTTACATCAATACAGGCTATGTAAAATAAAACGCCTCTCAATTGTTTCAACCGCTTAAACATGCTTCATATAGCGAACTGTAATTTCTAAGCGAAGACGTTCATGATACGTCAATAGAAATGTTTAGTAGACCTTAGGCCCTGGATGCCGGCCATGGAGGGCGCGGGCTCAATCCAGGATTCGAAGTGTCGGAACGAGCTCCCACTGGAAGCGCGAAGCCCTAACGTACGGTTTACTAAAAGTCTATAACATGAACTGGTCTGACGACGTTCTAACCGGGATTGAACAAATGACATGAGGGGAGCCCCGCGTACGTTAAGCTCTTAAAGCAAGAAGCTTCCATAAACTGCGACGTTACATATTTTATGTACCGCATATAATGTGAAATTTTAATGTTTTATGTTGATCATGATTCAATGAACGTAACGCGAGACCAGGAGCCCTAAACTCGTCAACATAAAGTTTGAGCCGAAGCATCGCGGAGCGCGCTGATTGGACGTCGCCGACAAAAGTGCGAAGTCATTGTCGTGATTGTCCAATCGGTGCGCTCCGTCAACTTCGGCCCGAACTTTGTGTCTGGCGAGTTTAGAGCCCCAGCGATAAAGAATGCGTAGCTGCCGTACCTTCCCTAGTTCTAACAATGCGAAGCGAATAAAAAAGATGCACGTACACGACCGATATTTCATAAGACCATCAAAGTACGGTATGATGTAGGTGCAGACCAATTTTAAGTTTGGTTACGATTGTGTTTCAAACTTTTTCAGTCAGAGGGTGATAGAAGTGCTTTCTTCCTGCTGTCCTAAATACATTCTTTATTTGCGATATTTTAATTAAACAAACGTGGCGCTCAACACCCAAATAATTTGTTTCGTTTATTTGTCTAATACGTGTATAAGGTAAAATACATTATCTTGAGCCACTTAGAACTGTAAAGTTCGCTAATAAAATACTTAATTTTCATAGTTCTACTCAAACGCATTCTTTGTATGGTCGAATTGAATATAAGGCAAATGAGTGATTTTTTTTTCTTTGTCAGTACGGTGGCCTTTGTACAAATATACTATCGCGAAGAGTATAGCCGGGACAGCCGAAGCGCGTGGCCTTCATTCATGGTAGTACAGCTTTTCGTGTGAGGAACAAAATTGACAAGAGGAATAATTTATGTTCGTTTATGAGTGCTTGGATAGGCCCTAAAATGTCAGAAACTGAAGACTAACGGCTGCCTCAAAATGGCTTACATACGGGTGAAGTTATTTGCAATGCAAAGACTGAACCAGTCCTGCAGTGGCAACGATAATACTTCCCGAAAAAAATCACGTCCCCTTCTCCCGTTAAGGGAATATCAACGTGACTCCCAAGACAAGCGCACGATAATCGAAAAGCTCAGATGCGGAGAGGCCAGGGGAGCGCTTTATTGCCAGACGTCTAAGATGAGATTCACCCAATCTTCCGGGCAATCGAACGGAAGAGTTAGGTGAAACGGCTTTCCCGTTCAGAACGGGACCCTTAAAGCACTTCCCCACCGATTCCCCGCCACGGAGGAGGCGGCCCACATTAAGCTCCCATTTCGTCAGTCGTTTAGGCCACGCGCACTCGAATACCGAATGAGCGCACCCTTCACAGTAGCCGGGTGATTGCTCTGCGTATTGCAGACAAGTTATTTTTGTGATATTAGCTAGTGTTGCGTTCACTTCACAAAACGAGTATGGATGAAAAAAAAAAAAATGTCAGTTTACCTGAATGATCTATAGACTGTTTCAAATCAAAGGCTTTTGGCCGGTGTCTTTTTCAATGTTCGTTTGTATGATGCGTGATAGGCTCGTTTGCCGAAGCCACGATCGTGAGCGTGTCGGGCTTTAGGGATTGCAGCTTGGATGTGGATATATAAAATTAAAAAGGTGTGTAGACCATTCTATGGCTCACAAAAAGTGGCAGTCTACCGTGCAATAATAACATTCAAGAGAAGTGTGTGTGTGTCTATTCGGCCAGCAAGGATAGGATGTGCAGAAGTTCTCCAACAATTAAAATGGCATGCTTCCAGAAGCCTTTTTGTGAGGCAGCGTATACACCGTACAAGTTTGCAATTCTGCCGGTCAACGTGCGATCTCCACAGAGCAAAAGCGCTCATGTTCGTCGCTTTAAAAATCTAGCGTAGCAAGCGGCGTATAAACGAACAGTGAAAACGGACCGAGCATTAGTCCTTTTGTGGAACGCTGTATTACACAGCGTTCCATTTATGCTGCGAGCGTAGCGAGAGCTACCAGAGCCAGGCCCACGCTTTCAGCGTCCCTGCGAAATCTGCCAGTTCGTGCGGTGCGAGCATCGATCAGACAAACATGATCGTGCTGGTAGCTTTGTCTTTTGACGCACGTATTCAGAAACCAACTTTACATGGCTTGATCTAACGTCATATCAGCCGATACTCCAGTGGCCCTCAGAGCGTAACTTATAAAAAATTCGTTGAACACCGTAGAATATGTTTTTGTAGGCAAATAACAATTAGACGTGACCACTAGCAAGTGTTGACGTCACGCGCGAGTCATATGCTGTCTACGACAATAGACAGATCTCACTAAGCTTTCGGCGCATGCTTGGCGCCGCTATAACTTTAGTTCATGATAGGCTGACGGCCGTGCATGCGAGGGCTCGTGCCGTCTTGCGCTCCACAAGCGCAAAGCCCCAGCAAGGTTACTGCGTGTGCAGAAAGACTAAAGTTCCCTCGATGCATTGCGGCAGCGGTGGCGTAGTCAAACTGGCTGGTGAGATCGGTCTATTCGAAAGGGTCTTTCGACGAGGCAGTTTCAGGAGGCTGTGCTAAAAACGCCTTGGCCAGGCCCGATTTCTTGGGTTGAGGAAAAAACATTAGCCTTTGATCAATGCTTCGTTTCAATATAATGTGCCTCTGGCCAAAGAGTGCCTAGCGCCGCAACAAACATTCTTTCGGAAAATTGTTTATTTTTGTAGTGGAGAAGTCTGTACTCGCTGCGTTCATGAGAAGACACTGCATAATTTGTAGTTGCTTCTCTCTTGGAAAAGCTTATTGGAAGAATAAAACCTGTGAGTGGATTACGTTTCTGGTAAGAAACAATAATGTTCTTAAGATATGCATAAAATAATTTGTGAAATATATTATCGTCTCTTGTCTCTTCCTTCGACTTGAGAGTTTCTATTTTCTTCCGGCCCACAATATCGGGTGTTATACTATGATTACGGATATATAATATGTGTTTAGAGTGCAATGCCTATTACCCGTGCCACACGGGCAACTCGAGTGCCATTTACAACGAATGACATTCGTGTGATCGACGAATCGGCTCGCGGTCTGTCGCGCGTGGAACGCCCCACGCTCGCAGTGTCGCGCGCTGATTGGAAGATCGTTCAAATGTCATTCGTTGTAAATGGCATTCGAGTTGCCCGTGTGGCACGGGTATAAGCCATCACCGTATTATTGATCAATAAGGGTATGTTTCACGGTTCTATCCTTTTGTCACTTAGAGGTTTAATGATAAAATATAGAAAGCTATTTATTTAGTACTTCCTCAATAATGGCAATATTGCAAATTAATGCTTTCTTAAGCAAAAATGCATAATTATTAGGTTGAGAATTTCCATTATCCCTTTGTACTCAAAATATAGCGCGTGACATACACGACGCAGATATGTTGCAAAATATCAACTACACGCCATGGAAAATACACAGAAACAAGTAAGGCATGAATATATAGATATATATATTAGCACACAACGCGGGCCAAACACACCCTTGGCAATAAGGCGAAGATAACCTTATTTAATGCGCGGATAGGGTACCGTGACACTTAATAAAAAAAAAACTGACGACAGAATGTCAGTGCTCTTGTTCGCTAGCAAAAAGAAGCGCCACTAAAGTTTAATTACCAGTTTAATCCGTAATAAAATTATTTTCCCAACTGCCTGTTTTTCTTAGCCGTTTTAATATAATGTTGAAGTGATCTTTTTATCGTCCATACTCTAGTAAATTACAGCTGAAAAAAAAAACACACACACACGTAAGGCGGGGATTATTATGTGAGGCTTCTCTGCTGTATGATTCATTTTTTTGAAGCTTGTATTAGATTATACTATGGAACAATGAAACAGCTTGCCGTCGTTGCCTGTTAAATGCCTCAACGCTGACACATTTGAAAACCTCCTGGTGTAACACATGATGTAACTCTCCTCTGTTCGGGCAGCGCCGCCACCTGGAGCATTCAAAAATAAACATAAAAAAAAATTTAAAAATATCCACGATTTATCGGTTGCATAGTGATATTAAGATGTTCGCTATGCCGCCACGCTCAGTGCATCTTAAACTCTCAGTGACAATGGGAGCTAGGAAGTGTAGGCCTCGACACTGTCAGTTGTCAGCTACCAAAACAGTCGCAAACCTTGAAGGACGCTGCCGGTTCTCCTAAATTGAATACCCGTAAATGCTCTAAACCTTGGCTTAAGTGTTTAATCTATTTTGTGTTTCAGAAACTAGCACTATCGGAAACGATTGTGTTTTTATCGGCATTAGTCGATAAAAACACCGAAAAACGAATCGATAAACTGCAAGTGTGAATATGGCAAGCCATTGCTGAAAAGGGGAAAAAAAACAGCTATACCATACGATAGAATTTGTTCTCCTCTAATCATCACGTGCGTTTCGGCGAAAAAAACAAAACAAAACAAGTCTTCTGACGGCCACTCCCTCGCGCTTGGTAATCAAAGCCAAGATCCGGTACTCTGTCGGATGGTCTCGGCGCGCTTTGAATTCTAAATTTCAAAGCGAGACGAGGGTTTGCCGCCCATCGCCATTCTCAGGCGGGCACGCACCCTGACGTATGAACAATAAACCATATTTCACATTTTCCGTGTACAGCTTCCACTGCCCTCTATACGACAGCCTTCCGACTCACTTCATAAAAAAAGCACACATGTATATAATATATATATATATATATATATATATATATATACAGAGAGAGAGAGAGAGGGAGAGAGATACAGGTTCATGGCGTGTGTGTTGAGTCCCTCCGCGTAGCGGTCGGTAAGAAACTATCCATCCTGTATTTTCTGAGGCGGCTCTTTATATTTCTTTTTATCTCCGGGTGTTCCATGTTAATTCGAACAGAATTATTACAAATAATTGGTAAAAGATGCACTAATCCGGTTTGTGCAAGTGAGTTATATGGCCATGGGGACATCATAGAGGTTGCTAATCGTTGAAATAAGTCGAATAATTAACTGAACTCCCTCAATTATTTTTTGATTAGTAAAATTAATCATATGGTTTCAATTAGAAACATAATGAGCATAACAAGAAAAAAAAACACTATATCAGTCAATTTTTGGAACGACTTGAAGCTCGTGGGAAACTCGAGGGCGCACCAAAGTTACCACTCGGGCAGTGGGCGCAAAGCTAGCAGTGGCGGAACGCGATAATAATCTGATCCTCAGCGTTTTGCCACTGCTAGCTTTGCGCCTGCTTCCTGAGTGGTAACTTTGGTGCGCCCCCGAGTTTCCCATAAGCATGAAGTCGCTCTAGAAAAAGCTAATTCAGTGTATTGCGATGACGCTGAGTAAGTTTCTAACTGGAACCATATGTTCATTTTCAAATATTAAAAGGTTTATTAACGAATTTTAATAACTTAGCCGACTTATCGCAAAGATTAGCCACCTACAGAATGTCCCCCTGGCCGTATAACTCACGAGCGCGCACCTTTTACGAACGTTTTGTGATAAATATGTTCAAATTAAAATGGAAAACCCGGTATATATATATATATATATATATATATATATATATATATATATAAACGGAAGAAAACGCACCTGAGACGGTTGTTGGAGTTTTTAAAACATTGTATTTGTAAAGTTGGTCGACGTTTCGGCTCAGGCCGAAACGTCGACCAACTTTACCAATACAATGTTTTAAAAACTCCAACAACCGTCTCAGGTGCGTTTTCTTCCGTTTATACTTTTCGTCATCCTGCGCTTCGTTTTATTCTCTCTCTCTCTCTATATATATATATGAAGAGAAGGAAAGAAAAAGAGAGGAAAAGAAGTACAAAAAGGAGGCAATTTTTGAGAGGACACTAGCTTGAGATTCAGACAAGGCTGATTTCAAAAAAAGAAAGCGCAAAAAAAAAAAAAAAAAAACTGAAGCACCCACACCCGGGTCACGCGCCTTCGAACGTTCCAAAGCGGAAACGTTTGAATTATTCACGGGTTTTCACTCGTACCACGAGAAGGCAACACAAAACGATCCAGCCTCTTTTATTATTTTTACCGTTTTTCGTATTCGTTAACCTGCGTACTGACGCACCGGGAAAACAAGACTCGAGTCGGAAAAGAGAGATACACGCGGCATTTTGCGAGTAACGATGTTCACGTGCAATTACCTTGAACGTGTACGAAGGTGTTCCCCTGGGCGGACAAGTTGCCGCTCCTGGCCACGCAGGCGTATTCGCCTTCGTCGGAGGCCCGCTGAACGTTCTGTACCGTCAACGTGGCGTGGGTCATCTGCTGTCTGTGATTGGTCGGAAGCGGGAGGTCACCTGTGACGTCAGAGTTAAGAACGATGAGAAAAATAAAGTCGGTATCTGGGAAACCAGCTACTTTCGTGCATAATATACAACGGTGTCAAGGCAACTGGCGCAAGTACCTGCCTTTGTTTAGCGTATCATTTTGCGCAAGGGTTCGCGCTGAGCAGAATGTACCAGTTCGAGCTAGAGGCTTTCAGCATCTCCGGTAGTACTGTGCAAGCACCGCTCCGGTCAACAAGCTCGGGAATGTGTCGCCGGCTTCGCTTGCACATTTAGTGAAACAAAGTACAGACGAAAGCACGCGCTTACGCTTTTACTGCGTTGTTTACGGTGTATACATTTAAAATACAAATAACACGTTGCACGCCAACACTTCAGGGGGAAAATATGCCATAGCACTTACCCCTATCCCTACAAGAAAATGAAAAAGCTGGACAAAATTTAGTTTCAGAGTGTTGAAGTCGCAAACCGCTAAGCCCCGCCCCGTGCTTACAAAGTGCTCACATCTTTCATTGATTTGAGAGATGATTGACGTGTGAAAGGTCGGTGGAAAAGTTTTATCTCAGTGTCGTAATAGTATATGTTTATCGGTTATTTTTTGTGTCCGAGATGCAAATATCCAAGGTAAATTTTTTATTGTTTTCAAATGTATTCTGAGATTGTTTCTCTCGCTTTTGTTTGAAATATTAAGAAACATGGCCACCGGCGCCTGAGGAGTTCTGAACGAGCGTAGATCCTTGAGGTCTTCAATTTTTTTATGCGTGCGGGTCATTTTGAGTTTACAGAGATGTTTAGAGGAATATTTGATCAACCGACAAAGTTTACAGCAAACAACTGTCGCGCATTCGGAAGCGCTGTGCGGATGCTCGTTTGAGTTGCAGGAGTGGTGTAAGCCTAGCTTCCCACATGAACTATTTCGATAAATAAGGCTCGATTACTTTCTTTGCGCGTGTTGATGCTGAATAAATATGTTGGTTCACGTAAAAGCGGCCACGCTGCTTTGTGAATTGTGCAACCGTCGTGATTGCGACCATGGTTTCAATACCGAGAAGACATCTACACAGGTAAGAATTTGCGGGCCATTTGGTTGGACGCAATCGGGCGTTTGGTACGTATGAAGTTAGTCCAGGTATGTTCCTGTTATTTTGCTTCGAAAGGCAAGTCGCTTTCAAGCTTTGTAGTTCACCTGGCCTGCCAACGCCAGTAATATTTTTTCTTGGTTTAGTAGTGCGTGATGTCGTTTTCTCGCCTTGCTCGAAAATGCCACGTGAAAAAGAAAACAAAAAAGCACATAAAAATTGAAACGACTGCGCTTGTTTTGTTGCTTTTTTTTTAGTCTTTTTTGTTGTTTTGTTTGCCGGACATCGACAGACGCTGAGACAGGCGCTTGTATTTGACCATCACTCGGGCATGATGACACGCTAGAACACTGCTTTGGTGGTGGAGTCTTGCGAGCTTTGTAAATGTTTTTACACGGGGGCGAAATAGCAGACGAGCGAAAGCAAAAATACACGCCGACGGGCAGCATTCATCTCCACGCCCTACGGGCATATCAGACGATGGTTGACGGTGGTGAAATAGCAGACGACGCCGGAGGCAGCCGCGCGTGTGACCGAACAACTACAGTCGTTGTAAGACTCCAGACTAGACGTGCCGGATGTCGCAAAAGTGAGACACCAGGCTTGTTAGCGTGTTCGGTAGAACAGGCAAGCCAATCCAATAGTAATTTGTGTTGCAACTGATTTGCGGGCGGGGCTTAGAGGGGGCCATAACCTCCAACTAAATTCCGCAAAAGATTGCGCAAAAATCGTTCCTCTAGTGAAACAATTACGAAAAATATACGTGTCCGGTCTATGCTCTTTAAAAATAACTTATTTTTTTTTCATTGCGGTGTACCTTTAAGTATAGTCCGCAGTTACTGCCAACTATACCTTAATTGCAGTGGCAACTTAACCACAGCTAAGTGTGGCTTCTGGTACGCTTAACTGAGAATAAGTGAGCCGACGACAGGCATCCTAAACCGCAGTAAAGCTTAAGTATGGTCTGCAGTTACTGCCCACGATACCCAAGTTACTGGAGCACTCTTAACCACAGTTCAGTGTGAACTCAGTTACACGTAACTGAGCTTAAGTGTGACGAATTGGTATCTTAAATCACAGTCACGCTTAAATATGATCTGCCGTTACTGCCAACATAAGCTAGTTAAAGGGACACACTTAACGACAGTGAAGTGTGACCTCAGTAACAGTTAACTACGATTAAACGCGCCCATGAAACTAGGGCATCAATACACGACGGCGAGTGAACGTTCTCAAGGAGGAGTGCGTGCGAAGGCATGGGTAAGACCGCTCGCCTTTGAACCAGCCGACTCCGTGGATGGGATATCCAGAGACGGGACAGATTATCCGCAAGAGCGTTCCGGCCACCACGGTGATGTTGCCCATGGACCTCACCGTTGGCGGGCCGTGCACGTCAATCCGTGCCGCGTGTACCACGTCTCCGACCACGTTGGACGCTGAACACGCGTACACGCCGCCATCTTCCACACGAAGCTCGGTGACGTTGACGAAGCTGACCACCACGGAGTCGGACGTGACAAAGTCTCCCACGCGAAAGCGGGCCAGGTCCGGTACGGGTCCACCGTCGAGCTTCCAGGTCACCTGGGCGCGGTGGAACGGTGTTTGCTGATTTTTACCCCTAAATGGATATACAGTAGACATCCATCAAAGTCACTTTTGTTATTACGCAAAGCATGTCTAGAGCTAGGGTCTTAAAAGTAACAGAGCCGCCTTGGTGGCTTTCAGGTTTAGCGTCGACCTGCGTTGTGATTATAATGGCGCCGGAAGCATAACACTCATGAAAACAAACTTATCCATTTCTAAGTTTTCTCTCCGACGTAAAACTACTCGCTTACTGAGCACTTGGTTTTTCCACAATATACCTTACATCCGCGATTAAAAAGAACCTTGCTTTTCGTCCCGCGTAAATGAACTCTGCATAGCGGAAAGCTTGAACTCCTTGAGAAAGGGCATTAGCGGTTGGATAAAACGCGAAAGTTTGAGAGCATGATATTACTTGGCTCAAAAGGTAATCAAAAAAGACGAAATTTCTCTATGAGCCGACGCGCACCTCACCCCAAAATCATCGAAACAAGATCTGAAATTGTGAACGCAAGTAGCATTTATAAAACTGAAAAAAAAAAGCGTGAGCGAGAGAGATGATCATGTTTTATTTCTTGCTCGCAAGGCTTTTTTTTTTTTTTTCGCTGGAATAGATTCTAGAGGCACCCACTCTCTCATTTCATGTTTTGACAATATGAGGCTTAGTTGGACGTCGGCTCATAGAGAAATTTTGTCTTTCTTTCTTATCATTTGATCCAGGAACCTCAAGTTCACAAAAGATCGCGTTTTATTCCAACTGTGAGCGTCAGATTCTCACGGAGTTCCAGCTTTCTGCGGTACATAGTTGATTTACGCGGGCCGAAAAGCACTGTTCTCTTTTCTCGCACTAGCCAACATTTACACCAAAACCTTTTCCCTTCACTGCTTTATATTACACCACGCATTGAACAACAGTTCAAAGTGGGGGTCCCCATTTGTTACACAGGTGATTTTCCCTTCATTCGTCCCTTAAACATGTTCTTTTTTTATTGAAAGAGAATCATCGGCTTCTATTTTACCCGTTATTAATGATCAACTGTTTAAAGTTGCTTACAATATTCTTCACTGTTCTGAGCCTTTATGTACAAAGTCTAAAATTGATTTTTTTATTTTTTTATTGTTGATCCCTGTTGTTGTTTCTGCTAGTCTATAATGCCGATGGCCCTGAGGGTATTTTTAGAACCGAATAAACAAATAAATACGCAAAAATACTCTTTTGGGCGTCTTTTTTCACGCAATCTAGCTCAGAAACCAAATCACTGCAATCTAAGATGACCTCGGCGTGAAACAAGGATGACAAAGTGGCTAGACCAAAAAATGTGTGGCACATTTCTAGGCAATTTTGTTGCAAATGTGAAACGTTTAGCATCCAAAACGTTTAGCGATGCACTGATTTTCCAGACGCCAGCTTCCTGCGTTCACGGCGCTCTTCATTAGATTGTTTAACGCTTATCCTGAATACACTTGCTAGTTGTTTCTAGAATGAAGCGATAGTATCGCTTATCGGGCCGATAAACCTGGTGATCTTCCACTGCCTTCCATACTCTCGAGCTCTTCTCCATCAATGCGCACAGGTGGTCAAGCGCCTCCTCGCCTACCTCGCTCTTCCTCTCCCATCCGTCAACCAATCAGTGTCAACCAATCAGGACTCACTAGCTGAAAGCGTTCGAACAGTTAGGAGGCACAGAGGCTACACCCTAAGTGAAAAGAGAGCTCCATTCTGTGACGTCCCCGCGGGCTCTCATCTTCTCCTCTTCCCTAGTTACTACTCATATTAAGACAAATCTAAAAAGAAACAATAGACCAGAGACGCGTTGTCGAGATGACAACGGACGATTTTAGGCGCTTCAAGAGGAGAGGAAAACACTATACGACTTTTAGTATGATGATAATTTTGCCATAGTTTGAGTTCTAAAAGATTTGAGCGAGATTTAATTATTTGTATAAATGGCCTTCGTGAATTAATTTATTTGCCTGATAATACGTCATCCATTCGTGTTTACCTTCGAAGCCCAGCTTGCCGAATTTCTTGTGCTTCTTTTGTTTACCAAATCGTCTTAATTGGCGTCTTGTTCCGCATATAGCACTGGTGTCACTCTCTCGGTGGAGCGAATATTGGCGTTTTAAATCAAAGCTTTGCGTTTATCTGGATTTCGACTAATGTATAATTACACTTTTTCCGGATCATAGCCAGGAAACCACTGCTTATGAGTAAAAATTAATAAACAGTGAAATAATTAGTAAGTGACTAAAGAAGCTGCAAGTGTGCCGTATGTGGCTTTAGACTCTAAGAAATGCCTCCGTGTCTATTTACCCGTAAAACTCCGAAAGAGCCAATCTCTGCGTTCTACGAAATCAGCTCAGCGAATCATGAGGCGAAACATCCGTTTACACATAAAAATGAAGTCTGCAATGTGGCATTACGCAATGCAAGCATGGCGCTTTGCATTGCGCAATGTCACAGCGCAGACTTCATTTCTAGGTCTAAACGGATGTTCCGCCTCATCATTCGCTGAGCTGATTTCGTAGATCACAGAGATTGGCTCTTTGAGTGTTTTGCAGGTAAGTAGATGCGCAGGCATCTCTTAGAGTGTATTACAAAATTATACTGATCGAAGACAAAAACATGCTACTTTTAGGGGATCATAAAATACTGTGGTACTAAAAATTAAATGTATGTAGACCGATCGCGAAGTTCACGGCCTGATACTCACAATCTTGTGCCAGTAATGTTTCTCGGCTCCAATTCGCAATGCTAATCTAGAAAAGGACTTGTGGCTGCCCAGTATCTTTTCAGCCGTTTCCGCTAGCCACATAGATGGCTTGCTCGTTTCTACGCACCTGTTTGTTTGAGCGTAGCCCTTGTAGCTTTGCTATCGTTAGGGCCAATCTTTAAAAGAAAGAAGGAGACATTGAGGTGGCATTACCTGTGGTATTGGACTTCCAACGGCCGCGCAGCGGAGAGACAACGTTGCTCCCGGAGACAGTGTCTGCTCCGCGAAGCTTGAAGATAGGAAGGGGGCCACATCTACGAGAATCCGGGTTACCCGAGGGTCACAACCAAATAGCTAAACATATTAAGAGTAAGACAATCTTTTGGCGTCCCCCCCCCCTCCCCCGGTCCCCTACGATATGCCAAACGCGGATCTGGACATTCTTACGCCAGGCCACGCCACCCTTTCGCGTGACGTCACATAATTGTGAAGTCTCCGGTTTGTGGGACAGGTTTAGCGAATTACCGGTTGAATTGACGAGCCAAGGTAAACTGTGTGATGAACGAGGTGGCGTAAAATGTACAATAATAGGCGAATGATGACAGCCTCGAAGTTTTGACAACACAAAGAAACAAGTGAAAGCCAATCTCTCGAATACCACAGTAACATCTTGACGTCCCGTGACACCATATGTTAACACCTAATGTTATTCACACTAAAGCATCAGGTGAGACGACGGCGTGTCACCCACCGTTGTGAGATTTAATAACGTCACTTTAAATTGGTACGCCACGTGTCGCAACGACGTCGCACCATGAGTCACGTGACAGCATGTAACGTGACTTCACGCCGCGTAACACCGCGACGTTCCACCGTGTCATCACATGACCTGGGGTGGCCTGACGCACATCTTGGGGTCACGTGATTACATGACCCATACCATGTTCAGCCAAGTAACCACGTCACCCCAAGTGGATTCACGCGTTGCGGCGCTACGGCTTTGACAGCGAAAAAAGCGGCAGCAGGTGCGACGAGAAACATATACACACTTTGCTTCCGTTATAATGCATTCATCATAAAACAAAAGCAATATAATGCTCAAGTCTCACGCCTGTTCTCTAATTGAATTATCTAGCGCACCGGATCATAGGAGTAAGATAGACTACGTCCTCGCTGCGGCCATGGGCATGGCAAATGCGCATTCTTTTGTCACTTTAACAGGGCGCCAGACATAAATTAAAATAGTTCTGAAGTTATGCATTCCATCCTGCACATATCCGCTATCATAACGAAATAACGCGTACAAATATTTATTATAATTTTTAAAGGGTAAACGCCTCTTAAACATTCAAAACATAATGTTGTTAGGCATGGAGCTGCATATTACACTGCCAAGGAAGCGGAAAATGCATAGTTAGTGTACAGGCCAAGTGAGGTATAATATGGTAGATGAGGAGAAGGGAAGTATACTCCCTTCGCTATTAGAGGCACATCTTTTCGTCCGTTTCTGAAGCGCTGGATTAGTCATATCAATATGCAGAGCTTTACTCGTTCTGCCAAAGCCTCTACCTCTCCTTTCGACAGCAGGAAAAAAGGCGAAGATATATTTTGGAGGGCCAAACAGGCTTCATGCATGTCGGCATTAAACTTCGTTTCTTGATTTGTTTTATTATAAGGAGTGACTTAAATAAAATTTTTCATCTTGTTGAAATTTTCTTGAAAGCGAAATATATGCACTAGATAACAGAAAGTATAAAACATAGAGAGGACGAAACACAGACGAGTACATTCTTTCCTCTCTATGTTTTATACTTTCTGTTATCTAGTACATCTTACCAACACACTCGTTAGGAATACAAAATATATGCGTTCTTATTTTTTTTTTTTTTTTTTTGGTAGTGGGTTAGTTGCACACTTTGGTATCCATTTACGGCCACTCAGCAATAAAGGGGAGCAGCTTACGTAACAAATGTGAATTCCACGTTAATATTTGTTAAATATATAGATATATACCGTCTGGGTTCAACATGTCCAAGTGTCGGTTAAAAACAACTGTGATGATTCTTTTCCGTAAATGCATAGTGCTTTCTGTCGGCAAACCACGAAGGGTTTTTGATGGCCTTTCAACACTCTTCGTTACTGTTGCATCAATTATCTAATCGAAGGCGAAGCGAAATTACGGCAAGCTGTAGATCAAACGCTGAACTACTAGCGGCTCTACACCGTTACCAACTACCAATACGGTCACGTAGACGCTATAAGAAATGGCGGACGGACGGATCTGCTACAACCAGGCATTCGTGTAGACGATCCCTGTGAAATGTCCATCAAGTCAAGACGTCTATACACCAACACAGTGTATCCAAACATGCCCGCTTTGCCAAAATCGAGAGGAGTGAAACGTTTGCGCATGCGCAGTCCCGACAGCAGCGCCACCTCAGTGGCGTGACGTCAGTGAACTGAGTAAGTCTATACTCCGTTGAGACTTTCAGGCCGGCCGCTTGCCGTCGCTACGATTCAATGTACCAATTCAAGCAGCGCCGAAAGTGCATCGTCACGGCGATTGCTGTCTTTGTGGGATCGCTATCAGCAGCTAAACTAACCACGCACAGAAACGTAGGATTGCAGCCCATTCAATCGGCGCAATTGGTTTAGTCGGGGAAAAAAAAAAACGCGCAAAAACAATGATCCCCGTGACGATGCAGTTTCTGTGCTTCTTGATCGCTGTAATTTGATTTATAGTGCTGCCTGCCTTCGTACTTCAAGTGAAACGTAGTATACTCACCTCCGAGAAGAAGCTCGGCCGACGCTTGCGCAGAATCAGCCTCGTTGTGCAGGTAGCACTGGTACATCCCGGCGTCTTCCCGCAGCACAGAGTCGATGCGGAGGACGTGCCCGGACGCGAGAAGGGTCAGCCGCGAGGTCGACCCCAGTTTGGTCTGGTCTTTGTACCAGGACACAGAGCGGACAGGGTGACCTGCCGCGGTGCAGTTGAATGTGGCCGGACGCCCTACGTCCGCTTTCTGCACGGCTGGATGCACTTCCGCTTTCAGGGGTGCTGCATCATTTCAAAGGAGTGATGAGAGAGCCTTTTATTAATGACAACATGCTATACTTGCGTAGTAATTACATTTCTGTAATTTAATGACTGCTGAGTAATGTGTAATTATATTTTTTCTTTTTTGACTGAAATCATTTGTAGTTCTAATTAAAATAGTTTTTGGCCACATTAACTTAAATAGGAAAACAGTATTCAAATTACAGCTACTTTTTTATAATTTTTAATGCTGAAGTATCGTTTTACTATAGAGTGACCAACAAAAGGAAATATACCTGTTGTCTTCTCTTAGACTTCCGCCAACTCATGGGGCATTGAAAGAGTCGAGACTGCATCAGGGCGCGGACCGTTAACACATGGCTGAGCAAATCTTAAAGACCCAAGCCCGGTTGAGGAAAACGATGCCCCACATAAAAAGACCGCATCACATTGTCGGGATGGGGATAAAAAATCAAAATAATATTGCCGTCCGCTCATTGAGTATCTTAAAACGACTCTTGTTAATTCAAGAATAATTAGGGATAGGATTTTATTATATTCATTCAGTGCCTAGCACGCCGCACGTCAGCTTTTGAGTATTTCAAGATTTTGCTTTGTGCTGTGGGCATCCTTGAATTCCGTGCTCTCTCACCTATCGCGATGTCGCGATGAGACACAATGAGTACCTGGATTATGTTCATGTACATGCTACGTTTCTTATTCTCGCGACTAGCTTGGCCGCTGGCTGCGCGCTAAGTGTAAAGAAACTCTGAATCGTTCCACCCTCATGCACCAGCCACACGTTTTACTGCTGCTCCTTTTTCGATCCCTGGCCCGCGTCCTGCGTGCGCCCGTTGCAGCCGAATTCTCTACGACAGCCTCGTTACTTTGAAGTGTGGCAATGCGAGACCTGGCTTCACCTCAAATGTGAATTTGTCTCACTTCCCTCCTATACAGGCGTCTGTCAATGACATTTGAGGTGTATTGTTGCGCGAGGTAGCTTCCAGACGCCTTCTCGTTTAATTTTCTGTATGAGCCTTTCACACACGCTCGACAGTAAGCACTTCGGGTAACCGGCACTCCTCAAGCGTGCGGTTACCGGAAGTGCTTAGCGTCGAGTTTGTGTGAAAGGCTCCTACAAAAAAAATAAACAGGAGGACGACGACAAATGCTCCAAAAAACAGCCAAGATGCCATGTGCAGGTGGTTCCTTATTTACACAATGTGCCCTCAATTAAAAAAAAAAAAAGATTGCCGCTATCCGCTACCTGAATAAAGGGATGGCATGCTTAAGCATGCCATTCCTTTATCTGCTGAACAAAGATGTGTTTCTTGATTACTGCGTGTGATGAGTGATCAGGACCTGTATCTTGTTGCTTGGGGGTGTCTATAAATTATGGTGATCGACAGTTTGACGATGTTTGTTGTTTCATTAAACCCGTTGGACGTTGGCGCTTGTCCGTGTGTGTTTTTTCTACCTTGAATTGAAAATATATTTGAAAAACAGTTATACATTTTTGTTTAAAGGACGTTAGGACCACTTTCTTTTTTGTTTCTTCTTGCAAACATCTTTTGATGCCCCTGACAGCGGTACAAGCCAAAATAAATACTCATTTATAGGGCCCCCCAACACAAAGTGGCTCTGAGTACATCAAACGAGACACCAAAAGGAATGACAGCGTTTGTCCCACCTGTCACGGAAAGGGTTGTCTGGACCTGTTCCTCGCCGACAGTGTTGTTGACTAGGCAGAAGTACTTCCCGCTGTCCTTCACCTCCAGGCCGGACAGAAACAGAGATCCATCCACTTGGGCCGTCCTCGGATCCCGCGTTAGGTCCGACAGCCGCCCGTCAAGCTCCCGATACCAGCTGAAGGCGAAAGAAAAAAAAAAGGATTGTTAGCCCGACTCTGGTGTTGTTCGTATTCGACTTATCTCTAAGAACATCTGCATTCGGACTCTAACCATCAACGCACACGTAACACTGGCCTGTGTTTAACTACAACCGCCCTTCCCCCCAAAAACGTCCTCACCACTGCATTCAGGTGGCGCCGTCTATCTCTTGTCCACGTCACCGCCAGTGCGTCTAGAAGCGTCTAAGGAGTGAGATGCTAGCACATGGCGACGCCAAGACGCACGCGTCCAGCGCTTTGCGGCGGACTCTCGTCAAGGTTCAGCACATTTCCCGCTTGGGGTGGGGCGGGAATCCACTAATGATGACGCAACTCGCAGTCCTTGTTTTAGAGGTGCTATTGATTAAACCAGCTTGTGGTATGAGGAGAGTGAGCTACCTTGTTCAAGAATGTTCTTATATCAACAAGAGTGAGACATTTGTTTCGAGGAACTGATTCGCATTTTTGGTTGAAGTCATGAAACAAGCGAAATATTAAGCGAGCAAATTAAGAGACGACACGAGTTTCGCATTGAATTTCCTTTCTTACATATTTGGCAGCTGTGCTGTTAAAACAATTTCCCGACAAAAAAAAAAGAAAAACAAAAGAAAAAAAGCTTTTGTACGAATGCAAAGCTTCGCTCTACAGCATTGACACTTCTCTTCCTCTCCCCGTCGTTCCTCACACACGGCAAGGCACTCTTTTGCTACCGTCTCCCTTCCCACCTGCAGGCAGCCATTATTCTTGATCCGACGACACTCCTCCTTCCTCCCTCCACCCCCCCTCCGCCAGCCACGGTTGCGTAATATCCACGTGGTCGTAGCTGTGCGAACATGCTCCCTCGCTTCTCCACTGCCGTCGCCCAGGTTGCGTTCTCGTGTGTTATCCGCGTCTCTACAGAATAGCTCGTGAACTTCCTTTCGTTTACTACACCGCAGGCGCGGAAAAGGGCCCGCACGTTCTAAAAAAGCATAAAAAAAACTTCGTGTTTTTTCTTAGCACAGACAACATCTCTCCCAATCGTTCCATCAAAACACACATCTCCTCACACACGTCGACTACATCAATTCCACTGAAAGCAAGGAACCAATTGCAAATACTGCGCAACACGGTGATGGAAGCAAATCCTCAGCTTGCCTTTTTGCAACGCAGCAGCTGCCGCTGTCAATCACGGCACACTTTCTGTGATCGTTTTTTATGTCGTGTTTTGTGTGGCCACATTTTCCCACTGACACTGTGTGTTAAGCGTGGTTTACCTGGTTGTTCCCATTCGCATGGCTTATTGAAGTAATCTCTATTTATTAGCATAATAAGTTTTATGTTCGGGTTTGAGCTTGATTGCGACCGTATGTTAGTGTACAAAGTATCAATAATTCGTAAGTTGTGGAACAAATTGCCTTGATTTCCGTTAACTAAAATTAGCATAGCCATCTGCCGGTATTTATTTTGCAAGGACGCAACATGACCGCCCAAAATATGCTATTTGTAGTAAAAGTTTTCACTGTTTACATACAATACGATTTCTATGTTAGAAGTAATAGGGTAAGTCTTATGCCCTAGAATATAATCATATCTTCAAAATGAGGACTTAATCAATGGATTAATGAAATGAGGATGGACGCATTTGCTCAAAACGAGCATGGAACATATAAATTAAATTAGTGGGATTCTGCATGATTGCGTATTTACGAATGCTAGAGTGATTCCTGATTGTTATTTCACAATTATAAAAGCAAGGTTAGCGACCTTCGAAATATGTTGCGTGCAGCAGAAACTGAGCTGTATACTTTTCCTGTCGAAAATCTTTACATAATTGTATTTCTGCGTAGTTTACCAGCTCTGTTCTCTAATTCCTTGGTATAGGCAACCACGTGAGTACCATCATTATTATGCATAGCGCTTTTGTCTCCCACTGTTGTATCAACTAATGTTAGTGACCTTTCAAAGTTGCTAGGGCACCTGTGCATATTGTCATGTTACTTCTGCAATATCAATATTAAATACACACAAAAGGGTTTTTATATTGGGCTGCTATGTAAATACGTGCATTTATTACAATTGAATTAGCCGCACAACCCGGGGAAAGGGAAGGGTAGTGGCCTAGTGTGACAAGAATTCGTTTGCCACGTTTTCTTCCCGGGGTCAAACGTATATATATATATATATATATATATATTTATATATATATATATATACATAGGTATATAAAATAATTAAAGTTTAAAATTCAAATCCGTTACTTTTCTATTTCTAAAGGGAACCACAGTCTCGCAGAACCTACAAAAAAAAACGTAAAAATACTTGAAAAAAAAAAAGAAGATACGTAATGGTGGAGAGAATTTTTAGACACATTTAATGAAAATCGGCCGTACATGAAACTCTTGTGCTCGCAGAAATGAATCCGTACAAAGTGCAGGGTAAAAACTCAGAAAGTAGTGCTGCTTATCCGTTGACCTTCTTGTACTCTACCCTGTTTAAGTCTGGAGTCACGGTTGATATATCTATCGGATACTGTGAGTAACGTTTTTCAAAGACAAAACTAATTTTAAAAAAAATTGCGACGTAATTTGTTTTGGCAGTAATTTTAGACTAATCATAACGTCATCGAAATTTAAGAGCTTAGCAAAAAGCTTGGATTTGTCCCGGTTCCAGAACGAAGCCGTGTATGCAGACTTCGTTCTTTTATTTCAATTAATTAAGGGGCAGTAGAAAATTAACTTTTACGCGTATATAAATTTCTCTACTGGTTACGCCAACCGAGGAAGAACCTCACTTATCATTGGACCTTACCAACCGCGGATTAAGAGTTTCAAAATTCTCCTTTTTTTTCTCCAACGTTTTTAGAATAGAATGGGCTTCCTTACGAAATTATTAACTAAGACTGTAAGTGCCTCTTTTTCCGCTTTGTGTTCTAAATGAGTAACTATTCGGTACTTTAACGCTTCGCTGTGTGTTACTTTCCACCCTTCTATGATCCCTGATAGGGATCGGCAGTATTTGTAAATAAATAAATAAATACAAAAATAATCTCAATCGCCTGTCAGCAAGGCATCTTTAGCCCGTATAGAAGAGGAATAAACAGAGGTGTCTTCCGAGATTGTCTACATAACAAGCCTTAATCGATTTATAATGAATTAAAAAAATACTAATTTAATTTGAAGGGTTTTTCAGGTAGTGTGTTAGTGTATTTCGTGAACCCGTGTATTTGTTCGAGTCAGTTTGAGTAATGCGTATTCTGTCGTGCTTTTTTGCACCTCGGTATTGTAACCACCTATTCATGGCTTTACACTAAGAGAGTAACTAACTTAAAAGTATAAAATGATTCATTATTTCCGCCTGAATGCATTGGAAACATTTATGTTTTTTTCGGCGAAGTGCAATACATTATTTATACGTTTTTATTATACGCCTCGCGCGACTTATATATCGTTATTCGAATGCCAAAATTAACTCCATTAACTATTCGTATATATTCCGTGATGTGGCAAACAAGCTTAAAAAAGACAGAATTTATTCCTAATGCCATAATGTATTTCAAATCCAAAGCAATTCGTTGTAGCTTAGTATTCACCCTAATATTTAGCAACTATGATGCCGCTGTTTGCAATATGTGTTTTGAAAATATCACCCATAAATTAATGTAATAAAGAATGTAAGGCTCACATAATCAGTGATGGAAAGCCCGTCCAATATTCAACGCGTTCTGGATTTCGTGGAATTCGAGTAATATCCTAGAAGAATACTGCCAAAATCAACTTGAGATCGTTTTTCTCCGAATTTTCCCGAGAGAGCGACGTATTTCGCGGGGACATTTGATGCAACACGCTAGAAATTCCTCCATAAAAACGGTTTCTCACTCGATATTTCCGGTCAAGCTCACAGTTTTCCCCTAAAAAAAACAACAACAAAACAACAACACCCGTTTTAAAATTTGAGTGTATAGAATCGGAGAGCCCCAAAAAAGAGCAAATGCAGCCGCGTTATACAACGACACAAGCACCAGAGGATATACGCTTTTTTGAAGTAGCCACCTCAGCTATCAATGGTACTGGCACCTCGACTGGAAAGGAAATTGGAATTGGGATCCCAAAATCCCCAGTGGGGAAAAAAGGGGGAGGAGGTGGGAAGGGGAACAGGGAACTACCACGACGACTGCGGCCGCGCTCACGAGTGATAAATCGAAATCGAGCACGCAGTCCCCCGATATATCCACACAGGCTTCCAATATAGATATTCTGAGTGCCTCCATTTGCAAAGCCAGGCAGGGGCTTCTCCCTTTCCACCGCCAACCTTTCATAAATCACACTCTGGACGCATCCCTATCCTCCTCTTTTCTCGCCTCCTCTTTTCCCTCTCCCGTTTTCATTACAACCCCAGCTCCAACCACGGCACGAACCTCGTTAAGGCAGCCGTCACATCCGCAGAATGGAGGAATAATTAATTGAACTTTTCAGCAGGCTCCGGGCGGTCTTCCTATCTTCACACTTTAGTTTTTGTTAATGTTTTTGTGTGTGTGTGTGTATGGTTCAGACTAGATTTTGCAAAGTTGCCTCTTTTTTCTTCTTGAGCGCGTCCCCCTTTTCGGAGCTAGAACGTAAAGACATTCGGATGTTTCCAGTGACAAACGAGAGATGAAAGAGCCAATCATTGAGGATCCTGCTCCTTCCGGTAACAGAGAAGGTCGTCCGTGCGGCAACTAATCACGTGTCCCAGGCCAGTTTTGTAAAAAGGACTGATTGAAAGCTTCCGCCTCATTGTGCTGCCCGTGAGACGATGAATAAAAAATGTCTAAAAGCAATGATTGAGGGCGGGTGAAGCATTGAATGAGAAAACAAAATACTCGGCAATCTCTTTTGACACATAATCTGTTTAATGACTGGGATCCTCGAGAAATGTGTGACCATGAAGTCTCACGACGCAGCGACGTCCCGTTACCTGACGTCACGTGGCGCAACGATAGGTGACACAATGGCGCGGGCATGATCACGTGATTGCTTGTTGTATCACGTGACAGCGCGCCACCTTTCACCGTGTCTTTGTCAGAACAGCAGGGTACAGCTCAAAACAAGCTGCACCTTTGGTGTCTTCAGACTTTATCCGCATGATTAAGATGGACAGTTTTGTTTTCGGGAGGCCACTGATATTTTTATAATCACCGCTTAGCTAGAATGAATTGCGCTGGAGATTTACTGCCCAAGACAGACGTATCAAATAAGTTCTTAATGCTCACGGATTAATTTTAAACTGCGTATTTAGAAATTCTTTGTACTGCTTGCAAAGGTGTGTTCTTTGTCAACTGTTTCCCGCATTGTACTTTGTATACTTGTTGGCAAGCCCGTTGGTATTAATGTACCTTAAGAAAGAGTTTTAAACACAAATACAGAGGACCGCAGAAAACATTGTATTTCTTGTAATTTTTACATTCCCTGTAATAGCCCTCAACAGTGGGCTGACAGTATTTTCAAATAAATAAATAAATACATAAATGTTCCTGCGTGAAACTCAATCAGAAATAGGTAGTCTAATGTTGGTAAGGTTACTTCAGTTCCAGCAGCGGAGCAACTGCAATAGCAGTCTTCACACACTGCAAACCGGTTTTCTGTGATTCAATTAGTGACCAAGTTTTTCATCAGGAAACATGTAGGTTCAACTTTAACACGGTAAAATGTCTACTTCGACGTGACATTGTATAATTGAATGCTCATCTAAGTAATTTCACTTTGGCCTTCAATACATCGTTACAAGCACCCATGACGACGTTCACTTTAAGAACAAAATGGGTTCGCGTCTTTTTTTTTTCTTTCTAAGATCTTGCTATATGCTCGGGACAATGATAGATTTCAACGATATTTTATAGTTATATTATAGGCTTCTTCGTTCGCTGGGATCAATACGCTTTTAGAATTAAATTGGCGAGTTCCTTGAGCGCACTGGATTGTTTAGGGTGTAGGCAGTTACATCTTAAGGAATCACTGAACAGTTTTAAAACAATTGCTTGAGTGGAACACGTAATCTCGCAAAACAATCATCTCCCCAACCACAATGGATGGTAAAAACGTTTTTCGAGCAGCATTTAGGTTGCAAGACTCATTTTGAGATTCGCAACATGTTTCTCGTTTCAGCTTCTATTTCGGAACAGCAGGAAAAACCAGAAACACTTTGCGCATCTGTTCTTTCCTCAAAATGACTCTCGTGACATAAATGTTCAGCTAATTTTATTTTCGACTGGAAAATGTAATTCGCGGATATACATCTGACCTTTTGACAGTTAAAACGATTTTTTTATTTCTTATAATATCCTCGAAATGAATTCTGAATTATGCTTCCACTCCTGTCGATGCACCGAAATATCAAACTCGTTCCCGCTCTAAATCATCATCATCATCATCATTTGATGATGATGATGATGTCTTGTCTTGTGTCTTGAAATCTAAATGTTGAGCAATTACTATTAAAAAACTACTTTTTGAGGAAGAGGGGGGGGGGAGGGGAAGGGGAGTTAATATTATGAGATATATGTCTTCTCCGAAAACTTAAAAGATGTGGCGAGTTCAGGATCCTTTTCGGAGAGCCATGTTCAGCCATGCTGGTCATTCTATTACGTTTGGTCAGCCTCCGACGTCACAGCGTCAAAGGATACGGATGACTGACAGCCAATCTCTCGACAAAAATGTATGTCTTAAATGGCCCCGCGAAAGTTATCTGACTGACGATTAAATAAATCGAAGGAATGAAGAAGCTCTGTAATCAAAGTATGCCGCGCGCCTGCCAAAGGGAGTCTGTCCTTCAATTCCCTGCTACAGACTACATGCAGGCTTCGTTTCAATGAAAACGGGAATCTAGGTGCCTTTTCGCGCGGCTTCAAAAGCTGATAACGGCGGTTCGCTCCATGGGACAGTTGATGCTTTCGCATTTAAGAAAATGCCAAGTTGTTCCGCAATTACTGATGACTTGAATAATTTTGTTGGTGATAGAAAATGACCAGCGACGATGAGCGCCATGAGGATACACTTTTGGGTGAGCTTGATCGACTGCATAGGGTTTTAGCGACCGCTATATTCGGACTTAAAGAGGATCGGTGCATCGCAAAAGAACTTCAACAAGGATCTGTAACGCGAGCACGCCTGCAACTTGTAAAATCGCGAATAAAAACAAATGTTGAGTGAGACTGGAATTAGCGATTTTACGCTTGAAGGTTTGTTGTTCAATAATATTCTCCCTGGTAAGAAAAACATATTAATAAAGAACAGAAACAATGCCTTGGTGTCGCGTTCCACACTTTTCACAAGTGAGTTTTTTTCTTTGCAATTAAACAATAATAATTAAACGGTGTTTTACTAAAAGTGCAAAAACGTTCAGATCGATCTAAAACCATTTTGTTTAGCTTGCCTTTATGCTGACCACAAAAGTGGCATTAAGTAGAAGGTTATAACGTCGTTTAGTTTTCAAAGCAAACTGAAACTATGCTAAAATGTTCAATTTAAGTTTACGATAACACAACTTACATCAAGCGTCGCTTTAAAGACCCACACAGTTTCAGCTCAGCGCCTCGCGGCAACCCGACATCGTGCGAAGTTCGTCACCCAGCACTAATGAAAAGACGCTGGTAACATAGCATCGACGACAGGACAAAGTCAGATAGAAAGCTGGTAAAAACCTGCGAGCGCGCTTGGGAACCTGATACAGCGGTAACCCGAGGCCAGCAAAACTTCCAACGCTAACTCCAAAAGCAGAAGTCCACGAGGGTTTAACTTGATGAAAGCACTTGCGGTCCGGTTCAAAAGTGATTATTTTTTCTACTCGGCGATTAAAGAGGCGAGGAACTTATTTCAAGAGTAGCTTTTGTTTTTATTTGTCCACTCGAACCAAAACTTTTATTGCTGCTCTTCTCTTTCGAAATGGAAGAGGTTTTGGAAAGAGATTAGTGGCAAAGTGCCGTGCCGAAATACTTTTGGATGGGAACTCCCGAGTCCGAAATAACCTTCCAGGGGATTTATTCTTCGGAGCATACGGGGCGAGGTTCGTCTTATACGAGACTATTTTTTTTTTATCAGAGTGTACGTTAGCGTGCATGACTTAAGTGAGACCGATTTTAAAGAAGTCCGATTTGCACAGGAAGGGACATAATACACTTGAAATGACATGAAATATTTGTCTATAATTTTTGTGCCACTAAGTCTTCTTTAAGAAATATGACGCGAAATAAAACATGCACGGTTTCTTGGTTTATGGAAGAACTCTGCGGATTCGACTTACAACGAAAAGTTATACGAATGAACAAATGTACAATTATAAATGTACAAAAGGGATATGGAGATGCTCGAACTAATACGGACATATCGTTTTTATCTGCTCCGATCGCAGAATTTGTTTCATTCATGACAGAACCGTTTCTGATTCGATCAACCTCAAGTTTGGTATGTCTTGCCTCTCGTCACTGGAGCTTTGTGATTCAAGAGTGATTCGGCGCATTCCGTCTTTACAAGATACGGGCAATACTCAATAGGTGCGTGAGGCTTTATTATGCTTTCGGTGATCTGATTCAGGAGTAAATGAACGTGCTTAAATTGAAGTTCAACTCAGTAATCAGATAATATGCTCACTGTTCTTCTGTCTGCCAATGTAAGGTTGTCATTCTTTAAATCACACTTGTCACGTTCTGAAAACAGTAATTTTGTTTTCAGTCTAAGATGTTTTATTGTTGGTAAATATGAATAAAGCGGTGGTCAACTCGAATTTGAACACGTCGAATGCCAAACTGAGTGCTGTGTGTGAACGATGGCTAATCGATCTATCCATTGCCATCTTTGTTCATCAACTTAGCTGCACAGTAAATGTTGTTAAAATTGTCCTCACTTTCTCTCTGACGAACACCCGAGCCTCATCACTGATCATGCGTTTCCCATTAAAGAAGGCCCCAATTCTTCAGTAACAGTTTCATTTTTTTTTTTTCATTTCATGCTCAAATGCGCAAACTACGTCTTATGAATTTCACCGTGGCACAAACGTTTGATTGTACTAGGAGTTTTGTGATATTGGCTGGGACATTCTTTGTAAAAGCTTTGATGCGGACGTTTCTTGGATGACGGATATTGTACGTAGGTTTCCATGTTCTCTGAATTTCTGTTTTTGCTTTGAAATTTAGTTTTTTGTTTGCTTTTTTGCTTTACATTAGCTTGTGTTCGGTATCTACACTCGGCGTCGGACAAAACATTGGAATTGGAGTTTGCGGGGCTCATGTTTAACAATTTTGTACAAAGTAATGTGACTCCTCAACCTCCAGGGAACATACGCATGACCTGAATATTTAGAAAACGTCCCCGTACTCGTAAGATAAAATAGCAAGATAATCTGTGTGGTTCAACATACAAAAAAAGCCTGGCAGACATTTCAGTGGGCGCTGCATTTTTGGTCAAAATAAAATGAGGCAGTAGATAAACATTTTTCTTACGCGAAGCTCATATTTTGCAAACTCTGCGTCCGCTGCAAGAATGGGTTTTTCGGTTTTTAGTCAATTATAATAAAACAGTCTCGGAGTTTAATTTTGGAGGTTTATCGGCACTTCCTGAAAAAAAAAAATCACAACTCTCAATATAAGTTCTGAAGTTGAAAAAAAATATGCAGGTATAAAAATAATGGTGTTCAACATGCAAGTTTACGGTTGCGTTCACGTGCTGTTCTTAGGCAATTCTCTTGGAATTGCGCTTCAGGTATGAAACCGTGGGATTCGGGAAGTAGCACTCTTTGCTCAAGAAGCCTTGCCCTACGATCAGACAGCTGTTGAAAGGCGAAAAAGATCGAAATGCACGACTTCATTTTGTCTGGCTTAAAACGCTCTCCCAACTAATTTTGGGCGCATGCTTTTGCATTGGGTTATCAAGTCGAGAGAAAAAACAAAGAAACAGAGGTGAGGCGATAACCTCTCTACTCAATATAGACACATCTGCTGCGTTCCTAGACTCGCGTGCTTAGAACTATAAGATAATATTGGGTTAAAAGAACAGCTACGAGATTCGTGTTTTAGTTTAATCCCCTTCATCACTTAGCTTACCATGCACTTTGCTTCTAACGTGCTTCTGAAAAAATTGGGGGGCGCGGAGTTCGCTTAAAGAAGATACGCTTGCAGCCTTTTTTTTTTTTATGCGCAAGGCAAAATGAACCGTTGGTGAGCTGACACCTTAGGCCATGGCAGAGTCAGTAACACACACTTAAAGGCAAGAAAAAAAAAAACGTGTGGATTACCTATTTTGCCCAATAAAAAAGATGCTTTAGATCTAATACGCAGTTCCTACCTTGTACGAATTTCGCGTTCATAAGCAGCCCCCCCCCCCCCCTCCACACACACACACACGCATACACATACTTTTGAAGCTTTGCGCGGGGCTAGCCATTGGTCACCCGCGAGATAGCATCAAAGCAAGAGCTGCGCCTAATTTCTGACACTGCCTCCCATGATATTGCTACAATGCGCTCGGTGGCTGTGGGCGGTGGGATGGTGGCTGTGCATTAGCGCAGCTCGCAGATCCGCTTGTCTCCGCCATGCAGGTTTTGGCCTCCGACATAACCCATGAGCTGTTCTCCCCTGTTCTGTGCGCTTCGTCGATCATCACTCCACGGCTTTCAGTTCGATGCCACGAAGGAAGCGAGTGTGGTTGCAATTCACCACCATTCAACACGTGATCACTGTACTGCTGGACCTTGGAAAGAAGCTAGAAAGCTTGCGCTGCAGAGCCTCCTGGGTTAAAATCACACCCCTTGCCCGTTTCAATCTGGATGAGTTTCCTGCCGGCACGCGTTCGTGTAATCAGTACTGCGTGGTGCACGTTAAAATCCCCAGTTTCGATACTACCGTGTATATCGCAAATTTCGATGCTACCGCACCCAATTTCGAGTCTATCGTGTATATCGCAAATTTTTAAAAGAACACGATTTTTCTTGTATACACTCGATCCTTTCATCCTAGTACCGTTGTGCTGTTGGGCGTGAGGCGACGTCCCCAGTAGAAGTTTTTTATTGCTTTCATCGTGAGTCCTTTGGTAACAACTCCTGCGTTTGCGTCCTATTTCTTTGTGATGAAAAATCATTTGCGTTAATTATAAAACACGCATTACCAGTCTGTAGCGAGAAGGGTTGAGAGGTCCTTGTTTTCATATTTCTTAAAAAATTGTTTACAATCACGTATGCCAGTGGTTCTCAACCATCGATGTTTCGCGGACCCCTTGTGGATCGGCGAAGAGGATGGAGGACCCCGTTCGTTGTGAAGGGAGGGGGAAGGTGTATGTTAAGTATAATAAGGATATAAGAAATGAATTTAACTAAGTAATAATGTGAAGTAGACTTCCCTTATTGACATACACACGAAAAACACTCGCCCGGAAATGGAAAAATTCCTTCGCTATCTGAAAAAACACAACTTTTACTGCCGGGCTTGACTGACGTGGCTGGGCTTCGCGAACCATTAGAACGACTTCGCGGACCCTCATTTGAGAACCATTCACGTATGCAATTAGTGTTGTTCGGAGGCTTTCCTAGTACAAAGGTGCCTCTTATCTTTGGAGTCCGGCAGGGTTCTATCCTATCTCCTATTTTACTCCGTATATATGTATACAAGCGTATCAGCAGTTGCCACCACTGAAATATTAAAATATGCAGACGACTCTACTATTTACCAGTTTCAGTAATATTAAAATTGCAATGAAAATGCTAAAAACCGATGAAATCGCGTTCATGGACTGTTTTAAGAAAAATTGAAAAAGTGCGAAATCTTCGACTGAGCTTGTTTGCTTTCGTAGCCCCTCAAATATATGCAAAATGTTTAATAGTTATTTCTGCGCGACTCTAACTGTCGGCCATATAGATACATTTCCTTTCAGTATGTTCCTTCGATTAAGTACTTTAGGATCTCTTTCTGAATTCGACATATTTTTTTCCACACTGTAGTACAGCGTCACTTTTGAAATAGGGATTTTAAGAGGGAGAGTACTGCCCTCTTACATGGATGTGCAAAATGCTTTTTTTTTTAAATTTCACGATTAATATACACGCACCATTGAAACTTGTGATGACGTTTTTTTTTGTTTGAAGGATTTTTAACGCTTTGCCAGATTACATTTTTCTATAGAAGTCTAAATTTCACAACAAGAAAACACTTGAAGAAAGTTTAGAATGATCGGGAAGACATTTTAAAATTTTAGCACCATCACTTCACTTGTTTCTTTATTGTTACTAATGTGAAGTATGTGCTTCCACCGCCAGATCCACGCCACACAAGCATTACATTGGCTTAGACACACCCGCTCTCTTGCTTTGCCTTATTTGCTCTATAAAAATGTTATTTTATTATTTTTACTATTCGTGTGTTATTTGCCGCTAAGTCACTAACGCCTTCGACCAAACTACCGCCAGAAGGATCTTAACAAATAACAACAGTGGTGCTGCTGAAACTTAATTATAACGAATGTAAACTCATGTTTTCTTGTTTATTTTACCGCCGCCGCAACCTCCATGTGTTCGTATATGTTATCGATAACATCTCTGATGAACTATTGGCATCCTATAAATACCTCGGTGACACAATTTGCAGCACCTCATCAAGGCGCACGCATATCACCAACATTACCGTATCTGAAAGCAGAGCACCGGAATTCTGGAACCCTCGCGTAGGATCCGCCTCCCACGCCCTAACACGTAAAACGACTGGCCTAAAATAACTCGTACGGTAAAAGCTAGAATACGCGTATTTTACCTGGAGCCCATATGAAGTCTATCTTAATAACGCATTCAAAGCCGTACTAATTTGCGCTACAAAATACATTCATTCATCCTTTTCCTATGATATCAGCATATCATCATTGAAACGTGAGTCACCTTGGCCTACCAAATATTTCATGTTGTCACCGCGCCGCCAGCCTGTTTATTCATAAGTTTTATTATTCTATGCTCGCCCATGCACCGGGCATTGTAGCCCTTGCACGCACATCCCAAAGTGCACGTCAAATCCCTCGTCCACGCCGCCGCACCACTACCTCCCTCACCCAATTTCTTCTCTATAAACCGTTCCATTAAGCGCTCTTTGGGCGGCACCATTTTGTTCGACAGCAGCGCCCTCTCCATACATCCGGGAAATTCAGCGGGGTCGGCGGTGTAAAACGAGAGAGAGGGCCCGCTACCGACTGCGCTAGCAGACGACAAACCGGAAGTAGACCATTCTCCATCTTTGGGCTGTATCGGCGGGCTGTAGGAACATCGAACTCTCGCTCGTGGCTGCCGTTGTGAAATGGTTCGCGTTCTTAGAATAGTTATGGCTACTCCAAAATCAGCCTATAGCCCTCTGCTGTTCTATTTCGGTAAATGATCAACTAGCATATCTTTTTCCCGTTACTTAAATAGCAATTGAGTCAGCAGGCAGTACTACCGTCAACTACTGCGTGTATTACGGCAGAAGAACACGTTTTTATTTATTATTTCAGACTTCCACTCATGGTCGCTAAAGGCCTGCACCAGTACAAACTTTGTATAGTAAAAAAGGTGCAGCAACCGGGTTCACATTTCGCCGGTTCACATTTCCCTATTTTTTTATTTGCACGCAGGCAACAGCGCATTTGGACCCGGTTAGTCTTTTTATCGAGCACAGCATTAAAAGATAACTTGCATATCCAAATTCGCGCATCCGCGCTTGAAATTTCCCAAATGACGCGATTTTAAACAGAGTTGGCACGACAGCCGGATGCTAGGTATACAGCCCACTCGGCGGAGTAGGCTACATGGGGGTGAGAGGGGGAGGGCATATTTTTCTCTCTATTACCCTCTCTGCTATGACCCTAATGGAACGGACTATACAGATTCGGATCGGAACGGCCTTTTCCATCAGATTGCTGCCATCACTCGCCCATCAACTTTTCTTGAACACGCATCCCATAACATAATACAACAATCTATGGCATTAATGATATTTCTCGTCTTGTATCCACCCCTTAAGTAATACCTTCCTGTTCTTTAAAGAAGCTGGGCAACGATTTTAACGTTGAAAGCATTGGCATCTGCTACCTTTGACATCGTTCAGCGTGTCACAAAGGACAGAAAACACTCCTCCTTCCTTCGAAATGTTGCGATATCGCCGCGTAATCGCGAGGCAAACATTAGAATATTCCCCGACCTGCAGCCGCGAGCGACGGCCATGAGAATCCCGCGGAATGACGTCAATGGGGGTCTTGTGGAAAGATAGCAAGTTGTTCGAATACCTGCTCGATAAAAGATAACCTTTTTTATAAATCTTGTCGTTCCAACATAAATAAAAAGGCGTAAAAAACTTGGTATCACCGACAAAACTTTTATTATACGGAGTTTTAGTGGCGCCATCTATCCTAGGTCTACAAAACCGTCAGCTCTATCTGCTAACGCGAACAGCCGCCAGAAGCCGGAGGGGGACAGGGGCAGCGCCGGACGGGTATGGCCGGACCCGGATGAGACTCTCCTCCTTTCACCATATTGTTCGCGCTGCGCCCGCCGGCCCGTGGTCACGCGGTCGCGAGCGGATGAGTTCTCGCTGCTCATTGGTGGCGCTAGAGAGAGAGCTTGACCGGGAACCCCGCGCAACCCCCATTGACGTCACAGCGCACGTGACTCGGAAGATGGTGAAAGGGTTGAGAGGTGCCCTAGCCCTCAATCTTTGTCAATTTTTAAAATAAAAACTAGGACATGCAGGCAAAATCTGTTTTTTTTTCTTTACTTCAGGAAGGTCGAGACACCAACTCCCAAATTATTTAAGCAAACCACTGAAACAGTTGCACAGCTCCTTTAAGAAAATTAAGTGATTGGTTGACTTTGATTATGAACAGAATACAAGCAAACAATTTCCGTGCAGGACTCCCAGGTAGAGCAATTGCTTTCAAGCAAATGGCATGGCCAAATCACTGAATCAGAAAGATATAAAAGGCGAGAAAAAGTAAATAGCCAATACGTAAAAATAAGCCGAGTATGTCGAGCAACCTCACCGGTAGGAAGGTACAGGAAATCCTTGTGCAGCGCACGCAAGTTCAACAATGTCCTGTCCTTCAACTGGCAGGGACAACTGGGTGAGTGTCCGTCATCCTGGGGGCGACGACGCCTTGAGGAGCTGTGGAAAAAAATGCAATCAAATAGCGTTGTCAAACAAGTTTATACTTGCATGTATTTTTACTGTTGTTAAAATTTTAAACTTGAGAAGTCAGAGGTCTTTGTTTTTTTTTAATTAAAACATTCTAAATATTTGTATCTAGGTGTCCAGTGGTTTGCGAGTAAAGGGCCGCATTAACCTATAACAGCATGCGTGTGTAACTGTAGATAACTCTTGTAGAGAGTCGTATATAATTGAAAGAATTTACTATTTTTCAACTTTATTACTTCCAAATTTATGTGCCAGCTCACTTATTATATTACGTTTTCTGTCCTAGCGCCGTGACTACCAGCTGACATGTAACCAATGTGACTTATGACGTGAACTCAAACGTGCATAAACAGTAGTAATATCACTTCTCATGAAGATACATTACTGCATAGAAAACACCAAATCAAGTTGATATTTATTTATGAGTGCACTTCATATTAAATGTTTGTTCGAGCGTCATATTGTCTACGGCTATTGAAATGGTTAATGCTTTATTCATTCTGTGTATATGGGCAATAGGAAAAACAATAGCCATAGATGATCGCGATGATACCTTGAATGATGAGCCTTCCTGACGAGGCGCTGGTGACCACTTCCCCTGTGAGACGGTGCTTCGTTTTGCAGTGGTAGCTTCCTAGCCTGTCGCTGGGTCCCGCATTCCTAATATGCAGCTCGCCTGTAGGAAGAACGCTGTATTTCCCTGCAACAAAAAACAAAGCATAACTTTAATATGAATTCTATAATTGTCAGTGTGGAAACAGATGTGCAGTATATCAGGTGCACAGTTTTGCTCACTCAGACCATGTAGTCGTTTCTTAAATCTTTATCAGCAAAGAAGCTAGAGAGAACAGCATCCAATTTGTAATACACGTAATTAGCGGCTAAACTCATGTTTCCTTATATGAGGTTCTATACTCCGTTTAAATTTTAGCCTGACCGTTGCCGATACTACAATCTGATAGAGAAAATTAAGCAGCACTCATTTTCTTTGCGGGTTTCCTATCTACGGCTAGACCTATCAACCACAAACAACAGCGCAGCACCACTGTACCCCACAGTACGTAATTGGGTTGTTCAGTAATAGAACACGCGCCAAAAATATATCGAACACCGTGGTGATTTATCTTTGGCACTGCTCGATTTGTTCCATCAGAACGTAGCATCCGATGTGGTCAGATTTGTGAAACGGAGTAAAGCTAAATTTTTTAAGGTTTTCAATCACACCGGTCAGGGCAGAACAAAATGTATTAACACTTAATGTTGTGCCTAACTTGCACACATTCGGTTTTGTTATTTTGCTGGAACCCTTTCAGGAACAAGAGAAGATAAACAAAAACAGTAAGACGCGTGTTAGGTTTGTCCATGACGGGCTCTATACTTACAACAGTAGAGCATTATGAACGCATCAAAAGTATTAATAACTGCTAAGGTAAAGACAGCGCAACTGGACAAGGAGGAGAACAAGAGCAGACGAGACTCAGCGCTGACTATCAAACCATCGTTTGTTTTGTTTTCACCTGATACATATACACGTAAGCAACGACAAAAAAAAAAAAAAAACGAATTTGGCTTGTTTTGGCGCCTTTTAAGTGCATATATACTGAGTGAAAACAAAAGAAACTGTCAGTTGATAGTCAAAGTTCAGGCCGTGTGTTCTTGGTTTTCGTCCTTGTCCAGCTGCGCTGTTTTCACTTCAAAATGTCAAATAATCAACTAGCCCGAAGAAACCTGTTAGCGAACTTTTATTAATTACTCGTACAAAAGGGAGGGAAGGGAGAAGGAGTGTAATAAAAAAAATTAACATTTTGAGTGCCCTTTCTTTGTTGCTTTCTTGATTCCATACACAAGCATCAGTTCTTTCATCCAGCCCGCTTGTATTTAGGGCTAAGTTTTTATAAACAGAAACGCCGCAAAATGTCTATCCCAGCAGAATAACTCAATTAAAAAGAAGTAAGTGCAGAAAGAAGCTGATACAAAGTGATTGTGAATAATAAAAACCCAGAAATTTGGGTAAAATAAAAAAAAAAACAGTGCAAAATTGAGGTTCGCACCACAGCTGGAAATGTATATGACAACAAAAAAAGATCTCTTAAATAAAGCCTGAGCTCGAAGACAAGAAAGATCAAAAAAGACAAAAAGCACAGAACATCCGGTATACTCCTACACCTACTTTGCGCACGTCACCGTCGCAGCACTTAACCCCACCAAAGAGATCAAATAAGTCTTTATATTTGTTTTCTCCACTAGAGCACTCAAATGTAAAACAAAGGTCGAATCTGTAGAAATCTTCTGAATTTCAATTCTAGAGCGTAGAAACGTATGTTCAATGAGTGTTCTTAACAAAACTATAAAACCAAATTCAAAGTTGTCACGCTTGATTTCTGGCTAGATTTAGCGGGAATACCTGCATTTGTGTAGGAGTATCCATAAATGTCTCTTCCCTCTTCATTTACAGGGAAGTGCGCCCAACTAAGGTTTGCAGAATTTAGCGTGACTGCCGGAAAGATTCACGCAAGCACCCAGCCAAGCTCAGAACGTGGTGCGCCTTCTCTGCGTCCTGTCGTTATCTGTAGAACTACAGAGCTCTTTATTAAAGTTAATTTTTTTACTTGATAAGAATTAAACTTTTCACCATTAATGTAGGTAACTCTTTTGTCATAAACCTCGCAATTTTAATTACCCCCGGAAAACATCGACAGTGGTTCTTGAAAACTGGGCCATCGTGCATTTCCAGCACGTTGTCTAGAACCAGATCAACGAAACATTGGCCGGACACGCCGCGAACAACTTGCAAAAGAAAAATAATATCGTCCTGCAGTGGACCACGTTCCTTAAAGAAGTCAACGCAGGACATCCCCTCGACCGGCGCTAGCAAAGTCTACGTGGCGTCGGGCCGCTGACGCCTTAATGGCCCTATGATTTATTCAAACACGGTCATCATGCTCGGCCATTTATCAAGCGTCGCGGCTTCTATGATGGATGTCCGTTCCAGGCGTTGATGTGGATGTAGGGGTGGTTTCGGTGAGCCGTGGAAGTTGAGAGGGAGATCGTTTTTGGTCGTTTGCCGAGGTTTGACTTTGGTCTTTGGTGCTGGCTTAGGGTATGCACCATGTGCGCGGTAGCGGTTGCGGATCCATCGTCACGGCGGCAGCGATTCCTAGGGATTTGAAGATTTTATTTCTTTATAAAGAAGTCTGCTCGAGCTTGATGCCAAACGTATGAAGCATTGTAGATAAGGACACATGCAGAATCGCAGGATGTAGCAAGCCATTAACCCTTTTGAATTGTTCGAAAACTTAAATCACAAAGCAAGAGGTGCGTTCATTATTGTCTATGTTATGCTTTATTTTTAAGTTCTCACTGACTATTAACTAGTTTGCCACCGACAACTTAAGAAACACGAAGCGTGGCTTACTATCTTCACGATACATCATGTGTAATATTTTTTCCACCCTAATGCCGATATTTTATTCGCTGAAGATCAATGAAAGGAAACTAAAAGCAATTCTATGTTTTGAAAAAAACGAAAAAAATTCTTTAATCGTCTTTATTCGACCTCTAGGCAACGAATATCAAAATTACATTTCAGCTAGATACGCCAAGCAGCCACAGGAGCGCTTCCTCTTTCCCGTCAAATTCTGTGAGTGGAGGGAATCGTGGCGTATTGTGCAGAGATCTCAACATTAGCCTAGCAATGAAAAGGGCTGCCCGAGTGCTTCACAAGCACTACGCGCAAAACAGCTGAAGCCTCTAAGTATGAGGTCAGACGCAGCGTTTTTTTGTTTTTGTTTTTTTTTGGGAGGGGGGCGGGGGTTGTTTATTGATGCGTTCGTGTCAAATGCAAGTGATGTTCAAATTCACGGGCTCAGAATTCACGTTTAACTCGTTTGTTCTGAAGAATTCCTTCAGATTTCTCCAGGTCTTGCATTTTTTTACGCCCTTGGTGAATAGAGTACGCAAAGATATGTTAAGAAAGTGGCATGAAACTGACATGGTAATTTAAAAAAAACAAAAAAAAATTGTCGTGTTAAAAATCGTGTAAGATATCTCGGACATTAAACGTACTGTAGAACTGATGTATTTGAGTACATCTTGTTGTGGTTTTGTTTCGCCCTAATACAGTGCTTTCGTTTTTTTTTTTTTTTCTGTTGAATATTTGAAAGGAAACGCCTATTTTTATCGTGTCAACTTCTTGTTTATGAAATGCATATTACGGTTATATTGATGTTTATACCATTCACCGGATGAGGAAAAAAAGATGTGGAACCGCGAAATAGCGTTCCCTACTGCTGCCCATTATTACGTTACCTTATTGTTTGTGCGCGTCTAGCCAGCTATCTTGAAATTCAACAAAAAAAAATATTTTAGAAAGTTTTAAGAGTAAACCAAAACTTCGTTTGATTCGCATAATACCTACACTTTTTGACTGCTAATCTCCCTGCTAATTTGGTATATTTGTTAACGAAACGTTCTGTTTCCGAGTTGACGTCTTCAATTAAAAGCAGACAGGATGTCAGTGTTGGAAGAAGAGCGATATATCTTTCTATTTCTTTTTACATTGTTTTCAACTAAAAGGGGACTGCATTTATATTTTTGGTCATCTATGTACCATAAAGTGCATACACAGAAGTTGTAACGCGCAATGAAGACCTGATTTGCCTAGTCAACCGTCGGGCCTGTGTCACATACATTAGTTTTTCACGAATACGAATGCTCGTGCCTGATGACTTTGAAACAAGGTCAAACAATAATTGATAATTTATAAGATACATTCTCCTGCGCTGAGCACGCGCAACGAAACCTGGACTAAAAAGATCTGCGCGCCCGAGCGTTGACTTTATCACTCGGCGACTAACGCTGCGGTTCAACGTCAATAATAAAACGTATTTTGGAGTTATAGTATTATATTCACAGACTTATTAAGAAACACAGTTCTTGGCGAGCCCAAAATATTGTTTCTGAATGACGATTGTTTCGTTTTGTTAAAACTGTACGATTCACGTAAACAACATACTACAATTTAGCTGTGGTTATTCGCTTGTTATCTTACCAATCTAGAGAGGAAACTTCAGCCACCGTCCCAAGAGCGACTGCCATCGCGTTATCTAATAATTCATGCAAACTATCTCGAAATATTTGACTTCTGAAGAAGAAATACATCCTAATCAATATGAGAATATTGGGTGAATTGCAATGCCATTCGTAAATCGACTATGATACGTGGAATTCATTTCAGGCAGAACCATTCAAAAGGAAGAACAAGCTGTTGTTGCTCAGTGGTTATGCCGTAGCTAGAGACCCTGTAAATCTTTACACATAATTACCACGGTTTCGAGGATAACGATACATCACATAAAGATAGTCACAGGATCATTTTGGTTTCTTTCACTACGGATACTTTGATCGCTTTTCGCTGTGATGTATAATGAATGTGAGACCGATGACCTCCAAAATTTACCTCATATACCGGTTAGGCTAAAGCAGATTTTCGGCTGAAATATGAGGTCCATGATGCAGGCCATAAGTAAAAGAAATCATGGATGCATTGCTGATGCTGCTTAATAAAACACTTTAAAACATCAGTGAAATATTGCTTCAGAAATGTAAAATAAAATGACAATAAAAATAAAAAAAACCTGTTTGGGCGAATCATATTTTTTTCTTTGATTATTTCTAGCTACCAAGATAAGACGAAAAAGGCTAGTTCGTTAAAAAATATACACTTGGCCTTACTACTTTACGTTTGTTGTCCTGCTAAAACCTTGCCGAATCTTCTTGATTGTGCATGCCACCATGTGGTTCCCGTTAATTGAAGAAAATGGGTTTCACAATGTTTCCGTCACCTAGCACTTGGGCAGCAGAAGAATAACAAAAAGAAAAAAAAAACACCAAAAACTAAAATGAAAGATCAGCCAAGATAGGCGACCTTAACTTGTTTCTCAAGTACATAAACGCAACAAACTATTATAAAAACACGCCACAGGGGGATTGCGGAATCCATGAGTACAACGCAGCGCCGAATTAAAACAGCTGCTTATGTAACGCGTGACTGATCAAGTCGAGAACAGGGGGCTTAATGGTGACACGACTTCTCAATGGCAGACTTTGGGGGAGAAGTCTACAAAGTTTGTTTCAAGTGGCGCCGTAAACAGTCGTGCCCATCAAAAAAAACAAAACAAAAAAACAAATGGGGTGTTGGTATGTTTCTACAAACTGAACTTTGTCTGCCTCAACGGGCGACTTGCCTCTCAGCTGTAAATGAGACATATAATCTGTGCAGTACAACCTCTAGCCTGGGGTCTTTAAAATGCATCACGCAGTAGGGATACACGACCGCACGCCGGTACGATGCTCATCCAGATCGAAAGGGGCAGGTGTGGCGATTGAACCAGAGTCCCTGGGATCTGCAGCGCGAGCTTCCGCTAACGACTTCGTGTAGTCCGGGTTCTCCTCTCAGTTTTTCTTTCGTGTTTATAATACACGCAAATTTGTAGGCTAAGTTGCAGTAAACATTTGTTTGTTGAATGGCGTGGTTTTTTTTGTTTTTAAGACACTGACGCCCACCAAGTCTTTTTTTTTTGCCAGGCGATTTAATAAGGCGTCAGAAGACTATCCTATCAATATTTTGCTACAGCGTCACGTATATTTTTAATAAAGTCAAGAGACGCAACTGCTCAAAACCTAAATCGGATTGGGAAGAAAGAAGAAATGTAAAAGAGAAGACAGTTGCTGGAAGTCACGCGGATTACACCCAACCGCATTTCCTGTTTTTTTTTTCGTTTTTTTTGGCATTGCGCAGCTGGTAAAAAAACGCAAAAGTCGAGCACTTTGCGCGTTTTTCAAGCTCTTACCGATTCGTGTTGGTAAGACGAGCGATACCTTAAGCCAGAAGGTGCGACGAATTGGCACGTTTTCGTGCGAATCAGCTTGGTTATCGGGCGTGCCGTATGGAATACATCCTAATGGTTTTGATCGCTAAACGATTTCGTTTTTTAAGCTAGACAGATTCGCCGGAGCCGCGAACAAAAGTTCTAAAGTAGATCTCCCAAGCGCGTTGTCCGCCGCCATCGCTTTGTCCGCTTCGCACATATGTCCAGTCCGACACTCCCGCGATACGACACCATGTTAAGAATGCATAGAGTGATTCCGGTTCTCTATGCAACTTTTGTTATTTTAGTTTTTTTCAATTAAGGTTTTTGCAGTTTTTTAAAAGCGACACATTTTGGCATCATATTTTTTTCTATTTTTAGTATTGAGAGTGTTGCTTCAATGACCCATGACTTTGATTAATGTTTGGTGTATGTCTAGACCATAGAAAACGGCACGTGACAATAGAGAAGAGAGTGAGCGCGACTTTCTTCGGCGGTTTTTGGGCGGAAAGGAGACAAAGTTTGAGCCGCAAACTGTGTTTTGAGTAGTGGGGCTCTTATATGTCATGTACAAATAAAATTACTGCCGAGCAGAAATATCCCGTCAGCGTCCCTTTAATGATATTGGACAGAAATCCTGAAACAGTAGGCTCGAGCTTAATTGTGACATTAGGTAACGTGGTCCTGCGTTTAAATTCTTAAACACTCTAAGTCGGTTTTCCCAAAATAGCCCCTAAAAGCGTGCTTTGTTTCGAACATGGCAAAATATTAAAAAGCACTTCCTAAGGTACTTGTTGCAAATGCCGTAATGTAATATAATATGCAGCAAAGGTGAACGTTTCCCACTTTGCCGATTTAGAAATGCATCAGTCAATAGTTTGAAAACTGCGCTCGGTACAAACATGAGGGGCAAAAGTACTTTATCTAGTAGATGCAAACCGACTCCAGGCGAACGTAATGATTAGCATATGAATGCAACCAAATGGCTCATGACGGTAAAAGAGTATTAATTTTAATATTTTATTTGGTCTGAAACCCTTCAGTGTAATCACGCATCAAGAGGTGCATAGAAGACTACAGCCTTCTGGAGGACGCGCACGGAGACACGATCAAACATCCCTGTTGAATGACATTAGATAGCTTAGCAATGGCATATGACAAACGTGCATCTCTTGCGAGTTTTAAAATAGTGTACAGAAATATTTTTTCGTAAGCAAGAAGATAGCGTCGTCGCGACTGCACGTCTCCTGTGCCCAAACTGCGTCTTGAATTGACGCGAGGCGACGAAGCGCATGCGCTGTGTGGAGCACGCAACGCTAACGCACTGCGCTCGCGCTTGCTCCGGCACGCACTGATAAAACTCTGTATTGTTGTTAACGTCGTGCCGGAAGAAGACTGGGTACGTATCACGAACAAAAACTGTTCTCACTATACTTTGTCACAGCTTAAGTTCAGACGCAGCCGACGATACCAGCTAATGAGACCAATGAAGCAGTGTCGAAAGCGCAAGTCAGTGAGTCTTTACTGCTTCTGATTGGTTTAGCGAAAACAAAACACGTAAGGAAATATGACGAAAACCATAATTGTGGGCTGTTGGCGCTGTCTGATTTGTTCCATGAGCCCGTTGCTTTGGCAGCGTCACCACTTAAGGCGAAACAAAGTATAAGCGGCATTTTCTATAGGAGCAACTGCCTTATTATTTCCTGACGGCACGGTGTAGAATCATGGAAATCTAAAACGTTTTCCGACTGTTAAGTTTTCTGTCAACTACCAGAATGACGGTAACGGTATTGGCACCACTAAAACGCGAGGGTAAAAACTCCCGATTAGTGAATCGCAAAGCGCAGACATGTTGACGCTGTAATCATGTTCAGATAGGCATATCTAAATTGTGGCTTAAAAGCGGTATTTCCCCTACATATTGCTCGAGGGACTATTTATTTTTGTGGTGGTAATTAGCTGTCCAGCCAAACTCTGACCCGTTGGCATTCTGTAGAATTCCAGGAGACCTGTGACGAACAGTTGGGCGCGTTTGTGATAGTTTGTTTGTTAGTTTATTTTAAAATCTCATTTTGTTGTGTACCTGACACCTTCCTTGCACGCTAGTGATGTAAGGGTTACGAAATGTGTTGAACTTTTGTGAAACGTAGCTGCAGGAGATAAGTCTCCAAGTAAAATCGCGCCTGCGCGCTGAGTCATCCAGGCAGTTCATGTTTTGCTTCTTCTAGGAGCTGCGCTTTGTGTACACTAGCACCCTCGGAGAAGCGTTGACAACCATGCAGCCGTTTCTCGTTTGAGTGGTCGCGCTCCCGGCTAGACTGGACTGGATTGAAATGGCTTCGTCATGCCGCTGCGCGATTTCTGCCGTGCTCGTTTTCTCCGTTCGTTCAGTCGACACGTCTACGACATACCCAAAACAACAAAGAACGCGCCGATATACTCCGACAACTCCGCGAAACCAGACTTACCCTTATAACACCGCCACTCACCCTCTCCCGACAACAAGTCACAACCCTACGTCGAGCTCAGACTTATACAATGCAATACAATACAATACAAAAACCATCTTTATTTACTTCCTTTGAAAAACTACAATATAAAGCCCACATAAGCCAATAATGGCTTGTGTGTGGGACGCGACAGGAGCCTCTGCTTTTTATTGCACAGATAACGAAAAACAAAGCATACCAATAAAAGTATAAATTACTGCAGTTCCACCTACTTTTACAGCTTATACTAGTTCCTCTAATTTGATGAGTACATATGTAAACCCCGTCCAATCATATTGAATTAGCATTTACATATCGTCAGGGAAAATAGAATTCGCGACTTACAAGATAATAATAGAACAGAAAATATAACCTTTCATATCCTGCGTTTTCGGGGATACTCATCAGTTATACCCATTACCTTTTAAGGATCTTTTTTTTCCCTGTTCAAGTATCCACCTTTTTGCTATTTTTTTCATTCTAGGGGATTTTATTTTTAGTAGCTCATCCGGTAATGTATTATAAAGCTTAGGTATGTAATAGTTCCTTGTGGCCTCTCCATATCTTGTTCTTATAAATGGTTCAACAAATTTTTTATTGGGTCTTAATGTCCTTTCTTTTTCATTTTCGCGCCTATATTTATTGTTGAAATAATGTTTTATAATAATATCATACTTCATTTGATCTCTGAAACGTAACATTCCTAATTCTTTATGCATCTAATCTGAAAGATTAGATTCTTCGCTTCGGTAACCAATATTCCTAACTATCCTTTTTTGAATCGATTCAATCTTTAGTTGTAAATACTTGGCACAGTGCCCGTAAACTGTTATTCCATACTGAAGTACGGATTTACCCAGTGCATTGTATATCATTTTAAGTATGGATCGCGGTACTAGTTCTTGGATATGGTACATATGTGCCATTAATACCCTTAGTTTTTTACAAACCTGGTCTATGTGAATATCCCATTTAACATGTTTGTCTATGTGCATACCCAGGTATTTTACAGTATCAGCGTATTTTAGTGAGATGCACAAGCAGTTGCCGCAGTTCTTATCATGCATTTTTATTGGAAATTCGTTTACGATTTTTTTTCTTGGATCTCTAAAGCATATTACTTGCGTTTTAGGAACGTTTACGATTATTTGGTTTTTACGGTACCATTGAATAATGTTATGTATATCATCTTGTATAGTCATTGCCGCTACTTCGTAATTTCTATGTGCGTATACAATTACAGTGTCATCTGCGAATTGAAGGAGCTTACTTTTTAAACTAACCTGTGCTACCTCGTTAACATATATATTAAAAAGTAGTGGACCGAGGACTGTACCTTGTGGTACTCCTTGTTTTACCTTAATTTACTTGGTATATTTTGAGCCTAAACGTACTACCTGAAACCGATCATTAAGATAATTTGGGAATAAATCATATGTCTTCCCTCGAATTCCAATACTATATAGTTTATTCATCAAGATATCATGATTTATTGTTTCGAAAGCCCTGGTAAAATCTATGAATAAAGCTATAACATAATTACTGGCGTCCATGTTTTCATTTACATAGTCAAAAAAGTCTTCTAGAAGGTCTCTGGTTCCTATATGTTCCCTGACTTCATATTGCGTATAATTTAATAGGTTATATTTAGCGATATAGCACCTAAGTACTTTATTAATATATTTTTCCATTATATAATTCATCACAGAAAGGATCTCTACTCTCCCCACACTGTACTCATCTCTTCCGAGGCGCTCAAGGGACAGCCAAATGTCCCTTCTGTCCTGGCTTCCCCATCAACGAGCACACCTGCTGGCACTGCCTTCATGCACAGTCATCCATCCGCTCTACACTTTCCACAATCCCTCCCAGGCTCCGACTCACCACATGGCAAGGGTGGCTGTCTCCACCGATTAATCAACTTCTTATTTTCCAAGTCAATTCTCAGTATTTAGAACATACATAAAATACACTGAACTTGTTAAATACGGTGGTGGTGTTCTAATAGCGTGCAAGTCTGATTTTTATCCGATTAGGCGTACAGACCTTGAGACGTATAGGGAATGCGTCTGGGTGGAAATACCGGCATCGTATGGCTTAAACTACCTTGCTGGCTGTTATTATCCGCCGAATTCCGACGTTTGTGTTTTCGTAGACCATTTTGCAGACCTAGAGAACCGAATTGATTTTTCAAAGTACAAAGTACACGTCTACGGCGATTTTAACCTTCCAAAGGTCGACTGGTTAACCGGCCTTGCCGAGAGTGACTGCGCTGTAGTACGAGATAAAGTACAGTGCCTGACCAGTTTTATCTATTTTAACGGGTTGCATCAGCACAATACGATAAGAAACTGTGCTGGAAATGTTTTAGGTTTGATCATATCGAATGCACCCGTCTTCGACGTGAAAGAGACACGCGAGACGCTTGTTCCGTTCGATTATTTTCACCCTTTGTTTACACTATGCTTCTTTTTATCATTTCAAATACTACGTGAGCAGTCACTACCCAAGTTTATCTATACGCTTGGCGATTATCTCGGCCTATACAATCGTCTTCGTGGCTATGATTGGTCTTGCCTCTTTCACCTTATGGACGTTAATTCTTGTGTCGAATTGGTAACATCAACTGTCCAGCGGGCTATAGAAGAATTCATACCTAAACAGTGTCCAAGGCAATCAAAATTTACTAAGTGGTTTTCATCTGTCCTGAAATATTATATGTGTAAAAAGCAGCATTACCACAAATTCTATAAAAAGTCAAATTGTGAATATTGGTATCAGAGGTTTTCAGTCTGCAGAGCAATAGTTAAGAAGCTTTATTCTCTAGATGAAGCTCGTTATCACAGCTGTTTGGAAAACAATTTTAAAAAAGAACCAAGTTGCTTTTGGAATTATGCTCGGGCCCAAAGTAAGGATAGTGTCAGCACTTCTGTGTATAAAATTGACGATAAGATTTTATGCAAGCCACAAGAAGTGAGCCAAGCATTTGCTAATCACTTTAGCTCTTGCTTTTCGGAACGTGACTGTATGCCTAATAATTTTGAATTTGAAAGTTTTGTTGACTCCTTAGCATCCCACAGTGTAACCGAGGATGAGGTGATGTGCTTGATACGGAAGCTCAAACCAAAACTTTCAACTGGCTGTGATGACATTCCTAATTTTATTATCAAAGGGCGTGCTGAAATATTTATACCTATCCTGACACATGTATTTAATCTGTCCTTACAGTATGGGGTTTATCCTTCTAGGTGGAAAGTTTCAGTCGTAATACCAGTCTTCAAGTCAGGAAATTCTTGTAATGTCAATAATTTCCAGCCCTGTGTCACTTCTTTGTGGCTTCTCAAATGTTTTTGAGATGGTGGTGTATGAACGCTTGTACTCATATTTTAAACAAAAATATTCACCATTGCAACACGGATTTCTCAGGGGCAGATCTGTGGAGACGAACCTAGCTACTTTCCTCGGTCATAGTGGTCCTGCAGTATGCAACCGTGGTCAGGTGGACACAGTCTACTTTGACATGATCAAGGCCTTTGATAAGGTTGACCACCAGATACTTTTGTTGAAATAAAAAAAATACGGACTATGCACCTTGTATTGCGCATGGTTTGAAAGTTACCTTTCAAATCGCCAAATATATGTCAGATTTTTAAAGTGTGTGTCGGAGACATTTGCATCTTTATCTGGCGTACCCCAAGGTTCTAACCTTGGACCACTCCTGTTTTTTTACATTTGTTAACGATCTACCATCTTCCATCAGAAACTCGAAAGTGCTAATGTTCGCCGATGACTTTAAACTTTTCCGTGTGGCTGACCATGTAAATGACTGTATTCAGATACAAAATGACATCCGCTCCGTTGAACATTGGTGCAAAACAATAGGCGTCAACTGAATCCAAAAAAAGACTGTAGTAATGTCCCTTACCGGGAGGAAGGGGAGCATAGTCTTCGACTACACTATACTTGAAGAGCAAGTGCTGCGGGTTGTCTATATACGGGATCTTGGTGTCTTTGTGGACTCGAGATTGGATTTTCGCCTCCACGTCTCTCGCATTGTTGGCCAAGAACTTCGCCAACTGGGTGTAATTTCGCGGCTGACAAAAAAATGTCGCTCTGAGTGTCTTTTATGTCTGTATTGTGCTTTGGTTAGATCACGCCTTGAGTTCGCGTGTGTGGTTTGGAAGTCTGTAATAATGTTACATAGTAATCTTATTGAAAACGTGCAGCGGAAGGTTATAAGAATTTTATACGACCGATATATTGGCCGCCAGCCGTTTCTACAATTACTATTCCCTGCTCACCTGACCTCGGTCTAGTGCCTCTGCATGATAGACGAATTGCAAAAGACATGTATTTTTTGCGTCAAATTGTGCATGGTTCTCTTGATTGTGCCCAGCTGCTGATGTCGCTGCAGGTTCCGGGTACCGTCAGGGAGGACATCAAAATGCAGAGAAATACGTTTTATCCTGATGTGCGGGCCACTTGCCCAATGACACGTCTGCAACAGACTCACAATGCCTTTTTTCGTTTTTTGGCGAAACAGACATTTTCGCCTGATTGTGTTTTTATGCCATACTTTTATGTATCTGTGTACAGAACAGTGCACTGCTGCTTAGGCCACTTGGCTGTTTGCAGGCGCGCAAATAAACCCCATCTATCTATTTATCTATCTATCTTGGACGCCCCACTTCGTCACATCGCCACGATCGAAGAGGACCCAAATGCACTGGATGATGCTACCAGCCCTCTGTGTTCTCCTTGTCCTCACCCCTCTTTTACTGGCCTACTCCTGGATGCCTCCTTGACACCCTGAACTAAGAGTCAATAAAGAAGTTTTCTCTCTCTCTCTCTCTCTCTTACACGAGGGAGTCTTCTGGCACGCTTCTAGTGATTCATCGCGGAAGCGGAAGAGCAGGTGATGGAGAAGCCGGGGCAGTGGCACAATGTATGCGAAAACGTAAAACCGAGGCACAGCAATGACGCAATTTGCGCGAAACCGCCGGCACTCGGGAGGAGAGACTGGCTCTTCTATTACAACAGTATACTGAACATAGCAACACTTTCTAGATAAAAATGGCTGAGTGCTGAATTGTTTGGGGTCACTATATAAGGCTACTGAGGGAGATATTCGGCACGGCTAAGGCGTCCGCGTTCGGCTAGGACCCAGGCAGCACAGGGTGTTGGGCCAATATTGGAAGAGCGTTGGCAAAAAAAGGTCCAATTATTGTCCACTTTAGAAAATCTGCTCCCAATATTGTCTATGCCATTATATAGAATCTTCAGTGATGGCCCAGCTTCTCCAATGACCAGGCAATATTGGAAGCACAATGGCATAAAATCGGCAATCTTGGCCTGTCAGTTCCATTTGCTTGCGAATATTGGAGGAACACTGGCAAAACATGGGCAGTGTTGGCGTGACAGTTCCATTGGCTTGCCAATATTGGATGAATACTGGCATAAAACGGGCAATGTTGTCCTGTCAGTTCCATTGGCTTGCGAATATTAGATGAATAACGGCGTAAACCAGACAATGTTGGCCTGTCAGTTCCAGTGGCTTGCGAATATTGGATGAACACTGGTATAAAATGGGCAATCTTGGCCTGTCAGTCCCATTGGCTTGCGAATATTGCATGAATACTGGCGTAAACCGGACAAAGTTGGCCTTTGAGTACCCTTGGTGTGCTAACATTGAATGAACACTGGAATAAAGTGGTCAACGTTGGCCTGTCCATGCCGTTGGCATTCCAACATTTGATGGGGACTGGCATAAAATGGGCACTGCTGGCTTGTCTGTAGCATTGGCTTGCAAATGTTGGATAAACACGAGCTTATAATGGTTACTGTTGTCCTGTTAGTACAATTGGCTCATCTTCATTTCAAGACAACAGTGGCATATAATGGTCAGTGTGTGTTAGTCTGACAATACCATTAACTTAATAGTGGAAGCATGTTGGCATAGGCTGGTTTAGGCGTGTTCGTTTTACCTCAACGAGTTGAAATTGCTCGAGCGCTTGTCACTTTTATGTTATTTCGTCAAAGCGCAATTCAGGTTCTTTTCTGCAAAGGAAACAAGACAATAACAAGGTACAGAAGTTAATGGCGATGTTTTGCTCCTTCACTGTGCATATTTAGGAGTCGCCAGCGATATGGGCTTATCAGGACCGCCAACTGAAAAAAAAAGAAAAACGATGTCCGCGTTATAGAGTCAACATAATAGATTATTATGTTGACTCTATGATCTCGACAGAAAAGCTTCGTACCCTAACTACTGGCTTTTGGACTGCACCTCGTATCAGGTGAAGAACTTCTTTGCGATTGACTCGAACAAGACACTATTCTGAAATGTGGTTATGCAATGACGGCTCTATGACTTTACGGCACTATTCGTGCCGCAATAATAGCCTTAATGCCTCCTACATGGCGCCAAGGCACTGATAGCAGACGACAATGTTGGTCTTGATTTAGAGTCTAGCCGAATTGTCTAGCCGGATGTTGGTCTTGATTTAGAGTCTAGCCCTTTTTTCCGAATTTGATTTATCATTGTCTCTTTTTAATTTTGACATTAGGCTCCGAGTTGATTTCGGAGCTTCGTGTCTGTCAGTCTCTTTTCGCCCCTTGCTGTAGAGTTATCATGTCTAAGCAATCTCTACTACATTGGTTTTTGGAAACCCGGATAGCAAATACCAGCAGAGACCAACGAAAGAATTCAAGAGAGAGAAGTGTGCAGGGGGGGTCGCGCCGACGGCCTCGGAACAGCTTCAGAAAGGGCAAGAGAGGGTATATTAGAGAACAGTTCCCCTCCCGTTTTCCCCACGCCGTCACTAATCTCTCCAAATCTCTCCTTTGTGAGCGAAGAGGACTCGGCGTCCTTGAGGGAGGAGGACACTGCGCATTCCTAAGCTGACAGTGCCGGGGGAGCTACGCGCCTGCCGGACCAGTCATCACATGCACATCTCTCTGCGCGTGGTTACGGGAGAGAGCGTGATCACGTGATTACAAATAGACCTGCAATTGGTTCACCGAGCTTCTTAGCTTCCTCTACACTCTCAGCTTAGGGGTGATGGAGTCCAGCCCACGCAAACACACGCACACACGCACAGACACGCACACAGAAAGTTGGATCGCATGCACCAAGGCCACACGATAAGGTAGTGACTGGAAGGCGGTGGGGACGGTCTCCTCAATTTCCAACACGCGCTTCCGCGAACTGCAAGTGGGCAGATGCGCTTCGCAATTTATCCATGTTGTTTTTGTTTTTGTTTTTTGTGGCAGAAATAGCTCTTTTATCCAAGGAACAAGAATGGCAAGATAATTATGCGGATATCAGGAAACCACGGTGTCCGTTTCTAAGTTGTCTGAGTGCATTTGATTGCTTAGCAGACTGTTTTTATCGGGCGAAGCGGCTCGGCATCTACGCCATCCACGCTACCCTACACTGGAACCGGCAAGAACGGCGGTTCTAGAGTTCCGATCACCAGCAGCGCATTTCGTCTTCGTGGCAAGTGCGATCTTCAGCATGTGGATTGTCGAGACCATGGATATTCTTTCGGACAGCACCTACACACCAGTGATCTTCCTTTGTTGTGGGCATACATGGGACCACTAGCTTCGACGGACCGAAGACACGACGGACCGTCCTTCTCTTCCATGTGAGTGACAAGGAGAGGTCCTCCTGACCATTGGGGATAGGTATTCTTGCTACGCAATGTACGTTTTGTCACTATCCGATGAGTTTGAACCGTGTCGAACTCATGTGCCAGGAATCTCCGACGAGTTCAACCTGTAATCCACATCGATCGGCCCAAAAGGCCCTGTACAGCGCTATTTGTAAGTGATTTTTATTATGATAGACCGTGAGAGACGTTCTGATTGGTTATTTCTTTGTTCGAAGTCGCTTTTATTTCATTTTTCTTGTTAAAATATGGCTGTCCTTCTTGGCGGTAGATGTGTGCTGTAGTAAAAAGTCCTCCCGGTATGTCCAAAGCCAAATACCACAGAGCGTTGAGTAGTCCTAATTTGCCAAGGTTCAGCTTGTTGGGTGCGAGTGGAGTGTCAGTTATGTCACTGCGCTCTGCGACTGTAATTGCCAGTAATTGTCTTTACACGACAAGCTATTTTATGTGCGTGATTTATTTTAAATTCTCGATTGATTTCAGCATCAAGTTCTGTTCAACTGTCATGTTCTTACGTATAACGGGGTATTTATTGAATCGTTAATTTAGTAGTGCGTTTGACACTGGTGAGCTGAAGAGGGAGGCCAGCGGTTTGATTTATAAATTGTAAATATTATGGAGGCAATATGGGTACATTTATAACTAAATATTTCCGTGCCGCAAATACCGTAAATCTTAAAAACGTTTTCTTTTTTTTCAAATCAACGTAGAAATATTGGTGTGAACTTAAGTGGCGAGATTGTAATTCTTAAGGACTTCTTAAAGCTAATGAAAGGTTTAGGGACGCCATGATGTTGCAAGAGTAGAGCTAAGCAATTTATAAAATAGCCTTAATACTATTTGATTAATTTTTAAATCACTATAAATATTTTAATCTAGATCGATCGTGCTCTGTGTAAGGACAAGTGGGACGAAGAAAACAATAGTAAACGCCTGGGCCGTCTTGCTAGAAACAGCGTCTCAGCTGAGACAGGGAGAAAAAAAGCACTGTCAAAGCCAGCGTACGAGCTGAACGGGACTCAAAAATCGACTCAAGACGCTCGCGCGTCCCAGCCTTTACAGTGCTTTCCTTCAGCTGAGACACTGCTTCCAGCAAGCCGGCCCCGGTGTCTTACCTGCAGATCTATTTATTTTAGAAGGCAGTACTAAGTTTGTTACATACAAAATAACAAAAAATAATTCACTGGAAAAGAAAGTTTATAATAAAGAAAGTAAAGATAAAAAAACAGTAGGCCTTTCCGAGATTTTATACTTGAAAGAAACTGAGCCGATTAATCGAAATAGCTAGTTAAAGGGTGGCGATTAGTAATGAAGCTATGTTTTATTTTGATATTCAATATTGACAAGCGTAAGAGAGAACTGAGAGCCTCTCAAACCCTTCACCTAAATCCAAATCCCCTGCTTCTGTCTCTTTCAGAATCATGTGGCCAGGCCCCTGCGTGGAAACCCTTTGCCCAGCCCTCTGCCCAGCCCTTTGCCCAGCCCTTCGCCCAGCCCTCTACCCTGTCCACTACCGAGCCTGCCGCCGACCCTGCCGCCGAGTCTGCCTAGGCCCCTCTGGATGCACAATATTTTAAATGTTTTTATTCGATTTAAATAAATTATGAACTGCCATACGTTATGAACAATTCATTCGAATGCCTTAATGATTTCTATAGTGTTCAAATATGGTAAAATTGCTGCATTTATTAAATTTTAGTGTCAGAAAGAAAACAGTGCTTGAGGAAAAAGGAAAAGGGACTCGCTTGGTTCTCTGAACTGTTTTTGTGACGCTGGTTAGAACACTGGCTGAAAAATGGCCTCCAATAATGGCACATAAAATGGATGCAAAAAATAGCCAGTGTATTATCCTGGATGCTAATATTGGAATAGCCAATATTTAAGCCAATGTTGGTTCAGCCAACGGTGAAGCCTCTATGCCAATATATTGGATAAAAAAAAGCGCAAACCACGTTGGCCCAATGTGGGCTAGAACTCTGGCAAACCAGTGGTCTAACACTGGAACCATTGTTGGACCACCGTTGAATCGGTTGGCGTTTTCGAAAATGCCAATGTCAGAGCAATATTGAAAACATTTCTTGCCAACATTGGGCCGACGGGGGCCCAACAGTGGTGTGCTGCCTGGGGAGTCGTGCTCTCAATGACTGAACTCGAGTTCTAACCCAGCGCTTACGCCGTTGTCGTCTCCAGTATCAGGCATATGGCGGGTTTCTTCAGTGAAGGAGAAAAATTCCGCACTTGGGCTTTCTTTTATAAAAGGAGCTGACCGTAGGCGGCGATAGGGTTAATCTGTGGAGACTGAATTTGAAGCTACCGATGCCAGGGAGAACAGACTAAATCTCCGAAGACAACAAAATGTGGGCTGTTGCGCGGTTGGAATTAACATCCTTCGTTGAGTCGAAACCCCTGCTCTAAACGTTAACGTATTTCGTCGAGAATCAACGTAACGACAGCGGCAATTTCGGCATCATCGTATTTTCAAACACTTCCTACCTGCTTTACTCGTATTGTGCTTTGTTTACAGCAAAAGATAGGTCAGTTCTAATACAAAATGCGTGTGAGTCTATATATTTACGAAAAACACTACACTTGGTAAAATAAGACTGAAATAAAATTAGACAAAGTACCTTAAATTATTTGTTCGCTTTGTTACTAATGTCATCCTCGTCTTCCGTTTTTTCGCCTTAATGATAAATCTACGCCAGAGAATTTGCGGACTTACTGTTCGTTCATGCGCATCTAATTTGGCACATAGAGTTTAGAAAGTCAATCAGAACAGTTCACAAAAGGAGGTCAGTGAATTAAGAAACAGAAATACGTTTTGACATCAAAATATAGTCTGCTGCGTGATGCAGAACAAAATACGCCAGCATGTAAAACGGCTTTGCCAGTATCACTATACACCACACTAGCTATCACTAGGTATGGTTTTTCTTTCCCGTCATGTAACCTGCTCGATCAACAAACGAACGGAATGGCCAGAAATGAGATCTTAAATTTATCCTTCTCAATATTGTTTTGTTTTTATTCTTCCTGCTCATTCACAAGGCAAGCGTATATATGGACAATCTTAACCGGCTCAGTATCGTCACGGGTTGAAAATATTGAACGAATTTAAAACTAAAACTAAACGTTGAATGAGGCAGGCTTGTGTGGACAAGTTTAAAGAGAAAAGTTTGATGTCAAATTAACCAACTTATTTAGGTTGGATATGCTCGCTGTATAATTGAGAACATTTTTTTATCTTCCTTGTAACTGCTGTAGAATGCCATTGTGGCTGAGACCTCGTCAAGCCGTCTATCGCAACTTTTTTCTCGGCCTCATCATTTCCTTTGAAGCCAAATAAAAATGAAAATATTATTATTATTACTGTCATTATCTCGCATTGCTCATGGATTGGTGATTTTTCTTAGAAAGCGCATTTCCGTCCGAATCACAACACTCCATGGGTATACGATAATGGGTTAAACCTTCCATAACAGGACAAATTAATAAAAGAAAGGTCCGGTTCAAGCGGGGTTCTAATTGCCATTCCACCTAGTGGCTGCAGTGCGCGCTGCACACTCTCGTAAGCTTGCGGCAATACACATCCTCTAATAAACAACGGCCGGCTGCTATTTCAAACAGAAGCAATATTGAAAGGCAATGCATCCCACAACAAACTGTGTTGGCATTCTCACATTTCATCACGGTCAGAGTTTTGTCGGGCACTTGTCGTGGGAAGTTCGTTCTTGTTGTCGTCCGCAGTCAGCTGTGGTTGTCATCGCGCCTTCATAGTCGCCTTCGTTTTCATCGCTGATGAATGTTGTTAGCTGCGGATGTTCCGGTCGTTTTAGGCTTGGCGTCGAAGATCTGTCCTCGTAGATCTATCGTCCTAGGTTCGTCGTCGTAGGTTCACCATCGTAGTTTCGCCGTCGTAGGTGCACCACCGTTGGTTTTTCGACGTATGTTCGTCGTCGTAGTTCTATCTTTGTAGTTCTTTTGTCTTAATTTCACCGTCGTAGTTTTGCCATCATAGGTTCGCCGTCGTAGATTCGCCGTCATCAGTTCGTCGTCGTAGGATCGTGATCGTACTTTCGACGTCGTAGGTTTCCATCGTAAGTTCGTCGTAGCAGGCTTTTATCGTAGATTTTTAGCCGTAGGTACGTCTTCGTAGCTTTGTCGTCGTATGTTTGTCGTCGTGTTTCGTCGTCATGGATCGCTTTTATTTGTTCCAAACCACCATCGTTTGATGAGGTTCGCCTTGGTGGTTGGTCAACGTCGGTCATTCTTCTTTTCTTGGCCAACTTGGGTTCCTGGTTGTCAACGAGGCTGTTCGTCGTCTCCCTTATCGGTACGTTGTGCGTAGGTGTGCATCACCCACGAATTCTACATAATGTCAGAGATGGAAAAAAAAAGTAAAATTAAAGAACCTGTCATGGCGCGAACCTGTGCCTACAAACTTAACGCACCTTCCATATTTTTCACGCGGTATGTGTAAGGATTCTGTTTTTAACCAGAACACTAGATGATATTCGAGGATGGGCTGGAATCATTGAGAAGAGTACAGATTAAAAAAATAAAGATATAGGGACAGGCGGGGTACAAACCCCGTTCCTTGGCAAGGCGATTGCGTGGCACTTCGCTAGGCGCGCTGCAATATTGGTTCGCTTCGAATATTCCGACGTCTTGTATTTTTTTAATCGCACGTACACTACAAAAACACGTTCAGTGAGTACTTTATATGACACTAAACAAAAAAAATATATATATATTTCAAGCCTCGGTACGAGAGGTATAACATTGAATATTATTATTTCAAAAAGCCTTTTTGCCACAAAGTTGTGAGACTCATTTGAGGGATTCAAAAAAAAATATATATATATATATTGGGGTCAAGCTCTCAAGAAATAAGCGAGTTTTCAGATCGAATCCACCTTCTAACTAAAAATATTCGTATTGAGGAGTAGCCGGCGGCGCTATAGTGGCGCCAATAATTGGTTTATTTTATTGTTTCTTGTTTAGTTAAAAAAGCTGTAAAATAAATCAAAACAAGTGTCATGATGAGAATATTACGCGAAAATATTTTTCTGATACGAGTTTTTTTTTTTTTTTTTTGTCAAATAAGTGTTTTATACACGTGCCCCAGATAGTTTTGAGGAGTTCTGAGTCACTTTTACTGATTACAATACTCGCGTTTTTTCCGAGGTTAACGCCTCAAAATAGAAGCACGTTTCAAAATCGTATTCAACCCAGCAAGATACACGGAAAGTAAATATTATCGCGCGCGCAGCTGACCAAGGAGGCAGCGCTCCCGTGGCCCAACGGTTATCACGCTTCCTGCCACGCAGAAGGCCAGGGTTCGAATCCTGGCCGCGGCTACACATATTTGGTGACTCTGTAATGTGATGTTCTGGTAGATTCGAGAACCGTCCGGTAAATTCAAGAACCGTCTTGCCGATTCGAGGTTAGAATGTTCTACGCACCGAGCCTTTAACGCCGAATGTTCCAGAAGCCCGCGCGTGTACAAAAGGGGCTCCGCGTGGCAAGCCGGAGTCAGTTTCGCCCCAGCATTCGACTCTGCTGTTACGCCAACTTCGACGCCCGCGACGCTCTGCTGTTATCTTCTGTTTCCTTTTTATTTTGGGCAAAAGTTCGGTCCATTAAAGGTTTAGTTTCTTCAGTTATCATCGACTGATCAGTTGTCATTCGTGATAATATAACGCAGAAAAATATTTTATGGTAAATTTGTATTGTTATTTATGTGAATACAACAGGCAGTTAAAAAGTGTCCAGGGCACTTCATTGCCCTTTTAAAGGCATAAAGGTCGCAGGTACTAGTTATTCCGATAACATTGCCTGAGAGGATGTTGCGCGCGAGGTGCACACGGCAAGTTCTATTCACGCATTCAATCTCACCTTTCTTGTCCATCACGCGTAGCAAGGCGCATGAAGCGAAAGAGCCGTCCAGCGCGTGAAATATATTCTATAGCGGCAAAAAAGGCAAGTCTCCGAGTGAAACCCGGCTGGCATCTCTTATGCATGCTGATGGGTGCGGGACACGGGCGAATATAATCTTTTTCGGTTCGAGAAGCCGTTACGGCCGGCGCACCGTTAACGTCGAACTCTCGGGCCACTATTTCCTTCCCGGACTGGCGCAACCCGGAGATCGATGCAGTTTGGCTTTTCGACCATACTTTTCGAGTTGCCTTTGCTCGGCTTTTTTTTTTCACCAGAGTGTATATACCAAAAAAAAAAAAATGAAAATAAAACAAAGAGATAGAAAGAGAAACTGCAAGTTTTTCTCGAGACGCAGGTGTCTTGCAATATAAAGGTTTCGCGTGCTCGGCGTGCACTTGGTGAAAACGCATAAAATTGGTGATTGGTATAATCCAATCTCCGCAATGAAAACTGAACTGTATTCATGTTTACAGTTACTTCGCGGAATAGTTGTAACACATTGTGAACCTTGGAAATTTTTGTTTTCACAATTGCAGAAGCTGTTCTACCTAGTTGCCAGATATCCCAACCAAATGTCCGCAAAAAAAAGGCAAATACAGGGTGTCACAAAAGAAAATTTACACGGTCTTTTTTTACCGCAAAAATAAACTAGGCATCGCCGAACGCTCATTCTCCGCCCAAAGGTAGAGCTAGAGGGCACAACCAGATGCCAAAGTTTCAGCCCGATCCGATAACTTAATCAAAAGTTATAAGATATTTTCTGAAAATTTCAATGGGAAAATGGCGGCCGACTCCGTCGGCCGCCATTTTCGAAAACGGGCAAACCGAAAACGGGCAAAAATGGGCTACATTTTGGCATTGAAATTTTCAGAAAATCACTTATAACTTTTGATTAAGTTATCGGATCGGGCTGAAACTTTGGCATCTGGTTGTGACCTCTAGCTCTACCTTTGGGCGGAGAATGAGCTTTCGGCGATGCCTAGTTTTATTTTTGCGGTAAAACAGACCGTGTAAATTTTTTTTTGTGACACCCTGTACATTTAAGACAGCTTACGTGTAACAATGCGAAGACATGCCTACACGCAGCGCATTCCGACAAGGAGCGCCCCACGTCTTCCTTTGCCACATGGCGTTCCGTTGGTGACATTGCGCTTCCGCAAAGCGCAGGCGTGGCGCCCCCTCCTCATCTACGTCTTTCGTTACGATGAATCTGCGTTGCTCTGCTTTTCTTTGTGTTTTATTTCTGAGGCGCGTCTGCTTTGACCTTGAGCGGCCCTGCCGGGTTTCGTGACGAAGCATCTGATATGACGCGTGGCAGCCAATGGAAATTTATCGCTCGTTTCTCTGATAGAGGCCACTCAGGCTTGGCTCCATGGGACAGTTAATGCTTTCGCATTTAAAAAAAAAGGAAAGAGAAAAAAAGCGCAGATGTACGGAAATTTAACGGAACGGTCCTCGCGCACCTCGAGGATTCACCTGGGCTTTTGCCCTTAAAGATCGCTGCTTTTTATTTCAAGTGGCAAGGTAAGAAAGATAAAAACCTAACTACAGAACATTTTGTAAAAAAAAGACAAACCACTTCCCAACCCCCCCCCCCCCTTCCCCTCCCCCCCCCCCCCAAAAAAAAAAGACTTATGTATAGATATATGTCTTTTCCAAGCATGCATTTACTCAATGATATGGCAATGCTAGACTTCCTTTAGAAAAACAAAGACATTAATGATGAGCGTGTATTTAAACTCCCTTTTTTATTACCCCGTATGTTTAAAATCTCTGAGCAGCAGCGTATTTTACAGACAAATCACATAAACACTTTTCTGTCCTTGTGTAATGAGAAGGGGCTTAGAAGCAGTTCTAACACCGAGTAATTTCTAAAAACCTGTTCGTTTGACTCCCGACCAAATTAGCATCTTTCGCCTTCGATCGCCCCTGAGCCCATTTGAGGTTTTCAGCTTCTTAGAAAAATTAAAATATTCCGCCTGATTCGAATGAATGACTGGCACTTTGAAGGGGCCTCATAATTCGGTTGCTCAACGTATCCAGTGGACATTTTATACAGAGGTTGCCGAATATGATTGAGTTTCTGTAGAAAAAGAAAACAGCTTATTTAAGTCACAATATTAGGTAACAAAGTAACGTAATTAAGAACGTGCATTTGCTCTCTGCTCCTGCCGTCTGCAAATGAATCACGTGTGGATGACTCTAGAGGCGAGACGTTGAAATATAGCTGTAATGGACCCCTTTCGAAATACTGCCATATGTTGCCAGCTGTGGAATCCCTGCACAATGGCGGACTAAAACCTCAACGTCACAGTTCACTGAAAAAAACACACCTACATAAAAAGATAATGAGGGTAGTAACGTTGCACTTTCGACGCTTTTGATTGGCACGTCGGCTCGTAAGATTGGCCACGCTCCGACGTTCGTTATTTTATGCAATGACTTGCACGTTTCTTGGTGCAGTTGTTCCACCATAGTGCAGTAGTTCCGACTTTCTAATAATCGGCACGTAACGTTCGAAAGGGGTCAATAACACAAAAATAAATAGTTCTACTTTTTCTGTTTCTTCAGCGCCTTTTCTTGGGAAAATTGACAACGTCACGCACACGTCAAAGAGGCCGCTCTGTTTTATACTCATGCTCATTGCCTGCCATTGTAATCAGTGACTGCCTCTTGCTCTTACCTGCCTCCGTCTGTCGGCTGTTGCGTCAATGAGTCGGCTTTTCTTATCACACAGGCTTTAGAACCATGGCTCTTAATATTTCATTCAGTGGACAGAGGTATTTTTTGTCGAATCTTTTTGCTATAGAAGAACCGTTTTCAACCGCTTCTGTACAAAATCGCATTTGTTAATAAAAAACAAACAAATTATGATGTGTCCTTAAAGCGCCAAGGATCAAGTTAACTTAAAAATAGCTTCAATTTTTGTTATTAAACAATATTACATGAAAGCTTCTTTTACGATCCAACTCGCTCAAGAAACATACATACAAATCGTAGCTGGAATATACACCGCATACGTTACTATGGACTTGGTAGTGTATTACAGGTCCCCTTTAACTGTGCGCTGAGTGTGAGAGTCAATTGCTTTACTCATTCTCAAAAACACATGCTGTCGTCCGGCTCCTTTTTTTGTGAGATTGAGAGATCCAGGCGCTTTCTTTACTTAAATAAGAGCCCGTTTGATCATAAATTTGCCATTAAAATCCGCATTCTGCGCTTGATCCGTTATGCGTCTTGGAAACTCGTATTTTTTAACGAAACACTAATTCCGCTATTGGTACAACAGAACTACTTCGTTATAAAGTAATTTTATTTCGTAGACTAGACAATGATTTAAGAATATTGAATCCCCATTTCAAGATATTTTAAACAAAACTCCTAAATCCGTATGTCAGGTCTGAAGAAATACTTCGGAATAGTTTCATTGAAAATACAACAAAATTGAGCGCTCTTTTTGTTAGACATATTAGAGCTAATCACATTTAAAATAGACAACTTTATTTTTACCAGATCGGTTCAAGATTGACAGGGTTGGCCCTTAGTGCAACGTGAACCTATCGAATTCCAACTACAGTCGTTGACGGCTTACTAAATGATGTCGGTGAGTGCAACATGTGCCTGTTGTTTCCTCTCGACTTACCCATTAAACGAAATAGTTTCTTTTATCATCGTGTCAACCTTTCACACAACTGGGGCATAAAGAAAGGTGTGAAGAGGTGACTTATAATGTGTTCTTTTTTTTTATCACGTCCTTGTTTTTCTAATACTCCTGTCTGCTATGCTTTTGATGAAGTGATCATGTTATAAAGTAACTACCTATTTATCCTTAGGTTTTTGTTCTTCATGTTGTGTAGTGTCGTTGTATTTCTTTAAAGAAAGGCTCACGTGTGGTCATTTTTGTTGATACATATACTTATGCATCATGTAATTTTATTACCGTCATCATTATGATTTAGTCGATGTTTAAGACCCATACATGAATTCACTGCTGGTCATCATTTTGTCATGTATATATGGTATATCCTTACTTCGTCCAGTGTCTCGCTTGCCCTCATGTCAAGTATTACCAGATGCAATTCTGGTAAAACAAAAAACAATATTATGAAATAACCGCATATTATTTTGGAGCCTTTTTGTGTATTTTTTTTTTTATTTTATGCTTCGTTTCAGCCTACGCCTGGACGCAGCCGACGCTACAAGACGATGGGACCAATGGCACTGTGTGAAAACAACCAGAGAAAAGTTTTATATGTTTATAAAAAAATTAGAAATAAAAATTATAGGTAGAAATTTATTTTTTCAGTAAGCGTTACAAATAAGATCCTATAAAAGCACACAAGATCCTTATAAGCACACATAAAACATTATAAGACTATACAAGACGTTATAAGAAACGTTCCTTATAACTTTATATATAATCCTATATTGTTTTTTTTTATATTCTAAGGTTTTTCTTTGCTGTAATATGATCTTATTTGATGATAGGAGTTTATTCAACAGAAACAAGATGCTGATACATATGAGATTTTTCACGAGGGAAGCGCAACTCACTTGGTCTTCCCTGTGCATAAAAGGTGCATAAAAGGTGCAGCGATGATAAAAGACTACAGAAACATGAGGAACACCGTGTTGGTATGCTCTTGACGCTATGTGTGCCTCGAAATGAGAAGCTTTGAATCGCTTTCTAGCTTTCCGACACCAAAACTTTTCTTAGAGCTCTAAACGCAAATTAGAGAGGCTAAATTTTTCTCACTTTGCCAGGAAGGTTTACTAGTGGAAATGAAGTCTTCGTGGTTGGAACGAGCTCATAGGCTGGGTATTTTTAGGCTAAACCAAACAGGCCTTGTATTACGAAGTTTCTGTCGTTTAAGCAGAGACAGGATATTTTATTCCTAGGGTCTAGGGTTAAGGACACTGGTTTCTCACTCAGTGAAGATTTCTCACCTAAGATCCCCAATGAGCGTAAAATTCTTCTTGAATTTGCGAAGGCCAAAAACATCAAGTTTTGGCTTAGGTTTAATCGTCTACATACTGGTAATCAGACCTATAACGTTGATGCAATCACTCAGTCTGTAAAAAGTAACGCTGCCTAACAATCACAGAGACCTGGACTTTACTCTCCTTCACCTTTTAATAATCTTGTCATTCTAAATGTTAACTGTCGAAGCGTACTAAACAAAGCAGACGACCTAGTTGCTTTAATCTCTATCACTAATGCTAGTACTGTTAGCGCTACTGAATTCTGGCTTGAAGAATCGATCTCCGATCTGGAAGTGTTTCCGCTCAATTTCACTGTGCATCGTAAATATAGGAATGGTTCCGGGGGTGGTGTCTTTTTGTTCATTCATGAAAGTTTAAAAAGCTGCAAGAATGATTTCAGTGGCTTATCATGTGAAACTGTCTGGTGCCGTGTCTATCTTGAAAATGGCGATGGTCTTTCTATAGGTTGTTTTTATCGACCTCCGGAAAGTGACGTTAACCGAATTGTTTCTTTGTGTAATGCTTTATTTGTTGTCGGTTATGGTTTTGTTGTGGTTGGAGGAGACTTTAATTTACCCGACGTTCAATGGTTAGATAATCATCCCTTGACTCTTAGCTATTCTGGCGTATATTAAGCATTTATTAAAATATGATCAACGACTACGGCCTGAAGCAGTTTGTACAGGAGCCCACAAGGATTTGTGCCAGCCGATCGTGCATCTTTTTAGCAACCGTGATTCGGCGATTTCTTCTGTAACAGTCATTCCCGATCTAAGTGACCATAAGGCTGTGATTACAAAATTGACCTGTTCATTCAAACGCCGTGTTTTTCTCCGTCCAAAGAATGTGTATTTATTTGATAGAGGTGATTATGCTGGATTATCTGAAAACCTCAGATCATACCCTTCTGTCTTTGAATAAATCAGTGCAGCGGGTGACGTTAATTTATAATGGAACGGTTTCAAAGCCAGATTAACAACTCTCCTTGAAATTTTTGTTCCATCTAAAGTTCTTAACGTCCAAGCGACGTCGTGACAAATCATAGTTTAAATCTGAGCAGCGCAAGCTTAAAAAAACAAAAAAATAGACGTGTACTGAAACACTACGAATACGCAATTACTTCGCATCATATAATTGACTAGTAGAGGTAGATGCAAAAACGGTCCAAACTCTGGGTGAATTTATGATGGAAAAGGTTTACTCTGAATTGACATAACATAGTCAAATATAGGCAGCATCAGTTTTGAAAGGCGCAATCAGTTCGTCCAGAGCAAACTATTTCGCAAAGTTATAGGCCAAGCTCAAACAGAACCCTAAGGAGTTCTGGAAGTTCATTAGGCCTAATCGCAAGAATGCTATAGGTGTTTTGTCTTTGATCGTCGATGGTAACCTTGTATCAGATGGCAAAAAAAATGAAATCCGTTTACAACTCCCTGTAACGCCGAATTAAGCGCAGCTCTTGAGGAGGACGAGGGAAGGGTGCTGAGGGGAGGCTATACCCCTCCTCCTCTCCTGCTCGCCTCCCATTTAGGGAAAAATTTCCCCGCTAAATCTAGCGGAAAAATTTCCCGCTAAATTTAGCGAGTAAATTTAACGGAAAAATTTCCCCGCTAGATTTAGCGAAAAAATTTCCCCGCTAAATCTAGCGGAGAAATATTTCCGCTAATTTAAGCGGGAAAATTTTTCCGCTAGATTTAGCGTGGAAATGTTTTCGCTAAATTTCGCGGGAAAATATTTTCGCTATATATACTATTTTTCCGCTAAATCTTACGGGCAAATATTTCTGCTAAATCAAGCAGGGAAAGCTTTCCGCTAAATTTAGCGGGGAAATTTTTCCGCGAAAAGTAGTGGGGAAATGTAGCGAAACAATTTTCCCGCTAGATTTAGCGGAAACATTTCCCCGCTAAATCTGGCGGAGAAAATTTCACGCTAAATTTAGCGGGAGAATTTTTCCGCTAGCTTTAGCGGGGATATCTTTCCGCTAAATTTAACGGGGGAATTTTTCTGCTAGATTTGGTGGGGAAATTTATCCGCTAAATCTTCCAGGGAAAATGTTTCGCTAAATTTAGCGGGGACATTTTTCCGCTAAAGTTTGCGGGGTAATTTAGCGGAAAAAGTTCCCCGCTAGACTTACCGGAAAAAGTTCTCTGCTACATCTAGCGGAGAAATTTGTCCGCTACATTTAGAGGGAAATTTTTTCCGCTAGACTTAGCGGGGAAATTTTTCCGCTAAATTTCGAGGTGAAATTTTTTCGCTAGATTTAGAGGGGAAATTTTTTCGCTAAATCTAGCGGAGAAAACTTTCTGCTAAATTTAGTGGGGAAAGTTTTCCGTTAGATTCAGCGGGGAAAGTTTTCCGCCAAATTTAGCGGGGAAATTTACCCATAATGCACTGCGCGGTTACGCCGACACCGACGGCGAAGGCAACGGCGACGCCGACGCCGACACCGCTCAAGCCGGAAACGGGCGCCTAAGAGCTGCGCTCTAAAAAGGCTTTCACATTGAATGATTACTTTAGGTCCTTGTCTGCGGACGTCACTACGTGTCACTACACTCACTCGGATGTTGCGGCTAATCTTATGGCATACGTGCCCGAAATTCCATTTCATGTGCAAGGTATTTTAGAGCGCAGCTCTTAGGCTCCAGTTTCGGGCTTGAGCAGCGTCGCCATCGGCGTCGGCGTCGCCGTCGGCGTAACCGCGTGGTGCATTATGGGAAATGTTCCATAATACACCGCGCGAGCCCCTCCCCCTGGGGTCACGTGACCCCCAAGGCCACGTGACCCCCCCCCCGAGATCACGTGAGCCCCCCTCCTCGAGGTCTACCCCGAGGTCACGCGACGCCCCCCCCCCCCCCCCGAAGTCACGTGACCCCCTCCCCCCGAGGTCACGTGACCACCCCCGGAGGAGATTGAAGAATGAGGGTAGGACGAGGAGGGTATACCATCCCCTGAGTACCCTTCCCTCCTCCTCCTCAAGAGCTGCGCTCCAATTCGGCGTTACAGGGAGCTGTAAACGGCTTTCACTTTTTTCAATCACTAACCAAAATAACACACGGTTCAGCGACTGGTCTGATGATATTCCAAACACCATTATAAAGTCTTGTGCTAATATTATATCTTGTTACTTGGTCATTATATTTACTGTATCCGTAAACTCTTGTTCTTTTCCACTAAACTGGAAGACTGCAAATATCCCGATCCACAAATTTGGTCCGAAGTATTTGGTTTAGAACTATACGCCTCTCTCTCTCACAAGCGAATCCTGTAAAACAATGGAGCACATAATTTACATCCATCTCATGAATCACCTACCACAAAATATTTTTTTTTTATCCGGCTCAGCATGGTTTACGTTCCGGATCATCTTGCACCACCCAGATAACGCAATTCTATCATGATATAGCACTATCATTCGATAAAAGTAAGCAGGTTGACAGCTTTTTTTTTAAACTTTCGATATGATTCCTCATGCTCTCGTCATGTTTAATCTTCACAAGCATGATATTGATCCTAGCGTTATTTGTTGGATAGGTGATTACTTGAATTTCAGGAAACAGTACATGGAAATTAATGTAATCCAGTCCCTCTATGTAAATCTTAGTTCTGGTGTCCCTCCGTAATCGGTGCTAGGACCACATTTGTTTTTAATTTCTAATAAAGATATAGATGAAAACGCTTCTGTAACATAATATTATGTGTTTTGGAGGGCAAACACTGATATGTTTCCTCTCGAAAGCGACTTAGATAAGATTGAGGCTCGGTGTTTTAAATGGAGTTTGTCTTTAAATCTACCTAAATCTATTCACAACACGTTTAAACGAAAATCTTTTTTTTTGCCTCATCATACTTTATTGGTAAGTCGGCGGTTAAGCTTTTAATTGGGGCTAAATATCCGGGAGTTATTTTTTCACCAGCTCTAACTTGGAACAAACATGCTGACTGCATCACTGCAAGGCTAGTCGGTCGCTAGGCTTCATAAAACGTAATTTTAGGCTGGCTTCATCATCGCCAAAAGAAACCTTGTATTTTTCATATGCACGATCCATTCTTGAATATGCGTGTACAATCTGGGACCTCCTATAGGCTAAATTTGGAAGGTCAAATTAAAAAAAAAATCAAGAATCGCGCTGCCAGGTTTGTTACGGGAAATTATGATTTCAGAGTACGTTTTACTGAACTTATGGCGGCTCTGGGTTGGAGGCCTCTGAGTTAGAGACGTCAATGCTTCCGTTTAAAACGTTTATTTCACATTTTTCACGAAAATACTTCTATCTCTAAATCAACATACCTCCTGGAGCATGCTTATGTGTCTTTCAGAAAAGAGAATTGAAAGAAAATTCCTCCCTATAAATGTATAACTGATATTTTTAAATGTTTTCTTTTTTTCCACGGTCAATTGATATGTAGAATAAATTGTCTAATGAGGTTGTAGAAATTTCAATTCCAGAGCTGTTTTTGACGAAGTCCAGTTCTATATATAAGCGTCATATTCAAATGTCTGTAAGATTTGAATTCGTTGTATTTTTATTTTGTGTATAACGTTTTATACTTGCTGTAATGTTTTGATTATGTATACTGTTTTTTGCATGCCCCCCCCCTCCTACTCCAATGCCTTTTTAGGTGTTGTAGGTATTCAATAAAAAATAGTGTCCATGTTTTTTTTTTTTTATTTAATTGAGGCGTTTTTCAAATTCCCCAGGAGTGAAATGACTGAACTGAATACGAGCTTGAAAACTTTTCTTTTTCTCTCAAGAAAATATAAAACTGTGAGTTTGGTACTGTCTTCGAAGAAGACAATGCGTTGCGTGCTTGCCAGGCTCCCCCTAATGGTTGCTAAATCTTTAAGGCAGAAACTTTTGGTTTTTTGTTTTCTTTTTTAATTCATGAGTCTGTACTCGGAATCCTAACAACACTAACCAAATCACACTGGATTAAAGGGGAACGAATATTTACAATCCTGCCGGTTCTCTTTTTAATCACGTGGCTTTATGAAGGTAACTCAATACCATCGAAAAGTAAAGTTGGGTTGGTTCTCACAAAATATTAATTTAAAGAATACAGGTGATTATGAACCTGATTTGATATTTTAATATTGCTCTTTTTACGTGTTACTTATTTCCTTTTAATTTACTCTACAGCTTTACCCGGCAGCTTTATTTGTTATATAAAAAACTGCGTTTAAAAAAAGCATCATTGTGCCCTTTATTTTTCAAAAGAGTGCCTCAAAGAGATATTCGTGAAGTTCTTCCAACTCCTAGGCAGCCGGTCTTTCAAGATAACGCGGTATATTCATTGTGTCCAGCCTCAAGACGTGCATGTATATATATATACGTATATATATACACGGCAGAAAAATGTACTTGGGATGGTTGTTCGGAGCTTTATAAAACCCTAAACAACCATCTCAAGTACGTTTTTCTCCCGTTTATACTTTTCGGCATCCTGCGCCACGTTTTCTCTCTCTCTCTTTCTCTTATATATATATATATATATATATATATATTAAGACTGCAAAAGACTAGTTCTCAACAACGCACAAACTTTCGATGGAGAAACGAGAGGTGACCGCCAAGGTTTAATTAAATCTTTAAAAAGTACAAAAGGATTTTATCTCCGCAGTCCTTGAAAACGTAGAAACCAGGATATAATTTGAATTCTGTGCCGCAGCTCAAGCTATTGCATTAGAAGGAATGAAACGGCTGTCCGAACCCAATTTAGTTTTCGGGCTTCGCGTATCGGTTAATGAGGATTGTAGAAAAAACAGAAATCTTAGGGCTTATGACCACGGTTTATATAAAGTAGCTACTTAAGTCCATCAGTTTCTTTAACTTCACTCGTTATGTTAGGTTAGTTTTAAAGCAAGGAATTGCACGGTAACCACTCAGAAGCAAACATTTACGCGTCCTTATTGTGAAATATACCGAATAAGGGTCGTTTTGTCATCATCTTACGCTACTAGATAATAATGATTCCGTGGCTTTTACATGTTAAGGAATTCCCGGTAACCTCTTTGTTAAAACACGATGAAACCACTAATATGTTATAAAAAGGAGCGAAATAAAAGCGTTGAAAGGCGTCAAATTGCTAAAAAAGCAACGCAAAGACAATAACGCTAAATTACTGAAGGCGAATATTAATGCACAAAAGTATACACCACATCACGTTACATTTTCCAACTGTGTATCCGAGCAATTTGCATCCCTATCTGGAGTGCCACAATGGTTTAATGTAGAACCATTCGTGTTTTTGATGGTTGTTATGGTTTACCGTCCTGTAAAAAAGCCAAAACATACTAAATGTTCGCCGATCAATTAAAATTGTTCCGTAAGGTTGAAACTTTGAATGACTCTATTCTTATGCGAAATCACATCCGCTATTTTGAGAAATGGTGTTTGATACATAGACTACAGTTAAACCAAAAAAAACGGTAGTAATATCCCTTGATAAGAAGAGGGAGAGCATAGGTTTAAACTATACACTGTATAATGGATAGATACGGGGAGAACATAATGTGCTATTTTTTGTGTTTTTGCAGATTCCAGTTTAAATGCTTGCAAGCATGTTTCCCGAATTGTTGGTCAGGGACAGCGCTCTCTGGGTGCAAGCTCGCGAATGACGAGAACATTTCGTTACTTTGAGTATTTGTAAAACCTGTATTGTGCACTTGTAAGGTGGCGTCTTGGGTTTGCGTCTGTGGTATGGAACTCTATCGCGATGTGAGAAAGCAACCTAATTCAAAGCGCCCAGCGGAAATTTATACGACCTTTGTATGATAGGCATATTAACCGCCGTCGTTTTTACAACCATAATTCTCTCCTTGTTGACCTCGTTATTGAGCCACCACATGATAGAAGAATTAGAGATACTTGTGTAGTGGAAAAGCCAACTGGGCTGGTAGAGAAAGAAGAAGAGTCACGCGTGCAAGGGGGCTCGAGACAGAACACACCGACGGGACAGGTCTGTGATTTATACTGATGTAAATATTTCATATTGTAAATAGTCTCCGCTGTAAATAAATTTGAAGAGACCTCCGGTTACTTCAAGTGATGACCCGGATCACGCTAGACTGACCTGTTTATGGCAACCTTTGAAGACCCTTCACCGTGTGACCTTGCTGCCCTTCATCAACTACGCCTTTCGAAATTCTGGTCCTCCGATCCTCAAGTATGGTTCGCGCAAGTAGTGAGCCAGTTTATCACCAGCAAGGTGATAAACTGGCTGGTGATCCTCAAGCGCAAAACTTTCATCACGTCGTGGCCGCATTACCGCCCGAAACCACCATGGAAATACGAGACATCATTCCCGACCCGCCCACTCTCTCCTCCTATGACGTTCTGAAAGCAGAACTTGTGAAAAGGACTTTAGAGTCAGGACAACGATGACTCCAGCACCAGCAACTTTTATCGTCGGAGGAATTGGGAGACAGAAAACCTTCCCAACTACTCAGGCGCCTTCAACTACTTCTGGGTGCGAAGGCTCCAACCTTCGACACAGCCATCCTATCAGAGTTGTTTCTTTAACGGCTGCCCGTCAATGTACGGATGATCCTCCCATCTGCATCTGGGCTGGTTTTACCCGAACTTGCCCAACTGGCAGATGTTGTCATGGACGTCTCGACCACAACGTCCACACAGGTCGCCGTTCTTCAGGATCAGCAGCCACACCTCTCGGAAGCGGCGCCTTCCGATACACCTTGCACACTCGAAGACATACGAGCGGAGTTCCATCAGGAGATGCAAAACCTCTCATGCGGATATCAGCCATCGCAACCCGCTCTACTTCACCACACAAGCGACGCCTTTCAACTCGTCCTCGCCGCGTGTCTCCGGCCGAAACCCGGGCGAAACCACCGGAGAGTAGGCTTTGCTGAGCAGGGGAAAACGCCCGCAACTGTGTTTTAACATGCTCAGCCTCGGGAAATGCGTCAACCCACCACTAGAGGCGGCGAGTAGTGCCGGTAACCAGCCTAGCCGCTTGTTCTTTATAACTGATTGTGACTCTGGTTTCCGTTTCCTTGTCGACACCGGTGCAGAGGTAAGCGTCGTACCCAGCTCTGGTGTTGCAAAACGATCCAAGCAAACGCCTTCCATACTACAAGCCGCAAATAAGACGCCCATCGCCACATACGGCGAACAGATCATGACTCTTAGCATCGGGCTACGAAGAGGTTTCCGATGGACCTTTTTAATTTCTGACGTGTCGTATCCAATTATCTGCGCCGATTTTCTTCGCCACTACAACCTGATAGTTGATAGGTAGGGCAAACCTGATAGTTGATAGGCAGGGTTTCACCTCCAGGAGTACCTGATAAATAATATAGAACTGATACAAAACAGAGCCGCCAGATTTGTCCTTAATGCATACTCGCGTGGTCAAAGTGTAACTGCCATGAAACGTGAACATAACTGGCAGCCTCTACTGAATCGTCGTAAATGCTTCCGCCTGAAACTCCTTCACAGCACATATTACGATCAGTGTGGAATTGACAAAACGCAATATTTACTTCCACCTCACTTCATCTCTCGGCGCCTGGATCATAGCAGAAAAATCATGCCTTTTACCAGCAAAACAGACATTTACAAATACTCATTTCGTCCTTGCACAATACTTAACTGGAACCAGTTACCTGAAGAGATTGTCTCAACAAACGTAAGCTATCAATTTTATCACGCATTGTCAGATTCTTAAAACTGGTTATTTCTACAAACTTCAGATTTGTCTGTATATTCATGAGTGCAGTGTCTAGCTTTACGCTGGTTTGGGTTTTCGTTTGTTTTTATTTTCATGTTCATTGCTCCGGTTAAGTCACCTTTTGAGTTGTCACTGTTTAAGCAATTGAGTGTTCTTTGGCATCATGTTCATTTTGTATTTGCCCCTCCCCCACTATAATGCGTTACGGATGTTGTGGGGTTATTTCAATAAATAAATAAAACGACTCCTAGATGCTACAAAAATCTGGTAGTGCAGGAAATCGCAAGCACCACTCCCATCATTGAATGTATGGGATGCTTGACCCCTCAGTCTCTCTACCAAAAGCTACTTGAAGAGTTTCCAAGCTTAACGCGCCCTAGCAATTTCCAACGTCCTGTTAAACACGATATCACCCTCCACATTGTGACGATTGGACCACCCACCCATGCAATCGCACGACGAATGGCACCACATCGCCTGAGATTAGCCCGCCAGGAGTTCGAGCACATGCTCCAGATGGGAATCATTCGCCCGTCCTCAAGTCCCTGGGCGTCAACACTCCATATGGTGCCGAAAAAGAACCTGGAGATTGGAGACCCTGCGGCGTCTACCGGGCACTCAACGCCGCCACAGTTCCCGACCGCTACCCGTTACCGTGCATAGCGGACTTCACAAGCTCGCTGCATGGCGCAACAATATTCTCAAAGATAGACTTGGTGAAAGCCTATCACCAAATACCTGTCGAGCCGTCCTACAACCCGAAGACTGAAATTATTACGCCGTTTAGTGTGTATGAATATCTGCGCATGCCGTTCGGCCTCCGGAACGCAGCGCAGACATTCCAAAGATTTGTCAACCATGTCGCCCAAGGACTTGCTTTCTGTTACGCCTACGTAGACGACCTGCTCGTTTCTATCTCCATTAAAGAGCAACACCTCGGACATCGTAGACTTCTCTTTGAACGCGTAGAGGAATACGGCGTGATTGTCAACAACTCTAAATGCGAAGTTGGCGTAACGGAATTAACTTTCCTCGGTCACCAAGTGAATCAACGCGGAGTTTGTCCTCTTCCTGAAAAAGTAGAAGCTGTTCGAAACGTTCCACGCCCCTCAACAGTTCGGCAACTTCGGGAGTTCTTGGGATTGATCAACTTCTATCGCCGCTTCATTCCGAATTGCGCCCAACCTTGCTGCTTCTTACGGACATTCTGAAAGGCGCCAAGAGCGGCTTTACATCACTTACGTTGTCCGAAACAGCCTCCCATGCATTTTCTTGCATTAAACATGATCTGGCCGACGCGGCTCTTCTCACCCACCCACAGAACAATGCACGCGTCAACATCATGGTAGACGCATCAAACGTCGCGAAAAAGCGCAGTTCTGCAACAAAATTTCCACAATGAATAAAAACCAATCAATTTCATTTCAAGGAAACTCACACCAACAGAAAGTCGGTAAAGCACGTTTGGCCGCGAACTTCTCGCAATCCACCAAGCTATCAAACACTTTTGGCATTTCTTGGACGGTCGAGATTTCTACGTCCTTACCGACCACAAGCCACTCACCTTTGCGCTCAAGGCTGCCAGCGACAAATTCAACCCCCGTGAGATACGCCAGATGGCGTATATGTTCGAGTTCATGACGGATATTCGCCTTGTAAAAGGCACCCACAATGCTCCTGCTGACGCGCTGTCACGCATCACGACATCTTCCTGCTCCTCGATCATACCAACAGCTATCGATGTTCAAGCTATGGCGATCGCTCAGAAAGACGACAGGGAACTTCGACAGCTGCAAGCCTCGCATCCACGCCTAGAATTTAAATTTATTTCCCTTCCACGGTGTGACACGCCTATCATTTGTGACTGCTCGTGACCTGTACCGCGGCCCTTCGTACCCAACGCTTTCCGACGTCAAGCTTGCGAGTCCCCCCCTTCACTGGCACACCCGGGAATTCGAGCGACACAACGCCTCCTAACGCAGCGGTTTGTGTGGCCAGGGATCAATAAGGACGTCCGAAACTGGGCACGAACTTGCCTTAGCTGTCAAAGGGCAAAGGTCAATCGGCACACATCGGCGCCCGCCATGATCTTTCTATTGCCGACTGCTCGTTTCGATTACGTTCATTTGGACATCGTAGGCCCACTTCCACCACCTGAAGGTCACAAATACATATCGACATGTATTGACAGATTTACCCGCTGGCCGGAAGTGATACCCATGCCAGACATAACTGGTCAAACGAAAGCGAAGACTTTTGTGGCTGGTTGGATAGCCCGCTTTGGGGTACCGTCATCTGTGACTACCGATAGAGGCAGACAGTTTGAGTCCGCATTGTTTCGTGAACTTTCGACACTTCTTGGAACCACACAAATTTGAACGACTGCATACCACCCCATCAGCAACGGCATCGTCGAACGCTTTCACCGAACCCTCAAGGCTTCACTGAAAGCTCAGGAGGATCGCATCCACCGGAGCACACTACTTCCCATGGTGCTTTTCGAACTCCGTGCGACAGATAAAACGAACATGAATTGCACCCCGGCTGAACTTGTCTATGGAGGACAGCTTCGCCTTCCAGGAGAGTTTTTCAACTGCACCCACAAATATCCGGAAGGTGATCCTTTCGATTATGTGACCCAACTTCGAGCCGCCATGCGTGCTCTTCAGCCGGTAGCCCCGCGGGTGCAACAACCTAAACATACGTACGTTCCTGACAACCTCATCACTTCCACCCATGTATTTGATCGTTACGACGCAGTTCGAAAGCAAGTAGAGTCTCCGTACGATGTTCCTTTCCTCGTCATTGACCGTCACGACAAGTATTTCCACCTTGATGTCAATGGACGCAACAAAACCGTGTCAGTAGATAGGCTGAAACCTGGATTCATAGACACCAACCAGTGTATGCACCTGACTACATCGAACTGTTTTCCCCACTCAAACAAACGACACCATCCCCCTCATGTGAACACTGACTGCCCCGCACACTAAGATTTCATACGAACACTCTAAGCTCTCGAGTTCTTTACGCCCTTATCGCCAACCAATCAAAAGCGGAACGAGACTCACAAGCTTCCTGACATGCCAGCAAAACCACTCGAAACTGGCGACCGTCTGTTAGAGGGCATCCGAGCCTACTCGCAAGAAGATCCTAACCTGGACCTTCTTGCTAGGGGGGGGGGGGGGGGGGGAGGGAGGGAGCTTCTGTAGTGGACAAGCCAATTTGGCTGGTAGAGAAAGAAGAAGAGACACGCGTGCAAGGGGGCTCAGGACAGAAGACAACGAAGGAACAGGTCTGCGATTTATACCGATGTAAATATTTCATATTGTAAATAGTCTCCGCGGTAAATAAATTGAAGAGACCTGTGGTTGCTTCACATGCATTGTCTGCATCAAGTTGTGCGTGGTTCTGTTGACTGCGGAGCGGTTGATGGACTTCGTGTTTCATGTACCATTCGAGCGGACATCCAAGTGCCAAGAAAATTTTTGTCCCGATGTTCAGTCCATCCCCCTATAACCCGCCTGCAACAAACACATGATGCCTTTGTTGTTGACGATGACATTTTTGTTTGACTTTACGTATTTTTTTCTTTTCAACAGCGTACTGCTGCCCATGCCACAAGGCTGTTGGCAGCACTCAATAGTATTTCTGTCTATATGTGTCTGTTAGCATTGTCTCTCTGTGTCTGTCTGTGTCTGTCTGTGTCTGTCTGTGTCTGTCTGCGTCTGTCTGCGTCTGTCTGTCTCTGTGTCTGTCTGTGTCTGTCAGTGTCTGTCTGTCTGTCTCTCATATGTCTGTTCGTGTCCATTTGTGTCCGTGTCTCTGCGTCTGTCTGTGTATGTCTTTCTGTCTGTGTCTTTATGTCTGTCTGTCTGTGTCTGTCTTCCTGTATCTGCCTGTCTCTCTGTCTGTCACTCCCTCAAAACAGATTCACCCATTTATTGTTGAGGCAACCCTAGCACAATCGTTACAGCAAAAGTAACAATACCGCAGTCAACTGTGTCCCCAGTAATTTTAATGACGCACAAAATCATTACAGATAAGTTGCCAGCGGGTGACAGGATTTTACATATTTGACGGAGGTGGGTAAAATGCGCTACTAGACAGTTCTGTGGATTGGCACACACAACGAAATGAAGGATAAATTCTCAGGAGTCTCAATCCTTTCGTGCAAATATTTCAAGAGAAACAAATGTCAGCAGAGGGCATGCGGCGATACATATTCTGTATTGCAGTAGCTAGATACGTTGTATCAACTATTTGGCTCGTTCATTAAATATCGGAAGTTAAGCATATAGGCTTTTTTGACGCCGTCAAGTAAAGCTTTATTAGATATCACCAACCCGTTCCAAACAACAGATGCAATTCCAAGTGGGATTGTCACAGATGTTTGAAGGGTGTGGTAAGTACAAAGAGCTGTAATAATTCACGCCTTATTTGGGTGATCACTCCCAGCGTTTTCATAGCAGCCACAGTTAACAAAGGTTTTGTTCATTGCGGAACTGGCCCTGCTACGTATATTTTTTTTAGGCAGAGAAAAATGCCCAAACCGACACGCATGATAGATTTTTATTGAAACCACCCCAAAAAACCAAGCTTTTCCATTTTTTGTTAACGGCTTATATTTAGTATTTATATTTATAAAAGGTAATTGAAATAAATATTATTTATTTAAAGATATATGAAGGCTTACCACTATACTCTTTCTTGTATTTTAGCAGAACCATTTGCTAAAACGTATTGTAGACAGCAGTTATCTAGGACGCAACAACAAAAAACCACAAATTTATTACTATATAAAATGCATTTCGTGTTGATAATATCAGACGTAATTGTTTTAATGTTGGCAATTATGTTTTGCTTGTTTTGTGAACATTATATGGCCTGATAGGTTTGAAGGCGCTCGGTTGAGTAATCTGTTAAACGTTTTGCACAGATCTTTGAAAATTAAATTATAATTTTGTTTTGTTATCATTAGAAACAAAGCGTCGGGGATTGATTTGGAAAAACATCCAAAAAAGCATAGTTGTGCAAAATACGCTCGACGAACAAGTGAAGTTCGGTCGATAAATACTGTACAGAGAGTCCTAAACATCGTGAGTGAAATTATATCCACTAGCTACAACGTGATTCCGACATAGCGTAACACTACAACGCTGGCTCATATCAGACCTCCTATCAGATGTGTTTCTATTAGAGCGTCGGACTGTTTCGTCTTCGTTGTGCTATGGTATTTATTACCGTAATGAAAGAATGGACGCATGGGTGAGTTGGGCATTTTAATCGAATGTTTATATATTTTTCTGTATTTATCTGCAACTGTTCTCCAGATACATGCCGTTGGCACTCTGTACTAAATTAAAAAGTACCTTCTGCGCATAGTTATTTACGCCCTCTGCCAACGATACTGAACCACGCAACTACATTAATCACTTGAGCATATTATTCAAAGTGAAAGCTAAGTAATCCGCTAAAGCAGCAATATCCAGTATTGCTGCTTTAGCGGCTTACTTAATGCACTGCATAATGCTATAAGCATTGAACAGTAGCTCCATTGGCTATACAAAAAGTATCGTGCCGCAAACACGTAGAGGCCTAAGTGTTAACCTCTCCGAAGCTGAAATAAATTGGCCCCCAAAGCATATTTGAATCTGAGAATAATTTGCCTGTCCACAACTACGCCTGCTTTCAGCATAAAGTATGACATACGTGTTTATCACTACCATGAATATGAAACACCTCCCGAATCTTATTGATATTTTGTTAATTTTAGAAAACTGATATTGGAGGCCATTGAAATCAACTTAGTGCATCTATTCTATAACAGTCGTCGTAGAAACGTACCAGCGCTTTCCCTCGGAAACGTTCAGCCATTTACGCAATGCATGTACCATTTTGAGGCAACTGAAGGCACGTGCTCAAAATGAGGTAAACCATGTGCGAATTCCGCGTTTATACATACCATAAGTTTGGTTTAATACCGATCAATAACACGAACGTGTGCCGCTTGTTTTGACTTTTGCCATTTTCAGTGGTGAAAGTTAGGTATATAGGAACATCATCTTTATGCTCACCAGGGTGCTTCGTTTTTATGATATCCGGAAAACCTGTCTTCTAAAGTTTCGTTAAAAAACATGTAACTTAAAAAAATACTACTTTTCTTTTGGCTGCTTTGTGCGATATACCTTTATGACAATAAGAAACGTGTATCCGTACATTAAAGTTTTTAATACAGTTAATAATCTGACATTTTAAGCTGCAGAGAGCTAACAAAATGTACACTGTTTAGGCAATTTAATAAATATAATAGTATATGGTGTGAACTAGTTTTATTTTGATTTCAGGAAATACGTTTGCCTTTATTCTTCGGCTTCTCTTCATAAATGCCTGATACTAATGGGCTCGAACAAATTATAACCCAAATATGAGTAAACAAATTCCCCTCGTAATTAAACGTTACCTGACATGGTGTCTGCGATCCTATGTGCTTGGTATTGCATGGTTTGCACTGAGTTTAGATACAGGCATATCGTTTTTGAACTCCCGTTTTCTCAGCATAAAAACAAACAAAAAAGAACTTGCCTTGTTGATTGTTTCAAATGAGCATTAAAGTCAGTTCAACTATTTCTTGGTTTGTCTACTCTCGGAGGAACATGATATTGTCACGGGTCGTGACCAGAATAACAATAAATAAACAGGAAGAAATAAACGTTTAATGTGGCGAACTTGTGCCGAAAACAAAAAGAGAATAGAAATTAATAACAAAGCTTCGCGAGCGTCGAAGTCGGCGAGACAGCGGAGTCGAGCGCTGGGGCGAAACTGACCCCGGTTCGCCACGCGGAGCCCCTTATGTACATGCGTAAGCTTCTGGAATAATTAGCGTAGAATGTTCGACGCGTAGAGCATTCGGACCTCGAACACGCAACAGGATTCTCAAATTTACCAGAAAACTAGATTGCAGGAATAACAAAAGATGCGTCGCTCCCAGGGATCGAACCCTGGCTTTTCGCGTGGGAAGCACGCGCGATAACCGTTAGGCCACGAGCGCGCTGCCTGCTTGGTCAGCTGCGCTCGCGGCATTACTCCCCCCTCTAAAAAGTGCATCGCCCCGATGCAACACAAAACAAAACATAATAAAATAAAAATGAACGATAAACAGAAGAGTCTTTTGGAGCGCATAAGGTCCACAGTCCTATCGAGCGTAGTACGGCTTCAGGCGCACGACGTGGACGACCTCAGGTCGTGGTGGGCGGCGTTAGGATGTTCGTGTTCCGTCGGGCATCACCTCGTAGTTCAGCTCCCCGAGGCGACGAAGTACCTTGTATGGTCCAAAGTACCGTTTCAGCAGTTTCTCATTAAGGCCGCGGCGACGGATGGGCGTCCACACCCACACCCTGTCTCCGGGCTGGAAGTGGACGTCCCTGCGACGAAGGTTGTAGCGGCCGGCGTCGACGCGTTGCTGGTCTTGAATCAGGAGTCGGGCGAGCTGGCGGACTTCTTCGGCCCGTTGAGCAACCACCTGGGCGTCGTCGCTCTCACTGTCAGCTGGCTCATGGGGCAGCATCGCGTCCAGCATGGTCGTTACTTTCCGACCATAAACCAACTGGAAGGGTGTGAATCCAGTGGTCTCTTGAACCGCCGTATTGTAGGCGAACGTGACGTAGGGCAACACCTCGTCCCACGTCTTGTGCTCTACGTCGACGTACATAGAGATCATGTCAGCGATTGTCTTGTTGAGTCGCTCCGTCAGCCCGTTGGTCTGCGGGTGGTACGCAGTTGTACGACGATGGCTGGTGTGACTGAGTCGGAGGATTTGTTGGGTCAGCTGTGCCATGAATGATGATCCACGATCTGTAATCAAAACTTCTGGAGCGCCGTGCCGGAGGACGATGGACTCAATGAAAAACTTGGCAACTTCCACGGCAGTCCCTGAAGGAAGGGCTTTTGTTTCGGCGTACCGCGTGAGATAATCGGTTGCGACGATTATCCATCGGTTCCCTTGCGTCGATGGTGGGAATGGCCCAAGTAAGTCCATTCCAATTTGCTGGAACGGGGCAGATGGCGGCGCAATAGGCTGAAGAAGTCCTGCCGGTCTCGTCGGTGGTTTTTTCCGTCGTTGACACTCGTGGCAAGATCGGGTGTAGTGATGCACTGTCTTCGCGAGCTTGGGCCAGTAGTTTTTTTCGCGTATCCTGGACAGAGGTCTGCTGTAGCCAAGGTGTCCCGCCGTCGGGTCATCGTGGCAGGCTTGAAAAATTTCTTCTCGAAGACTGGAAGGAACCACCAACAGCCACGCCGTGTTGTTGTCGCTAAAATTATCCTTGTAGAGCACACCTCGTCGGAGGGAGAAGGCTGGCAGTGTTCGTACAAAACTGCGGGGAACGGCACTTCCTTGTCCCTCTACGTGCTCGATGAGTGCTCGCAGCTCAGGGTCATCTCGTTGGAGTGCTGCCATGTCGCTGACATCCAGAGCGCCGAGGAAACACTCATCGTCGTCCTCTTTGGTGCAGGTAGGAGCGGCCTCGACTGGGGCCCTTGACAGGCAGTCGGCGTCATTGTGCTTCCGGCCGGTCTTATACACCACGGTCATGTCGAACTCCTGCAGTCGTAGGCTCCACCGGGCGAGGCGTCCGGAGGGGTCCTTCAGATTCGCCAGCCAGCAGAGCGAGTGGTGGTCTGTGACCACGCGAAAAGGACTTCCATACAAGTATGGGCGAAACTTTGTTATTGCCCAGACGACAGCGAGGCACTCCTTTTCAGTAGTTGAATAGTTCCTCTCCGCGTTAGACAGCGTTCGACTTGCGTATGCGATGACTCGCTCTGCGCCGTCCTGCATTTGGACTAGTACCGCACCCAGTCCGGTGTTACTGGCGTCGGTGTGGATCTCGGTTTCAGCAAACTGGTCGAAATGGCCAAGAATCGGGGGCGTCTGGAGTCTTCGTTTCAGCTCGTCGAATGACCCCTGGTGTTCTTCTGTCCACTCGAACTTTACGGCGTCCTTCGTGAGGTGTGTCAGCGGTGCGGACAGCTTGGCGAAGTCTCGAACAAAGCGCCTGTAGTAGGCACAGAGTCCGAGAAATCTTCTCACGGCCTTCTTGTCCTCCGGCGGCGTAAATACAGCTACGGCGCGGGTCTTCTCGGGGTCAGGTAGAACGCCTTTGTTGTTCACGACGTGGCCAAGGAACTTTAGTTCCCCATAGGCGAACCGACACTTTGTTGGCTTGAGTGACAGGCCGGCGGTCTTGATGGCTTGAAGCACGGCTCGAAGTCGTCTGAGGTGTTCGTCAAAATCTCGTGAGAATACCACGACATCGTCCAGGTAGACGAGGCAGCTCTGCCATTTCAGGCCTGCCAGCACGGTGTCCATGGCGCGCTGGAAGGTGGCTGGTGCTGTACAAAGTCCGAACGGCATCACTTTGAATTCGTACAGTCCGTCGGGAGTGACGAAGGCAGTTTTCTCCCGGTCACGTTCGTCGACTTCAATGTGCCAGTAACCGCTCTACAAGTCCATCGACGAAAAATATCGGGAGTGGCGCAATCGGTCTAACGTATCGTCGATGCGCGGGAGCGGATAGACGTCCTTCTTCGTCACAGCGTTCAGTCGACGATAGTCCACGCAGAACCGCAGGGTTCCGTCCTTCTTCTTTACAAGTACGACCGGGGACGCCCATGGACTTCTTGAGGGTTGAATGATGTCGTCGTCGAGCATCTCTTGGACTTGATCTTGAATCACTTTCCTTTCCTTTAAGGAGACTCGATACGGCGACTGGTGAACAGGGAGTGCGTCGTCGTCGGTAATAATACGATGTTTCGCCATTGGTGTTTGGCGAACTTTCGATGTCGTGGCAAAAGCAGTCACTGTATTCGGCGAGGAGATCAACCAGTTGCCGCCGCTTCGAAGCTGGGAGCTCGGGGTCGATGTCGAGCGGCGGCGGCGTCGTTCTCTGCTGCTGGGGCGACAAGGTTTCCTCTGAGACTGCGGTGACCACGGCTGGCGTCTGAAGCTCCTCGACGTAGCCCATGGTGGTACCCTTCGTTAGGTGCTGCGGTTCCTCTCGAAAGTTTGTCACGAGAACAGTTGTTCGTCCTTCATGAAGATCCGATACGCCTCGTGCGACGCCAATTCCTTTTTCAAGGAGCAGTTGAACGCTGCCTTCCAGAAGAGCTTCACCGTGCATGGCTGCGTCGGTTATGACGGTGACGAAAACACTCGACCGCGGCGGCAGATTCACATGGTCGGCTATAACTCGGATTGCGGATGACGTCGTGTTGGCCTCCACCGGGGGCAGGACAGGCATTCGCAGCGTCAACTGGTTTGCCCCGAGGTCGATGACGGCGCCATACTCGCAGAGAAAGTCCATTCCGAGGATAACGTCCCTCGAACAGTCTTGCAGAACGACGAACTTGACAGGGCACGTCTCACAGTGGATCTCGACGCGAGCAGTGCATCTCCCGACTGGTGTGATGAGGTGTCCTCCGGCGGTTCTTATTTGTGGTCCAACCCACGGCGTCATGACTTTTCGAAGGCGGCGGGAGAGCCTCCCACTCAGAACGGAGTAGTCTGCTCCGGTGTCGACGAGTGCCGTCGCGTCATGGCCGTCGATGATAACGTTGAGGTTGTTGGACACCGAAGCAGGAGCGTCGTTGCGATGCGCAGCGTCGGGAGAGTAAGAGCGCTCCGTCGTTCTTGGAGGCTCTTTACTTCGGTCGTCTTCGGCAACGCCACATCCAGGCGTTGCCGCGCCTAGTTTTCCCGGCGACGCAGGGGAGACAGGCTCTCTCGGCGGGGTCGTCGCGCTGGAGACGCTGAACGTCGTGGTGACGGCGAGCGAGATTCACGGCGGAGAGACGGCACTGAAGAGGGCGAGCGTCGAAGGTACTCCTCGATATCGCGAGGGCGTTCGCCGTACCTCGGGCGTGGGTCGTTCGGGTGGAAACCACGCAGCCCAAGTCGACGGTAGGGGCAGCTGCTGTAGATGTGGTCGGCTTCCCCGCAGTGGTACCAGAGCGGGCGTCGGTCGGCCGTTCGCCAGACGTCGGTCTTCCTCGGCGTCGGGTGTTCAGTGCGGACGAACTCGGGTTGCCCTTCCCGACGTCGGAAAGTCTGTGGCTCTGGTAGGACACGTCGAGGTGGCGTCGAATACTGCTGGGCAGCTGGCGCCGGTCTCCGAGCTATGGCGGCATAGGTCAGAGAAGGCTCCTCGGGTACTGCGGCGCTGGCAGGGGCCTCAGGATGGAATGCCCGCTGAACTTCCTCGCGGACAACTTCGGCTATTGACAGCGAGGCAGGCTGGGGGGCAGCAGGCAGGAACTTCTTGATTTCTTCCCGAACGACGTCCCGAATGATGTCACGGATGTCCGGGATGCTGCAGCTGGACGGCGAGAGAGCAGCGAAGCCGGGAGGTCTCTGGTAGTGTGAGGCCCGTGCGTGAAGGGCGCGTTCGATATTGGTGGCCTCAGTGATGAAACCTTCGACGGTGGTAGGCGGGCTCCGCACGAGGCCTCCGAAGATGTTTTCTTTCACGCCCCGCATTAGGACCCGCAACTTTTTTTCTTCGGAGGCGTTTGGGTCGGCGCGGTTCATGAGGCGGAGAACGTCTTCAACAAAGCTTGTGACGCTCTCATTTGGCCCTTGGTGTCTTGCTTGGAGAAGATCTTCGGCACGCTGTCGTCGCTGCTGGTTGGCAAAGGTGCGTCGCAACTCGGCCTGGCATTCTTCCCACGACGAAATCGACGCTTCGTGGTTCTCAAACCAGGTGCGTGCCGTGCCTTCCAGAGCGAAGTAGACGTTCTGAAGGCACTGCTCCGGTGTCCATTGGTTATGGCGGGCCACTCGTTCGTAATGTTGTAGCCAATCCTCAACGTCCTCGTGGATCTCCCCGTGGAATGGCGTCGGAGTCCGGTGTGCGACGGGCAGGTATACGACGGCAGAAGCGGCCGGGGTCTCCGACTGGTTGGCCATCGTCGTCCTTCTTGCTTGCCTGCTCTTTGGTGGTAAGGGTCCTAATTCCGGGGGTAGGCCAAGGTTCCGGCGGCTTGATCGGATCCCGGTCTGGTCTTCGTTCGGTTCTTGGGGGCTTGGCGTTGGACTTGCACTGCGGGCCCTCGGAGGGGTACGCGGCAGGGGCATGCGGTACCCCGCACCTCCACCAGAATGTCACGGGTGGTGACCAGAATAACAATAAATAAACAGGAAGAAATAAACGTTTAATGTGGCGAACTTGTGCCGAAAACAAAAAGAGAATAGAAATTAATAACAAAGCGTCGCGAGCGTCGAAGTCGGCGAGACAGCAGAGTCGAGCGCTGGGGCGAAACTGACCCCGGTTCGCCACGCGGAGCCCCTTATGTACATGTGTAAGCTTCTGGAATAATCAGCGTAGAATGTTCGACGCGTAGAGCATTCGGACCTCGAACACGCAACAGGATTCTCGAATTTACCAGAAAACTAGATTGCAGGAATAACAAAAGATGCGTCGCTCCCAGGGATCGAACCCTGGCTTTTCGCGTGGGAGGCACGCGCAATAACCGTTAGGCCACGAGCGCGCTGCCTGCTTGGTCAGCTGCGCTCGCTGCAATATCTCTACGGTGATAATTTAATACGAGCGATTGATAATAATTAAAGCATTAAAAGTTTCAGAAATAGCTACTTTTATATTAATAAATAAAGATTTCAATCTGGAATCTAAAAAAAACAACACAGTAAATTTATATTCAATCCAAAAACGGGGAAAAGTAAAAGTTATATTATTTATTGATTTCTTTGCATATTTTACAAAAAAAAAATAGTAATGGGGATCTGATTGACAATCGAAAATTGGCGCAAATTAGATTATTATTGGAGATCTCCTCAATAAAAAAGAGAAAGCAAAAACGAGTTATGCCATCCCATTAAATGGCGTTCGTCACATGACAAGATGTATAAATATATAGAGGTTTTTCTCAGAGCTCCTACATTTCTTGCCAGAAAATCGAATTTCTCAATATAGTTTCTCAGACACATTTGTACAAAAAAAAAAAAAACTAAAAATCCTAATTGAAGAGGTTCTTCTATCAATCACTAAACTATGTTTTAAGATTCCAGAAAAAAACTTAAAATAATTATATATGTCTGAATTTACGTAAGTCTGAACTCACATCAGTCTGAATTTTCTGAGCAATGCACCCGCAAAATCCCACATTTAAGTTGATGTGGCATAATATACACAGACAAGACATACTACTATATCATCTACGAGGGGTTTCATAATGTTTGTATTATCGGCCCAAAAAATTGAAAGAAACGAAACAAAACAGGCATCAACATGAGCGCTCGTCCCTTTATTTTCCGCACAGTTAAACATCGCATAGCTACAGTAGCGCTTAACGCCGCTACGGTGCCGAAACAAAAATGGCACCGCCCGTCGGTGCCAAGAACATGCAGTGATCGTTTTTTTCCCATTTGAAGGAAAGCAAGGCCAAGGATATTAATTCAAATTTGTGAGCGTTGTTCGGGGATAACACCCCAGTTTATGACACTTTGGTTAAATGGCGCAGACGTTTCCAGTGCGGCCAAATAAGAGGAAAGCATTTCAATGACGACGACCAAGTGATTGCTGAAGTGGATCGATTTCTGAACTCTCAAAACGAGGAGTTCTATAACAATGGCCTCCGGCATGTGGTCCGTCGCTGGAAAAAGTTGGCATACCTTTTGGTGGCGAACATGTAGAGAAAGTTTTAACTGCTACTCAAGTTCCATTGCTGAATCCCTATTCCTTCGGGACAATGATACGAACTTTATGAACGCCCCTCGTAGTGTCGCGTCGTTGCAACTCCAGAGTTGGAATCATTCCGGCATCATTCCGCACTTTCGCGACCCCTGAATGAAATTGAAATGGAATGGGCCCAATTCATGGGCGGTCTGTGTCCATTGTTCGAGGCGGGGTTTAAGCCGCACGTCCGGAGGCTTCCTGGCTCGTGACGACGACCATTCCCCGAAGTGAAGAACCCAGGGGTCCAGTGGAGGTGGGAGAATTGGTAACGTACCGAACGGTTTAATTACATGGTAGCGATACAGTCGTCAAATCCGAGAGAACAACTCAGCAGCCTCACGCCCAGCCTTATATAGGGGTCCGTTTTCTCCCTCACTCTCCGCCAGGGCAGCAGGTGCGACCGCCAAGTGCGTTGCAGCAAAGCCCGCCGCGTCGTAGCCAGAAATGCGTCATAGCCATGGTTCTCCGCAGTTAGGCCAGGCCTCTCTCCCCTTCCGGAGCGCACGAACCCACACGCACACACACACACGTCCCGTTGACGTCACGGACGCGTTGAGACTCGTTTCGGGCAGACCACGACAGCTGGGCGACGGTCTTGAACACGTCGGGACTCGTTTCGGGCAGACTTCGACAGGTGGGCGACAGTCCAGAACACGTCGGGACTCGTTTCGGGACTCGTTTCCGCAGCGTTGAAACTCGAAAAAGGTTGCCGAAGGTTCCATTCTTAACACCATCTTCAGCTAGGAGGGCTGCTGCCATAATGCTAACACATCGGCAAAGTAACTTTTGAAACAGACTAATGACACTAAAGATAAATGACGTCTTCAGACGGCTTCAATGTCGCCCCGGCACATGCACCTTCGAGGATGAAAGTGGCGCGCCCCCACTGCAGCAACGAAAACTGAAACGTTTTAGACGGATACGGTGTCATTCCTGGTGCCGCGATACGTGACAAGGTTGCTGTTACAAGCTCGCGCAACTAGCATGTACTTTTTACCCATCAGATCTTCTAGTGTGTGCTTAAAAACAAATAAAGGAATATATTGTTTATGATAAGAAAGAGCGAGACTCGTACAGCAAACGTAAAAGTGTACTTCTTTAAGGCAAGCTCCGTAATATACTACCCTCGTTATACCGTATCGATTTCACATTATCAGCGTTGCAAACAGATTTGGGCAGGTATATGGCTATATGCGCCGTCACTTCTGAGGGCGTACAAGCGGTGGAATTGTGCAGGCATTTGGAACAGGGTGTTGTGAAATAAAGGACGAGGAAGAGCGCGCGGACGATTGGGGGGCACGCGGAGCTTGCGCACCGGCAAGGTCAGTGTTCGATAAACGGCCATCCGAACAGGACACGTCTCGGGTCCCTTCCTCCACACAGAATTTGGTGCCGAAACCCCTTGAGAGGACATGGACCGCCTACGCAGGACCCGCGGCGTTGTCCGCTCTGCCGTCACCAGGACCATATCCCAGCTGGACGACCTTATTTAGAACCCGAACACAACAGAGCTTGGCTTGCGGCTCCCGCTCGACTATTTCATTCAGAAGCAGACAATCCTAGCCGACCTCGACCAGGATATCCTGACATCGACAACCGACGACGACTTGGAGAACGAAATTGAGGGAGGAGAGGGACTACCGCACGGTGATTATCCAAGGCATCACGCGCCTTCGTTACGCCCTGGACAAACTAAATCAACCCACGATCATCGCCACGCGTGTTGCAAGCACCCCAACCGACACACTGCAGCACAGCTGGTCACCCTCTCACAACCGAAACCCTGAGCAGCCTTTCTTCCACCGGAACCGTCCTTACAGCATCCGCTCATGGCAGTCATCGAAGGGTCGCCCTTCCCAAACTCCAGATACAGTGATTGGCAGGAATTTTAGAACCACTCTGATGTCACGATTCACAGAAATCCCGATCTTCCACCCATCCAGAAATTTAAGTACCTCATGACATACCTCACTCACAACGCAAAACGGGCTGTCGAAGTCATTCGTCTCTCCGAGAATAATTATGACCTTGCAATTCGTACACTTCATGACAGATTTGCAAGACGTGATATCTTGATCGACGAATACATTAACCAGCTACTGAATCTTCCGAAAATAAGCAGCTCAAAAAACGTCACCCAACTACGTCAGCTGTTCGACGCCATTCGCTTCCGCACAACATCTCTAGAAGACTTGAATGTTCCGCCCAACAACTACGCGGTGATTCTTCATCATGTACTGATGAGAGCTCTTCCCGAAGATCTCGCACTCATGTACCACCAGAAAATAAAGGAAACCGCGACAACAGACACCCCAACGCGCTCGAATGTCACCCAGACGACCAAGTCAAGCTTATCATGACTTTTCTTTAAATCCAGATAGAGATAGGAGAGGAATGTTGCATGGAACAACCTACTCGGGCATCCGAAGGCACACCACATCAGCCGAACTTACAAACTCAGTCCCTATCGAATAATCCATCTGCACTGGCACTGGCCAACGAATCAGTTCATCGCCGAATTCGTTCGTGTCCGCTCTGGGGCTCCGCCGATGACGACGTTCAGAGCTGTAAGGTTGCGCTATCGACCCAGGAAAAACGATCAAGGCTCACACGGGCGCGCTGCTGCTTTCAGTGTGCCAAACGCAACCACATCGCTCGTGCCTGCCGCACAGCAAGTAGCCTAACCTGTACCACTTGCGGAGGGTACCCCCTGACCATACTATGCGACGTTTCCCGACCCCCTCAAGCTACGCAGGGCATCGGTCAATCTGGAGAAAATTCCGCTCCACACTCTGCGGCAGTTATTTGTACCCCAACTAACGTGGCAAAGCGAGGACCGTCAGTTCTGCTTTAAACAGGCAAAGTGTGGGCTTCTTCGCTCCATAAAAGAGTCATTGTTCGAATATTGCTGGACAGCGGCAGTCAAAGGACTTTCGTGCGCCGCGACGTCTAAAAAATTTGAACTGCACAGTTCTTGGAAACGAAGAGCTCACCGTATTCACGTTTGGTAACGCTCGACGACCTTCACGCTATCACTGTCAACTGAGTTACCATCGAACTATCTGGTTGAACCACCGGCACACAAATCCACTTGTAAGCATTGGAGGTGCCAGAAATCTGCACTCTCATCAGTAATCCGGTTGACGGAGAGCTGCAAGCTCGACTCCATTCTGAAAGCATGCTGAGCGCCGATATAGCACCGGAAGGTGTGCCATGCCCAAATGAAATAGGTGTCCTCATCGGCTCTGACGCCTATTGGAAGATTGCCACAGGCAAAATTAAACGCCTCAGCGACACTCACGGCAGTTGAAACCGTCTTCGGCTGGAAGATACAAGGAACGTATACCTGCCATTCTGGCAACCCACGAAGCACAGTCATCACCCTTTCTCTGTCATGTGAATTCTCCAACCACAGGAACCAGATTTTTGATCCTTTACAAATGGGGCGCCGAGGTGCCATTGGTGTCACCGATTTAGCCGACACTGAACCAATTGGTTATCCACCACTCCAACCATTTGAAAGAAGCATAAAAAAGCGTTATCTGCGGTACGAAGTGCTCTCATGATAAGTACCGCAGGCCTCGAATTAGATTGCAATAACCGCAACAAACACTAGAGAGAGATTAGGATGGCGCTATTATCGAAACCAATGTCCCTCTGCAGTAGTGTCGGCCACAAAACGATTTAAGCGGGAGACTGCACACACACGAATCTGTTGGCTGCCACAAAGGACGAAGTCTTCGAAGAACCGGTGAACCAATTGAAACGTCCCGTCTCTGCACGCGAGAAAGGGAGAACTACGATGCCACTATCGGAACCAACGTCTTTGTACCATAGCATCGTCCTCGGAGAGAGCGGTAGACATAGCTTTATATCCACGGAGGACGCCTGCGACAGACGGGTGGATCGTACGGCCTCAAAAAACGGAAATTGCTTCACCGCAAGCTGTTGCTGCCCAGGAGGAGCGAGCCCTTGCAGTCGAACGTTTCAACCGAAGATTTTATGCATGTTAGGCCGAGCAGGGAAAATATGGAATTGGGAGCAGACGAAGGGGTGAACATTTTTCCGGTGCACAAGACTCAACTGGATGAAAATCAGATTCTACTCGAATCAGCGCAAACATTCGGAGATGCCGTGATCGAGACGGCAACCCAGAACGGGAGGATCACGAAGACTCGCGCTGAGGAAGAACAAATTGGGCCGCAGAAGGACCGACACCTTTTAGGCACGGTTCAGCAGACAAGGTTCGCCCATGACAAGCTGAAAATGCGGCCAGCTGCCGCGGGGCGCTCGGACGAGGAACACTAGATCTCCCTGCCGAACGGAATGTCAGGGCTGGCGGAATTCGTGTGCTCAGCACGACCCGGAACTTTCGAGCACTGCAAAGTCTCGCAAGGGAGCAAGCCGTCTGAAACGGAGGTCACCGCGGATGCGGCGGCAAGCCGAGAACAACATAATATGTCAAGAGTTATGGGAGTACTATCAACAGTCAAGCAGACTGATCGTCAAAGCGTACACAGCTCTAAAAGGACAGGAGTTCGAAAAACGATAGTGATGCTGTCATGTCTAAAGTGCAGAGGAGCGACTGAGGGATGGTCGGAGAAGCCGGATTCGGCGTTCGTAAAAAAATCGTCAACGTCGAACTTCGTCACTTTGAATTGGAAGGCGACGGCAGTTGTCGGTCAAAAAGGACTTCGAAAGGCGCTCAAGAGGTCTGCAAAGCTTCCAGAGCTGGGGTAACGGACGGCCCTTCACTTCCGAAGGCCAGAGAGGGCGCAGCAACTCCGGAGTCCACGCACAATCCGAACGCAAAGTCAATTGTCTGGGTTCAAGTTGTGTAGAAAAAGACAAAAATAGCTGAAGATAAAGGAGCTACCGTCCGAGGACACCCAAGCAGATCCTCTTCCAAGAACCGAACTTCCAGCTCCTCCAAAGTGGTGGAAGGTAAAATGCAAGGACACCACCAAGCGAAAAACAAAATATGCACCCGGAGCTGGGGTGGCAGACGTCCACGACGACCGAGAAAGTCCGTGGAACAAGTCTGGGCAGGACAACTTCTTGAGTGACGACTCTTTCTTCTTGAGGCAGGGGGCTCTTTCTTCTTGAGGCAGCAGCGACACCAGCGCCAGCCCGGCAGGATGTTGAGAGATAAAGGACGAGGAAGAGCGCGCGGACGATTGGGGGGCACGTGGGGCTTGCGCACCCGCAAGGTCAGTGTGCCATAAACGGCAATCCAAACATGACTTATCTTGGGTCCCTTCCTCCACACAGAGAGCCATATAGCTTTTTCTTGCTTTATACACATACGTGACATTCTTAAGACCTTCATACTCACCATGTATCTTTGGAAGGTATACGGTTTGTTTGCGAATCAAAAGGAAAGTTTTAATTTCTTGCGTGCCGCAAGCTTTGTAGCTTGAGCGCGTGATCGATGTCTGCGATGACACCAAGTGCCACGAAACCCTTTGTGCGACAACCACTCCGCTTGATGGAATGAGGGGTTTGGACAGGCATCTTGCACAATTTCGCTGTTTTATCTGCGTTCTACACCGTTAGATTTTTTCTGTAACACAGTGTAGCTATCAAAAACTATTTTTCACGTTTAGAGGTCAGAGGAATGAAATGGTCGCGTTCAGCCATTCCAGGGGTGGGAATAGGCCCAGTGGATTCATTCGTGGGAGACGAAAGGAATGGAATTGTCAGAAACTCTAATTCTCCGGAAGGGAATTTGGATTGAATGGGAGTGCCCATTCCGCAACACTGATATCAACGACAGAGATATATACTATGTAGCTCTATATTATTGATGATAATCCTTAAACAAAAATCCAAAATGAAATCACGGGAGTCATCATGAGTTTACAACATGTACGAAATGTTATTCTTTGTACCGTTTGTCGCTTTAGTCATAATATTAGAGAAATTCAAAGCAAAATATTCCAGAACTTGCAAAAATGAAAATATTTTTCACCAACTGCTTTTCTGCATGCGACTCAAAACCGAAACTCTTTCTATACGATTATTCGACCGTGTATATCAAATTAGTCTGCTTAATATACACTTGAATTTTGAACGACTTACATTATTTTATGGCATGTTATCTTGCATAGTAGCAGACTTGTGCCCGTTACTCAAAAAATGTAATGGATTACAATTATAAATTTCCGAACCTCAAATGTAATGAATTACTATTACAAATTACTTTTGCTGAAAAGTAACGGATTACTTTATTCGTTACTTTACAAATTACTTTCACGTTTCCCGTACACCTATCAAGAAAACATTAGAAACAATGTTGATATTTTCAATAATATTATGTAACACTACTTTCCATTTCTCAAACGCCCGCATTATGGTAGTCCTCGTAAAAATAAAATGCTTTATTTAAGAGAAAGAATGTAGGTGCACTTCATTCACCTGTAAGCTGACAGGGCAACGAAAGCTGCAACCACACCCACCATTCCGCTAGCTTACGGCAACCGGAAATAATCCCTGGAATTGTACAGACAAAGCTAACGGTGCGCATGCTCTGTAGCAGCATCTACCTATGCTAGGAGATTCGGAGGTAAGAAGCCGACCAACGAAAGCTCTCTTTTGAAACTGACCTTTCGAGCGTGAGTGTAAAGTCTCAAAGCGGCGGTCTCGTGCCTGTAGCTTTCTGCAAGTGGTGAGAGACGTCCGAGAAGTTGGAAAGGGTGAAACGGTGTAAAAGTCAAATACAAATAAATACGAAAAGATTTCTCATGCCCAAAAGATGTAAAGCACATACGGAAGGCGGTGGAGAGCGGCAGGGCCTATTCGGCGCTTTCGTCTTGATATTTTTCCCCGCATATTTTTAAATGCCTTGAAAGTTTTTCTAGCGGTTCTAGTGAGCGGTTATAAAAAATCGGGCTTTCATTTTGGTCATTCTTTTCTACACGATGTTTTCCATTTTGTTGTACTTGCTCTTTTTTTGTGCTGCCGAGTTTCCTGCTCATATAGCTCCAGTTCTGTATTAGGTTTATATTTTCAAAACGTAACGTGTAATTTAAGTAATCCGTTACCAGTATTTTGTAACGAATTTACATTACAAATTACTTTAAAAAAAGTAACGTGGCAATTACAAAACTACTTGAGAAAAGTAACGGATTACAAGTAATCATTTACTTGTAACGGATCACCTCCCAAGTCTGCATAGTAGCCATCTCTAATAAATTAATGAAGACTTATCGAGCGAAAGTCGACTTCAATCCTTCAAATTTTCGTAATTTCTAACGTCGGAAAGCATTCCTCTTCAATTCTTGCTACAAATAAAAAAAAAAGGATTCTACCAAATAATGTGTACATTTAGAACTAATAATTTAAATGAAGTCCAGGAACATCGAGATGTTAAACATGTTTTCTAAATAAATAAAGATGTCGTAAGGTTTGTTGTCGTTTAGTCAAAAAAAAAAAAAGATACAGATGGGGGTGCATACGCGAAACATCTCCGCTTATATATACTTGGAATTCTTTTTAATTGCCGCAAAATTGGGCTTATGTACCATGTTTCCTTGTTTATGGAATAATAACTGGGAACTTGCCGTTTCTGCGGTAAGCAAAGGCGTTCCTATTCGCACGTTTAAACCAACACAAGGGCGAGTTTTAGAGCCTTATGGAAAGCACTCTGACTTACCCGAACCTAACAACATACGTCGCTCAGTATTAAAAAAGATGTATTTTCAACAATTTTTATAATATATTACCTTCTATCTAAGAAGCATTTCGAGTTCTACGTAGCCATTCATGGTGCACCAGGGACACTGCAGTCGGTTATCTTAACCTTATGTATTTAAATATAATCCGGCCTTTATGAGAACCAGAATGTTTTGGGACGCATTGAATGCAACTAACGTCACCTTTTTGTGCATAGCTGTATGTGTCCTAATTATATTACTGATGAAATTTTGTAAACCAAATGACAGATCGTGAGGTTTCAATGAGCACGTGTCTAGTACAATAGATCTAAAGCTGCGTTCGGGCGTTGAAAAATACTCCCCAAAGATATAATGAACTCAGGCCTAAAAACAAATTACAAACTACGAGAGTACCGTAGTCATATTTTAATTTAAAAAGGGCTGTACAAATTAATTGTTTATGAATAGAACAGGAAAACGATAGTGTTGTTTCTCCGTGTTTTGAAAAAAAAAAAAAACAATTAATGAAAGCAACGTATGCCTCTACATATTTCGAAGGAAATACATATTTCACTCAATAGTTTTAGCCTCAAACATGTTTTTAGAGTTTTGAGTTCGCCAGTTCTTATATATAAAGCCTGCTGTACCGCATTGTGACCTAGACTGTCGCACCTCTTTGAGGTTGCCTTGTAATTTTACAATGAATTCAGCACCGCTTCACCTGATTCGATATTCGTCTAGCATCTGAAGAACGGGGAACATTGAACCTTTCAAACGCTACATTCTAATTAGCCAAGATTAAAAGACGCCCTATCGGAGGCTGGCGCACCCATGCCTAATCTAATGTCGCGCTAATCTATAATCTTGCAATTAGTCCGAAACCTTGTTTACACTGCCGTCAGGAAAGCAGGCGTTCCATTGCGCAACTGAAAAGGCTGGCCTTCAGATGTCTAAGGAATGACGAGTAAATACTGGACGAGAGATAGAACAAACGCAAATATATGAAATAAAAAAGGGGGAGTAAAGGGTAAGGTGCTCCGCCGATAGTATTTTTTTTTATCTCTCTGAACAACCTCGTTCTTTCTCCTTGTATACATTTTTGTATTAGAAACTAATACTATCATTTACAGGGTGTTTTTTTTAGGTTTTGCTGACTTGTTATAGAGACACCGTGAAAGCACCAGTAATGTGACTTATTCGGACAGAGAGATTATAACATGCAGGTCTAATCGTTAACATAAGTGGAATCATTAACTAATTTTTGTTATTAGTTTTTTAGTTAGTAGAAAGAAACACGTGGTTCCAATTAGAAACTTGCTGAACATCAACAAAAAAAAACAATAAATAAGTAAATATGAGAAGTTATTGTGGAGCATGGGAAGATCAGCCGAGAGCTAAAGCTAGCATCGCACAACAGGTCTCTAATCATCCGTGCGAGAAAGTAGATAAGAGATCCGAACATCTCTGTGGGTGCGTGTTCGCACCATGAGGGTCAGGATTGATTGCACGATTGGTACATCCAGCGCTCCCCCGCACTTCCCACGTGTCCGAAATTTTTTCTAAACTACAACTAATGATGGTTTTCGATTATGTTATTATGTTTGTAATTAGAACCACCTCCTTATCTTCAGTAATTAATAAGGTAGTTAACATATTTTATTAAAATATCCGAGTTATCGTGACGATTATCCTTAGCGTGTCGATTGTTTTTCAGTGGCATATATGTCTTTTAGTTAACTTTCTACATAAACAAGTATATTGATTGGAGTGTTGTGCTCGGTGTTTATTTGGCTTTTTTGTCTAGAGTACTTTTATTTTACGCTGTTTTTCCGCCAAGGTGTGTATGGAAACTAGGGCCTTGTCAAGCTGCAGTAGCGGCTTTTTGCCCTCTTTTCCACCTTTTTTGGTTTTATAATGAAAAAAATGAAAGATTATTTATATATTAATAATTTGATTAATAGTATGCCCCCAGACCACGTAAAGCACCCGCACAGATCGCATTTGAGTAGCCTTCATGACTTTCTTTTTTGTTTAGCAGGTTTGTGTACAAAAACAAACTGTATTTTTCGGGCCTACAGTCACGCGAATGGGAGATGATGAAAGTGTTTGAAATATTTACCTGGATTGTTTTATTACAAAATTTTGGTCCAAGCTTCTATTTTACAACCCATTGCACCGCGTAAATTCCCATCCTAACATAAAAATCTTTGTCACATCAGAGTTTTTTTTTTTAATAATTTATCGGCTTTTCGTACATATCCTAACATTCACTGCAGCGACGTGTTCTCCTTTTGTTCGGGTGAAAAGTTTACAGATGGGAGTTTTCAGAGTGCTTCATATAGGCTTGTTTTTCTCGGCCAGAGGGCGCGAGCGCGTTAGTAAAGCTAAGGTCCCTGTGTGAGAAAGGTAGCGACATCATCACCCTCGTCCTCTGACGCACACACTTCTTACACTTTTGCACTTACGCATGAACGGTTGCGCCGCCTGGATCGCTCCAAGATAGCGGGCGGCCACGTGCTAATAAAACGTATACGCAAACTAACGAGCACTGTCACGGTACACCCTCGGCGTTCAAATGGATGAACCGCGAAGAATATGCTCGAAGAAAGACGATGGCAGCCGTGACGTGACACCTTCGGCGTTACTCGATGGGAGGGCGCCACCTCCTTCACCGTGCCAGAACGGTCCTTTATCTTCATTTTTAGCTCTTTCGCACTCTCGCGCTTCGACCGTTTAGCCGTCTGGATCGCTCCAAGATACCATGGCGACATTCTTCAAAGGATATGGCTATTTTTCCGTATAAAGAGGCTTTAAGTAAAGCAGAAATGCAGCATTCTAATATGCATGGACCACGGTCGTTTACGGTCGTGTTTCAGCATTTCGCTACTCGCTGTAACAGAGTGTCCAAAAGAACTAAATAAGCATAAATAATAAAAACACGCATCTCGCGCTTTTAGAGTCCTAGCAAACCGATAAGAATGCATTTCTTGCAGTTTTCTTGTTTTTCTCTATTTGCTTTCACAAAATTATATCCACCACTAAAATTCTGCCATTGCAGCGAAACGTGAAAAAGTGTAATGACAAGCAAATGAAACGCAACCGAGAAATATTCAATTTTGTTCGCCAGAGGAGCTTCCCACACTTGTGGAACGAAGTCCCTTGATACTTTTTTTTTGCAGGTGACGACAACCAATACAAATGACAAAGCACATTCCGATGGAACAAAATGGCGGCATTCAGTTCAAACTTCTGCTGTTCGCTGACATTCGCTTCCTAAAACCTGCACCGTCACGCAGCCGGCGCTTCAAAGAATGTGGCTACTTCAAGGAAGCTCTTATCTAGGGACTCTATTGTGGAATGAACACACACCCACACACACACACACGCGCGCGCACTTTCACGAACACACGCACGCACTCACGCGCACACACGCACGCCCACACGGACATACGCACGCACTCACACGCACACACACACACACGCACGCACGCATGCGCTCGCGCGCGCGCACACACACACACACGCACGCACGCAAGCGCGCCAGAACGCACGCATGCACGTACGCACACGCTCGCACGCGCACACATGCACACGTGGACGCACGCACGCACACGCACGCACGCACGCGCACACACACATACGCACGCATACACGCGCACACGCACACAAACACGCACACACTCGGACACACATGCACACAGACACACGCTCGCACGCACACACACGCATACGCACACGGCAGCACGCCAGTACACATGCACGCGCACACACACGGAGGCCTATACCGCGGAAGAAACACAAACATACTGACATTGAAGCGAAATCCACCCTGGTAAGCCTGTAATATAATGTGATGCTTGGGCAAGTTGGTAATTCATGCTTGGATGGAACAGAGCAGATGAACAGTCACACTCACAGGCACACAAGAATGAAACAGACTCGCAGCGCTGACTAACAACTTAGTCCTATATTTCTTCTTCCTCAAATCTCCAACTTCTTCTCCTTCGCCGTTAATGAGAACATTTTAAATTTTTACTCACCAGAGACCAAATAGCCAATAAACATTAATAAAACCCTAATAATTGAATAAATAAAAGACAACTAAAGAAATAATATTAAAGAAAATAAATTACATAAAAAATTTAATTTAAAAACTTAAAAAAATTCCTCATCATATTGATGCTTTGATGTTATCTCTAGATAATCCAATTCTTTCTTTGATAAAGCTAAGGATGATACACTAACACATTGTTTGTCCAACCTGGCTATTTTTTTTTTCAGCTTCGATGATCTCTCGTGTCAGCTGATTACCACTTGTGGCAATGACAGTGCAGTTACTCAGGTCTGCTGAACACTCGCAATCCCGGCAGTGGATTTCTAGATTTCCCTGATATTACTCTGTTTATGTTATAATGATGCTCTCGTAACCGGTCATTGAGACACCTCCCGGTTTGCCCGACACACTGTTTTCCGCATGAGAGGGGAATTGCATAAACCACCCCTTCAGAGCACGGAACAAAGCGGGAGTGGTGCTTTTTGGTACAACCTAAGGTTCTATCGGAGGATGAATTGACTTTTTTACATAAACTAGAGAGCTTGCATGGAGCAGAAATTACTACGTTAACGTTAATAGCCAGGTTGGACAAACAATGCGTTAGTGTATCATCCTTAGCATTATCAAAGAAAGAATTGGATTATCTAGAGATAACATCAAAGCACCAATAGTGATGAGGAATTTTTTTTTCATTTCTTTTAATTTAATTTTAATATGTTTTAATATTATTTCTTTAGTTGCATTTATTTCTTTAATTATTATTTGTTTATTAATGTTTATTGGCTATTTGGTCTCTGGTGTTTAAAAATTTAAAATGTTCTCATTAACGGCGAAGGAGAAGAAGATGACGATTTGAGGAAGAAGAAATATATCACTGAGTTGTTAGTCAGCGCTGCGAGTCTTTCATTCTTGTGGGCCTGTGAGTGTGACTATACATCCGCGCTGTTCCATCTAAGCCCGTAATATAAAATATTACATTTTGTACCTTAGATTAGATTAAGATTTTAAGAACCAAAGACTGTCTTAGCATCGTCTGCACTCCGAGTGCTTAATGAATGACTTTCTACTTGTTGCGAAGAAAAGTCGAAGTGCACGCTTGTTTATAGCACAGCGCTTGAGTTCGCTTTAGGTCAGAGTGCAGTCGTCGCTATCAGCCGATGTAACCAATCAAATTGGGTCGAAAGAGCAACGACACGGCATTTCTCATATAGTTTTGCGTCTGCTTTAATTGGTTAGACCTAGTTAGGCGTAGTCCGTGCACCGTCACCTTGCGCTTTTATCACGCGTGTTTGCGTCTGCGCGCTTATTTGCGATGCAGAAAAGTGTACGCAGTGAAAAATATCCCTTCCTACATTTCGTTCTTCAACTTACTAATAAAAAAAAAAGTTGTCTTTTAGTTTTTTGTTTAGCCAAGGAGAAGGCAAGGCTATATTCTATTGCAATGGCGATTCACTTTGCTGCTAAACGTTGTTACCTTTTGCCACTGAGAAGGCATGGATGTTACTGGATTCTAGTGATATTCCCTCTAATTTGTTGAAGTTACTTTAATGACACTAAACTGAAAAAAAAAAGCATTTTTACCTCTACATGACACGTGTAACAGCTATAGAAAGAATAAATATATCATCTTTTATTTTTATGGCAATTTCAAATCATTTTTACCACCACAAGTGGGACTGCGGTCGTCTTCAGGACGGACTTTACAAACATATTCGGTAATCGTTCATAGAACACTTGCAGCGCCGGGATGCTTCTAGATCGGGTTTACATTTCAGAATGAAAGAATGACTAGTAATCGCTCAAATAAATCTCGCAACATAAAAATTGTTAATTTTTTATGAATGTGTATTTTGTAGCATACGCTGAATTTACCAGACACTTAAAACATTTTTTTACGTTCAGTTTAGCGTAAATAGGGGTTACTCCGATGCACAAATCTATATCAAAGTGCTCCAAATAGAAGGATGTTTCGAAAAGGCTCTTATCCCAAAAATTATTTCGCGACGTAAATACAGCCTTAAACCTATGCTTTAGTGCATGTAATGACGTTACATACGTGTCTTATCTCGGTACATAATTGTTTCTTTTTTCTTCATGGGAGTTCAGTGTTTCGTTGGGGGAAGAGCTGTAACTGTTGTTGAGAGTGCACTGTGTTTTAGTGCGCGTTTAAGCGTTCTCCTGAGTATGCACATGATGCGAGATATCATGCCGTGGTTAATCAAACCCCTTGTGCGTCGTGCGTGTAACGAATGACTCGAAAGTTAGCTTTGTTGTAAGCAGCGCACGCTGTTGGGCGGCAGATACGAAGAGATCGATAACGCAATCTACAAACATTCTGCAACGACAGGACTACCTTCCGATAAGAGACGGCCCCGTCCAATTGATCCGTTTGGGCTGCTTAGGCTCCAACGGCTCCTTCCTTTAGGCTCCCATTTTGACTGGAGCAAACAAAACAAAAACACACACACGAAAACCCATGGCATTCATATAATAAAATCCCAGAAGCGTGGCGTTATTGATACATTTTAAGTGTTTAAACGGGTGACAAAAGGAAGAAAAAGGAGGATATGTGAATTTTGGACGCAAGGGTTAGCGTTACTACGGCGCCTGGAACACATCTCCGATTGGTGTGTTTAACGTAACATTCCGTCCATGCATCGAAAAGTGTGCCGAAGTTGAAACGAATAATGTCACAAAAGCCAGAGAGTAGCTTCTTTTATACTGGAATGCTTTGTCGACCGCGCGGGACGCCAGACTTTGGCGACGTCAGGGCTAGCTTCAAGGCGCGCCGCTACGAGGCGCCACCAGCCCTCGAAGGAGCAGACGACGCCACGGCTGTAAAGCGTAGCCCCGTACGCTGCCAGGTGCGAAAAGAGTGATTCACGATGCGTTTAAACTCTTGCAAATTCGTGCAAAAGAGCAATAACAGTATCAAATCTCAGTTAACTCGGTAATGTGACTATCCCGGACACGATTTTAATCATTTTCTTCTCTTCTCCTCCCTTCAGTCCTGTAACATACATACGTTCCGGTATAGATCCCTCGCGTGCACACTCTATCGACCTGAATAGAAAATAAAGAAAAACCTTTAAACAACAGCTCTTCTCATCCTTTTGGCGAAATACCGGCTGCCGGTCCGAGGTTTGCAGAAAGCACCCTTTTGAAATACTTAGATCCAGCATCGCTGTAAAATAAAAAAAAAAAATTAAAAAAAAATTGCAGAGCACGAGAAGAACAAAAAACAAGACAACTGCTTGTCTTGTGTTCCTCTTGTCTTCTTCTTGAATGGTATTTCTATTTTTGAGTGTTCAACATCCAGCCCGTCAGATGATTTTGATGCATTTTTATGAATTCTACGCTAACAAAGTAATCAGTTTGATGCAATCTGCAATCAAAGGGAACTCAGAAGAACTGTTTGCTCATTTTATAACTTTACTTTCAGAAGAAACGAGAACGCAGGCTTGCGCATCTTGCATCCTTCCTTAAATTCTGTTCATTAGAAGGTTCGGCTGCAAACAACAGAGTACCGCGGCGTCGTGTTTGGTACCCAGTCCTTCCTGGCAATCGCTTTCATCCACGTCTCGTTCAGCGCGTTTTCACTCGGAATCTCGCGAAACGAGACGCCTTGAACTTTCCGTTTGGCATCGGACTCACATTTCGGCACACAACAGTACGACATGGCACCGTGTCAAACCACGTAGAAAACTTCGATGCTGTATAGAGAACAGAGAATCACGCCGGTTTTTCTACGCGTTGGCCCGTTATGAAGCTAGTCAAGCCGTCAAGCCGCTGGTGGCGCCGCCTCCCGAACACACTTGTAAAAATAGCCAGAGAGAGTATGAAAGAGCGGACGCCGATCCCGTTACCTTTGGGCAGGTTTTTCAAATTAAGGGAGGCTATGACCGGAGTGTCATGCCGGATAACGTCGCACTCCTGACGGTAGTGCGTAGAAATTTTGGAAAAAGAAGTATGGGCGTCATCGAAGTGCCGCGCTGTCGCTGACCGCGATCCTGGCGGCGTCGCAGCAGCGGTTGTGGATCCGGCCGACGCCTGTTCTGCAGCAGGTCGCTCTCTCCAGCTTGACAGACCGCAAAAGCTTCAGTAGCCACCAGTTGGAACGTATAGAGCCTTTATTATATAGAGTTTCCAAGTGCTCGATCGGCGTCACCGGGTTTACGGGCCGCATTTGCAATCCGAGCGACGAGGACGTGGCAAAAGTGTTGGCCGTCTGCAAACGGCACCGCCTTTCCGCCTGCTTTCCTCCTCGCCACGCGACAACCCCGTGCTCGCGCACGCGAGCTCCATCTCCGCAAGAGGCGGCAGCCGTTAACCCTTTGCCTACCGCAAAAACTTCGAAAAAAAAAAACGATTTGAAAATACTGAATTTTTTATGTGCCCTATACATTTAACATGCAAAACAAAGGCCAAAAACAAATGCCAAAACATTTATTATATGATAAATCTTTGAACACACAGCAAAACAAAAAGGGTCTAAAGTTCCGCTTCACTGCTTTACCTCAGACAGTTCACATCACCTTGCACATGGACGTTCAGGCCGGGTGTAGCAGTACTGCAGAGATTTCACATCACATTGCACGCAAAGTGAACGCAAAACGCGGAGGGGCTGGAGGGGGATTTGCTACACTGATTCTGGTCCATGCCGACACGATTTTCTCATCGAAATCGGAGTCGTCTGAGCTCAAATTCAATAACTCAGTTGCATTGCTCTCGCTGTTCGATGAAAGATTCATTTCCTCGTCTTCTGAATCTGAAGAGACGTCACAATATCTTCGTTTTCGCCCCAATTTTGAGGCAAGATCGTCACTATGAACGCAGCGACCGGAAGTTGACGTCGCCTTTTTAAATACCCTTTTGCCTGCGTTGGAACAATTTTCTGCCAAATTCAAAAATTTACCAGGCTTTTATTTTCCGGGAAGTGCCATCTATCTATGGCAAAGCTCACTAGAAACACGTGGGCTAGCCCAGTTCGTCCCTAGTAGCGTATTGGAGCCCGAATCAACATGGACGAGCCCAGCTCGTCTTCGGGGGGAGCGGTACAAACAGTGTGGACGAACTCAGGTCGTCCATAGTAGGGAAAGGGTTAAATTGCAAACGCTCCCCACAGTTCGAGTTGGAACCTCTCTGTGATCCAGGCTCTCTATTGGGACACCGCGACGGCAACGACACTCGCGTTCACTCGCACTTTTTGCCGGGACTTCTAGCATGAAACGCCAGGATCGTGACATCGAACAGAATGACGCGGCGGTTTCTCTTCTTTTTTTGTTGTCCCCTTGGGACTGTTTTCGAGCGTCGAAGATGCGTTCTAGGCACAGCAGTCAACAAAAGCTTTGACGTGAAAGCGGTAAAGTACCGTTTTAAGATGAAGCGTTTGACTGAATGAAAGAGAGGTGTCGTAGGCATATGCCTTTAAATATTTAATATTTAACCCCGACACGCGTGATGAAAATTGAATCCTAGAGTGCAGTAGCCGATCGTACCAGTGGCGCCTCTTGCGAATACGGGGCAGATTGAAAACGCGCGTCTGCTCTCTTTGGCTTCCGTAAGGGTCTGTGATGAGCTTGACGGATGTTGATATATCTCGACAGGTATATGACAAGTTTCAGTTTAGGTTTCATAGATTACCGCTAATCGTTTCGCATTTCAGCAAAAAAAAAACCAAAAAAAAACGTTGGGGTTAAATAATTTGATCGTTTAAAGAGATAGGAATATAATTAAATGCAAAATCGGACATGAGGTTAATATAGGATTTTTGTCAGAAATTGGGCCATCTTGATTGTAAATTATGTGTTACGTGACTGGAAATCTTTCGAGTTATATTTTGATAAATATATTCTCTTCGCCTATTTTGGCCGCGGTTTCGGTGATAGTCTATTTTCCTCGAAAGGTTAATGAATATGTTTTGGCTATTAAATAGATGTTAAAAATCTCGTTAAGACGTTAATTTCCCCCCTATTCGTGTCCTTTCTCTAAAACATAGCGAGACACAATGTTTGCTGCTGCACAACGAAGTAAACAAATAATGAAAAACGTTTATTCGCATTTTGAATGAGAACACTCAACAGTGTATATGTAGTTATATTGATATTTCAAGCGAAAAGCGTGCATTGTGCACGTCACAATTGGCTAGTTATCTTGCCAGACGTATTTTGTTGCTATGTTTCATGTCTTGTGGCAGTTGTTTACCGTGAACTCGGAAATCTTGCGTGACGTCCAGCTGGGTAATTTCGTCGGATCGATCGAGTCTGGACGAAACGGCACGGAAGGCATCACTGAAATATTAACGCTGAAGGAAGCTAAGTTGAAAAAAAAACAAAAAAACTCTTGCGTGGAGCTTTCTTAGGCTGCGCTCTATACTCCATTTCAAGTTTCACTCCAACGTCTCCCTCGCGCAAGTGAACGCTGGCTGAAGTCGGCTGCGTCACGCCAATTACGCCGCGCACGTCAAAAAACGCTCCCGTCTACACTTCAACCTGCGTCAAATTTTCCAACGGATGTGGGCTGACACCAGGGCGGATGCGCAAAACGCCACGTCGAGAGCGCGTTTTTTTCTTTTTGTTTCGCGAAGCGTTTTTTTTTTTTTTAATAAGCGCGAGCAATGCATGTTGGGTGACTGGTGCGGAGTTCTTGGTGGGACCACCGCGAGATGGCTACAGTCCAGATCGGAAGATAATAAATATTTCGAGAAACAAAATCGAGTAAATTTTATTTATTACAGGGAAGCGGTTTACGTTTGATGCAAATTTGATCCAAAATGGCTTCATTCTATGCGAAAGTTAATGCGCCTCTTCACTTGAATATTCATTTTCTGTAGATTAGTTATCAATAGGAACCATTTTCAAGATCAGTAGACACTCAGGTAGATAAAGGTTTCTGAAAGATTTCCCGCTGCGAAACCCTCGTCGGCAATGTCTACGCTCGCACCGCCCTCTCTCTATCATCATTCCAAGCCCGCTTGCGTGCCTAGTTTTCTTTCCGTCCGCTCTTCCGATCAAGGCAATAAATGTGTTCGTACCTTCTTCAAAATTCTGCGTCATGTTTGTGTCGTGTACAAAACAGCCTCACTGGTTATGCACCTTCTGTATTTAGATTGTATTTATTTTTATTCGAATCAGATTAAGTTGATTTAAATCGCTGTAGCTAGAAAATAGTGACTGTTTATAGCTAGAGGCATTTTTAACTCTGGCAGATTGATTGATCAATTCGTCCGATCACATTTATCAATGCCGAAGAAAGACTTACTGTAAATGTTGTGTTCAGTTTAATTAAGAACCTTTCTATTTATGTAAAACCTGCCTGACTAGAAAAAAAAACAAAAAAAAGACGTCAGCTTGAAAATTTGGTTATAACATTATTATTTTTGCATTCGTACTCCGTGACAATAAAACATTATCTTTTCTTGTTTTAGTTTTTTGTTTGTGTTTTGATTTTTGTTTTGGAAGGGCATTAGGTAACCGTTGAACGAAGTGGAAGGAAGATGTCAAGCTTAATGCGCCAAATTGCTCAGAAAAAAAACTTTTTTTTTGCTTTTGTTCTTTTTTTAGTACTCTTGCTGAAAATTCTTCGATACATACAGCACAAATGCACCTAGGAAAAAATAGATCGATTGGAAACGGTAAACAAAAAAGTATTTAAGTGATTATTTTTGCGGAAAATATTTAATACAAATCATCGCAGTTAAAAATGTCATATTTAAATGACGTTTGAAATCAAATTAATTTTTATTATCCGCCCTTATTATCCGCAGTTCGACGCTGGACTCTGGAGTGTCTGGCTCTCGCCTACAAAACGTCGCCTTGCCGAGCGTTTGCACGCGCGGCTGTTACGCTGACGATGCTACGAAGCAAGGTACTCATAGAGCCGACTTAAACCAATCACACAATATCGCGTCCAAAGCGTCTAAACTACACAAGGTCAAGAGGAAAGGGGACGAAAACGGGCCGTACTCGCAACTAACTTCTACGGAGAACCGACCTCTTATATACTCGTTGTAAATTACGTAGTCACTGCTACATTCAGCGCAACCCCTTTAGCAAGAAAAGAACTTAAAAGCGCACTTTCTTGCCATTAATGACACGGATGTTTCGCTATATAATCCAAGACTTTCTCTTTTATATCAAACGCCTCGTGTAGCTCCCTAGATATACGATCGGGAGGCCTAGCCAAGATTCTCGTGACACAAAATCAAGGCGTACATATGGAGCGGCTGTAATGTCTGGCAAGGTGTCCTGACGAGGTAATCTTGTAGCCGCAGCGTGTTCCCGTGCGCCATTCTTAAAATATCAGCCTGTTTGGCCGATGTACAACATTCCGCGAAACATGGGAATTTCATATATTGCTTCCGGGCGCATTCAGTAAAGCATGTTCCGGTATTTCGAGTTACAAGTGTTTTGTTCAGAAGCGAATAAAAAAAAGCCCGTTTTATTCAGTAACCGGTTTTTCTATACATTCCAGAGTCAACGAAAAGAAAGGAAAGGAATGCAGCCTCGAGCGTACCCTGCTGATGATAACAGGGCCGCGAGGCACGGCCGTAGGATGATACTACATCTTTTTTTTTTTTTTTTCACAAAAGAATATTTCTTAATAAAGATTGTCTTACTTATTAGAACACTAAGTCATTAACTCCAAAACTTTTTGGAGTTATAATTCCGCGACCTAAGCGAGATAGCCGCTGCTGGTAAGACAGCGTTGTAGCGGTTGCGATAGGACTGTTCTGTCCCGAACTCCTGGTTGGCAAAGTCCCCTGCGCTCCTTGGCCTTCAAATTGGTGTGAGTCTTTATCTTCCGATAAAGCCGAAGGGAGACCTCGAGCTTGGTGACGAGATGACAATGTGACGGTACTCCTGTTTAACGACGTTAGGCTTCGCTGTTGGACCAGGTACCGCGACCAGCTGCCGTCTGTTTCTGCGTAGAATATTGCCGCCCATCTCGACTGCTACGTACGCGCCGTACGACCTAGCGGTACGAGCCATGTTCCCCGACCGACGTAGAGCAACCCGACACCCCCGATTTCACAAGCGGGGCCCGGCGGAGTTTTCCTCTCCCGTCTCTCTCTCCTGGCTGAAACATAAGCAGCAGCGGATCACCGCCGCTCCCCGGCACGCAGAAGATGCTCTGTGCTGGTTTTGACTAGACGCTTTTCTTTCGCTATAATGAACACAGTTAACCGCAACTTGACTCAGCCACCGTCAGTCATAAAGAAGTCACATCAATGGCGACGAGAACAGCGACCACGACCCCAAAAAGTGTCCTTTTATGTCAACTGTCTGCTTTAAGTGCGGAAAAACGGGACATCTCGCATGGGTGTGCAAGTCGCGCTCTCAGGCAAGTGGTTCGGCACGCCATGGTCAGGCCAACGTCATCGCTGCAGCACAATTGGCCCCCGCAGAGGAATTGGATCTTCGCGCGATCAACAGCGTCAGTGAGCTGCCGATGCACAAGCCATGGACCATTCCGCTTAGTTGGAACGGAATTCTTGTCAACATGGAAGTCGACACCGGTTCCCCAGTATCAGTAATTTCGGTGAGTGTTTACCAACAACACCATCAGTCCTGGCCTAAAATGAACTCTTGCCAGACGAAGCTATCATGCTACCTGGGAGCCCTACCAGTTAAAGGAGTTCTCCACATGACAGTGGAACACGAAGGACAGAGTGCAAAGGCGTCAGTCTACGTCTTGGACTGCAATGGACCGAGTCTGTGCGGCCGCGACGTAATTGGAGCGCTACGTTTACTCCAGAAGATAAACTTCGCTGAGGCGGAAGACCGGGTCGCCGAACTCAAGACGAAGTTTTGCGAGTTGTTCATGCCTGGAATAGGCCAAATGGAGGGACCACCAGTGCATCTGCACCTTCGCATAGACACAAGACCGAGATTCTTCAAGGCAAGATCTCTTCTCTACGCGCTGCGAGACAAGGTTTCCGCTGAGCTCGACCGTCTTTGCCAAGAAGGAATCCTGTCGCCGGTGAGACATTCTGAATGGGTGACTCCCATCGTGCCGGTGATAAAAAAGACGGTTCCGTGAGAATCTGTGGGGACTTTAAAGTCACCCTAAACCCTGCCTGTGACATCGAACAGTACCCTCTCCCAAGAATCGAGGACTTGTTCGCATCACTGAATGGCGGAGAATGCTTCTCGAAACTGGACCTGAAGGATGCGTACCAACAGGTTCCCCTCGACGAATCGTCAAAGAAGGTGGCAGTGATCAACACGCATCGTGTACTCTACTGCTACAACAGATTGCCCTAAGGAATCGCCTCGGCCCTCGCGATATTTCGGCGCAGGATGGAAGCACTCCTACGCGACCTTCCGGGGACGCAGGTGTTCCTCGATGACATTCTGGTGGCAGAACGCGAGGAAAACTTCGGGCGAAACTTGGATAAAGTACTCCAGAAACTCCACAGCAGCGGTGTTCGTCTTCGAGAAGACAAGTGCGAATTCCGAAAACAAGAGGTAACCTACCTCGGACACCGAATTGACCGTGATGGGCTACATCCTGAAGAACAGAGGCTAAAGGCCATCAAAGAAGCGCCAACACCAAGAAATGTGCAAGAGCTAAGGTCGTTCCTTGGATTCTTTACGTATTATAGGAGCTTCATTCCCCGCATGTCAACCATGCTCAACCCCTTGTACGACCTACTCAAACTGAATGCGAAGTGGCAGTGGGACACGTCCCAAGAAACAGCATTTCAGGAAGCAAAGAACGCAATCCAGAACTGCGGATTTTTGGCTCATTTCGACCCATCGAAAGAAGTACTGCTGGAGTGCGATGCCTCGCCGTATGGAGTGGCAGCGGTGCTTTCTCACCCGATCGATGGTGTCGCGAGGCCGATTGCGTTCCGCTCCAGGACCTTATCACCCGCTGAAAAGAACTACTCTCATCTCGAAAAAGAAGCTCTCGCCTTTATCTTTGGCGTCACCAAATTCAGAGATTATCTCCTGGGGAGACAATTCACACTGGTGACAGACCACAAACCCCTCTTTGGACTCTTCAGGGAAGACAAAGCTATTCCAGCAACAGCGGCTAGCAGGATCCAGAGGTGGGCTCTGACACTTGGTGGATACATGCACAACATACGCCACCGGGCTGGGAAGTGCAACGGTAACGCCGACATGCTAAGCCGGCTTCCACTTAATGATGCAAGTCAATCACCGACAAGCCCAGAGCAAGTGGCCTTCGTAGAGCAACTGGAAACAGGACCACTTTCGGTGAAACAACTAGCGGATTTGACAGCTGCGGACACGGAGTTGAGTAAACTTCGAACGACTATCCTGGAAGGATGGCCAACTCAGCCACAAGATCCCACTCTCGAACCCTTCTGGACCCGTAGATCGGAGATGTCGGTGGAGGAAGGACTCGTGCTGTGGGAGAGAAGAGTGGTAATTCCACGAAAGGCAAGATGAGCAGTGCTGCTGGAGCTACACGACGCCCACTCTGGCATGGCTGCGATGAAGTCCCTGGCCAGATCGCTCTGTTGGTGGCCAAACATGGATCGCGACATCAAAAACTTGGCCGCGACTGTCATCAGTGCCAACAAGCGCAACCTATGCCGCCCTCAAGGGAGCCACTGTCTTGGCCAGCAGCGACCATACCCTGGTCAAGAATCTATATCGACTATGCGGGGCCAGTCGACGGACAAGTGCTGCTAATTGTAGTAGACAGCTACTTTAAGTTGATTGAAGCTGTTCCGGTGAAGAATGCTACTTCAGAAAAGACCGTAGAAGTAATGCGATGATTATTGGCTCGTTTTGGAGAACCATACTGCATCGTTTCGGACAATGGCACTCTCTTCACCGGACAACCCTTTAAAGACTTCACATCCCAGAACGGCCTGCGACACGTTCGAACTGCACCATATCACCCCCAGTCGAATAGACTCGCGGAACGGGCGGTGCGAATGGTGAAGTCGGCGCTGAAAAATATTTCTTGCAAAGACCTACAAACAAAGCTGGACCGCTGGTCGCTTTCATACCGGCGAACACCCAACAGCACGTCAGGAAAATCTCCGGCAGAACTCTTGGTAGGACGTCAGCTACGTTCGAGATTGGACCTCATTAACCCAACGCGGCTGGAGAAAAAAGAACAACAACCACCTCAGATCACTGCTGACAAACGACTTCAACAAGAAAGAACCGTGTTTATCCGCAACTACGGATCGGGTTCCCGTTGGATTCCGGGAGTCGTAAAGGAGACGAAGGCAGCGCGCATGGCAATCGTTACCACACCAGATGGCGATGTTGTCCGACACGCCGACCAGATCAGGCTGAAGATTCCGCAAAAGGAAACACCAACTTCTGAGGACGACAAATGGATGGACGACGTCGGAATTCCCGAGGCGCCAAACATGCCAGTGCCAAAAAGGTCAACTCGTCCGAGACGGAAGCCTTCGCGCTTTCAAGCCGCCTAATGTAAACTAAGGGTGGAGGAGTGCTACGTACGCGCCGTACGAGCCAGCGGTACGAGCCATGTTCCCCGACCGACGGAGAGCAAACCGACACCCCCGATTTCACAAGCGGGGCCCGGCGGACTTTCCCTCTCCCGTCTCTCTCTCCTGGCTGAAACATAAGCAGCAGCGGATCACCGCCGCTCCCCGGCACGCAGAAGATGCTCTGTGCTGGTTTTGATTAGACGCTTTTCTTTCGCTATAATAAACGCAGTTAACCGCAACTTGACTCAGCCACCGTCACTCATAAAGAAGTGTTGTTGAAGTGTTGAAGACGGCTAGAGAACCCTTGCGTTGGAGCTTGTTCCCTGGAGCTAGACTCGCTGACCTGCGGAGAGACTAGGAACTGGATTACTGGATGACGTCGATCAAAGTTAACTTTTTGCCTCATTCGAGATGTTTCCTGACGTTGTCTCCACCCCGCGTGGTTCACTATTTGGTACTCCTGCAAATTTGGGAGGCAGGATACTCTGCAGCATAGACGTCGACCCATCTACAATTGGGCTGGACTGTATCCTGAAGGGCCAGGAGTATTCTGATAGTTCAATAGAGCAATGTAAGAATCACCAGTCTTCTTTAGTAAAGTTTGAAGCGTCCTTACCGTGCGCTCTGCCGTCACGTCGGACTGCGGGTAGCGAGGACTGCTTGTGACGTGTTGGAAGTAGTAGGCTTTAGAAAACGCCTTGAACGCCGACGAGCTGATTGAGGGCCGTTGTCAGACCTAACGGTCTCTTGTATTCCCTTCCTAGCAAAAAAACTTTTCAGTCGCTCGATGACTCTTGCTCAACAGTAGTCAACTGCGAGCAGGTATTGAGATCCCTTCAGTTCATACATGTGAACGGCCACTTCCTGCCACGGACTTTCGGGCGCAGGTGTCTAAAGCATAGGCTCGCGAAACTGAACTCTTAATTCCGCGCACTTCGGGCACATTTCGATTATTTTTGCCAGTTCTGCTCTAGTATCAGGCCTCAGATAAGACTCCCGAGCTCTTTCGCGGAAGCAGACAATCCCTTGAGGCCCCTCATGGAAATGCGCTAACATGTCCTTGTGGAGGTCTCTTGGGATTATCAGCCTGACGCCTTTCAGCAATAGCCCATCTCAGAACGTTATGTTTCCTCTGTCTGACGGATAAGCTTCCAGAAGAAAAAGGAAGCTTATCTTTTGACGGCCGCATTGACTGGCATACGTTGGTCAAAGCTGCGCACTCCGGATTCGCTTTCTGCTCCTGGCGTAGATTTTCCAGCTGGTTTTCGGTCGCAGGGAGTGCTTACAGAGATCCCACCACATGCGAATCAACTTCGTCATCCCCGAGGGTAGTATCCGCCAGCCGCTGTCCCGTGTATCTTGCTCTGGACAACGCATCTCCTGTCGCGATGCTTTTCACTGGAACATGACTCATGTTAAAGGAGTACCGCATTAGTCGCATCATGAAGTGTTGAATTCTTGGCGGTAAACAATCGATCTTTTCACGTTCCAGGAGAGAAAGCAAATGCTTGTGGTCCAACTCGAAAAATAAACCAGAAACGTTAACCCTGTCATGTACTTATCAAACCGTTCGGCCGACCATGTTAGCACGAGAGCTTCTTTCTCAATTTGAGGATATCTCTCGTCGGGTTTAGTCAAGGACCTTGATTTGTAGGCGACTGCCCTTCGCTCCCCTGAGGGTTGATCTTGCAAGACGACCGCCCCGATTTCGTAGGAAGAAGCGATTACTGGTACGATGGCCGGATAGCTTGTGCTCTTTCTGGCTAAGCAGGTGTCCAAACTGATACTTTTTTAAGTCTGTTGAACGGTTCTTCCTGAGGCTTGCCCGAACCAATTTTGTTTTTCTGCAGAATCTGGCGTAGAGGCTCGGACGTCGTTGAGAATTGAGGAAGGAACCTTGCCACGTGATTTATCATTCCCAAGAATCCTCTGACTTCATACGTGTTTCTAGGTTGAGGCAAATTCTTGATCGCGCTCACCTCCTCTGGATCAGGGCAGATATCTTTCTCGTCCAAGACCATTCCCAGGAATGGAATTATTAAAACTACAAACTTGCACTTGTGTCGGTTCAGTGTGACTGCCACTGATCTGAGCTTTTCGAGGGCAGCGTTCAGACGTTGATAGTGTTCGTTTTTGTCTCGCCCGCAGACCAAAATGTTGTCGATGTAGTTCTTGACGCCCTGCAGACCGTTTAAGATTTCCGAGAACTTTCTTTGGAATATCGCCGGTGCCTAGGTGATTCCAAATGGGAGTCTCTTGTAACAATAGCGACCAAATGGTATTATGAACATTGTTATTTCTTGACATTCTTCGGACAAGCGCCCTTGGTAGAACCTGGAAGTTGCGTCCAGCTTCGTATATAATTTTGCGTCCTCCATGCAGAATATGCCTTGATCAAACGTTCGCAGCACCTGTTGTTCCCGTCGCACCGACTTGTTCAAATGCTTCAGGTCTGCGCAGATTTTGACCGCTACGGAGGGTTTTATAACAGGCACTATCGGTGCGTACCACGCCGTAGGCATTAAAACTTTCCGGATGATTCCCTCCCCTTAAATGCGCTCCAGCTCTTTTTTGACAGCTTGTCTCATAGGATGGTGTATCCTCCGCGGCTGTCCAACTGCCTCTGCAACAGCGTCGGCAACCAAACGAATAGCCTGTTCGCATGAGATCGAACCTAGGCCAAAAACCGCTTCGAATACTTCGCCGCGTCATCAGTTTCTGTAACGACAACTTCGTCCATAAAATGGGCAATACCGAGCACTTCGATCGCTGGCAGCCCTACAAGCGGTGTTCGGAAGTTTGGAACGACAAATATCGTGTTACGGCATGACTTGCCTTTCCAAGTGATTTTTGCCTGGAACTTCCCCAAGGTCGTCGGGGACTCGTTGTTTGGGCTTGGAATATTTTCTGCTCTCTTAAGACGCTTGGGTCGGCCCGGAAAAGCTTCGCTGACGACGGTGACTTCCGCACCCGTGTCCATACTTTTGCTTTAAATGGTGCCCATTTATATGAAGATCGCCAAAGCGGGCGGGTGACTTTGCGGTATTTTGGTCGACAGTTTCGAGGAACTTATCTTCACCCGAGGCTTCTGCAGCGACTCCGTCTTATTACTTCGTGGAATTTTGCATCTTGTTTGGGCATATTTTTTTCAAATGACCCGCTTGCGGCAAAACGAGCATATTTCCCTAAGTGCCGGACAGCTGCTTCTTTGGAGCGACGAAGAGCTGCAACACCCACAAAGCCTTTGACGTGAAGTTGGCTTCCCATTATTTTTTGCGAAACCCTCGTTTTGTGTTTTTTTGTTGTGCCTGATGGCATTGATGTTAACTTCGGCGTGTGCCATACTTTTCAGATCAATTTTTGTTTTCATGGTCTCGCTAGCTTTTGCTTTCGCCTGGGCTTTAGCTAGTGTCAAATCTGGGTCCATTTGCAACGACTCCACCAAGTGTTGATTAGGAGCCCTAAAATAAAATGGTCTTGATGAAGCCACCGTAGCCGTGGTCTAGCGGCACGGAGCGTCCGCCTCGGCTACGGGAGGTGGTCGGTTCGAAGCCTACCGTCGGACACCCACCGGCTAAATGGGTACAAACGTACCCCGACCCCGGCGCTCAGGTTCCCATCCAGGGGAGGACGTTTGGGAGAGGTTCCGCAAACCCCGCTAAGCCTAGCTGCGAACACTTAACCGCAACCGCTCGTCAGTTGCGGCGGTATACCACCTTCGGGTGGCGTTGTTGCTCTCGTGCAGACTCTCGTCCTTGGGAAACCAGGTGAAGCGTTGAACGCAAAGGCCCTCAGAAGCCAGAGCAAAACACGCGACAAGCTTGATGAAGTCGGTTCTTCATCACGCCAAATTCGGTCAGGAATTGGTCCACGGTTTCTCACGGCGCCTAATTTCGATTGTCAAAACAGGCGCTTTCATAGACCACGTTTTTTATGTGTACAGCATATCACTGAAGCTTTGACTTTACAACTGAACAGTTCTTGATATCCTTGTGATCTATGTTGAACGACATCACTATTTCTCTGGCCTTTCTTTCCACAGTGTAAAGGAGCGTCCTTACTTGGGTTTCGGCGTCCATTTTGTTGAGGCCGGGGGCAAAGCTGAAGTCTTCCAATTCTTCGATCCACGACGGCCAGTCGCCCGGATTGTCGAAGTTGAAGGGTTCCAGCAGCTTGATGCCCATGGCGCCGCTGGCTTTGTTCCGTCCCGCGAGCTCGGTGCTGTGCTCGTGTATTCGTTCAGGTCCCGCCGGGACCCCACTTCTGACACAATGTTTCGTTCAGGAACAAATTAAAAAAAAAAAATTGTATTTAGTGAACGCTCCTTATATACATTCCACTGTCAGCGGAACAAAACAACAACAACAACAAACACAGCCTCGAGCGTATCACCTTGATGATAACAGGGCCTTGAGGCACAGCCGTAGGATGAAACTACAACAAGGACCCGTGGCCATCCGGGGATTGTTGATTTTCCGGCTTAATCGCGATAGCTGATTAGGCGTGGAAAGCAACGGGTACTTTGTAAAGCCCCTTTATACGAAAAAGTAGCGACACCCCTTGAAGAATGCCGCCTGCTATCTTGGGTCAATGCAGGCGGCGCTACCGTCGACGCGCGGGTGTAAAAAAGCAATACATAAAAATAAAAGGTGTGCGCGTCAGAGGAAGACGCAGAACCAATGCCTAAGCTGTAGGAGTGCAGAGCTTTCTATGAGCTCTTGTCGCCAATCAAAGAACGCCGAGTGTGCAACGTCATGGCTTTCATCGTCTTTCTTTGAGCACATCCTTCGCGGCTGGTTGACCGTGACAGTGCGCTTTTAGCCCATGTCTCTGTTTATGTATTTGCTCGTCTGCCCGCGTTTGCCCACATCAGGTGTGGTAACTGCGCGTGCGCAGAAACCAGATTCGCGTGAGGTGAAACGTCTGCGCATGCGCAGTGCCGTCGACAGCGCCACCGCAGCTGCGTGACGTCAGGGCCACGTGTGGGTCTATAGGAAGGCCGTCTTGGGCCAAACCAAGCGGCGCTACAGTCGACGCGCGGGTATAAAAAAAAAAAGCAAAACAGAAAGATAAAAGGTGTGCGCTTCAGAGGAGGCGGAAGAAGATGTCGCTGCCTTTCTTATTCAGGGGTATTAATACTTGTCACCGATGTGCAACCTTTTTAAGATTGTGGTTTAGCGAGTGCGCGTATGGGATGACAACCGGCATCGCAGGGTGTCTCTCACAAAGGTTGGTTTCGTGGGCTTCTGATATTTTTATTAGGTTGTCCGTCACCTCCGCCAGAAAGCTCTAGGAGTAGCCCGCTTTCTGTAACCGCGCTACCTCTTTCCCGAAGCTCTCTTGAGCACCATGTGCACTTGGCGTTCTAAATATTGCTTTGAGGCACACAGAGGCAATGCCTCTTTTAGCTATTTTAGATTGTGCAAAGTTAAATGGAAGAAACCACTTTTTCGAAGATGGTTCAAGGTTCCAGCAGATGTTGTATCGAATAATGTTTAGCCGTAGGTCCCGGAACTATATTTTTCCGCTTACTGGCTCTTTGTGCGTAAACTTCAGGCCTTCGCCGCAAGACCTAAGATCGATACGCACTTATGTGATTTCACTACTCGGCAAATCGGCTGTTTTACTAAGCACTAGAAAGCCATTCACACATCTGAAAATGTAAAATCGGCTCACGTCGTTGAGTTTCAAAGTAATATTCCTCCCGCACTTACTTAAAAAAGTAATTGACAGTATCAGTGACACAAAGGAATCAATCCAAATTATTAACTTTAACAGAAACAGATCTCCCTTAAAAGGCACAAACAAGCTCTTCAGCTAAAATGTCAAAAATTCCAAAGGCTGATCAACCGAAAGGCCACAGGACGCTTGAAACGGTGTAGCGCCGTTTTGTTTGACACACTCTCTGACAGAAACAAACAGGGGTTCATGCTCAATCTAATAAAAATAAGATTCAACGTCGATCGAAAATACACTACGCATACCATGCTCATCGAACTCCGAGTATTCAAGTATGCATTTTGAATTTCATAAAAAATGAAAGACGTTTACAAATCTCTGTAACGCGAAATTAGAGCGCAGTTCTAGAGAAGGAGGAGAGGCCGATGTCTGCAAAGGTCTATAGATCTTTTTCATTGCTTATCACGCCGGCAAAAAATGCCAAGTCATTGAGCTGTGGACGCATGCGTAGCGTCCGATATATCGCACAGGAGAGCCTCAGCGCATGCTCAAAAGGCGTTCCACAGACCAGAAAAAAAAAAAAAAAGCAAAACGTACAGATAAAAGGTGTGCGCTTCAGAGGAGGCGGAAGATGTCGCTGTCTTTCTTATTCAGGGGTATTAATACTTGGCACCGATGTGCAACCTTTTTAAGATTGTGGTTTAGCGAGTGCGCGTATGGGAGGACCATCGGCATTGCAGGGTGTCTTTCACAAAGGTTGGTTCCGTGGGCTTCTGATATTTTTATTAGGTTGTCCGTCACCTCCGCCAGAAAGCTCTGGGGGTAGCCCGCTTTCTGTAACCGCGCTACCTCTTTCCTGAAGCTCTCTTGAGCACCATGTGCACTTGGCGTTCTAAATATTGCTTTGAGGCACACAAAGGCAATGCCTCTTCTAGCTATTTTAGATTGTGCAAAGTTAAATGGAAGAAACCACTTTTTCGAGGGTGGTTCAAGGATCCATCAGATGTTGTATCGAATAATGTTTAGCCGTAGGTCCCGGAACTATATTTGTCCGCTTACTGGCTCTTTGTGCGTAAACTTCAGGCCTTCGCCGCAAGACCTAAGATCGATACGCACTTATGTGATTTCACTACTCGGCAAATCGGCCGTTTTACTAAGCACTAGAAAGCCATTCACACATCTGAAAATGTTAAATCGGCTCACGTTGTTGAGTTTCAAAGTAATATTGCTCCCGCACTTACTTAGAAAAGTAATTGACAGTATCAGTGCAAAGGAATCAATCCAAATTATTATCTTTAACAGAAACAGATCTCCCTTAAAAGGCACAAACAAGCTCTTCAGCTAAAGTGTCAAAAATTCCAAAGGATGATCAACCGAAAAGCCACAGGACGCTTGAAACGGTGTAGCGTCGTTTTGTTTGACACACTCTCTGGCAGAAACAAACAGGGGTTCATGCTCAATCGAATAAAAATAATATTCAACGTCGATCGAATATACACTGCGCATACCATGCTCATCGAACTCGCAAAGGTCTATATAAGAGACGGGTTTTCAGTAAATGTTAGTTGCGAGTACGTTCCGTTTTCGTCCGCTTTCTCATTGTCCAGTTACGGTTGCGGTGCTTTCGACGTAATAATAATCCTACTAGCCCAATTAGACATTTTATCACACGGTAAACGCACCAATATCCTTGGATTTCGTCTGTACGTGATGGGTTTAGGCGGTAATTCCCAACCCCACAAAGACCACGACAATGCACTTCTGGCGCTGCTTGATTTGACAGCATCGGATTGAAACGTCGGCTTCGGCCGGATTTTCTTGGATTTTCTTTTCTTTTTGTCGTGCACAGGCTTTTCTAAAAAATTGGCTCCGTCAGGGAGCTTCCGGGCAATTACACAAGTCCGCCAATGTTCTGGTGCGGACTCTGAGCAAAGAATAGGCGGTAGGGCTGCGCAATCGTACGGCTTGAGTTGAGCTGAGTTTTTACTGAAAACGACTGCTGCGTCAATGTTCGGCGACGACTCGGGTCCAATCACACGTTTCGTGTCTAAAGAGATGGCGACCGAAAATGTTGTATAATGGTGCTTTGAAAGGGTCATTTCACATTTGCAGCGTCTTCCTCCGAGGCGGCGTTGCATTTACCTTGATTTCGTTCTTTAAAATAAAAATTAAACATAGCCAGCAAATTGTTTTTAAATCTAATAAATAAATATCTGTGAAGATTATTTTGGTGAAGATGGCCAAAAATCGTAACGAAGATATTGTTGAACAACAAAACTATTCAGTCAAAATGACTCAAATGTGCCATATAATAAATCAACGACTGCACAATACAGAGCCGATTTTTCTGGTTTCTTTCTGTATGAGAGTATTGGGAAATACAAAAGGTTTCGTGAGGCAGTTATTTTTATTGATGCTCATTTAAACGCCTAATTGAGACATTTTGTAACCTATCGTACAGATTCGCATTTTATCCCGATTTGATCTTGATTTCCCATTTTTAAGGCATATCCGCTAGCAGGCTCTCCAGAAACAAAAACAAAACAAAAGAAACAAAAACAAAGAGAGGTATGATTTTTAAAAACAATTTTATTTCTACGTCTATTGTATTGTCGTGAACCAGATATTGATGCGTTGACGTTGTCGAGGAGTTTGCAATGTACGCTCACATATTTTGATAGCGTATTAGAAAATAACAATTTCTTTGCTAAAAACAGTAGAAGCAGAGATATTAATTACCTCAGAGTCTTTCCGATAAATGCTTCAATGAATGGAGCCACCAAATTTCCAGTACAGAGCGAGCAGGCGTATTAAGTTCGGAAAGGAAGAAAAATGGGAATTAACTTAGTTATAACAATAACTTAGTTAGCCTCAAGCAATTTTCTTCGCCGGTTTTCTTTTTCTTTTTGTGTCGTTACGTTTGGAATCTTGAATTACGTCTATAATTATCAAAGTTTTTTTTATTTTCTACGTATGTTGGAACGCTTGTAAATCACCAATTAAAAAACAAAATACAGCGTCCTTTTTTAAATTGTTTTACGTTAAACAGAACGAGATGTGTTAGAATTAATGTAGCCACAAATGTTTCATTTTAAGAAAGTTTCTCGATCCACGAGGCCTGTTTTTCCAGCCGTATTCGCGACCGTCTCTTAGTTTCGTTCCTGCTTTTCAATGTAACTCTAAAACAACATCAGCATTAATATTATACTTCCAGCATAACAATAAAAACAAGTGATGTAAAAATGAAAACGTGTAATTACTACTAGAATATAAGCAAGTTTTTTGGCTGCTCGCTACGCCAACTGAGCATTATCACGCTCAAATGGTGTTGAAAGACGCAGTGTACAATGAACAAAAATGTAACAACAAATATTAGGTCATTTGTAACGTTTCTGCACGCAGTAGGTTATTACCGCACTCAGAGTGCCATCCGCCTTCATTTATCACGGAGCCCGGCTTCTTAAGAAGAAAAACAAAACATGTTTTTTTGTGTACTTAGAGGGAACCAAATTGATTTCGATGTAGATTAAAAAGAATACTAAAAGGTGTAGTTTTTTCTTTTCTTTTTTTTTTGTTTAATTGGTCCATTTCAAGTGTACACATTTCTAAAACATCGATGCTAACGAGTTCTACGCGTTTTTTTTTTGTATTTTTAAGAGGACCTAGTTGGTTATTATTTTTATTTCTGTGTCTTTCCAGTCTTACCGAACAACGGAACCGGCGTCGAGATGAAATGCAAGCAGTAGCTGTATTTTACTACGAACGTTTGGTGTTAGATCGTTACGATTAGCACCCTATACTATGTCCCTCTGGCCGTATAGCTCACCTGCACAAACCGCATAAGCGTAACATTCGCAGCTATTTTTAAACAAATCTGTTATAGTAAAAACAAAACAAAAAAACTCTCTCTCTCTTTCCCTTTTTTTTCCTCTCCCTCTTCCTTTATGTATATTTTTTTTTCTAAATAAGGACAGTATAGTGCAAGGAATAAACCAGTATGAGCGCTGTGCTCCATACTTTATGCCCTTTCAAGAGAGATTCTGAAGCGCTTTACCTATCAAGACGTGTTAAGGGATGTCCAAACAATACTGTAAGAAAAAAAGGTAAATATTTGAACTAGCAAAGACGCTTTGTCGGTTTATACAACAATTGCATAGACGTTGGCTATACCAAGCGAGTCTGAGCACCATTTTTCCCACCGCTTTACGCAAATACACAAGACCAACTAAAAGTTGGTGTGTCAAAAACAAAACGTTCATGTACTAATGAAAATATACTAAAGACAAAAACGCTTTCAGGTATAAATACTCTTGCAGAATATAAATTTATTCTCTAAATTTATATTATACATTGGGTTTATACGTATTTTTAACGAAAGCTTAAATTGATTTGTTTATGCTATGTAACAGAATGCTTTGGCAACTAGTAGAAAGTATTAAAATGACGTACATAAGCGCTCTGCGTACCCCTGATTATGTGGACATTTTAAGAAGAAGAATACGGAAGGAAGGAGAAAATGACGTGAACGAGGGCATGGGGGAAAATTCAGGACGAAACAGTCAGCGGCCGGCTGCAAGGGCCGGGCGCTTAGGACACACGCCAAAGCACGACTGGACTGCCAGTTCGTAGGCTATAATGGTACCGTCCTTCTTCCACGCTACCCTCCTGAAGAGTGCTTCCCGGAGTCAAGTCGTCGGCGCGCTACGGAACTTCATTTCGGTTCAGAACCGAGAGGAATCCCGTACCGCCGTCACCCCAAAACCCCTACACGGCACACATTTCATCATCATCATCATCGCTTCTCCCCGAAGAAGCATCACGACCCTCAGACTGGAGACGACACTTAATTGCCCTGAATCCCCGGAATGGCCTGAACTGGATGAAACCCGTATGGTACTTGTAAACATTGCGATTTCCAGTTTATTTCTCATTTTTTGCGTAATTATGTTCTTTATTTATTAAATACATATTGCCAATCTTTGAGGTATCGACTTTTTAACAACTTTTTATGTCGTGTTTTACTTTTTTCGATACAATGTACCCAAGGGGATAGCGTGGCCGCCACAGCGCTTGAACCTACTCTATTAAATATAGTACGCGCTGCAAAGCACTTGAGAAATCCAATCGCTACAATCTATGGAGGAAGTGTTGCAACTAACGTCGGATAAACCTCTGTTGGCGTTCGACGAACAGGGAGTAGAAGCAGAAGAGAAAGAAGTCTGCTAAGATGCCCCGGCACGTGCGCACGAAAAAAAAAAACGGAAAAGAAAAAGAAGAACGACGACGAGGAACGGGAACGATTGAACGTTTTGGCCTTGCAAGCTTTCGAATGTCGATGTATTATTCTCAGTGGTGTAAATAGTAAAGTGTTGCTCGTTGTGTGAAAATGGAACGATTACTGTGACGACCCGCAGCGACTGCAGCAGACATTTGGTGCCGAAACCCGGGACTGACATTGCGGCGAATACTTCGAAGCTGGAACGTGAGTGACTCTTCACGTACAATGGAAGTCCTCAAGGAAAAGCGCCGCGGAAGGGTTGCTAAGGGCCCCAGGACCGAACGCAGCTGAGCTAGAGATGCTCATCGAGCGTCTGACACTAGCTCAGGGCCAACTCAACAACGTCGACTCCGCCATCAAACCGCTTGTTTCGGAACAAGACGGAGATGCGGAATTCGCGCAAGTCGTTGAGTACGCAGACAAGATTGTCATATACTTAACCAAGCTGAAGAGCCAGTTAAGGCGCTCCACGGGATCGGGGCATTCCGCCAGTGACAGTCAGCCGAACGAAAACGGAGACAGACTGGCAGCATCAACATCAAGGAAGGTCAGACTTCCAAAGCTGGAACTGATCAAGTTCAACGGTCAGCTGAAAAACTGGCTGCCTTTCTGGAACCAGTTTGATTCCGCAATCCACCGCAACCCTGATTTGACACCATGCGACAAGTTTAACTACTTAAAGGCTGCACTAACAGGGGATGGAGCGGCAGCCATCGATGGACTGCAGCCCACGCCAGAGTGCTACGCGGACGCCATCGATGTCCTACAGCGGCGGTTCGGGAATCAAGAAGTGCTAATCCAGGATCACATGGAGAGCCTCATGGACATATAACGTGTTCCACCTCAGCGCAACGCCAGAATCCTGCGGCGATTGTATGATACCCTTCAAGCTCGCATCCGGGGTCTTAAGGCACTGGGCGTGAGCGAAGAATCCTACTGTTCAATGCTTTACCCAGTGCTCCTTCGAGCGCTCCCAAGAGAAATGACCATCGAATACCACCGAAAGACGCTGCAGTGGGAAGCCGAGAGTGCCACCGCCAGTAGATCTGTACCAGCGTCACAGACAAGTTTGGAACCTACCACAAGTCGCACACATCTGAGAGCACTTCGGACTCTCCTCGAGTTTCTGCACATCGAGGTGGAGAGCCAAGAAAAGGCATCTAAAGACCATCCAGAGGACGTCGGTGGTAAATCTACACCCCATTTCACCAAGCGCGAGGAGAAGAAGAAGGCGTCTACAAATCCCGACAAGCCACAAACCTCTACTGCTTCTGCTCTGCATGGTGTTGTGGAAGGCCTCGAATGTTTCTTCTGCAAGTCAAAAGAGCATGGAACACCCGACTGCAACTCAAGGATTACGCAAGCTGAAAAGAAGCGCAGGCTACAAAAAGCCCAGAGATGCTTTCGGTGCACGAAAGTGGGGCACATGGCAGGGATGTGTCGAGGTACACCCTGCTGCAACAAGTGCCGAGGCAGACATACATCCAGCATGTGCGACCCAGATTATACTCCGAGACGATCTGCCGACGGATCGAACGCAAAGCAAAGAAAGATGAAGCACCAGTTAGCCTGCATGTAAGCGAGGAAAACAAGCCGACAGTACTCTTACAAACGGTTACCGCGTGGGTGGAAGGCAAAAACAGAAAAAAAACGAGCTCGGATTCTTTTTGACAGTGGTAGCCAGCGCTCCTTCATCACGGAAGAGCTATCAAGGAGTCTCGGTTGCAAACTGCTCGGGACCGAGATCCTGACTGTCGGAGTGTTCGGAGGCAAGAACAGGGAACGAACGTACCGCAGAGTCCAAGTGATTCTGCGCAACCAAAACAGTGGCAAGAAATACCAAATTGACGCCCTCGAGACACATTCCATCACCGAGCAAGAACTCCCTAGCCCTGAGCAGGACGTTATTGGAAAAGTGGAAAAACTTGGGCTTATTTCAGGCGACGACCTGAACGGACTGGACTGTGGCGGAGTAGCGATACTACTGGGATCGGAACATTACTGGGAATGTATAACAGGAAGGATCCAACGACTGAGCAACAGCCTCACCGCAGTGGAAACCGCCTTTGGCTGGGCAATACATGGATCCACACAGTTGACTTCCGATACTGTCAGCTGTTCCCAGGTGATAGTGCTCATATCTGCTGCAGACGAACAAGAGCCATCAATCTTGAGGAGATTCTGGGAGCTTGAAAGTGTGGGAGTACTCGAAGAGGCGGAGCGAGATCGGTCAGATAATGACATCATGCAACGCTTCGAAGCAAGCATAACCAAGACGAAGGGAAGGTACGAGGTTGGCCTCCCTTGGAAAACAGACGTGCACCTAGAATGCAACCGAGATGTGGCATGGAAGCGCCTCGAAAGTCTACGAAGGAAGCTATACAAAAACCCAGACCTCATGCAAAGGTATGGCCAGGCTATCCGGTTGTACGCAGATAACGGGATGGCCGAGAAAGTTGAACACATAAATGGTTCCGAAGGACGTGTTTATTATATGCCACACCAAGCTGTTCTACGAGAGGGTAGCAGCACGACAAAAATGAGGATCGTGTTCGACGCCTCTTCGCACGGACTGAATTCCAGATCTTTGAACGACAACCTTGAAGGCGGTCCGAACCTGAATCCAGAGCTGGTTGCCCTACTCCTGAGGTTTAGACAACATCGGGTAGCACTACTTGCAGAAGTCGAGAAGGCCTTCCTACAGATCGGTGTACACGAGGAGGACCACGACGCCTTGCGGTTTCTCTGGTATAAAACGCCACCTCAACCAGACCAACCTACCCCAGAAGTCGAGGTCTGGCGTATGACAAGGGTAACCTTCGGTACCACATGCAGTCCATTCCTATTGGGAGCAACCCTACAGCCCCATTACCAAGTTATGGAAAGCCAGTTCCCACAAACAGCAGAAAAACTGAAAAAATCAGTATACTGTTGACGACCTCTTGACCGGCACAGGAAGTGAGGAGGAGGCCCAGACGTTCTACACCGAGGCGACCGAAATATTCGGGGCAGCTGGGATGAAGCTTCATAAGTGGGGCTCCAACAGTGCGGTCCTAAAGAAAATGCTGGAGGGACAACGGATCCGAAGAGAGAGCCCTTGGACAACTGACGGGAGTGGTGAAAGTGCTGGGTATAACGTGGAAGTCGAACGAAGACAAACTGTCTTTAACAACGGAACAGGTGGTCGAGTTTACAAGCCAACGCAGAAACACCAAGCGATTCGTGCTTCAGACCACGGCGCGACTCTACGACCCACTCGGTTTCCTCTCTCCTTTCGTGGTGCGAGCCAAGATCCTGTTTCAAGAGATCTGGAAGCGGAACCTGCGTTGGGATGATGCACTGCCGGGTGAACTGATAGGAGACTGGGACAGCTGGTGCGACGTGCTCACTAACCTGGGTCAGATCAACATGCCCAGGTACTACAACAGCGGACTGAGCGACATCATCATACACAGAGAGTTACATGTGTTCTCGGACGCCAGCTCTTCCGCCTACGGATCGATTATTTTCCTCTGTTCAACTGACGACAGCGGAACAAAGAAGGCGAGAATATTGCTCGCTAAGTGCCGCGTCGCTCCCCTGAAGGAAATTTCCTTGGCGAGACTGGAGCTCATGGCAAGCTTGATCGGATCGAGACTACTGAAGTACGTCAAGACATGCCTCGAAATCCAGGTGGACGAAGTTCACTTTTGGACGGACTCAATGATCACTTTGCACTGGATAAGAGGAGAAGCCTCCAGATGGAAAATGTTTGTGAAAAACCGAGTATTGGAGATACAAGGAAACTCAGGGGACGCAAAGTGGCACCACTGCCCGGGTAAGGAGAATCCCGCAGATTTGATGACCCGAGGGCTGAAAGTTGATCGACTGCTTTCTGCGTTGCTCTGGTGGACTGGACCAAGTTGGTTACAGCTTCCAGCAACCGAATGGCCCGAAGAAACGGTTGGGGTGCTTTCCCACGACAAGCTTGAGGAGAAAGCTTTGAAAGCTGTAGTCACCTTAGTACCTGCAGACACGTCCGTGGAGTTCATCGACATCTCGAAATTCAGTTCGGCTGTGAGACTACACCGAACAACAGCCTGGGTGCTTCGGTTTGTCCATAACCTTCGATCACCAATCAAAAATACTGGATCGCTGAGCGCCGAGGAGATCCAAGCAGCACAAACCATTTGGATAAAGAAGGCACAAAGCTCGGCGTTTGCCTCCGAGATTAGTTGTGCCGCTGGAAACAAGGCAGCGCCGCCTGGGTCAGCCTTGCGAAATTTCCAAACATTCGTCGACCAAGAGGGAGTGCTCCGGATCGAAGGCCGTATCCAATCAGCAAACTTGACTCGGGATGAACGTGAACCCGTCGTGCTGCCCAACGAACATCGGTATTCCACCTTGCTGACAATCGAAGCTCACCGACAGATGATGCACGGGGGGACACGAGACACTCCCATGCAACTTCGCGAGAGGTACTGGATCATCCGCGGAAGACAGTTGGTGAAGAAGGTAGTGCATGCTTGCGTTACCTTCCAGAGGTTCAGTGCCACTCCTGCCAGTGCTCCAACGGGACCTTTGCCGGGTACGAGAACCACGCAGGCGGACCCTTTTGAGGTGGTCGGCATAGACTTTGTGGGGCCGATGTACGTGCGAAAAAAGGAACTCACGCACAAGGCATACATTGCCTTGTTTACCTGTGCCGTCACGCGCGCGGTGCACTTGGAGCTCGTGCAGGACGTCTCGACAAAAAGCTTCTTGCTTGCGTTCCGAAGGTTCGTGTCGCGAAGGGGTTTGTGTCGCATCGTGTACTCGGACAATGTCGCTGTCCTTCAAGAGGGCATCCAAAGACTTGGCCGAACTCTGGAAGACGCTCCGACACCCAGAGGTGGTAGACCATTTCGCCAACGCGAACATTGAGAGGCGCTATATTGTTGAGCGGGCGCCATGGTGGGGAGGCTTCTACGAGCGACTCGTCCGTTCGGTAAAAGTTGGTCTCAGGAAAGTGATCGGTAAGAAATGTTTGGACTCGGAAGAATTACACACAGTTCTTTGCGAGATTGAAGCCGTGGTAAATTCACGGCCCCTCACATTTGTCTACAATGAGATCGACGAGGGCGAGTCGCTCACTCCTGCAAGCTTCCTCACGGGACGAAGGCTGACGGCGCTTCCGGTGGCGGAGAAAAAAGACTTCGCTTCGTCACCTGAGGTGCTCCGCCAGCTTTGGAGACGCAGGAAGGAGCTTCTTAACAGATTTTGGGAGACGTGGCGATCGGAGTATCTGAGAGAGCTCCGATCCGCCTATGAAAGAAAGCAAAGGAAATCCACGCCCCTTGAGGTCGGACAGCTTGTCCTGCTTAAGGAGCAGCTTCCGCGTTTGCTGTGGAAGATGGGCAGGATTGAACAAGTGTTTTTGGGAGGGGATGGAAAGATTCGTTCATGTGTCGTGCGTTGAAACAGGGGATTGTTGCAGAAACGTCCGGTACAATTGCTTTATCCAATAGAAGTAACTGAAACTTAGAATGGGTTCGAACCCATTCGGTGGGGAGTGTGTTGCAACTAACGTCGGATAAACCTCTGTTGGCGTTCGACGAACAGGGAGTAGAAGCAGAAGAGAAAGAAGTCTGCTAAGATGCCCCGGCACGTGCGCACGAAAAAAAACGGAAAAGAAAAAGAAGAACGACGACGAGGAACGGGAACGATTGAACGTTTTGTCCTTGCAAGCTTTCGAATGTCGATGTATTATTCTCAGCGGTGTAAATAGTAAAGTGTTGCTCGTTGTGTGAAAATGGAATGATTACTGTGACGACCCGCAGCGACTGCAGCAAACAGGAAGCTCGGACAATAAACAGGCTGATAATATGTTTAGGTGTAAAAATACACTATTTCGTCGTTTCATTAGAGCGTGGTGTATGAAGGTGCAACGTCACGCTTGGTGTCACCGCGCAGACTGATTGTCTTTTGTCTGAGCCAATTTTTAGCCGCGTCATTTCTTGCGCACTCTCCGTAGGTTTCCCCGATGTTTCTGCCAGGTGCTCTGCGGGAAACTAGACGAACAAATATTTTTTCAGTCTAGGCGAAACCAGAATCGTGTTATGAGTCTTGGGTAACGCGCGCTATTTTTCGGAAAACAAAGTGTGGATAAACAATCTCGTCCAAAAGCCTGTCCGTTTCTGCTACGAGGCACGGGACGTAGTGAGAGGACTAAAGCCAAGGCGAGATGCGTTCGAAGCCGAAGCCGGAAGCAAAGTGAGAAATGACGGCTCCCACTATTACGGCCGCCGCGACATCTACGTCGGCGGCGCCATCGATACTTCGATTTTCGCCGACGGATTAAATTGCGCTAGAAACGAAAAGTGTATGCTATAAAGTATTCCCAAGACCCATCACAAAAAGAAAAAAAGAAAGAGAAAAAAGATGCTACCGCGTAACGTGTGTCACAGCGACAATTCAGCTCGGCGATGGCGTAATTGTCAAATATTCTGGCGCCGTTGTCGTTCATGCGCCGCATCCTGAGCACGACTCGAAGATTTTTTCGCGCCGTTTTTCCTTTTGCTCTCGAGTTACGATCCAATGCATCATCCGTACCTTGTCTGCCGACGTTCCGAGTCCTAGCCTCACAGCTTGCAAGTTCCACTGCTCGGAATGTTCTGCGCACTCGCCGGGAAAACGGGGTGTCCGGCCAATACCTGACGAAGCGTAACTCCCCCCCACCCTTCCGCATAAAAAAAAAACAAATATCCACACGCAGCGTTGCCTGGCCTGCGTCAGTGTCTCAGCCTTTCCGTCTTGCAGGGTCTCACAGTAAACGCGATGCAAGGGCGCGGCGACGCCGAGACGCACACGTCTGCTGCTATGCGGCTACTCTTGTTGAACTCCAGTGTGTTTGCTGCATGGAGCGAGTCGCAGATTTACCAGCAACGATGACGTAGTGCGCCAACCTTGTGTATTCGGTGGGATTGGGTCGGGAGGCCATCTCTTTCAACCCCCCCCCCCCCCCCCCCCCTTCCCAAGCAAGGCACTCCCTGCACTTTGTCGCGTTCTTGTTTCGTATGGACACTCGAGTCTTACGAGACGCCGAAGCGTTATAGAAGGTAGAAAAAAAATGGAATGTATACAATTCCCCCTAGAAGACAAGTTCCACAAACGTCCTCACTAGTGGTACCACGCAGAGTTGCCTAGCGCCTTCCATCGTCTCACCACAACGAGTGTCACGCCAGCCACTTTGTCCCTTCAAAAGCTCTGAGGCCCTTAACTCGTCAAACACAATGTTTTGGAGCCGAAACGTTCGCGGAGCGCGAAGATTGGACGTCAGGGCGACAAAAAACGCGAAGTCATCTTCGTGATTCTCCGATCTAGAGGCAATAAATGAGCTACGCTTAGAGTATCGGCACTCCGTTCCTCGCTATTGTAGTGGACGCCGCCATTTTGGTGGTTGTGCAGAGCAGACGCATCTCTCTATTGTCATGACTCAAAAGTGCAACATCCTCAGGATTAAATTTGGTGTTTAGGAATTGCTCGTGTAAAATTGATTTACTCCGTGGCGAACTGTTTAAACATTTGTGGAAGGCGGACGAGCGTTTCTGTGATTTCAGATCAAGCTTCAGACAAATGGCAACCATGATTTAGGCCAGAAGATGGGTAAGTGTCGTTACTCGGAAGCGTAACTTAGTTGACGGAGCGATGGATGTAACAAAGTTGACGGAGCGCACCAATCGGTGCGGTCCATCAACTTCGGCCCCAACTTTGTGTTTGACGAGTTTAGGACCCCCGTTTGCAGTAGAGGGAAACACTGCAGTTTTCCCTATCTAGTTCGGCGGACGAAACTTTTTTTTTTCCTTATAAACTTAGCCGTAGTTACGGTGGTTGGAGCGATAGTGCGATTGTTGACGTCAACGGGAGTTTTAGCGGATGGCGGCCGTACGATTTACCAGAGATTTTCTCACATACAGCTGTCGATTTTAAACGTGCAATTTTTGTTTACATATTTCGGTTAAACTGACATATGCAGGAATGCGTTTTATGAGGAACATATCGGACACTACCTCCACCTAAGCCTTCCAGCGTGAATGCGTCCTCCCTCTGTATAATTTTTTCTTATCTCACTGTTTTCAAATTTTTTACAGCTTGCGAATTCTTCTCGAAGCATCACGACAACTTGGCTCCTGCTTCTTTTTTTTTTCTGCTTTACATTTGCGTAGTGTGTCCGGAGGGGTTCGCGGCGCAAGTTTTAAACAGCCGGACACGATTCAATCGCTTTTTTCAACGCCAGATAGGAGTTCGCTTCAGTGATATGGCAATTCTGCATTACTAACTGTTTTTATTTTCTCATATTAGCTGATGTCAATGACACGGGTAACTGCCGTAATCGACCAATGATAACGCAGTTTCACTCGTGATATCTATGAACTCCTTAATTTCGAGGCTGCTTGACACGTTTCCCACAGTTCCCCTGGCCCATATCAATAACCGATGACTAAAAATTAAAAAAAAAAGCTTTGCTACGACAGCAACATGAGGCAAAATAGATGAAAGGACTGCCAATATCGCAGTCTGTCGATTTCTTGCGACCGTTCTTTTCAATGCCTTTCGGCGAACTTGCGGGCACGTTGCGCTGGTATTGCGTTTAATCCTACGTATTTGTAAACGCTCTATCTTATACATCAATTTAAAAAAAAGCGTTTTTTTTTTCGTTTTTTTTTTGTAAGTCGCATATTGCTATGTCAATAAAATCGCGAAAGGGGCTTTCGCGATTTTATTACAAGCACACGCTTAATCATTTGCCTTCTTCTTGGTGTTCGTCAAACGCCTTAGCATGGCGAGTGGCTCTGACAACGGCAGAACTCAACGATTACAATCGGGAACATATTTTGACCGCTTAAGCCCAAACTTACCCCGATTGGTTTACTTTCGGATTGGCGCGGGCGTCATTTACAGGGATCACTTCGATCGCGGACTGAGCGCCTTCTCGGTCGACGTATGTGCGCATAAAGACCGGTATGTAAACAAAAGGGCGCCAGATGACGCTCCTTCGTGTCGCCGACTACTTCAGAGGAAGCGTTGGATCGTGAGGTGAAGTAACTTGACCGAGCTTCCAAACTCTCCTTTCGCGCATACAAAGACATACGCCGAAAGTTACAAAACGTAGCTTCTGGCGATATTTTTAGCCGGATGTACGTCACTAAAAATCACCCCATCGAAATCCTGCACCTGGCGCCACTTCTAGTTCAATGTCGTAGCAGCATGCTCGAAAACTACAAAATCTAATTCCAAGAAGCCGACTGCGGTATTGACGGTGGCACCTTCCGCACTTCTTGCTATTCGTTCGAACAAAAGGGATTTTTCATTAGCGTAGTCTTTGATGTCGGTAATATGCAAAGCGAGGATTCGTTTTCGTCGAGGACAGAGCTCAAGAACGAGGGCGGAGGTATCTAGGATGCTGAAATCTAAGCTTACTTTGTTTTTATCCTCTCTGGAACCGTGTGCGGTGCTTTCCGAGGCCATTTTGGACGCGTATCGCATGCACGAATTATATATGTGTTTCTGATGTATTCTTATGGAGTAAATTAGAAACTCAATTTAAATTTATAGTTTTTGTGAGGGATGACGTGACTTCTCAAGCCTAGGCTCGTGTTAAGTTCAACTAAATATTGGTATCCATAAAAATCAAGTACCACCCGGTGCTTTCTTTTCTTCCGGACTGCTCTAGTTACATTAATCAATTACGGCGCGAAAGAGCTCGGATGATTGGGAGAAGCACATCTTCGCACATAGAAATGCAACGTTTTCGTAAAAAAAAAGGCATTGTTTGTTCACCAAAAAAAAAAAAAAATTTTAACAGTTTCCACCTAGATATGCGCTAGTGTTTCCGAACAGGTACCCAAGTTTCAACGCAAAGCATTTTCTTACTCGAACGTTCAAGGCAATTTTCTAGAAGTAAAAATGGGAGATAGGGCCCGTTCACGATATATACCTCACTCCATTCAAGTTCGTTAATATCCCTGTGCTTCATCGGTCACCGTTTCCCTAATAACTGTTTTCGAAAATCGCTTGCACATTTTATACAAGGCATTGACAAGCTCTGCAAATTTGGCATCTAGTACAAACCGCTAGCACTACTTTTGAGAGAAGGTTAAGTGTTCGACACTGCGCAGTTTACTTTTGCGGTGGAAGTGAAAAACGTAAAAAAAGCCCTTAGGAAAAGAGCAGATGAAAGTGAATGATATAGATTCCGCTGAGATTTCCTGCCAGAAGCAGTGTCGCATTATGTTCTCGCGCAAGGACCTTATGCTAGGTACATAAACAACCTCTCTTAGAAGACAAGGACTGCATATGACGTCACCGTTAATGAATCAACAAGTCGCTTCGAGCAGCAAATACACCAAAGCTCGGCTAGAATTGTCGTAAGGCGGCAGACTCGTCGACGCGGGCTAGAGTCGCGCTCATTATGGGACGCTGCAAGGCGCGCTGATGGCAACATTACTAGATTAGCTCAGCTGTGGAACTTCCGAAGAGAGGCGTAGCCTCCATCTCACCCTCCAGCACGACCCCCATCATTTGAAGCGCCATTTTAAAGTTTCGTTTCAAAACTGTGTAAATATCAAGGGAGTGCGATGAAGCGCCATCTGGACGTCATGTTTCAAAACATGTAACACATTCCATCGGATACTCTGCAGTTACCTGAGCAGTCGTCCCCAAAACCGGGTCGCATCGAACGACGGGGGGGTGGACCGAGGAGAAGAAGTGTCTATGGAGGGTTCCGCAACTGGGTTCAACTAATAACCTTGGGTGATGGCGATGCTGACTAAACGTAGCTAGTACTGCGGAGGTCCACTCTACTCGACCGATGCTACACTCTCAGAAAAAAAAAAGTATATTCTTACACCCCTTGTCTTATGTATGACACCGTAAAATTTCAGTTCGACGTAGAGGACACTAGCGTCGAATAGACGGCCCTAACTTTTACGAGGGTCTTGAGAACGGTGATATATACCTCTTTAAACAGCTAAAGTACGTATCAAAGATTACAGAAAAAAAACAAAAAAACACTGAGGTCTTGCAGTAGGGTCAAGAAAACCCCGATTACTTTTTTGTAGTCAGTCACCAGAACATTAGCTATTTTAATAAGTTGTACCACTCGGCTATGTAGCCGCTTCATGAACGTTGGTACCGTCGGTTCGACGTCAGCGTCGAACTGAAGTTTTGGGGTGTCGTATATGGGACAAGAGTGTAAAATATACCCTTTTTTTCTAAGAGTGTACGGTTCGTTAGATTTAATCAGTCAGCGAGAAAAGGCTACTGTCACGGCCCTCGTCGTAGTGGTACGTTTGCTAGGACCCGCTAAACCATTAGGCCTCGTGCGTTGTAAGCCTTGAACGTATCCGTGGCACCCTCCGGTGGCGGGTAATTGAGTGTCTGAGTAGTACAAGTCCCGGGGCCCCGCAAAAAAAGCAAACCTGTTCGGGCAGCTGTTTACCTCTGCACGCCGCTGTTATTTGTGCGTTCGCGTGGTCACGACTCAAAATGTGTCACTCGTAGTCGCCACCGCACAACTTTACCTCAGGGACCTGAACGCGCCGCAAGCTAGTAATTTTTCCTTCATACAAGCATGCCGAAACCGGGAGAGCAACAAGCGCGCCCTTGATCGTAACGTTGTAATCGACGGTACTTTTGCGTTGTCAAGTGTCAAGACCAAAAAGGGCTTAACACCGGCGCAAACTTCCAAGGATTCCCTTACAAACCGTACGACGTCGAGCGGAGAGAACGATACTAGCCGCCCCAGGGCACTGAGTAAGCGATACAATTATTTTTCTCGCCCGCCAAGTTGTTCGGCTAAGCACGGCCACACGATAAATTGGCCGTGGCACGCATCAAAACTTGTGTCAAGCGAATTTTACGAATAGGAAAACGCTATACAGTCCGACCAGTGGAGCGATCCGATTGAACTTCGTGTTTTGCAACATGAGATCAGCAGCAAGCTGAAGGCGAAGCTCCGACTGCTGATCTTATGCTGCGTCAAGCTTACAGCTCAAATAAGCAAGAAACGTTGCAAGAGCTCGAGAAGCATCCTGCAGTAGGAAGGATCTGCTCGGCCGACAGACGGTCAGTCGCCGCTCGATCGCTTCCGTCTGTTCTCGCGCATTTTTGAGATTGGACATCAGCTGGTTCGCGTTAACTGTACGGAGGGACTGCGATTCGGAAGAGTTTTGCTTGCAAAACACGTTAATGTTTCGCGTAATGCTCACCTCAAGCTCGAGATCACAGGAAGCTCACTGTTTTTTCGAGTGACAGCGCGCCTACACCAGATTTCCGGCTTCTTGTACGGCGTAGACGCAGCTTGCAGTAGCATGCATCGCGAGTTTCTTCGCTTTGTGAAGTGTTGATGAACGAAAGAAGCCTTCTACGTTAGAAATTGGCTCGATTCCGTGCCGTGAAACAATCACAAAGGGCGGGATTTTTGCCGCCGGCTAACGTTTTAACGAGGAACAAATTCAAATGCGCTAGTTTGTACTACCCAATTGCGATAAACAAACCTCAGAGGGCACTACAATCCAATCTTTCCGCAGCGCCTCCTGGGTAAAGCAGGAGGCCAATGAGAAACAGAAAAACGCGCAGAATCATAGCGCATTCGCTTTGCGTGGTTCGTTTAGCAGGAGGGAGGAAAGGCACAGAGAGGACTAGCGGCACGATGTTGTAGTTTCGGTGCTGCTTTTGTGGTCTTCATCTGATGGTAACGTCTGTTGACATCAAACTCAGAGTGAAATAGTGTATAGCTAGGATGCTTGTGGGAGGGGAGAAGGGGGGTGGGGGGGGGGGGAGGAGGGAGGGGGGCGGGGAGAAAGGCACAGTTCTTGAATTGCAGTCATTGATAACAACAATGACAGAGCGTCTTCCGCCGTAATATAGCGTGTGCTCGAGGTTAAAAAGGCTCTTAAGCGTCTTTGAAGGTAGGAAGCTGGTGCTCAAGACTGGAACACAGAAGAGGTTTCCAGCCGTTCTCACTCTGAGTGACTAGAGGTGATATTGCGTAGGCCTCATCGCTTACCTCTGTTTGATGTTCGCGTGATGGCCAGACCGTCGTCCCGGTGCCACGAGACAAAATCGACGAACTCTCGTACAAAGCTCGGGACGCTGCACCGAAGCACTGCGACGTTGCCCGAAATCACGAACTCGTCGTACACCTGTGGCTTGTAAACGTGATGGACCACTGGAAAAACGAAAGACCAGAATCAGTGACTTGTCTTGACCTGTTCACTGTCTGTAACAAGGCAATTCCTTAACGTTGATGATTTATATGTTTAATCAGTTGATGAACATTTTAAAGGACATTTTGTTTTCACTCAACGCAACATGGTTTGAGAACGAGATTTTGTTGTGATACAAAATTAGTAGAGTTTACCCATGATATCGCTGCATCAATAAACTCTGATAGCGAATTTGATTGTGTCTTTTTAAATTTCAGAAAGGCATTTTCGGTATCACACACTCTGTTGCTGCAAAAGTCCTCTACCATTCATATACCAGATACTCTTGTTAAATGGCTTGAAGCTTATCTCGTTGGTAGAAAGCAAAATGTGGTCATTCATATTAGAAATAGCGCGAAAAAGACGGGACAAAAAGACGAAGAAACACACAGGACAAGCGCTAACTGGCAACTAAAGTTTATTGAATGCTTCCAACTTCGCTATCGCCGTGTACGCGCGTAGTCTCGTCTCAACAAAAACACGGCGTACCGCCAAATTTACTCAGATTTACTAAGAAACGTATCTGCTGATTTGGCGGTACGCCGTGTTTTTTGAGACAAGACTACGCGCGTGCACGGCGATAGCAAAGTTAGAAGCATTCAATAAACTTTAGTCACCAGTTAGCGATTGTCCTGTGTGCTTCTTCGTCTTTTTGTCGAGTCTTTTTTGCGCTATTTTTAATATAAATGCCCATTACCAACTTGCCCAGCAGACCAAGCTTTTACTAAATGTGGTCCTCGACGGTTTGAGTTCGTCATATGTTGCCGTCGTATTGGGTGTCCGTCAAGGATCTTTCCTTGGTCCCCTTCTTGTTTTAATATACATAAACGATTTAGCAGTGAATATTTCTAGTCGCGACAGACTATATGTCGATGATTGCTGTGTTTGCCATGACATCACATGTGAACCGGGCTCTAAGCGTTTGCAGAGTGACCTTAACTCGATTTTATCATAGTGCCAAACATGGAAGATGGCTCTGAACTTAACCAAATGCCATATAGTCAGATTTACTAAGAAACGAGGATCTTTGCTCACATAATATTTCCGTGGTGGCACAAGCTTTCCTGTTGTTCCAGGATATAAGTATTTAGGGGTTCTGTTCTCCAGCGGACTATCCTGGAACGCTCATGCTAATTGTCTGTCCTCTTAGACTAGCCGTACGTTAAACTTTCTTAAACATGACTTTAGGCAGGCACATAAAAAAATCAAAGAAACTTAAGATATGACGAACGTGCGTCCGATTTGAGAATATGCTTGCACCACGTGGCATCTTTATACCGAGACAAGTATTGATGAGCTAGAACGTATACAGAAATGCGCAGCGCGGTTTGCGTCATGGAACTATAATTTCTCCAAAAACTCGTCTGTTATATGTAATAAATTAGGGTGGTCTTCGCTTGCATACCGCCCAAAATGCTTTAGACTGACCTTATTTTATAGCATATTCAATCGCAGAAATGGCATTGATAAAGAATAATGCATTGACGAACCAACCAATGTGTCCCGCCGTACAAATCACCCTATAAGAGTCCGCAAATGCAGGTGCAGAATAATCATATATAAGTATAATTCATTTCCCCGCACAGTAGACGATTGAAACAACTTACCAGCTGCAATTGTCTCTGCTCCACATTTGTCTTTTTCTACACCCCTCCAAAATTGTCCGTTAAATTAGCTATCTTTGCTTGCTGACAATATCTTGTTATCGACTTTTCTTGGAGTTTCTGTTGTAAAATTACTGCGGTGTTATCATCTACCTATTTTGCTTTAGCCGTCATTGTCAATACTCGCGCATCACACAGCACTCTGTTTTTCGACATGTGGTCTGCATTTGTGTAAATTTCGTACTGTCTTCCCCCTACAATAATGCACCAGCAAGGGCGCTGTAGATAACAAAATAAAAAAAATTAATAAATATATTTTCTTTAAATATTTATGTTTGCGTATTACAGTTTCACATCGGTTTTTGTTACCTTCTTGTTTTCGCTGTTTTTTTTCTCGATCAGGCTTTGCTCAGAAATAACTAATCAGTTTTCGCCTTCCAAAATGTGAGTCGTATTGTTTTACGTATTTTTATTATTTTGTTGTTTTTCTTAAAAGCTGTAAAAGCAAATGAACTACATTATGTCCATATATTTCTCACTTACGTACTTTTAATACGGGTGATCTCAATGCGTATACTTTTTGTCGTAACGCTTTTGTTTTGATAATAAAAAATGAAATAGATTCACCGCTCCGAAGGAAACGACCGATTGGTGGAAATACTAACACATAAAAATAAAACTTACGCAGGGAGTATATTGTATAGAGACAATAAACAAAATAAAATGTTTTTTTTAGCTTCAACAAGCACACATAAATAAGATATATTGTTAAATCCCGACTGTATCAAAACGTGACATTGCGATCAATCTTCGAAACACGTTTGGTGCATCACACCTATTCGCGTTTTTAGCTTTCATTTACAATTTTGCCATTGTGCTTAGTAGCGGTCTTTCAGAACTGCATAAATAAAACTTCATAAAGCATTTTATCATCACTGTTTTTTTTTAACAATGAAAACAGTGTTATTGAAAATTACGGGCTTGCATTGAATTTAAAGCTTTTTTATGACCAAGATAGTCCTAACTTCCTGTTTGAGGAATAATATATTTTTACGGTTATTTAAAAAGGCAAAAAAGATGTAGAAATGCAATGCTATTCCTTTCTATATATTACAAAAATTGAATAGAGGGATACATTGGTAAGTAAGAATATGTTATATATGCGATGTTGAAAAAATGCAAAACAATACTAAATAAGTTAAGGTGTCATTTTTATGTGCAATATTACATATATAGAAGTGACAATAAAATATCGTTCGTTTAGCGATGCAGATTATATCTTGTTGATGTGCTCAATAGCCATTAAAGGCAAAGTTTGATTCAACTGACACCAAAAATTAAATTTTTCTTTTTCTTTATGAAACAAAAACTCGATATGTTTTGTACGGCATTATAATTAAACCCCTACAATGCTTAAATATGTAATCATGGCCAGAAATATCCGACACGCGCTTTTAGCTGACTTATATGTCCCCACGTGGCGTATTCACATTTAACATTTAAGCCGTGTGCAAATCCCCGCCAAAGCGGAGTGTGGGGTGTGTGAAAAAAAAACAACAACGGTAAGTTCAAAGATAAAAATAGATGGCAAAATCAGTCAGCCGTACTCACCAGTCGTGGCTAACTAGCGCTGTTTTAAAGTTAGTATAACGACTAAGTAGTCGCGAACTAAGAGAAAAAATCAGCGACTAAGGATCGACTAGTTCTGCGGTATTCACGAGCGCGAAGCGAGCGGGCGACCATCTAGTCAGAACTAAGAAGCGGAAGTGACATTAAAAGGTAGGTCACGCGCACGCGTACTTAAACGCCGCTGCGGAAATGGGTATTTTGTCGTAGAAAAAGTAATATTTAAATGTTTATCAGTAAGAAAAAGGTTACAATGAGAAACTAATTGCCCGAGACAGAGTTTTACAAAGAAAAATTAAAAGAAACCCAATGAAGAAATGCGGAAGCCGCATTGCCAGCGACATAAACAAATATGGACGCGCCCGTAAATGCGTTTTTTCTCGCCGTCAAGCGCCCTGCTGAGATCGCTTAAGCGGTATCTCTGGCCCTTGAACATGGCTATTTACACAACATTTGCTCCTAAAATTCTTTCTACATGCGTCCCCCAGCGTTCCGAGACAGTAAGTGTTTCGTTAGCGCTGGCTGCCTGCGGTGATACGAGTCGGCCATGGCGGTGAGCCGCTAGTCACCCGCTAAACACGGGCTAAACTAGCCCTACACCATGACTACGATTTGTTAGTCGACTTCTTAGTCGCGCGGGGCGACTAGGCCCTAAACACGACCGGAGAATACAAAGCGCTCTTGATCACGTAATGATCACGTGATCGCGTGATCATTTGATCACGTGATCATCACCCGTTATGATCACTAAACTGATCATGAGGCGAGTGACTATCGCTCGCCACGTGATCATTTTAGTCTGTCACGTCGCTAGTCGGTGGTTAAACAGGCGCCACTCGCGCCTGCTGAATACGGGTGAGTCTGTTGTGTTTGCAACACACTGTTAACTTTATCATTCTCCGTTTCTATTTCATGGCGATACGGAGATAAAGGAGAAAACATCGGAACTTATAAAAAAATTCGCAGAAGTCATCGCACGCATTTCTGTATTTCGTATAGTTGTCTCAGAGTGAGTTATAGTCAGGTACCTTCAGAGATAACTTCGTTGTGAGTGAATTCGACGCATCGATCATATGCTAATATTAGAGGTTTATTCCGTGCAGGACGTATCTAAGGATTGATAGCCAGCTTATGTATTTCAGGCGCATAATTTCTCTCCCTATTAATTTACATCCACTTTCCGTCTGGTGCAATATTCTCACCGTTAAAAATAACAGAAAAAATAAGAACAAAAAATAAACGTTTCATGAGGCGAAGGTGGGCCTACAAACTTAAAGAGAAATGTTTCACGTATCTTACGTCGCCAATAAAAAGGGTGACTGACTCAAGGCAGCGCGTTATCTCTACTTTCATACACGCGACATGCCCAGTAATATCCAAAAAAAAAGAAAGATGTTTACAATTCTTTGTAATGCCGAATTAGAGCGCAGCTCTTGAGAAGGAGAAAGGGAAGGTACGGAGGGGAGGGTATGCCACTTCTCCTCCTCTTCTCCTCCTCTTCGATTTAGCGGTGTATATTACCCGGCTAAATTGGGCAAGAAAAGTTTCGGAAAATTTAGCGGGTAATTGAGCGAGTATTTTTCGGCTATGTTTCGCGGGGAGACTTTCCCTCTAAACTTAGGGGTCAAACTAAATTTGTGTTGAGGTCAGGTGACGGCTTACATTTCCCGCGATACTTGGCTACCGCCAAGTATCGCGGGAAATGTTCCGAATAAATTTAGCGGAAAAATCTTCTCCGCTAAATTTAGCGGAGACATTTTTCCACTAACTTTAGCGGGAAAACGTCTCATAATACAACGTGTAATTACGCCGACGCCAAGGACGACGGCGACGGCGACAGAGACGGTGACGCCGACAGCGATGGCGACGCCGCTCGTCCCGGAAAAGGGCGCATAAGAGTTGCACTCTAAAAACTTCGATGACAGCAGAAAATGGGCTGGAATTTTTTAGAAAAGTTCAGAATTAATATAGTGATCCGGACCGAGCGGGATTCGAACCCCATTTCTGTGCGTGACAGCCGCATGTTTTGTCAATTCCGCCCCGCACAAGACAATATTACATACACGTCATTTCACGTTAAGGAGACACTGCAATTAAAAACAAAAGTTAAAACGTTGTTGGGACTCATATTTGTTATTAGTTTTCCATGAAAACAAACAAAAATCACGCAATATTTAAGCAGTCCGACAGAATTTAGGTGAGGGTCACGGACCACTCTAAGCCCCGCACAAATATCAGTGGCCCCTCCCATTACTACTGGATTGCATACCTCCGCAAACCTGACTGATGAGGGCCCTCACTCACCCTCATTCACCCTCATCTTCACAGGTGATTTGAGGGTGAGTGATTTTCCGAACCAGGAGACTTCTTGTGTGCGAGGGTTAGTGAGGCCGTGAGGGCTGTGAGGACCGCGAGCGCGTGTGGGGTATGAGTGCGTTAGGGCCGTGAGGGCGGTAAGTGCGTGAGGGGGTAAAGGGCCATGAGGGCCATGAGTGCGCGAGGGGCGTGAGGGCGGTGAGTGCGTGAGGGCGGTGAGTGCGCGAGTGGTGCGAGGACCATGAGTGCGTGAGGGGCGTGATGGCGGTGAGTGCCTGAGGGGCGTAAGGGCCTTGAGTGCGTGAGGGTCGTGAAGGCGGTGAGTGCGTGAGTGGCATGAGGGGCTAGAGGGCCTGAGGGCCGTGAGGTTCAGTGAGGGTGAGGGTGAGTGAGGGGCTTATGTGAGTGTGACTGTGAGGGGTAGGGTGAGTGAAGGCGACCTAAAATGCTGACCTCTGCTGGGTTGGCTTGGCTGCCCGACCGAAGACGCTAAGAAGTCTAGTGTCTCCCTTTAGCGATATAGTGTGCGTCTAGTCAGGCGTCTGACACCGCCTGCTATCGTGCGAGCAGACGCGCGGCAGCCTCCGTCATCGACTGCTATTTCACGACAGACTATCGGCGTTTGCAATGCCTGTAGACGCGGACATGAAGGTTGCGCGTTGGGGTCCGTTTTCGACTTCGTCCACCTGCTACTACACCCCCAAATAAAAAAAAAGAAAGCTACAACATTTGCAGTACTCTAGCATAAAAGCGGCGTACTAGCGTTCCATCATTGGCGAGCGATGGTCCAATGCAAGAGTCTGTCGGCGTACGTCGATGTTAAAGAAAAACCCGAGATGTAAAAAAAGTAACAAAATAAATATGCAGTCACTTAAACTTTTATGTTCTTGTTATTATTTGTTTTCGCATGGTATCCGCGAACAAGCGACGCCACGACGCACGGTTAAAACGTGATTTACAAATATTCATTTTGGCTAGATGGGAGCACTGCAAACATTGCGAGCAACTTGTCTTTCGTTGCGAAAGGACGGGAACATACGTGGACTAACCTGATGAGAGCCGAGCGCCTTATTGCTTCCAGCCAAATGGCTCACAAATTCTTACCTGTGTCGGTGTCGTCACGGTACTGAAACCATGGTTAAAATCATGACGGTTGCAGAATTCAGAGGGCAGCGGGGTCACTCTTACAGGAACCAACATATTGATTCACCATCAATACGCGCAAACAAACAAATCAAGCCAGATGGAGCAACATAGCAGACGTGAAACGCTAGGCTTAGGGCAGTCGCGCTACGAAAATATGCAGCCGTATAGCTCTTTCGAAGGCCCGTACTTGTGATAGCTGTTTATTGCAAACTTCGCCGGTTGAGGAGATCTTTTTCTAAAGACTTGGGTAAATGCAAAATGACTCGCACTCGTAAAAAGACACGAGCTTAACGAGCTGCGTTCGTTGAGCTCGTACTCCGCAGGCACCAGTACCCATTTTTTTTACATCGCTTCACACGAATGTGGAAACGGCAATATTAGGGTACTTCTGAAAACAACGATCAATCTATCTAGATCATTTGTTTCACAATCTAAAAAAAAAAAAAGATTGCCGATCAAAATTCTATTACGGCACGGAAATAAAATTTTAAAACCAAGATTTCACACGTCAATCGTCTCTTCAGCCAGTGAGAGATGTAAGAACGGTGTAAGCACGGGGTGGGGCTTAGCGGAATGCAGCCTCTTCCTCATCAACTTCAATTGTGTGTAACGGAGTAAGTATTCCTCGAAAAACAAAACGTTTTCGTATATCTGTTTTTAAAATACGAGTCTTATATAATACTTCACAAAAACTTTTAAGGCAGTGTTGTTTTAAGTTTAGAGGCAGACCAAACAGCGAGTTGATAGGACCAGTCAGAGAGGGTCAAAAGCACAGCATCATGGTGTAGGTAACGTTTCTGTACTTGCCGTGTCATCGTCGGCTTCGAGTCAGGGTTGGGTTTTTCGGGGCAGCTCCAGAGCTATCCTTTTCAGAAGAAGGTATCAGTATGGGTGATTGTAGTTTTGGGGCATACTGTTCTTTGTTGAAAATGGCCTTTGTTGGGAATTTGGAAAGGTTAGATCGAAACCTCTGTTGTCTAGGTTTAGTTGTCACTCAAAAATTGTAAAGAGTTTTGTGGTCAAGTCTGTCTTAATGAATGCTCTAAACTTTTCTTGTACATACCGGTTAGGTTTCGGCCTGGAGAAACAACTTCAAAGGATTAATTTGGCGAACTATAATAAGGAGTTTTTGTTGGCTGTGGTCTTTTGGCTACTGAATAGTGCTACCGTGCGGGAGGTTGTGCGAGTAGACAGGAGCAAGCTTGTCTGCTTGCCCTCTTTTCACAATATTTTGCATAATCTGAAAGCTATTGCGCGGAGATTCGGAGTGACCGTGGTTTTCAAACCTGACTTCCGTTTGGATAGGTTAACGCCCTTTTTGTCAGATAGGTTGAGGTGTTAGAGGAAGCAAAGGAAGCAATCGGTGGCTTGTGATCTTGGAGTTATGTACGAAGTCCCTGCGAGTTGCGGTGCTAGTCGCGTGGGTCAGATTGCGGGGTGTATTAATGATCGACTATCTGAACATAAGAGAGCGGTTAAAAGCATGAATGAGTTTTTAGAGTTAGCTAAGCATGTTTCCCGGTGTGTTGGTTGTAACATTCACTGGGAGGAGACAAAAGTCCTGGATAGGGAGCAAGACTGTTATAAACGTCTGGCAAACGAGTCCTTGAGAATAATTAGTAATGATTGTTTTAGCAGTGTGTCCCTTGCTTTAGTGATCCGCTTCGAACGTTTCTAAATTCTTAATTTTGTTTTGCCTGTTTAAATGTGTTTTAACATTTCTGTTTTGTTTTTTTCGAAGCGTTTTAGTCATTGCTTGCACCCTCCTTCCATGGTTCTTTGTTAGAAGTATGCTTATTGATATCATGTGTCCTCGTTCTGAGGGTCTTCGTAGTCAAACCTTTTGTGTCTGCGTCGCGTGGTCTTTCTAGAGGTGTGGCTGGTTATCTCTTGCACCCTTCCTCCGATGGGTCTTTGTTAGAAGGTGCCTGCTGATATCATGTGTCATCGTTCTGCGGGTCTTTGTTGTCGAACCTTTTGTGTCTGCTTCGGTTTGCCGTACGTAGGTTCTTTGTTTTGAAAACCTTTTATCTGTGTGTCCGATGGTCGTAGGTCTATTTAAGGACGTGACGGTGAAATAAAATTTTAGCTGTTTTTGGAGTTTTGTGTCTTTCCTACGTCCCTTCCTTTCCCCGGCTCCAGGGTTGCCATGCGAGCATCAGCTCGTAGCCGACGGTACGAGCTAATGGGACCGATCGTGATGCGTTATCGGGCATCACGATTGGTGTCATTGGCTCGTAGCGTCGGCTGCGTAATATAGAAACTATCTCTTATGCGTCATTTACACCATGTTTCAATGTACTACAATATTAAATCCATTACATCGATATAAAGAATACAGGGTGTTTATTCTAGGCTTTAAACTTCGTTTTTAAAGATGCGTTAAAGAAACACTGATATAAAAAAAAATACTTTTTTTAGCACTATTACTCTGTTAGACGCAATTTAGTTGCAGAAGGTGGAGGTCGCGGCCTGTTAAGGCCCGCCCCGTGCTTACGGGTTCCGGAAGAAATGTCCCCGGAAAAAATGTCTCCCCCAAAAAAATGTTCCCGGAAAAAAATTCCCCGGAAAATATGTCCCCGGGAAAAAAAGGCCCCAGGTAGAAAGTAGGAAAAAATGTCCCCAAAGGGTTCTGTATCGATGGGTTTTCCCCGATTCTCATGGCCTTCAGGCAGTCCTGTCATTATCCGGTCACAAATGACCTGACCCACCTAGAGGTACAAAGGGAGACTGGAAGTCACACAAAGCAACCGAAATAATCTATTGTGGAATATTTTGGAAACCAAATTACTGTGTTTGCCAAAACAAAATATTGTTGTTTTGTTTTCGTTGTGAGAACAAAAAAAACAGTTATAACACTTCTAGCGAAAGCCATATTTCTGTGTTTGGGGGAATTTGAGAGGTACTTGTGTACCATTTCCAAATAGGTAAAAAGCGCGACACTGTTAGCTCAAACAAGCGATCGCTAGATTTTTTAATTTTATTTTTGCAGAAACAAAAGGTTGTCATCAAAGTAATCATAGGTACTGAAAGTGCTCATTTGAGGATATATTGCAGAGAGTAAAATTGTGTTCCCACTAATGCACTTTCTAAGTAAAATGTGAAAATGCGCCGATGCTGTGTTCGCGCTAACAGTGTCGCGATGTGTACCTCGGGGAATGGTATATTTCCTTATTGGTTGGGGCCGTTGTTTTTCCTACTTGCCACAGGGTGCCTTTTTTTCCTAAGGACATATGACCGGACCGCTCGAAGGCCATGAGGATCAGGATGCCCAAAGATAGAGAATCCTTTGGGGATATTTTTTCCTACTTCCCACCTGGGCCTTTTTTTCCCGGGACATTTTGTCCGGGGAATTTTTTTGTTGGGGACATCTTTTCCCGGGACATTTTTTCCGGGGACATTTTTTCCTACACCCCGTGCTTACACCGTGCTTATATCTAGCATTGGATGGAGAGGTAATTGACGTGGGAAAGGTTGGTTGACAAATTGTATCTTCGTGCCGTAATAGCATTTGAATCGACAATTAAGTTTCTTTTTTTATGTTTGAGGAACAATAAATCTAGATATATATCAAATAGACGAGCTGAACGAGCGTAGCTATATTTTCATGAGTGCTAGCCACTTTCAGTTAACACAGGTGTGTAGAGAAAGGTCTCCTCAACCGACACAGTTTGCAGCAGACAACTATCGCAAGTAAGCACCTTCGGAAGCGCTGTGCGTGTGCTTGTGTTCGTAGTAGGGACGGGCTTACGCCTAGCGTCCTACATGAACTCTTTTTACTGATCTGGCTTGACATATTCCTTCGCGCCTAATAATAATATTAATAATAATAATAATAAAGTTTATTCAGACTCAGTGGTCTCGGCTGGTGAGGCAAAAGGCAATCTAACGCCGCCTGACGAGGCTCCACCAGCCGTGTAATTCGTTCAGCAGCAAAAGGGAAGAAAAAAATAACAACAATATAATAAAAAAAAATCAACAGCATTTATACAATGATAGGACAAAGTCTAATTTGAAAATCTAATGAAAAAGCGGCCCCGTTGCAATGTGATGTGTGCAACCGTCATGATTGCGATACCTACACAAGTAAGAACTTGCGTGGAATTTGGGGGGGGGGGGGGGGGGGTAGGGGCAATTGAACGTTCGCCTTGCGTCATGCTTGTCCATGTATGTTTCCGTCATTTCACTTCTGAAGGCAATTTGCTCACAAATTTGGAGCAGTTCACCTGTCTCGCTAAAGGGAATATTGTTAGGTCGCGTTTTGATTTTTCCTCATGAGGCTCACCCTCCTTGCTCCCGGATGCCATGCGAAAAAATAACAAGAACCTATGCAAGCACAGTAAAGCCGGAAGAATTGCATATTTATTTTGTTGACTTTTTTAGTCCTCTCGGTCGCCTTTTACCATGCGCATATTGACAGACGCTGACAAACGATTGTATTGGGCCGCGGCTCGTGCATGATGGAACGCTGAAACGCCGCTTTCATAGTCCTTCCGGCCTCGGGAGAATTGCAGTTCTAAGCTTTTAGACGGGGCGGAATATCAGACGAACGAAAGAGAAAACGGACGCCGACGCACAGCTTTCATGTCCGCGTCTTACAGACACTCCAGACGAGGAGAGACGGTTGAGTAATAGCAGATGACGCCGGGAGGCTGTTGCGTGTCTGCTCGCACGACTTGCAGGCGGTGTCAGACACTGATCTCCATTGTAGTAGGCTGAACCGCTTGTATGCTGGGGTCGAGCAGCGCCACTGGCAGCCATTGCTTGACAGGAGCATAGAGCACTGGGCTCTATGCGAGAAACGGAGAAAACTGTAATTTCTTACCTTAGTAGGTTATTCTCGACGATGAAACTTTTATTGTGTTGTTCCGGGAATTACAGTTAATATTCTGGTCGCAAATATAAAAAAAAAAACAATTAGAATATTATTTTTTTTTTAAATATATGTTTTAAGGTTGAGAATCGAGAGTTGCGATTTTTTGGGGCGAATACTGTGCAGCGGTTCGATGAGAAAAGGGTTCCCTAAGGTCAATGTGGAGTCGTTCGTTATCGCCAAGTCATCAGACCTTAACAGACGATTATTTCGAAGGCGTTTACTGGAAACATTCGAGTCGTCTCAAGCCCTTGTACAGAGTACTTCACGTGCAAGGGTTTGGTTTGTACTGCAGTGGGGATTTCTGTGAAGAACCAAGACTTGGAGCGTGTTGCTAATTTTTTGAACGTCTCATTTATTTAGCAACTGAAGCAAGGGACGCCGGGAAAGTCGGTGGTGCTCCGGCACAATTGATCTTTGTAATCGGCGTTCCGACGCTTGAAAATTATCGATTTGATCTCCAAACACACGATATAATGATCGCAGCACATCATAACATACTTGCCTTCGAGCACGGCGTACAGACTTCAATATTCCTACTTTTGTGTGTGTCCATTACGAACTTGCGTTTATTTGCTGGGGTTTTAATCTGGACACTTGGCGACAAATTCAACGAGAAATCTGGCGGCCATTATTGGCCACCGAAATTTCCGCCAAGTATCCAGATTAGGGCCCTGGCGTCAAGCTAAGGCTGTCGGTGGTGCCGCCGACGGACTCCCCGATACACGGTGTCATACGCCAGCATGGACGCCAGACGACGCACCGAATGTTGCCAAAGGGGTACTCCAGGTTCGTTAGATTGTGAGGCCAAGCATCCAAGCCAATGCACTAGTAACGTGTGGGGCAACTGATATGTGTGCGGGGCATAGAGCGGGCCATGACCACCAACTAAAGTGTGTGTAACATTGCGAATATTGCGCGAAAACAAATTATTTTTCGAGTAAAAAATTTTGAAAGCAATACGTGTCCAATATATGCCATTCAAAAAAAGAAAACGTTTTTATTTTTTTTTAAATTCCAGTGTTCCTCTAGGTCTGGACTCATGCACTTAATGGCGTAATTTTATACGGCCAGGGAAAAAATATATGGTGCAAATCATCACCATAAATTGAATAATTTCCTAAAATGTGCCGAATAATTTTCAGTTAGTAAAAATGATCATATGGTTGCAATTATAAACTTGCTGAGCGTCATCGAAAGCCTAAAATTAATACATTTTGGAAAGAGTCGTGGCGAATGGGAAACGCGGTGGTGCGAGAAAGGTTCCGCAGCTGCAAAAGGCAAAAGGCTGGCGGCTAGAAAACGCAAATGAAAATTTTATCGTACGTGTCCATCATGCCTAGTCATCAAAAATAACCGCATACCGAGTTGCGTCGTCTAAAAGTTGGAATGATTCGGCCGTTTTTACGCACTCGTTCATCTTATGAAATGGGTGCACCCGTGCCTCGCCACGAAACTTTCTGAGGACAACCCAGGCCTCAACTAAGGGCAGAATATAAGCTGAAAAACCCTCGAGCAAATTCTAGCATAACGGAAAATACTTCAAAATTAATATATATTTTTTTTATAAAAAAAATGATCTGAAAATGTAGATGGTTCGGCCATTTTTATCCGCGTTCGTTCATCTTTTTTTTTTAAATTTGGACACAGACATCTCGCCAGGGAACGTTTTGATGACAACTCAGTCCATATCTAAACTCAAAGTATAAAATGTAAAACTCTCGAGCCCACCTTTGTAATATAGCAACTACTACTTAATGAATTTTTTTTTTTAGAAAATCAGTCTCAAAGTTAATCTGGTTGTGCCGTTTTTACGCATTTGCTACTCTTTTGAAATTTGGGCATACTCGTCTGGCCAGAAAGTCTTATAGGGCAACGCAGTTTTCAAATAAAGGGAACATATACAAGTTATTGCGCTGGAGCACGTCCTGGTATTATTGAAATACTTGTTACGTATTCGTTGTTACGTATTCGTTCATCTTTTGGAATTCGGGCACGTTTGCCTTATACAAAATATTTGAGGTCAATCGAGAGGTTAACTGGAGAGGAAATACAAAACGTGGAGCCCTCGTCTGCGAGCTGCTATGTCATATCCTCTAAAATGAGCCATCTTTGAGTAAACTTGAGATGAAGTGTTCATGGGTTGACTGTTTCCAATCATTTGTCCATAATTTAAAATTCGAGTACCCGCGCCTCACCCAGGACATTTTTGAGAATGGCGGAGTTCATCAACTGGTGACAAAATACAAATTTTATTGTCCTAGACCATGAACTGGTGGAATGGCAAATGCTCTAAGATGAGCGATCTTTGAAAAAACATGTTCCAAAGTTAATATGATTCGAGTATTTTCGGGCATTGGTTCATCATTTCAAATTCGGGCAGCCGCGCCTTGTACGCGAACGTTGTGACATCCACCAAGTTCTCAAAGGTCGAGTAAATATAAAAATTAAGGCCGCCGACTACAACCTGGTGCCATTACAAATACTTGAGCTTCAGCCCGTTTCGAGAAATGTGATATAAAGTTGAATATTTGAAAACGATCTTCTCTCGATTTTTCCCCGTTTCTGTACAGAGAGATTGTGATAATTAATATATGGTAAACATTTTAACATGCTAAAACTAGGTTCACGAGACCAATCATAATCACATTCTCTCTCTTTGTTGTAATCATATAACAATAATAATTAGCTAGAATCTTTAAAACTTTTTTCAAATATAATTTTAGATAATCGTAATATAAAACAGTTGTTTTTGTTTGCCAGTTTAATAGTATCAGTAACAGAATACTGGAAATGATCGTCAACTTGAAAACGAGGAAAAATCCACCTCCTTTGGCAAATCGGTTTCAAGAGCCCCCAAAAAAAAATTGTAAGAAAAAACAAAATATCCCCAGTACATTATCGATTATTATGGCTTACTGCAGTCGTAAAACATATTAATTTGTTTCTATTTTTTTAAATTTTACACGCTTGAACTTTGCAGTTTTAAAAGAAAAAGAAAGGATATTTTTAATTGAGACAATCATTACGGGTTTCTAAACCGTGGAATGAACTGTACGCTTCAAATAACTTCAGTACTATCCGTTGTGTTAATACGTCGAACAGTTTATTCTACTGAGGAACGTGCACTTTACAAGTCATAATCTTGATATTTTGTCGCAAGATTAGCAGCAGATGATAAAATAGAGTAGAATAATGGCAAGTTTTTGAAAACGTAACGTTTCAGAGATATGGCCATGTTAGTATATCAGATACCCCTTACAAAAACCATCAATGCATTTCAATTGCCTTTCTGAAGTACTCTACAAGAATGCATTAGAAACTCAATTGAAAGTCAATAATCCTTTTTGTAAGGGACATGGGAATCTAGGGAGCACAGCAGTAACCCGCTAAGAGATGGCGCAAGCATACGATGGAACACATTACTGGGGATGGCAGTAATAGGAAACCACCGTGTTTTTTTTTTTAATATTGCCCAGTAAAATGAACATTCAGCCTAGCAGTTCAGAACCCTTTGTCAATAATGTCATTATTGATGTACACTTATGCTTGGATTACAGTAGAGGTTACATTATTTTACGAGTGCAATATTATTCTGGCTCGACACGCTAAGAGATGAACATTGCAACACTATGAAAATGTTGTTTTGCTAGTTTTAGCTTTATATTTTCTGTAACTTAATTTATGGTATTTACGTCTTCCTTTATAGTATAAGTTGATTTTGCTCGAACTCAATTTCGGAGAAGAAACGCAGCGTAATAATTTCGACTTCTTATAATGCTTTTTATATACATAGCGAACTTTCCTGGTGTTTATTTAAAAAAATATATATTTATATGACCTACTCTGACAGTGTAGTTGATGCAAACGCATCCTGAATAATGGGATATTAATCATTATGAAAACCAATTTTCTGTACCTGCTCAGCACCGACCAGCTTGTGGGCGCTACTTCATGAATACTTATGAGCATTTTATCCTTTATCATAGAAAAAATGCAATAGTTATTAAGAACCTCATGTAAGTCTTTAGTGAAGCTCGTCATCTTAATAAACTTCATAAGAAAAACTCAGTTAGAAAACTCCCACACTAGCCTGCACTAGAGAAGTTGATCTAACCAATATGCCAGTACCGAGGTATTTGAGCAATATACCAGATCACAGCGCCCCTGTTTTTACCGCAGTCGCAAGTCGGGAAACTAGACATATCGGTCGCGTGAGCGTAGCAAAGTTAAAGTGCGGCGCTGGCAACCTTTCTGGTTCAGTTTCATAGGATGTGTTCGGTCTACCTTTTAGTCGCGAATTTTCCAACTGAAGAAAGTGTGTACTTAGTTCCATCTTGTGAAGTACTGGCGCGGATTTTATGAAACACCGCAAGCAATCCATAGGTCAAAAGACCGTTGTCTTGTGACATTCAGGCTCGGCGGAGGATGCAGCATGGAGCGTGGAGCGTCGTGGCACGCGTGGAGTGTTGGATTGGCTCAGACGGCTTGTACCGTGCGCCGTCGTACATCACAAAGGGGACAAAAAAAGTATAGCGAGAGTGATATAAACCGAAGGGAAATGAAGCCATTAAGCAAAAGTCGACAGAAAGGTCGAATTGATTTTCGCTTCTAAGAAGGCCGCTACGTCAACAGGCTAGAAACAACAACGTTGCAGCTCCATTCATTATTAGAACCTATATGTCACATAGAAGTGATTTTGTGGAAGCACAAGCATAAAAACCAAAGGCAGTAACGTTTGTCGACATATTTCTTTCGTCGTTACGGCAAAGTAGACGGAAAATAACAGCTGTGATTGGCGCTCGTAATTTGCTATGTCCGCAATCCTAATCTAAGATGAAACTCGCGAGAAGAATGCAATCATCTCTCAGCGAAATATATTGGTTGAAGCAGTTGCTTTCGTCACAAAAATGTGTGTGGACAAACAGATTAATAGTAATGCTTTTTTTTCCTTCGTGTATGCCCGAAATAAACATGAAGGGTATCTCTCTCTTGTATATATGAAGCGTTCTAGAAAAAAAACATAATGTTGTTCTTCATAGAAATTATGCAGAATGGAGCCGGAATGCCAGGCAAATGTGCGAAATTTCGAAGCAAGTCATCTTGATTTTTTAAAGAACAATTAAAAAAGTTTACAAATCTCTGCAATGCCGAACTATACTTCGTTTCAGCTTCGGTCAGAGCGCGGCCGATGTTATGAGCCGAAGGGCCAATCAAACAGCGCAAAAAGCGCAGCGTCACGGCGTTCTCTCTGCGCTTGATAGGACTAGCCGGCGGAGGAGCACGCACAGAGAGACGGCGAATACCGGCTGGTCCTATCAACTGCAGAGAGCATGCCATGACGTTGTGCCTCTTTCGCTATTTTATTGGCCCTTCGGCTCATAACATCGGCCGCGCTCGGACCGAAGCTGAAACGAAGTATAGAGCGCAGCTCTTGATGACAAGGAGGGAAGGGTACGGTAAGGTTGATATGCCTCTCCTCCTCCTCCGTACCGTCCCCTCGTTCTTTCCGTCTCCTCCTCTTCCTGCTCCTTCCCTTTTCCTCCGCCTTTCCTCTTCCTCTACTCCTGCCGCTGAATTTTTTCATGGGTGGCGTGACACGAAGTCGTGACGTCATTTCCCCCGCAATATTAAGCGGGAAAACTGAATTAATGTTGAGGCCACGTGAAGTCAATTTTCTCGCTAAATTTAGAAGGAGAAACTTTCCGCTAAAGTTAGGGGGAAAAGTCTCCCGCTAAGTTTAGCGCAAAAAGTTACCCGCTAAATGTAGCGGGAAAATTTCTTTGTTAACTTTAGCGGGGAAACATCCCATGACGCAACGCGCGCGGCTACGCTGACGCCGACGCCGACGCCGACGACGCTCAACCCGGAAACGGGCGCCTACACTCTTAAAAAAAAGGTTGTAGTATTTACTAGGTAAGAGCTAGTAACCGCTTGTCACATATGTTACTAGGTACCTAGTAACCTTAGGTAGTAACCGTCAAGCTAGTAACGGTTACTACGTCAAAGAAACTAGTAACTGTTACTAGCCTCAAAGTAGAATCCATGTATTTTACTACCTCTAGCTAGTAACTAGCGCTACCTCCCGACGGAAGACCGGAAACGCAATTGCTAGTCACGAGATTTCCGGTGAAAAATAAAGGGTGTGGGGTTATGCCACTTACCACCAGGTGGCAGGCGCAACAAAAATTAAAACCAGAAATTAGTAACCCAGAATAAAGCTGATTACTTATAGTTTATTTCAATTCTTCCACATATGGAAGTCGATACATATAAACATGCACACCCACATTTTTAGCACACAATCGACACAATGCATTCAACACAAACACGCTTAATTATCACTCTAATCGCTAATTTGCGGGCGGGGGCCCGAACCCAGGAAGTGTCCCAGCGCAAGCTTACGAGCTGAGACGCGTTAGCCCACTCGGCCACTTTCTCCCCGCTGACTTCCTTGACTGCCCTTAATTCTTTTATACTGACCATTTGAGTGCGCAAACTCGTCGTCGTGTATCAGCACATCAGTTCTTCGCAGTCGCTAGGTCAGTTGCGCGACGAGGCTAACCGCATGAAAGCGACGGGAACAAGCGGCCAAGGCGATGAGCGACATTTTCTAGAAATTAAAAAACCGAGCGATGCGACGGGTGATCGTGAGAAACCGCCGTCGCTCGTCACTGTCTCCGTCGCTAGTCTCGCCGCTCGCTAAATCGATTATATACGGTTCAGCCTTTAAAACGAATGCGGTCGCCGTCGGCGAGAGAGTACTTTCTTGCCGTCTTCCGCGGCGAACGAAGGCTGTAATTGACGGGGAGTACGACGGCAGCTGCACTCCTTTCGCGTGCTGCGCTTCCAAAATGCATGCAAAATTAATACCGCGTGCATATCGCATCTTAATTTTTGTAGTACACTGACGAATGCTCGCGTTTTTGGGGAAGATATAAGCAAATTCAGAAAAACTCGCAGAATGACAAAACAGTTTTTTTTTCATTAGTCCCAAAGCTACTACACTATTTACGACGCACATCAACGGTTGTGACAGTGTACTGTCACGACCGAAGACAGCTCAATCAGAATCATTCAACCACCGAGCACACACAACCGGTGAAGAAATTTTCAGTGTCAAGTAGGAGGAGGCAGAGAAAAGCTTCTTTGACGACGAAACCCAATCCAGTGACAGCGGCACTGGCTCGCTAGAACTATCCTCGGAACAGTCCAGGTCCATGCAAACACTCGTCCCGTTGAGTGCACGAACGTTAACTATGCACTCCAACACGGGAACACGAGAACTGCACACGACACAAGGCAAAAACGGCAGGTTCACATCGAAGAAGTTAGCGTCTTGCGAACTCCGACTGGCCCCAACTTGCTTGTCGTACAATGTTGCCAAGCGTCTCTTGTGAAAGAAAAAACATTAGTTAAAAAAATATATAAAAAAAACGGAATGAACTTTTTTTTTGTTTTCGGAAATGTTTTTAGGATGTGCTACGTGGCTATTTTCATCCCAGTTAAAACCAAAATGACAATATAAACGCTCACAAACGAATGCTAACGAGAAGGCAAGTAAGTAAACCGCATGGCCATTGCATCAACAATGGCTGCTGCGCTCGCTGCACCGCTGGCTTCCACGTCGTGCTGGTACGGAGGCTGCGATCGTTATAAAGTCAGCTCCAACCCTTAAACATACCCCCTGATACAATATTTGACGCTACGTTTGCGTGTGGACACCTCCCCCTGCGATCCGAAACAGGAAGTACGTCGCTAACGCTGGCTATCGGGTATGAAGCAAGCGCCGCCATCTTCTCCGCGGCTTTGCGGTAGTAAATAGCTAGTAAAAAGGTAGTAACGGTCAGAAAAAGGTAGTAATGGCTGCATTTGCTAACTTTTTGCTACCTATCGCGCGTTTGGGGTAGTAAATAGTTAGTGAAAGGTAGTAACGGTCAGAAAGGGGTAGTAACTGCTGCAGTTACTAGCTTTTTACTAGTTTTTTTTAAGAGTGTACACTTTTCCAAAAACGCCTTCTCATCACGTGCTGTAGCCTTGTCTGTGCGTTATATCAAACGTGGCGCATGCGTGCACACATAAGTATGTTTTCTCCCGTTGATAAGCGCTGTTAAGGTCAAGCGCACAAGGTAAATTATTTGCTACTATAATCCGTTTTACTTTAAGTGCGATGGGAGCCGACGCTACGACTTGATTGGGCCAATCACGCAGCGCCAAAACTGCATCGTCACGGCGCATGTTCTCTTTGTGGGTACGCCATCTTGGACTATACCAATCCCGCACTAAAAAAAGCTGCAGGATAGCGGTGCATTTATTGTGCGGCGTGTTTGGTGTAGGTCGGGGTTCTCCAAACTTTGCTTTTTGGCTAAGGCGCCGCATGGGGGAGCTGTCTCTGCCTCGAGGGCTGGAAAAGAATACGGGGACATAAATGAGGAAATGATAAACTAAAAAAAAGCCTAAATACGCGTTTAAAGCAAAAAAAATAAACTAGGTAAAAGAGTCAAAAATAAGTGTTACGTCAATCGATACGCATACTTTCTTTTTCTATGGACAGCACAAAAAAAAATAACACAAAAAAACTGTGACATCGAGAATTTGCTAGGCATAGACCAAAGCTCATAGGAACTTTGGAAGCTCTACACTGGGAAGAAGTCTAACAAGAATGGTAGATCCGATGACGACAATGTGCAATAGGTATTACGCGGGATGCTTAAGCAAGGTACAGTCGGGGACAAAAGTCTCCAGGACACGCGAGCTGCGGCTGAAACGCATTGCTCTGCCATCTGCCGGCGGGTCGCCTGGTTTCGAGATCACACAAAAGCGCATGCGCGTCCTGCTCTGCCTGCAAACCTGTGTGTTTTCCCGCTCTTCTGCGGCACAGCGCCTAACTCGGACTCGGGCGCGTGGTACCGCCTCAAATATAGCGCTGGCGGCTAACGAGCGTTTGCTACACATTCCGAAACTCGAGATACTGCCTGCGGCATTGCACCGCATTTCGCCGTGTCAGCGCACCTTGCTTTAAAACCAGTTCAGCTTATCGCTCAGTTGAGCTGCCGTGACTTCTTGCTTTATAGGTGCCATGTCAGTAGGCGCTATCTCAGAGGCGGTACCACGCGCCCGATTCCGAGTTAGGCGCCGCGCCGCAGAAGAGCGGGAAAGCGCACATGTTGGCAGGCACAGTAGGACGCGCATGCGCTTTTCTGAGATCTCGAAACCAGGCGACCCGCCGGCAGACGGCAGAGCAATGCGTTTCAGTCGCAGCTGGCGTGTCCTGGAGACTTTTGTCCCTGACTGTACACCCGAGGACGCGAGGAAATCTGGTCATATTTACAAAGACACGAAGGAGGAAGCTACGAATAGTAACACTGACGATGACGAAGTAGAAAACATAATTACGGCAAGATAACCCAGTTTCATTAAAGTTTTTTCTCATTCTTTCTGATATTTTCGTTAGCGCTTTTAATGCAAATACCAATGCCGTTTTTTTTGTTTTCGGGCGTATTTATTGAGCACGTTGCTGTAGCAAAGAGCGGAAGGCCGGGCGACACAGGAACGAGCCGCGGCCATCCGTGAGCCAGCCGGGACGACTCCGCAGGCCGGGTATGACCCTCGGGCCGTGGTTTGTAGACCCCTTGTCGAGGTGGGGATAGCAGACACTAAAACAATCAGCGCCGTGACGATTCACTTTCAGCGCTTCTTGGATTAGCTTCATGGGGTCGTAGCGTGACCTGCAGGCTCACTTGCGGCGAAACGGAATATAAATGTCGCTTTAAATTGTCTTTACGACCGAGTCGCACTAGAGCGACAAACAGAAAAAAACAAAAACGACAGCGACAAGCCTCCATCCAACGCATGCAGCATGCTCGCGGGTTCCAGAATAAATGTCCACGGAAAAGAAACGTACCCGAAAAAAAATGTCCCCCCCCAAAAAAGTCCCCGTAAAATATGTCCCCGGGAAAAAACGGCCCCAGGTGTAAAGTAGGAAAAAATGGCCCCAAAGGTTTGTTGCCCAGGATCGAGTCGATGCTCCTCCCAAGAAGAGGTGCAAGACCACACTCGCCGAAATGCAACGCCGTCTTCACAGCCTCTGCGAAAGGTACGCCGCTGGGGCAATCTGAATTGAAGATTTCATGTGTGCCGTCGGCCGTACGATCCGTTTTTGTCCTTTGTGTATAAATGTAGAGTGTTTCATTTCATTCCTGATTTTGTAACAATGCATCTCAACTGTTTTTTTTTTCTATTGTGAAATTGACATTTAAAACACTTCTAGCGAAAACCAAATTATTTTGTTTGGCGAAATTTGAGTGGTACTTGTGTACCATTTCCAAATAGGTAAAAAGCGCGACACTGTTAGCCCAAACAAGCGATCGCTAGTTTTGTTTTTTTCTCTTTGTTTCATAGAAACGAAAGGTCGTCATCAAAGTTACCATACGTGCTGAAAGTTCGCTTTTGGCGATATAAAGCAGTGGGTAAAATGTCATTCCAACTAATACTCTTTCTAAGTAAAATGTAAAAATGCACCAATGTCGTGTTCGCGCAAACAGTGTCACCATGTGTACCTCGGGGAATCGTATATTTCCTTATTTGTTGGGACGGTTTCTTCCTACTTGCCACAGTGTGCCTTTTTTTTTTTTCAAGGACATATGACCGGACCGCTCGAAGGCCATGAGGATCAGGAAAACCCAAAGATAGAGAATGCTTTGGAGACATTTTTTCTACTTCCGACCAGGGGCCTCTTTGTCCGGGGAGAGCGCCTTTAGAGCGCGCGACACTAGTGCGCCGACGTTAGAGAGCGCGACACGAGGGCGCTGCAACAGTAGCGCGCTTGACATTAGAGCGCACGTCACGAGAGCGCATGACCAGTTGAGCGCGCGACGCGAGAGCGCACCCCAGTTGAGCGAACACCACAAAATGTGTGATGTAACCGCGGCTCCACAGACAAAACAAAATTGTGCGACTCATCGGATTGAAGCATTGGTGATTTTTGATTGATTGAATATGCCTTTAATAAAAAATAAATCTAAAACGGGTATGACTCAGAAATTTCTAACCAATTGTTTACTCAGATCGGAGAGAAAAGGGAGCAGGGGAGTGGGCTGGGGCATATAGGTACCGGCAAAGTTTGCAGTTGAGGGGAGCAGCGAGTCTAAGATTTCTTCACAGTGCTGCGGTGTGCCTCTCGGATATACTATAAATAGTTTACTTTTTGCTATATTTGGTCTATTCTTGACAGACATTTGGGCTCCGATCTATTTGGTGGCTATTTAGACGTCGCTTGCATAAGTTTAAATGGTATTCTGACGTCCATGTCCGTAAAGAAGAAAGCTCACCGCTAAAAATTTATCAGTAAAACACTCGTCGAAGGAAAGCTCGGCGCAATTTTATCAGATGCAGATCTTTCCAGTCTTTTGACGGATACAGGGAAACCTCCCCTGCAGATCTGTGATATACAAACTCAAAGAACTAATGAAGCTAGGTCAGCTGCATTGTTTTTTTCTGCGAAAATGCACGCTGCAGATATGCTTTTTTTTTTCTGCTCTCAGCTTTTTGCAACACTTCTTGGTTTGTCACACGCAAAAATTTCGTCGACTCATTTTGCAGTGTCATTTCTGATTTCCGCGGCATAAATCCCTGCCAATTTTACATAAAACATGCGATGCCCAAACAAGTGGTCGGTCCGGTCGGGCCACTCGCGCTGGACTGGCTGGGCGCTCTTGTGACGGGCGCTCCCATCCGCTAAGCCCCTCCGCTACCCGAAACTCTACAGCGGAAGCCATCGGCATGCAGGCGAAGTTGCGGTTTCTTCGTAGCGGTGGTGGAAACACGGTCTACTAAAACTCCCTAATGTCGCAGCGCACTAGAGTCGCCCGCGCTAACGCCGCAGCGCTCTTGAGTCGCGCGCGCTAACGTCGCCGTGCACTCGAGTCGCGCGCTCTAACGTCGCGGAGCTCTAGTGTCGTGCGCTCTAACGTCGCGGAGCTCTAGTGTCGTGCGCTCTAACGTCAAGGCGCTCTACTGTCGGCGCTCTTGTGTCGTGCGCTCTAGTGTCGTGCGCTCTAGTGTTGTACAGCCCTTTGTCCGGCGACATTTTGTCCGGAGAATTTTTCCGGGGACATCTTTTCCTGGGACATTTTTTCCGAGGACATTTTTTCCGGGGACATTTTTTCTTACACCCCATGCTCGCGATGGTAACTTTGGCACGCGTTTAGTTGTTTGATGCTCGTGAAGTAAGCACGACCGACTGCAAGCTTGGCAGTAATTCTTTCACGTGCTCGATGCCCGTGTTAAAGCATAAACTCCTTTATTCTACCACGCCTGTCAAATCGCGAAATACTATGGTTCGTTTTAGCCTTGCCGTTGCCGTTTCTGTCTGTTTGTCACCCTAGCGGGACTCGGGCATTAGCGTTTCGGAATGCTGTCGGAGAAATTGTGATCAGCTGCTCGATATATTCCCGAAAAATATAACTCGAAGAGTGCCATAGCAACAGAAAAGGGACGTTAAACACACACACACACAGAAAATATCTTCACAGGTGAAGCACAACTGAAGCGCCAAACACATAAGGGACAAAAATAAAATAAAAGAGCCATCATGCGACAGTTGCTATGCTAACCGTCGTGCGACACCCGACTTCTTTGCTCACCTGTATGGGGCTTCAGAGCTCTGTACAAATAATAATTATTTGCTGGATAAAAGGTTAAAAAACGCGAACCAACGGGGACAATGAATAAACATGGACGTCAGGACAGGCGCTTCACTTTCAGCTGTTCTTTTATTTTCACCATCGTCACCGATATATATATACGTATATATATATATATATATATATATATATATATATATATATATATATATATATATATATATATATATATATATATATATATATATATATATATATATACGTATATATATATATGGGTGGTTTCATTTGAAATCGAATACGCTTGTCTGGGTGGGTCTTTCAAATTTTTTTTTAAATATATGTAATTGGCCCATTTTTGGAAAGAACAAAACCGCTTTTCAAAGTTTTTTTAAAACAATATTTCGCTTCACAAAAAATATTGAGTGGAGCAGGGTTAAAATCTGTTTTTTACTCCGTGATTTTTCTACCCAGTTCTGTACGCTGATATGAAAACGGGAAGCATGCAAAACTCACAGTAATTTTTTGTGCTCTTGTATGTTATTTCGACTATTTTTTAGTTTAAAGTAAAATACTTTTCTATTTTTGTTTATTGAGGTAAAAAATGACAAACATCGTCTCTTTGATAATCCGGCGACATCTTCAGAGCCTAGTAACTCTTGAGTTATTACATTTGTCACTTACCAAATACTATGCGGGTGTAGCCCTATACATGGGCTATCGACGGGCATAAGTTCAATTTATTTTATTTTCACTGAATGTTTTATATAAAATTTGAAATATCGTCGAAAATGAAATTAACCGATATTTCGAACCCACTTTATAAAAAAAGTCAATTTTTTATTTCGTTCAACCTTTTTATTATTGCTTCCGATCATATGAACTTTCAATTGGTTTCATGCGATTTCCCCCTTTTTTTGTTGTATCTTCTCTAGAAGTGATCGAAATCGCTCCCACTTGACAATCAAATGATATCTTCAGAGCCTTGTAACGGGTGTAGCCCTATACATGGGCTATCGACGGGCATAAGTTTAGTTTATTTTATTTTCACTGAATGTTTTATATAAAATTTGAAATATCGTCGAAAATGAAATTAACCGATATTTCGAACCCACTTTATCAAAAAAGGCCATTTTTTATTTCGTTCAATTTTTTTTTAATATTGCTGCCGATCATATGAACTTTCAATTGGCTTCATGCGATTTCCCCCTTTTTTGTTGTATCTTCTCTAGAAGTGATCGAAATAGCTCCCACATGACAATCAGATGATATCTTCAGAGCCTTGTAACTCATGAATTATTATATTTGTCGCTTACCAAATACTATGCGGGCGTAGCCCTATACATGGGCTATCGACGGGCATAAGTTTAGTTTATTTTATTTTTACGGAATTGTTTATATAAAATTTGAAATATCGTCGAAAACGAAATTAACTGATATTTTGAACCCACTTTATCAAAAAGGCCATTTTTTATTTCGTTCAATATTTTTTTTTTATTTTTGCTGCCGATCATATTAACTTTCAATTGGCTTCATCTGATTTCCCCCTTCTTTTGTTTTATCTTCTCTAGAAGTGATCGAAATCACTCTCACGTTCTCAGAACGGCCAAACGCAGTTTCCGCAGGTCGGCTTCGCTGCAAAGACTGTACTGCTTATTTGTGTGTTCATATGCAGTGGGTAAATTCATTTCAATTGAGAACACTCGTGCTTGGCTACATATTGTATTTTCTTAATTTTTTAATGATGGCAACTGACATGCCTTAGTCCGAATGTTAGCGGTGCAACGGATGTGCAGCATTATCCGATGTCTAAAGCCAGGGTACAAAGGGCGGAGAAAACTGAACGAACTCTTCATGTAGCCAGACCGGGGTCATATATCTGTTTGTGTTATACAGCAGTTGTAAGGCTTGAAGCACCTCGCCACAGTACACAATTTTCGTTCGCAGTACGGCTCCTTGATGCGGACGTCAAAGTACTTCGTTAAAAAAAAAAAAAAAATTAAAACAATGACAAGAAGCGTTCAGCTTTTCGACTTACCGGAGAAAGAAATCGGTATATTCAGGAAGCACAAAAAAAGAATAATGGGCCTCGGTAGGTGCTCGCACAGGATCACGCTCCTCACATGTGTGGTGCACAGTTCGCGAGCCGGGCCAGAAACCTAAGGTTTATATTAGCACGAGATGTACAGTCTCCGACAATATGAAATACACATTCGCCGATGCTGTTTATGCAGCGGTGCCAAGTCAGCCTTGGCCGGACACGCTTTATTTTGAAGGAGAAAATAGAACAAACCTTTATTTATTCCCAAACCAAAGCAATGTGTGCCTAGCCAAAGCAAATCTACCATAGCCACCTAAAATAAAATCGTCAAATCGCTTTTCCATATCCCCGAAGGCTGTAAAATCTGGGCATTAAGCTCGGTGCGACAAAGTGGAGAAACTAAAAGTCTACAGAGACATTAAGTGACTGCTTTCGCTGCCTTCTGTGCATGTGGGAATCGTTGCGTATTGGCATCAGAGATATCGATCAGTCTTGAACAAAAACCCTACACTTTTATTTTTAACTGCACACACTCGTTCAAACAAAAGGGCCACCGTCTCGGGTTCACCGCTCGCTCGCTTTGGCTCCAGTTTTCGTTCTGTCCGTCTCGACTTACCACGCTGTTCAACTTCTCGGCTGCATCCAACCGCTGCGGTACAAAGTTCAGCTCGCCCCCGCGCTCGATCGTCCCCGCAGAGGCAAGACGGTGCTGTTGTCAAAAAGTTCCAATATTGCGTTGCTCGGGAACTGGACTATTTAAAGCGCAACAACGTATTGTTTTATAAGTGCATCCTAAATATATTAGCGTTAATTAATAAGTGACTATCTATCGCCAATTGGTGTTTGTGTTCTGTAAAAAATTGTCGTCGCTTCATGTAAACTCAGTCTGTTTTCCTTACTTTCAGGGGCGAAGCTCCTTAGGGGCTAGCCATGTCCGTATGTCCGTCCGCCGTCCGCCGTAGGCCGGCGTCGGGTGCTCGTGCTTCTGCTCGTGAGATCACGTGCTCACGAGCACGTGAGCACATGCTCACGTGCTCATGTAGGGCAAAAAAAAAAATTGAAAAAAAAGATGAAAAAACTTATGAAAAAAGAAAAAGAAAAACTTTTACTTTTTCACAGCACTACCTTATTAGGGGCGAAGCTCCTTAGGCTAGCCATGTCCGTATGTCCGTCGGGTGCTCGTGCTTCTTCTCGTGAGTTCACGTGCTCGTGTAGCGCAAAAAAAAGAAAAAAAAAAGATGAAAAAAAAATTATGAAAAAAGAAAAGAAAAAAAGAGTAGGGGGTTCTGAGATGCCATCCCATCTGTCTGCTTAAAAAAAGAAAAAAGAAGAAAACCACACATTCTCCTACTGACATGAATGAAAAGGCTCGGCATGCTGCGGCTCGGCGTCTACGCAGACAAGCACCACCAGAGCTTCGCCCCAAGCAACAGCATTCACCACGTGGAGATGCGGTCAATTTTTTTTTTTACAAACTGCTTTTCCTTCTTAAAGAGGGGCATGTGATATTACATATTCTTGATAAACACGCTGACAATAAAGAACAGGCAATTACATGGTTATTTGATGGCACGCGACAAGACACATCATGGATTGGCGCCCGTGCCGGATGCCTCCTGGGTGTAACGGAGATGGGCCTATAGCGCGAAGGGCCGGGCGTGCTGTACGTGCCTTACAAGCTGAGTATAGTACAAACAGATATATGACCCCCGTCTGGCTATATGAAGAACTTGTTCCGTTTTCTCCGCCCTCTGTGCCCTGGCTTTAGACATCGGATAATGAAACATCCGCTGCAACGCTAACTATCAGACTAAGGAATATCAGTTGCCATCATTAAAAAATTAAGAAAATACAATATGTAGCCAAGCACGAGTGCTCTCAATCAAAATGAATTTACCCGCTTCATTTGAACACACAAATAAGCAGTATAGTCTTTGCAGCGAAGCCGACATGCGGAAACCGCGTTTGGCCGTTCTGAGAACGTGGGAGCGACTTCGATCCCTTCTAGAGAAGATACAACAAAAAAAGGGGGAAATCGCATCAAGCCAGTTGAAAGTTCATACGATCGGCAGCAAAAATAAAAACAAAAATTGAACGAAATAATAAATGACCTTTTTCGATAAAGTGGGTTCAAAATATTGGTTAATTTCATTTTCGACGATATTTCAAATTGTATATAAAAAATTAAGTGAAAATAAAATAAACTAAACTTTTGCCCGTCGATATTTCATGTATAGGGCTACACCGGCATAGTATTTGGTAAGCGACAAATATAATAACTCATGAGTTACAAGGCTCTGAAGTTGCCACCGCATTGTCACGTGGGAGCTATTTTGATCACTTCTAGGGAAGATACAACAAAAAAGGGGGAAATCACATCAAGCCAATTGAAAGTTCATATGATTGGCAGCAATAATAAAAAAGTTGAACGAAATAAAACATGGCCTTTTTTGATGAAAGTGGGTTCGAAATATAGGTTAATTTCATTTTCGACGATATTTCAAATTTTATATAAAAAATTCTGTGAAAATAAATAAAACTAAACTTATGCCCGTCGATAGCCCATGTATAGGACTACACCCGCATAGTATTTAATAAGTGACAAATGTAATAACTCATGAGTTACAAGGCTCTGAAGATGTCGCCGGATTATCAAAGAGACGATGTTTGTCATTTTTTACCTCAATAAACAAAATAGAAAAGTATTTTACTTTAAACTAAAAAATAGTCGAAATAACATACAAGAGCACAAACAAATACTGTGAGATTTGCATGCTTCCCGTATTCATATCAGCGTACAGAACTGGGTAGAAAAATCACGGAGTAAAAAACAGATTTTAACCCTGCTCCACTCAATAATTTTTTGTGAAGCGAAATATTGTTTTAAAAAATTTTGAAAAGCGGTTTTGTTCTTTCAAGAAATGGGCCAATTACATATATTTAAAAAAAAATTGAAAGACCCACCCCGACAAGCGTGTTCGATTTCAAATGAAACCACCCATCAGGCACGTATCCAGGGGGGAGGCCCAAGGAGCCCGGCCCCCCCCCCCCCCGCCCCCCCCCCCGAAATCTTTCATTCTGCTGGGACCTCCTCTCCCCCCTCCCCCTCATACAGCATTTGTCATGGGCGGCCCCCCCCCCCCCCCCCCAAACAAAATCCTGGCTACGTGCCTGCCGCCCATATATAAGTATATATATGCATTGCCCAAATGACATCGAACTCAATAGCCACAATCAAAGCCAACCATCGGTTAACCTTTAACCTTTTATTAAAGCAACATATTTGTTTTTTCAATTGGAAAGGAATTTAATTGTTTGGTTTTGCAAAAAGATGAAAGCTCGATTAATGCCCTGCCGTATTGGGGCAACCCTTGTAAAGAATATCTATTAAAGGCAACTTAAAAACAAAAAAAAATAATACTGTTATAATTTTAAGTAGGACAAAACGTATAATGATAATATATGAATATTATTGTTAGTATACTATTGGCAACATCTTTCAACACCGACGCAGATGCAACTTTCATAGAAGCGCCGCTTCCAACTGGAATGGAAAGCCGAGTTTAATGAAGGTAACATTTATTATATACAGAGCAGCGCATTAAAAATGCGAACGACAGGGGCAGTGTCAATACAACATTATGTAACCGCTCTCACGTAGTACCGTCCCAGTCTTCCATTTCAACTTTGTTTTCAAGATGATTACATTAGCGAAGGGATTTTTTTTTAACAAAGAGGTGTGCGATTTTTATTTGATGTTTATCGCGGCATGGTTGGGCAGAAATATACTCAAAATTAATTGGAAATACTAGTACTGGAATACATGGCAAAGACTGCCAAATTACATGCACTTCAATACATTAAAAAAGTGTATCAAGATACGTATCAAGAATCCATTTGAAGAAAAAAATGTATTTGTAAATACAAATGCCGGAATACATTTTAATAAAAAAAGAAATAATAAAAATATATTGCTTTATATAAACACTATGTGTTCCCTGTTTTCCTGAGAAGCTTACCGCGGAATTCAGTGTCTCATATTTTTAGTAGTAAGGAAAGCAGACAGTTTATTAACAGGGCTGGTGCGCGTTTTTTTTTTCGGCCCCTCTTCTTTATTTATGCAGCATCACAGGAACTTCGAGGTCAGGGGTGGCCAGGCTCACCCAGCCTCAGAGCCTCAAACCAAAATCCAAGAGCCACGATCCGGGGGGGGGGGGGGGGGGGGAGGCACTTTTGTTTAAACCAATGAACGAAACTTGAGCTACTTTCAATCTATTCGAGTCAAAAGCTGCCCAAGTGTACGTGAGGAAGCAGTAGCACAAGACTACCAAACCGCAACCTGTCTTTAGATTTAAAACGCGTACCATTTCCCTTTTTGGGAAAGTGCTCATGTGACCGGGAGGGAGGTGGGGGAGGGGGGGAGGAGGGGAGGGGAACACGCGAAGAGCCGCATGCGGCTTGCGAGCCGCAGCTTGGCCACACCTGCTCTAGATCAATTTTTTGTCCGCCCAATAACCAAGAGACTTCGCGTCGGCTTTGCACAATCTGGGCGCCACATTCAGCAGTGTCCTAACGACGTCACCTTAGGATAAACACGCATCTTCTTATCTGTTAGATGGGTGCGGCGACAATGCCTCACCGTTTTAGATTCAACAGGAACACTGAACCACCTAAAGTACGAAAAAAATATGCGCGATATTCACATAAAAAGAAAGTAAGTACGCGTGGTCAGGGACAGAACGACCCGGACAAACCTTCGTCTGAACAATGAAAACAACATCCCCTTAGCACCACCAACCATACCTCTCAAGGAAAAAAGAAAAGGAAACATGTTAGCTTGAGCGCCGGTTTTGGAGGGCTACAATTGCTCGAAAATTAAAATGAAATATATCGGTTCTTAGTAGTATATCGCGTTAGCAGCGATACACACAATACGGCATTTTTATAATACATAATGGTATAGAAAACCTGCCTCGCAATACCGAACTATTAGTGCGACAGGTATAACTAAGATACTACCGCGATACATTTAAAACAGGATATTTCCCAGCACTTAATCCAGTCCGTGGAGAGTAAATGGAGGCAAGCCGTAGAGTTGATTGGCTAATTTTAGTTTTCGACAAGTGGCTTCGTTTGTCGTGTTGAAATCGAAGTTTTGAAAACAAATAACGTGAAAGCAAATAAACTTTAAGTAAACAATAAAAAATGCAACGGAATTTGACCACATCATTCATCAGTAATTGCGCGTTGTTTTTATTCAGGTTTTTCGAAGTGAAGGCAAGCGCTGCACTGTAATCTTTCCAAATATCGTGCGTAGGAAATGAGTTGGCAGAGTTTCGTCTGCGTTTCTACAAGCACCACTCTTCCCAGGTAATGACGTCATAGCTTTATCACGCGTACGTCATGTTTCTGCGCATCATTGATCAAATCAATATTGTTAAAAAAGATCGACGAACGCCTGACTCACATTCAATGAATTGGTTTAGGCTGTCATAATCCCTGCAGCCAAGACAACAATAACAACGCGACCCATAAGCCTTTTAATTAAAAAAATTAAGTAACACGTTTTACTTTATCGCTCACCTTAATCTAACGGTGATCACCTACATAATGCGTGCCGACTCTTATAGGGTTACTGTAAGGTGTACCCACGTAACCGACATTTATATACTCTGTTTCAATTTAAGTAAAATCTCAGCGGACTGCACTACGATGGAGCAATTGAAGAAAGACAAAAAGTGCATCATCATGAAACTCATCGCCTGTGTGCGTTTCCTACTCTATAAAAAAAATGGAGGAAAAAGGCAGCAACGGCGCGTTTTCCTCTCGTCTACTGACTTGCCAATAGGCAGACACAAGAAGAAGGGAGGAACGACACGTATTTCTCCTTCCCCAGCCAGACGGGAGAAAGGTTCCGCCATCCAGCGTCCATCTTCTTTCGGTTTCGTTTTTCGAGCACGTCGCGCGCGTTGTTTAATAAATGTTGTTGAGTTGATTGAGCTTCGGCGGCAACGAAGGCCACCTGTGATTCCGTCTCCCAGTCCAAACGTGCAGAACATTTCGGTTCCATTACAATTCAGAGCGCAGCTCTTAAGCGCGTTCACATATATGCGACCGAGTAAAGCGCCGTTCATGCTCTTGCGACCGAGTAAGACCGAGAGAGACCAGACCGGTTTTTAATCCTCTTGCGGTCTCTTAGGACCAGATGCGCTGCAGCGGAGCTGGTCCTAAGAGATCGCAAGAGTCTTAGAAACCGGTCTGGTCTCTCTCGGTCTTACTCGGTCGGAAGAGTGTGAACGGGCCTTAAGATCGAGAGAGACCAGACCGGTTTTTAAACCTCTTGAGACGTCTCAAGACCGGATGCGCTGCAGCGGAGCTGGTCCTGAGACATCGTAAGAGGCTTAAAAACCAGTCTGGTTTCTCTCGGTCTTACTCGGTCGCAAGAGTGTGAACGGACCTATAGGCACCGGTTTCCGGGTTGAGCGGCGTCGGCATCGGCGTCGCCGTCGGCGTAATTGCGCGCGTTGCATTACGGGACGTTTTCCCGCTAAAATTAGTGGGAAAATTTTTCCGCAAATTTTTAGCTGGAAATTTTCTCGTTATATTTATCAGAAAAATGTTTCCGCTAAATTTAGTCGAAAAATCTTCAAGCTAAATTTTACGCTAAAATTCCCCCGCTAAATTCAGCGGTTTACGTTTCCCCGCTAAATTTTACGGGGAAATTGATGTCACGTGGACTCAACATTAATTCAGTTTGCCCCCAATTTTAGCTCGGAAAATGACGTGACTTCGTGCCACGTCACCCATGAACAAAGTCAGACGCAGGAGGAGAGGAGTTGGAAAGGAGGAGGAGGAAAACAGGAGGGTCGGAAAGGATGGGAGAGGAGGGTAGGAGATGAGGGGAGAGGAGGAGGAGGGGAGGAGGAGGAGAAGAGGATGATGTAGGAGAAAGAGGGGAGGGGGCGGAGGGGGAGGAGCATACCCTCCCCTCTATACACTCCCCTCCTCCTCCTCAAGAACTGCGCTCTAGTTTCACATTACAGAGATTTGTAATCTCTCATTTTTACCACTAATTTTGTCAAACGAGCAAACGAAGCCGCTACATAAAACGAAGTTCCGGAGCAGTGCCAGGAGAGCTGCGTATACGGGGCTAAGATGGCCGTCTCCAGATTGCGGAACCCACGCGGAACCACGCGGAACGACGTGCCGACGTTGACGACGCTATGGAAATCCCGGAAACTGCGTTCAAGACAGGCAGAATTTTCTGCCGGGTTCCTTCTGTGCTGAGTTGTGTTCAGTTTACGGATGCGGAGTGCCAACCGGCAATCAACGTCGTTCTCCATTTCTGCGTTTCAGCAAAATACCAGCAACATCGGGATGGCAGTGTTGTGCGTTGTGAACAGAAAACTGGAATTATCGCCGATGTGACCGTGTGTTCGCGTATCAGTGGTGTAACAACAAGATGAGATGACGTAAACTGTCGGGCATTGATGCCGCTGGTCGGGCCGTGATCGGAGGGGGCGGGGCTGCCGCAGGTTGACATTCCGCTTTACATTAAAGAGTGTAAGACCGCTTCAGGGATTAAGGTGCAATCGATCGGCCTGCGGATGGTCATGTTGTAAGGCTGGTCTGAACCGTAGCTCCTATCCTACAGCGGCCAATGTGACTGTCGTCCGCGATGTCCTGTTTTCTCTACCCCGAGAGCGATTGCGCTCTGGGGAAAGGAATGAACAGTATGGGAATATGACGGAAAATGCGTATAAATAGAGTTTGGAATTTTAGCATTACAGAAAAATGATAGCTAAAATTAACAAAAAAACAAAACAAAACTATCCTTTATTTTGCTGTTTTAATATACTACGGTTCCTGGAGAAACTGCTCTCCAAGTGGAGAGCAGGATTGAGAGCTAGAATTCGCCGAGCTCAACGGCGTAGCTCCGTGCACAAGACCTTCCGCAAGACTGCATTCAAGTTGATCGAGAGGCGATTTCTCTGCCCGTGAAGCATCGCTTCCAGCTGAGTGAATACCCTATCTAGAGAGATTAAATCAAGACGACAATCACGCGAGGAGCACGAATAGAAAAAATAATACTACAAAAAAAAAAAAAAAAACTGGCTATGACGTACCGTCTGAGGAAGCAAACACATGGCTGTGAACCGCAGTGCAGCGGCTTGTTTTATTGATTTCTAAATAATTACGGCATCAACGTTTACTTTTTACTAAGAAATTCACCCCCTGAGCCGTTCAAAGTACTCTCAGAGGTATGCAATTGCTGAAAAAAATCTACATGTTAGAAATATTGTTTATGGCTTAGGTGTCCACCAAAAACATTCGTACCTTCAATTCGACAAGTTTAAACGGCGAAAATACAGAGCTCGGAAGTAGTAATTGGGTCATCTAGTATGAAAAAAAAAATCGTAAGGGTGCAGGCGAGCTGGTGAATATTCTATACCCCAGTCTCAGGTTAATCCAACATGGTTACCTAGTATGTTTATATATTGATGTTTGCATGTGCCATTATGTGCGTACGCTCAATGTTTATTGTTTCGCATAAAGCTCATGCTTGTAGTATGCGTCCTTATCTACATGCCTGTTTAATAAAGGCGCCCGTAGGGCCGAAGCGTAATGGTAGCGTCATAGAGTGATATGGAAACGTAAAGGGAGGACACAGAAGCCGATTCGCTGCCCAGATAGGGCGTTTAATGCCCTCCGCTACGTGGCGCTTTCTGCAATTTGGATAACATTAATTAGAGCTCTTTCTCCGAGAATAATTCATTTTTTTTTAAATTGTTATGCATTAGAAATTTTTGAGGTACTTAAAATGACTAAATTGTGTTAATCAAATACGTCACAAAAACCACGTGATGAACGGCGCCTGCCATGGCCTGCCTGCCTGCTCGCCATCGCCTCTGCACCATTGTGAATGGCCTCTGGTCCTCCGTGCGTTGTTCGTCCTTGCCGTGCGTGCCGTCCGTCTGTGCTCTCTGCTGCATCATGTTCGGTCGACTTTGCATCAATCAAGGTGACGCATGACCGCCCGCGTGCTCTCATGCTCGGCGTGAATTTATGGAGCCGGTCGGTTTGAGTTTCTCGCGCTGTTGTTTCCGGCAGGCTGTCGGGCTGCACTTGATCGTGTGCGCATCTTGATTTTCGATGAGCTTGTTTTAAAAACGAACTTAACTCACGACCCTGCACGCGCATTGTACATGGAGTTCTAGAAGAGAGTGTTGGACGAATCTCTAACGTTCCAGATAGAGCCTTGGTTGTTGTGCTTTCTGGAATTTCCAGAAGGTGGGGTGGACTTAGTCCCTTGCATTCACTGTGGGGCACACTCCAACAGCGTCTTCTGTTTAATGCAGTCTCTCTCCTCAGTTCTCTCATTCGGGAGCTTAAAGAAGCTGTGCAACGATTTTAACGTTGAAAGAATTGGCATCTTCTACTTTTGTCATTGTTCAACTTGTCACAAATGACAGAAAACATGCCTCCTTTCATCGAAATGTTGCGATTCCGCCACGTAATAGCGAGGCAAATATTAGATTTTCCCCCCCCCCCTCCAGCCACGAGCGGCGGCCATGAGAAACACGCGGCATGGCGTCAATGGGGGTCTTGTAGAGAGACAGCAGGTTGTGCGAACACCTGCTCGATAAAAGGTAACTTTTCTATAAATCTTGTCGTTCCAACATTAATATAAATGCGTCAAAAACCTGGTATCCTCGACAAAACTTCTATTATACGGAGTTTTAGTGGCGCCATCTATCCTAGGTCCACAAAACCGTCAGCTCTATCTGCTACCGCGAACAGCCGCCAGAAGCCGGAGGGGGAGGGGGACAGGGCCGGACGGGTACGGCCGGACCCGGATGAGACTTTCCTCTTTTCACCGTATTGTTCGCAGTGCTCCCGCTAGCACGTGGTCACGCCGTCGCGAGCGGATGAGTTCTCGCTGCTCACTGATGGCTCTAGTGAGAGAACTTTACCGGAACCCCGCGCCTACCCCATCGACGTCACTGCGCACGTGACCCAGAAGACGATGTACGTGTTGAAGTGGCAAAAACCTGGACCTTTTTCATTTTTGTAAGTAAAAACTAGGGTATCCAGGCACAATCTGTTTTCTGTAGTTTACTTCAGAAGTGTCAGGCATCAACTTCCACAATTATTTAAGCAGAGCCCTGAAGTTGTTGCACAGTTCCTTTATTTATTTATTTATTATTTATTTATTTCACAAATACTGCAACCTCGATGAGGTCATCACAGGAGTGGAAAGAAGACATACATATACATTCAAAAAGGCCAACGATTAAAGATGTACACGCCCTACGAAACAAAACTTAGAAAACCGTGAAAAATGCATTATAAAAAAGAGTACAAAAACAATCACATACACCTCAATAGCAGACTCCAGGCACCATACCAGAACACCTACTGTATTTCTAATACAAACCTATAAAAATCGAGATAACGAACTGATCCATTTATGTTATTCCACTTTTCTATCATTGGCTTCACAGTAAAGGCTGTGGTCTGTGATTAAGGAGCTTCGAACGTAAGCTTGGCCAACCAACTTGGTGTGTCTGTTAATAAGCCATTTTTTGAAGTTGACAACGATTATGTTTATCTTTGATGTTCCGCAACTCCCCAAAACAACCAAGACCAATCTCCAAGCACAGAAACTTTGCATTGGGAATGAGGTCATTGAGTTGTCCCATACTGTTGAACTTTATTGTTCTACCCATAAGATGAGCTTGCAAGTGGCTCAGAAACTTACTGAGAGACACGTTTTTTTTTCCTCAAAAACCTTTACGTAACATGGAAGTAAATCGTGCCGCACAGGTACTGAGTGCCTCACTCTTTCTTGCAATCATATCCCTTGTTTATGCCAAGGAGCTTCCTGAGGCAGCCGTGGCTAAAGCCTATTTCTGTGACAGGATGTACATACTTTTGATTTTCTAAATAGCTCACAATTCAAGAAGACAGGGCAGAAGTTGCGTCATGCCATTCTGAAGGGAGAATCCGAAATACTCGATTTCCTTCAACAGCAACTCGGATGGATTTCAGCATGGCTATTCCAAAGTAGGAGGCAGCCACAAGCCATCATAGGGTGGCAAGTTACTATAAAAAGTGTCCTCATGCTATGGGATGAGCTTTCAAACAGCCATGATTTTAAGTTCTTACTTACACGACACCTGCAGCAAGACCCAGTTGAGAAACTTTTTGGAGCTAGATACGACAAATGCTGGGCTGTAACAGAAACCCAAATGTGCATCAGTTCACCTTAGGACTAAAACACATAGAGATAAAGAAACTGTTCAAACTGTCGAACAATGGAAACGTAGAGGTTGACAAGGCTGACCTCCTCAAGGATTCGCCAATATCTTCGCACCATGAAAGTGTGATTTCAGACAATGTGGAATGTCTTCCAATTGTCCGATTGATAACTTCCCGCCACTAGAGGATATTTCTGAGCTAGGCATCAGACATCGGTTCTAGCGTAATTGATGACTCGTCCACTTATTACGTTTGGGGCTATTTGATCAAGCTTGTGCTTGAACAGACAACCCACTGCTGTGGCTGTTCTCAGCTGCTATGGGGTGAGTCTGGTAACTTGACCAGGCCTCACCAGTACTTTCTTCTGCTTAAAGCGTAGCACGTGCCAGGAAAACACTCCGGGAACTTAGTAGTACCATCTCAGGCTGCCTTTAATTTCATTCAGCAACTAGAAATTCACTTCTTTCGTATAATAGAGACTGTGGCGCATGTTCGAGGAGTGTATGCCGCCTTTGTATCGCACACTTTGAGGTTTTGGTTTTTTTAGCCTTTGCTCAGAGGAGTGCCTCAAAAGGTTTTTTTAAAAATGTTTTGCAGAATACGCTTCTTTTGGCATGTTCGATTACTTAACCGGAACTTGGACAAAGTTCGGTTGCACTCTTCAGTGGCTGGTAAGCAACTAGAAAGTTTTAACTGTTAATAGTGGATTAACGGAGGTTGTTGCCAAACCAAAAAAAGAAAGTGCTTATTAATTGGGCGGTGCTGCTTGCACTCCAAACATGTGTTTCCCCCTTTTCCAGCAAATGTGTACCACGGCTCTCTAAAAAAAAAATATTTATTCACTTTCTACAGAATTTCTATAGAAAATGGTGTATGGAGGCTAAAAATATTCGAAAGAAAATGTATCCACTTTGAATCCACTGTCCATAGTTTTTTAGCCGCTCTTTTCTGAAGCCATACTTCTTTACTGAACGAATACGGGGAATGTTTAAGGACGTTGAATCTTGTCAGATTTCGAATAGAGCTGTCATTGTTTGGTAATAGCTTGCCCGCAGTGAGTTTGAGGCTATGCAAACTGGTGTTTTTTTATATTAGCCGGAAATTGGGAATTTGTACTTTCCGGTGTCTGCTTCGGCCTCTTATTATACTCTTATGACTGGTTATGATAGCGATGACTTATTTATTTCTGCACTTACTTCCCGTGGGCCAGTCGGCGTGAAAGTGAATGAATCATTCAGCATGTTGTCTGTGGAAAGTTTTTGTTCACTTGGTTCCGCTAAGAATCTATTACGAAGTGTACGATATGCCGAACTCCTTCATATTAATTTTTGTGGGTATCTGTTCGGTATAAAACATGCAGAGCTTCTGAATTAAATCACTTATACATAATTGTGGTCCAATGAAATATTTTCAAACCACTTACCGTTGTTGACCCCAAAATGCTCCACCAGCCAGGAGACAATATGGCGATTGTGTAACTTCAATGTTTTACTATAGGAAAGGAACAAGAAATACGCCTCTGTTTTGTGGAGTAACTTGAAATATTGTTTGACACATTTTGCACCGATTCTATCGTAAAAATTAAATTAAAACTGCGTCAATACCAGAAAAAAAAAACATCGAAAAAGCAGCGGCTTCGGGAGTCGAGGAGATCCCGAGAGCCGAGCGAGGATCGAGGCGCGGAGGAAAGAGAGAGAGAAGGGTACTGGAGAACCGGAGCAGAAACGCCCAAACCGAAACCGAAACTGACTTGACCGGAACCGGAATCAGATTATGCTTAATGCCGCCCGCTAGGAGCGTTACCTGTCACTGGTCTATTTGGGCCGCTGGGGCCTATCGCAGTGTCCGCTCTTTACCTTGTGCATATTACTCTATGGTAGCGTGAGCAAAAAAAGCTGTTTTTTGTAGAACATGAATACGGCAGTACCTATACGGTAACCTAACCTAGCTACTTGCGATTACCCTGCTTTGCCCTGCCTTCTGCTTGCAAGCGATTTTGCCTTCTTTCACCCTTCCCCATAATTAATGGTTACAGTGCAACAGCTGATTCGAATTTGCTCTTTTGATAGCGGGTTTTGGTTTCGCGAATGGTTTACCTCTCTTCCGCGATGTGCGGTTGACGAAGGAATTGTGGCTCGAGAATAGCAAAGGTAAGGCGTAAAGTGTGTGAAGTAACTGGGTATCAGTAAAGTCTCCGTTTAACATCGCAGTCCTGGCCACGAGAAGACTCAGTAACTGCTTTCCAAACTCAAGTTTCTTTACCTGCGGGGGCAAGCTGGCTTGGGAAATAAATACAGATCGCGGAAAGCTCCTGTTGCGATTTTATTTCCTGCTCAACTAGCCCCATACAGACGTAGCTTCCTCGTTAAGCCTTATTGAGCTTGATGTGCTTGATTCGGCGCCGCCATAATGAGATGCAGGCGACGGAGAAACTTTGCTACCCTGCTTTCAGGCAGGAAATTTTCTCCCTTTCTGTAGGAACGTATATGTCAAGAGCTTTCCTCCCTTTAGGGAGGGCTTTATAGACCCCTTTTTTCTAAGAGTGGACCACCGACTAAGCCAATTATGCAGAGTGAAGGCACCGCGATCTTTTGCTTTTTTTCTCTCTCTGTGTGGCTTCTTTAGAGGGTGGTATTAAATAAGGTCCCTCAATTCTCTATTCTCTTTTTAGGAGTAACGGAAACTTAATTACGAAGCACATTTAGTAGGAACAAAATGGCGTCATGCAGTTCACTCTTTTTACTGGGCACCTCCGTTCGATTTGTAAAATCTGCGCCGTCACGCAGTTGGGGCTTCAGAGAAAGTCACCGCTTGTAGGAACCTATTATCTGGGAAATTTATTAGCAAGCGCACAAAGGCGATGGGCGCCGTGACGACGCACTTTTGGCCCTCATTGAATGGCTCCATCGTTTCGCGCGTCTAATTTCCCGTCCTGTACGCTGTGAACCAGTCACAGCTACCTTTGTAAAGTAACCCGGCAAATAACGTCGCCCCCCCCAAAAAAAAAAATCTTCGCTTATGATTGCAATTTGCGAAAGTTGGAGGCTCATAACTGTTCGGTCACCTCTTGTCCCTGAACAGATTGTGTTTCGAGGCAAACGTTATTTCGGGTTTTTGTCGATTAGTTTGATGCTCGTCATGAGTAGCAAGGATTGGCGCGCTGCGTTGGGTACAAAAATAAGATTGTATCGCCAATATTATTTATCCACGTATCTCTAAATGCCTCCAAAACACGGCCAAAAAATAATTTTGATCGGAGTAGGACTTGACAGGACACACCTACAGTTTCTTACAATATTAAAAAAAGTAACCGACACGCTGAATATTTACTGACAGTACAAAATGTGCAGGGCGTGTCTTTTGGGTTCCCAGCTATAGCACGTGCACCTTGCGTCTTGCAGTTTCGTTGCGCGTAGCGCACTTGGAGAGCTCTAGACGACGATACGTTATCGAAAGTTGGAAGCAATCGCTAGAAGCATAGCAACTGAAGGACTTTCCTGTCGTTATTTTTCATCTAAGTGATCATAGAATAATAAAACACAATGTTTTTGCAAGATCTAGACATGATTCGGAGAAAGGGATGAACAATAAATGCGGCGAGACAAGTGAAAGTATAAGTCATCGATACACTACAACGACACAAATGTAGTCATCCCTTTCTGGCAGAAAGCAAACAAAAACAGTATTTGTAATGCGCGAATGCAATATAGCGACACGACACATGTGCACATGGAAGAGGAGGAGATGTAAGTACGCTGAAATCTTTAAGCGCATTGTACTATCGGTAATTAAAATTTGAACAAAAAAGAACAAAGCAGGATAAGAAATTAACGGCTACTAAAATGGGCAGCAGCATTCTGATCTTCTAATGAAACCGTCATATGCAGAAGAGCTACTTGAAATACGGTGGTTTCTGATTAGCTTACTTTTGATGGCACAGTCGTATTAATCTCGTGACCTTGCGTGAATTCACGTGTTCTGCCGTCTCGCGATTGGGTCATATGGAGTCACGGTGTCAGAACATGATGTAACGATACGCGACGTCAAGTCAGATCACCGCTTTACAGGCAACGTTACTAGATCTAGTAACATTGTTTACATGTTATGTACTATATAGATTTCGCACCGTGAGTCATGAGGTCACGGGCGGTCAGGTAACGAGATGTGACACGCACGCCCCGGACGAAAACATAATCCGTATTAGCTTTAAAATGAATTGCAATAAAATGCGAACGAGTCAAGAAAAAATAAAAATAAATACCGCGTGCCCTATTCGATACGTCGCTTATTTGTGTAAAATTACACCGGTATAAATGGGTGTTATCAAAGAGAAAGTGCGCAAATATGTATAACTTTTTTATAAGTCCCCTTAATACATTTATGCGGGGACGCACCAAAACTGCATTAAAATCCCCCACAATGTGTATTAAATAGTCCTAATATATGCGCAATGGAGATCAGGAAAAGAATATTCTCGTGAACGGATCAAACGAAAAATATTTAACCTACCTAAAAAATTTCCGTATTTCAGATAAAAAAAATGCAAATAAAAAGTGGCAACACTAAAAATATTGGGGAAAAAAACCGTGACATATACAACGTAAAAAGTGGTAGCTACCACATAAACCCGTTACTTCAAAGGTCAGTAGGTACGCCCTCGTTTAATGCAAGCTAGGAACAAACATTTGAACGATTTGCAAAAGATAGCTTATTTTGAATGTGAAATTAAGTCCGTTGTGTTTAAGGAAAAAAAAAAAAACTTTTAAAATACTTGCATCGCAACGCAGGTTATCATTAGATTTTATGCGCGAATCACAGCAAGATTTTTCATGGTTTAATAGATGCAACATAGGGATAAATTGAATAAAACTACATGAGCGAAGCATATTGCAATTTCATGGACCTCATTCTCACGATCAACAGAAGTAACCTAGATACAACGAAATTTGAAAATAGGAACCACACCCGCATATTGAGTCAATTCCGAGAATAATTTGCATCTGGCGGTGGTTAAAGTTCAGGGCACATTATCTCCAAAGAAAGTGGGCATCGAGACAACATGAAAATAATCAAAAGTTCAGTGGCTCGTTGCCGCAGCTTGCGCAAGGAAACTTCGCTAAACTAGTTTACTGTAGTTCTCTTATTTTTATTATATCATCCTTCTTTTTACATGAGGGGACGAACAAGCTGATGCTTTCTCGAAATCACAATGCAGCTCTATGTTGGCTAGCCTTCAAATTGCGTTTTGTGTACCGCTTCTTTTGCGAAGGCATCTTTTGTGATAGTGTAAAGTGATATTGGCCAATCAAAGTTAAAATTATTTTTTTTTCTCTTTGGTAGCTTTAGAATGGATAAGATAAATTCAACTTTGCGAAAAAATTAAGTTAACAAGATAATAACCACGTTTCATATGGTAACGCGGTATGAAACTAAAAAATGCCCGTACTTCCGATATATCTACACTCTGATGCAAGGAAAACATGCCAGATGCCGCAAGGTATATTATCTAAAAAGGGAAAGAAAAGATTCAATTTTTGGTCAAACTTGTTTTCGTACAAACAATTCACTACTTCAACCAATTTAGAAAACTACTAGATGATACATATAAAGAAACTGATTTTCATTGGTTCTCAAATGGGTGTCCGCGGACCCTTCGTGGTCCGCGAAGGCATTCTAGGGGTCCGCGAAGCTTTGTCTCATCAGTCAAGCCCGGCAATAAAAGTCGTCTTTTTTCCGGAATGAGAAGAAACGTTCCAATTTTCGGGTTATGTTTCTCGAGTGTATGCCAATGAGAGAGGTCTACTTCACACAACCCTTTGTTATGCCCACTTATTAAATCATTATTATAATTAACCGATAGCTTTTTCTTCCCCCAATCACGAACGGGGTCTTCCATCATCTCCGCCGATCCACAAGGGTTCCGCGAAACATCACTGGTTGAGAACACTGATGTAGGGTAACTTCGCATCTTTTTCAAAACACCTTGTATAAATCGAAGTTCAATAAAAAGGCTTATGTTCAATAATTGCTAAGAATTATAATCTGTAAAAAAAACTTCAATCACTCGTTATTTGTGAAAACAATGGTAAGCATCGACTGCACTATTTCCCACATTTTAGCCATTGCTGCATTATTTGTAACTTGCGTGTAAGACAAACTCAACCTTTTTTGAACATGCTATTTGTAAAATTAAAATACATGTGAATGTTGTATATCTCACAGCAAACAGTTATGCAATGTGTACCAGTTTCATGGCGAGTAGTAAGGTTATTATGCTTTTTTCTCCTATTATCACGATAATCATTATGTTATACGATTTGTAAGAAAGCGGTAGCAGCTACCTATTTCCACCAACATAAATTGTTAAGGTATATGGACATTTATTTGTTTTATATGTAATATATATATATATATATATAATAAATATCGTATGGTATTACATACTATATTGCATTGTCTTATATTTTACTTTATTCGCACTAATTTAGCGCTCACGCACTCACCAACATAAAATTGTTTTAATGGAAGCACCCCAACAACGTTCGTAGCTCTGCGCACGTTGTTCCGTATACAACAACGCTGTTAGAACGCTCGAAAATACATAGGTAATTTTTTACACTTATTTTTTCGTTTCTTTTTTTGCACGAGTTTTATTTTATTATTTGCATTGTTCCGAGTGCTTGCCTAATGGAAGCTTAAACTGCCTTCTCGCCAGTACCTAAGGTTGAGCCATCACCATTATGTTTAGGGAGGAAGTCGTTGGGGACTGGTAAAGAGGCTGAAAGTTTGCAAACACGGGGGCATAAATCGCCGGGATAGCGTCAAAGAAGCAAAAAAGAGAAAAACTCTAATCTACTTCAAAACCGAAAAAAAAAAGAAGGGCAGACTGTTAGGTAAGGCTTTTAAACAGCATATAAAAACAAAACAGACTCGAGCGCAACTAAAGAAAACATATAATTGTAACATTACAAATGTGATTTAATGGGGCCCACCAACAATTTTTTGACTGGTTTGAAGTTCGCGCTGAAACGGAGCTCCATGAAAGCAGGAACACCGAGGAAAAAAAATATTACAGAAATTCGCAATATTTTGTGAGTTATTAGCAAATTAAATATTGCAGAAAACAACTTTAAATAAGCAAAACATTGCGCTTCATGACGTAAAATGAAACAGTTCAGCGATTGGAGCAAAGCGGTTGGCCAATTGGACGCGAGTTTGGTTGATAGCCCGTCGGCCCGGTCGGCCATTAGGCCTCGCTGCAACCATCGTAGCTTTGGAATCGGGTTCCCATCATCGACGAATTTACCGGGCTTATCGGATTTTGAGCGCCGAATTCTTAAAAAGGAGTGCGGAGCTGGGCGTCGCGCCGTACGAGGACACACCACGCAAGCGCCGCGACGCGTCTCTGCCTCAGTCCGCTTCGACAGCCGCGGAAGGCTCGTCTCCCGCAACTCCGTTTCCCCCACTCACCCCACTTTTCTCCCCTCACCCTACCCCCAGAGTCAGTGACAAATGCACCTAGTGTGCGCACACGATTGACTCTATTTTCCCCCCCGATTTCACTTCAACACCACACACACACACACCGCAACTCCGCCACCGCAGCCACCTCGGCGAGTAGGAGGTACTCCGCCGCTTGGAGGCGCGCATGAGCGACGAGGCGTTGTTTTCGCCCTTTTTGAACTTTAATTTGCAACTTTATTGGCTCTATAAAAACGACTTGTTAGAGAAATAATGACGGTTAACGTGTGATATACTTTATTCCGCTTCAAAATTTCTGGGACGGCTCTCGCCAATCACGAAACCCAGTGAATGTGACGTATAGTGAAAGGGAGCGCCGTTATGCGCGCGCATTCGGCACCTCGCGGCGCCACCGTCGGAGGAGGTGTTTCCGAGTTGTCAAATTAAAATATGATAGGCTAATATTTTTAAACTCTTTCGTTGTCCACTGGGTTTCCGGGACCACTAGCGTGGAGAAACCGTAAAAAAAAGTAGACGCTCAAATACTGTTGGAGGGCCCCTTTAAATACATAGTGTTTTGAAGATCTCCTGTGACGTCATGGTTTCACCTTCAGTCACGGTGTCACCTAACGTTACGTAACGCGACCACGTAACGTCACGTCAGTTTAGGTTACGTGCTACTATGATGATAAGAATCACGTGACATCATTGTTTCACGTGCTATTAGCATCAAGTCACGACCGTCATGCTAATTACGTCATGGTGAATCTTTTGGAAAGCTGATGACGTTACAAGAACACCGTGACGTAATCACGGTGCTCACATGACGACGCTATGGTGAACCTTTTAAAATGCTGATCACGTCACGTGAACACCGTAGCGTCATCAGCGTGAGGTCAACATTGAGGCTTCGTGCCCCGGACCTGAAAGCGCTAAGAGTTGACCTTATAAATGCTATGCATTGAGAAGCTGGAAATGACATAGGCAGTAAAATTAATATTAACTACCAACTGACATTTGGGCTTATCCGTTTCTCCTGATTAAATTGTACAAAAAACTTAATCTGTGATTGTGTTTTTTTTCTGATTCAGAGAATTCTTGTGTGAGAGTTTATAAACATTTAGAAAACGGCACTTCGAGACTATCCGTTATCACAGCTCCGAATCCGTCTTTCTTTCATGCCTTGTGAAGTTCGCTGTTCAGGAAATATGTATACTTGCAAATATCAGCGTTGGAGCCACCATTTGAACGATAATATTGTGAGGGTGTTTTAGTAAGGAAGAGAAGAGGTACGGCTTACTCGTATATATAAATATATACTTCTATCACCACACATTCCTCTCCGCTGAAGAAGGCCATCCTGCCCGAAGATGGTTCCTGGAGAGGTGTGCACGGGCAAAGTAAACCGAATCAAGCAAAGTAGCTTGATTCGGTTGACGTGCACAATATGCGGGCCATGGGATTGGTGATCGGAGAAAGGAGTAGTCGGCTTAACCATTTAGTTAACCGGTGAAGACTACTGTATAACGCGATACGGTCCTTCGTATTTGGGAAGACATTTTTTTCGGAAAGATCAGCTTAGCGCAACGGTGCAGATAAAAGGGCAAGGTCGTTGGTCGAGAAGTGGGCCTCTTCCTGGTGTGCGTCATAACAAATGTTAACGGCTTGTTGATATTGTCACAAATGACAAGCGATGAGGCGACGAAAACTCAAGAAAACTAAACGTTTAATGGGGCGAACTTGGGCCCAAATCAATGAAAGGAAACAAGATAAAAAGGCTAGCGTCGCGAGCATCGATGGCGGCGAAACAGCAGGATCAAACGCTGGAGCGAGACTGACGCGACAAGGTCGCGGGCGGCCTCTTATCTTGAGCGCGTCACTATCTCGAACATTCGGTAAAGAAGACTCAAGCGTCGCGCGCTCGGGGCGAGAATGAACACGCACTTTCTAGAACAAGAAAGCAGGAATAAATTATAGCATTTACGTCCTGAACAAGAATACACGAGAACTTTCTAGAGGTCCGTGACCGAGCGCTGCTTTTCCGGCACTGAACGCGGCATTACTCCCCTTTAAAAGTGCATCGTCCCGATGCAGCACAAACCAAAACAACAGATCCACTACAAAAGGACAGCAGAATCGCGAGAAACAGTTCACAGTTCACAGTCTGACGCGAGTTCAAAGTTTTATCGTTCGTAATAAGGCTTGAGGCGCACGACGTGGACTACTTCGGGTCGTGGTTGGCGTCGTCCTAATGGTCTAGTTCCGTCGGGAAGCACCTCGTAGATTAAGTACCCGATTCAGCGAAGAACCTTGTAGGGTCCAAAGTAGCGCTTCAGAAGGTTCTCGCTGAGCCCACGTCGCCGAATTGGTGTCCAGACCCATACTCTGTCCCCGGGATGAAAGTGGACGTCACTCCGGCGAAGATTGTATCGGTCGGCATCGACATGTTGCTGGTCTTGAATTCGTAGTCTGGTTAGCTGGTGGACCTCTACTGCCCGTTGAGCAGCCACCTGGACGTCATCGCTTCCGTCGTCGACTGGCTCGTGCGGCAACATGCAGTCTAGCATACAGTCAATAGATGGCATACATGTATGCCACCTCCTGACGAAGCCGAGCCTCTCTTCGAAACTGTCGTAATACATACAATAAACTCCTAGCATAGCAACTCCGCAAGTACGGATCTCTGACTTTATATACATACATACAGTGGCCCAAATTTTTAATAATATCAAGCGAGCGTCGACCGCCGGTCCGGCCAGTGCCGTGCCGCGGAGGGGTGCGGCGATACGGGAGAGATTAGGCGCGTGCGCACAAAGCTCTTTCCGGTGCGAGCGTCGTCTGCTTGGCTATAGCCAGCCGGCAACAGCCGGCGCCAACAGAGTGAGAGCCCACGGTTATACCCTGTCTCGTTGTAACTTGGCAAAGGGTGAACGATAAGCCCCACATTGCGTGCCAAAGGCTTCGAAATGCGAGACGTGTACGAGCGCAACCCACACGTATTGGAGCATGACGCAGCGAAAAGCCTGATACTTCTTCGGAGTAGAGGCGCGCTCCGGTGATACGCAGTCACGTTCCCATTGGCCCGCCAGGGCCGTAGCTTCCGCCGTACTGGCATGTTACGCGATCACGGCTTCCTGGGATACCCAGTGTTTCTTGCTTCAGACACTGGGCTAAGCGGCGCCACCAGAGTAAAAGTTCACGTTTGAACAATGCAGCCGCCACTCCCAGGGGCACCCAATATTTCTAGCTTCAGTCGCTAGATGGCGCCAAACCAAACAGCATTGCAGGTTGCCTATTCCGTTGACCGCACACAGCCCCTGCTCAGTAGCAAAGAAGCGCGGGGGCTGACTGGCATAATTGTTTATCGCAACGCCCACTTCCGTCGCTCTCTCTCTCTCTCTCTTTCTTTCTGTGTTTTACTCTCCTTCACTCTGCTTCTCTTATCTGTTGGTAGAGCAAAAATATCTGAAGAGGGAGCGCTGGTGTGATACCCGTCCTGCGCGCCATAAACAGCGGCGCAGTGACGACAGTTTTACCCTGAGGTCTGTTGTGTTGTTTCGGGTTTGAATTTGCAACCGGTTGCTGTTCTGTGTGCCCCCCCCCCCCCCCCCAGAAAAAAAGCTAGTGATAAGCAAGCTTTGTTCAGATCTTTGCTTAAAGGCGGTTAGCTCTGCCAGCAGATAAGTAGCAGGGGTTGTGTGTGGCAAACGGAGTAGCCTAGCAGACGACGCTCGCACCGGAAAGATGTTTGTGCGCACGCGCCTAATCTCTCCCGTATCACCGCAACCCTCCGCGGCAGGGCGCTGGCCGGCCCGGCGGTCGACGCTCGCGTGATATTATTAAAACTCTGGGCCAGTGTACATATTTCGGGTGTTTCAGCGAAGTTTGACAAATATTTCTAAAATTAGTGTATTCCAGAACGAAAGATAATTTTCTGTGGAGTGGAGGACGTCAGAAAGTGCGGAATACTCACTAATTAGTCCGATAATCAAGTCAAATTGACTAACGAACTTTCTAATTAGTGAGAATAGTTATTTGGCTCCAATTAGAAACTTGCTGAGCGACATCAAAAACCACTAAATAAGTCATTTTCATTTTAAGCGCGTGAGAAGCAGGTATAAGGCTAGTGGATGCGATAAGGCGCCCGCGCGATTTTTCCGCCTCTTATCAGAGCCCCAGCCTTGTACTTGCTCCACGAGTGGAAACTTTAGCGCACTATTACTCTAAAAATGATTGATCTAGATGTTTTCGATGACGCTCAGCAAGACTCTAATTAGAACCATATGTTTCTGAATAACTAAAAAGTTAATTTGTCCTTTTATTTAGTTAACCAACTAATCAGTAAATATAGTGCATGTTTTGATGTCCACCCCCGCGAGCGATGCAATGCCTATTAAGCTACCTTATTACCTGGAATACACTGATTTCAGGATTTTTTCAGTTGTCGCTGAGTCACCCGTATATATATATATATATGCGGGTGACTCAGCGAAAACTATATATATATATATATATATATATATTCGAAAAATATTTTGCCCTATGTTCTTCCAAAACGAGGAGAAAGTCGCCAAGAAATTGAATGGAGGAAACGTTTCGGGCCTGGTAGGCTCTTCGTCAGTCGAAACAAGAACACTTCGTTTTCCTTTTCTTTGAATTAAAGAAAAAACGGCCGCAAAGAAGAAGAAGTAGTTGGAAAAATGCTTACCGTTTAGCGGGTACCTAGTCAACTAAATTCTCGCCTAAAAGTTTAATATATCCCGATAAAAAAGCAGTATTGAAGTAATTAAATATAATATTATTATCACAAAACCAGGTTTTGGGACATGTGGTTGGACATAAGCCAACGATACCTGGTGTCATGTGAAGCCAGTGAGAGGCCCAATGTAAAGCGTTTGCTCGTGTCAAATTAAACGATGAAGCGAGAAAAAAAAAAAAAAAAAAAAAAAAAAAACGCAACAGTGCGGCACCGGTTAGAAGATCTCAATTAAATGTCCATAAAAAAAGACGGCAATGACCCTTTCGAACTGTTAAGGCCCTTCGGTTCTAAAGTATTAAATTTATAAATAAATTCAGATTCTTTATTTTTTCGATCTCTGGTGGTTCGAAAGCCCCCCTGAAGTATAATAAAATTAAAATCAGAAAGTCCATTATGTTCCGCGGAGTTTAAGTGACGAGAGACTGGTCCGGCGACGTGTTTACGTATGTGACTTTTATGTAAATTCATGCGTTTTCTTATGCTTGTTTTAGTTTCTCCTATGTATTGAATTAGGCATTTTTTACATTGAATCAAATAAATATCCCTCTTGGTTGTGTAAAATGCAATAATACCCAATGCAGTTTATGTGTTGATATAATAACAGCTAACTCTATTCGTAGCACAGCAAATAAATTTAATTGGAAAATAAATGGTACATTTGACTGTAATTCGGAAAATGTTATTTATTTGATTCAATGTAAAAAATGCCTAATTCAATACATAGGAGAAACTAAAACAAGCATAAGAAAACGCATGAATTTACATAAAAGTCACATACGTTAACACGTCGCCGGACCAGTCTCTCGTCACTTAAACTCCGCGGAACATAATGGACTTTCTGATTTTAATTTTATTATACTTCAGGGGGGCTTTCGAACCACCAGAGATCGAAAAAATAAAGAATCTGAATTTATTTATAAATTTAATACTTTAGAACCGAAGGGCCTTAACAGTTCGAAAGGGTCATTGCCGTCTTTTTTTATGGACATTTAATTGAGATCTTCTAACCGGTGCCGCACTGTTGCGTTTTTTTGTTTTTTTTTCTCGCTTCATCGTTTAATTTGACACGAGCAAACGCTTTACATTGGGCCTCTCACTGGCTTCACATGACACCAGGTATCGTTGGCTTATGTCCAACCACATGTCCCAAAACCTGGTTTTGTGATAATAATATTATATTTAATTACTTCAATACTGCTTTTTTATCGGGATATATTAAACTTTTAGGCGAGAATTTAGTTGACTAGGTACCCGCTAAACGGTAAGCATTTTTCCAATTACTTCTTCTTCTTTGCGGCCGTTTTTTCTTTAATTCAAAGAAAAGGAAAACGAAGTGTTCTTGTTTCGACTGACGAAGAGCCTACCAGGCCCGAAACGTTTCCTCCATTCAATTTCTTGGCGACTTTCTCCTCGTTTTGGAAGAACATCTCCATAAGGGCAAAATATTTTTCGAATATATTTCTCTCGAGTGCCGTCTCTTTCTCCCAGGTGCTGTTCCTATATATATATATATATATATATCCTTTCACAAATGACGGGAAGAACTGGCAATATTGTTTTCTCGACTCAAATATTTATCAACTCTCAGGGCTAGATAGACTACCGCCAAATATTATAGTTCATAGTCGCTCTAGCCATTAGTGTGGACGCTAGAGAATTTATATGTCGGAGAGAGTAAGTCTTCAAACTAATCAGTAAAGTCCGGTGTCCCTCAGGGCAGCGTATTGGGCCCCCTTTTATTTTTCATTTACATAAACGACCTTCCTCTTAGCTTAACATCCTCCATAAGACGTGTTGCAGATGTCTGTGTTATCTACCGGCGTATCACCAACCCAGATGATCAAGCACTGCTACAGCAAGACCTCAACATGATTTCACTTTGGTGCAGCATATGGCAACTGATATTGAACACTAACAAAACAAGATTTATGACATTTGCCAGTCAGCCTTCTTCCACTAAATGAATTACTCCATTAACCACGAAGACATAGAAAAAGTTCGACCACACAAGTAATTAGGAGTAATGTTTTCTGAAGACCTCACCTGGAACGATCATATCAATAACACCGTTTCAAATGCATGTAAATCACTCGGATACATCAAACGCACCCTTTTCCGCTCATCTCAGACAGTCAAACTAACCGCATAGAAAGCATTTGTGCGATCCAAACTCAAATACGCCAATATCATCTGGTGTCCTCATCAAGCATACCTTCTTAACAAGCTTGAATTCGTTCAAAACAAGGCATCACGTTGAATCATGCATGACTATTCACGAACCTCGAGTGTCACTATCATTAAAACCAACCTGGAGTTGAAACCTCTAACCATTAGAACCAAACTAGCCCGTCTTGCTTTCCTTCATGGCCTCTACTACTCATCATCGGAATTTCGAAGCCTCTATCTCCAAGATAAATCTTACATTTCAAAGCGCTGCGATCATCCACTAAAAGTTCAGCCTCTCTTCTCCAGAACTTACAAATTTCAAAATTCCCCCCTTTTACTTGCTATTGCCGACTGGAATTCCTTACCCGCTCACATTGTCCATGAAACTAATACCAATACATTTCGTGACATTTGAAATTCTCATTTGTAAAGTGTGATAATTTAATGTTTTTTGTTTGTTTTGCTGTTTACCTTTTATTATTGTTGAAGGTTGTATTAATTCCCCCCTCAGGTAATGTATCCCAAGGGATACCTTTGAGGAAAATAAATCTGCTCTGAAATCTGATCTGAAAATGTCCAGTATTGAGCAGGCTGAAATCTAAGTATACTGTTTAAATAGTATAAAGTAAAATTGCATATAATATAACATTATTCGCCGTGCAACCTTTATTAAGGTTGTCCATGCTAGCAACTCTTCAGCAGAGAAAAACGTCACAAGATCGCTCCTCACTAAAAGCAAATTAGACGCTATAAAGAGAGCGTTAATTACTTCATTACAGTAACCGTTGACCGTTTGGCGCGCTATGTACCAAAGGAAGACACTTGGGCATACTTTAGTACGTTCGGTGTCTCTAGGTGCGTTTCAATGCGTGTTTTTTTTTATTTCGTGTCAACGTACCGAAATATGAGAATCGTTCCTAGGTAACAATATGTGCTGCGACGTAAAAATAGAGCTATTGTTTGAGACGCGAACGTCCCTTTGTGAGAAATGTATATTATCGATGTTATTTACAAAAAGGCAATTTGCGCTCAGCATCCTTATAATTGCCTGGCAGCTCTGAAGTTTTTGTTGCAGGGTATTAGACATGTGGTTACCATTTCACAATATATGAACCCCAGTTCTTATATTCTGTTTTGTAGTAGCTTTTTTGGCTATTATTAAAATATGACTACCAACCAATCCCTAAATCAGGGGCCCAACGTTTCGAAACCGGTTCGGCTTCTTCTTCAGGGGCGACTATGAAGGAAAGGAGCCTCAATCTTCTTTTTCCTCTATGGCGGAGGCGAATGTACACGATCCCATCTTCTTCCTCTTTGGTCGTTTTTTGAAGACACATGGTGGAGCCCGTTCACATACACAGATGGCAGTGCGCCAAGAGACCTATTGATGTTTGTTGGCGTGGTCTGAATGTGCCAAGATTCAAGGAAGAGCCTCCGGCGAGGATTAGTTTCGATGTCCAGGATGCGCGTGTTTAGGAAGTCGATGCGATGGTCATTTTTTTCACAGTGTTCAGCAACCGCGCTGCGCTCTTGATCGAAGTTGCGCACATCAGCCTTGTGTTGGCGAATCCGTTCTTGATAGTTCTTTGTCTCCCCGATGTACGAGGAAGGGCACTCCGCGCAGGGAATCTCGTACACCACACCTTGCGCTTTATCTTTAGGGGGCCGATCTTTTGGTCGTGGCATAAAGCGTCCAAGGGTTGAAATTGGCTTGTGGGCCATCTGAATGCCCTCCTTTGCTAGCACCCCTGCCAGCGCTTCACTTGTTCCCTTGATGTATGGGACGCTGATGCGCGTGGTTGGCCGGCGTTTCGTATCAACCTATGACTGGTGGTGTTGTCGACTTCGGTTTTGACGACGGGCAATGCGGTGTATGAAGCTGCCGGTATATCCGTTCTTCTTGAGGTCGCAAATGATGGTTTCTTCTTCTTTTCGGCGGTCAGAATCAGTTGAGCAAAGGTTCTTTGCCCGTGATAGGAGTGTGTTGACCACCGATACTTTATGACTCGCTGGGTGGTTGGAGTCAAATTGTAAGTATCTTCCGGTGTGCGTTGGTTTTCGGTAAACTGAGAACTGAAGCTGGTCTCCCTGCCTTTGTACAAGCACATCGAGAAACGGTAAGGTGTTGTTTTTTTCCCGTTCCACGGTGAATTGGATGTTAGGCTCGATCGAATTGAGGTGTGTCAGAAAGTTGTCGACTTGAGACTTCTTCATGACGCAGAAGCAGTCGTCCACATATCTTAGAAACACCTTAGTGCTTGCACCAAAGGACTGGAGAGCCTTTTGTTCTATAGGTTCCATGCACAGGTTTGCCGTGGCGACAGAGATGGAGGCCCCCATTGCGGTTCCACTGGTCTGCTTAAAGTACTCTCCTTTGAAGCTGAAATAAGTGTTACTCAGGCAGAATTCGAGGAGGCGGCAAAGTTCGTCCACGTTGAGCTTGGTCCTGTTGCTCAAATCGCTGTCTTTCTCCAGGGTGTTTCTGGCAGTCATGACTGCTAAGAAGACCGGAACGCTTGTGAACAGGGATATCACGTCAAAAGATACCAGAATCTCCTCAGCGTTTATTTTTAAATGCGAAATCTGCTTCACGAAGTCGCTGGCGTTGCGGACATATGTCGGGGTTTTCCCAACCAGAGGAGAGATAGTGTGATGAAGTTAGTTGGACAATGCTTTGAGCGGAGAGGTGGTGAAGTCCACGATGGGTCGGAGGGGAACGTCAGGTTTGTGTATCTTTGGAAGTCCGTAGAAACCGGGGGTAAAGCCATTCCGGCAAAGAAGGCGCAGGTGAAGGCTCCTGGAATCTGGGTGCCCCTTGAAAATCTCCGTGAGAAGCTTGTTCAACTTCGTCTGGACTTGTGATGTTGGGTCCCTCTTGAGTTTTTCATACGTAGAGCAGTCAAGGAGATCGCGGACCTTATGCTCGTAGGCATCCCGGTCTAGGACTACCGTTGAGTTGCCCTTATCCGCTGGCAGGATCACGATGTTTTTGTCTTCTCGAAGCTTCCGCAGAGCTTGCACCTCTTCTCTTGATAAATTGTGTCGGTGATGTTGTGGAAGTTTTGATAGCACACCAACCACTTTTTGTCGGACTCGTTCGCGAGCGTTTGAATCCAGCTGCGCGATGCCGTCTTCTATTGTGGCAACCATTTTTGGTAAAGGTGGCTTCGTCGTTGTCATATTAAAACCGTGACCTTTTGCTAAGATTGCAGTCTCACAAGGAGAAAGTCGTCTTGAAGAAAGGTTCGTGACAAACCCCTCGATGTTGTACGTTGCCTTGTTCTTTTGCGTCAGTCTCGAAAACGTTTTACGCTGGGCTGTTTGCTGTTTTTCTGCAGCAGTGGCAGCGACACTTGTGGCGAACGACTCTAAAGCTGGAAACACGTCGGGGATTCGATGTTCCAGCTTCCGACGAGTAAAAAACAGGTCCAGCTCTTTTTTCTTTATAGTTGCGTTGCACTCGTGTATTCGAGCTTTAACTAACCGGTGCTCCGCCTGGTCGATAATCTTGTGTCCCTCAGGTGTATGGACGATTCGTTTGAGATGAAGACTGCGGGGGACCACGTGTGAATCTCGGCAGTTTCTCGTAAGGTCAAGATGGGTCTTAAACGTCGAGATGGTGCGAGCGATGTGCACATACCGTTTTGCCAGCTGTGTGGTCTCCTCTCCGTGTATGTATGGTACAATTTATTTGAGTGCGGTTACATGTAAGCCTAGCATCAATGACTTTTTAGCAAGATTGGACTAAAACATTTTCATTGCACTTCACACTTCATCACGTACAAAAAAAAAAACTACTTTTGTAGTCATGTCTTTGCACGATTGATCGTGAATACGGAGTTTGCATACAATTAAAATAACAGAATTATCAGACGCTTTTACATAAAATTATAATCAAAAAGTTAATCACGCCATGCGTTAAAGCATTTTTCTTTCCCGTAAAATGGCCCTTTTGATAATTACACGGGCTTCGTCGCCTAATTATATCTCGTTATCGCTTCAACAATAATTTGAACATCGAACTTTATAATAATGGCGCTCACTTTGCAAGCAACAAGAAAGGCTGCTTCAAGGCTCCGAGCAATGCTTTTAGTTATTGTTCTAAAAAAACATGAAATGATATCGCCATTTGAAATATGAAAGAATTTAGACGAGCGTGCGAAAAACCTTCTTGGTCGTCAAGAATAATGCTTCGAATATTTTATTTTGTTTCTAGTGTTTCCTTTTTGTTTTTGCTGCTTTCCATTTCGTCGTGATTATCTCCGTCCGGCTTCAAGCCGCGGGAAGCGGACAAATGATTTCATCCGTAGCGCACGTTTATTCACGCGATGAAGATTCCGGCACCGTAAAGGAAAAATATAGAGAACAAAAAACACCAGCTTTTACAAACATGACTAATAAAAAATAAAGAAAGAAATATTTTCACGCTTTAAATCGCACAATCTCGCGCTTCGAGCTCCACCCAGAGGGAGACGCGACTCGCACATTTTTCATAACAGTTGAGTTCATCTAAATCTGTTCTTGCGTTGTCTTCAAATTCTGTGATTGTCCTCAAAACATGTATTTTTTTACGGCTCCTATATATTTCTTTTTTTTTTTTACATTTACATTTGATGGCTTCGAAGCAGTTCGTCTTTGCAAATCCCCCACTTTGCGCCAAATGCTATTTGAGATTGAGGAATGGAAAAAAAAAAAAAGCAGACATTATTGAATTCTCGCTGTACTCTCTAAAAAATGCGTTCCGCTCTTCCATTACGGGCGCTTCACCTTCACAATTGTTCCAAGCAGCTGCCTATGTTTGGGCGCTCTGTAATCCTACGCATGCGTGTCCTCAATGAAAATCGCTCGAAGTGTACGGCTACCATTATGTTCCTGCGTCCGAATGCTCTTCAATTCTGATTATTTCACGAGAAACGTTAGAATAAATGTTTCGAGCATTTTCAAAGGCATACGATGTGAATGTTTTCAAACAAGAGGTGTTAATAATCATATGTTTGTTTTATTTCTTGTTTTCTTAGGAAAGGAGGCGATTGTTTTTTTGTGGACAATAGAATAAAAGCTTACTTCGAAATCCAATAAATTGCTAAGCTTAGGATCTGATAAAAAAAAGAGTAATTCCTCTTTGTAGAAGACACCGAGAACTTAGAACGGGCTCCGATACCATGCAAAATTAGAAGAGAAAATATCTTACACAATAAATACAATATTAAACTAAACATTTTGAACCACTGATGCTCCAGCACACTCGTCAGATGAATAATAAGATATTGGTGTTCCTGAACATTGACACTCTCCACTAATAAAAGTATTTCTTCCACGATACGAGTTCTGGATATATTTAGAGCAGGCAGAGTTTGCTATGTCCGTCCCGGTTGCGTAGAAATGACTTTCAATTACTCACACCTGTATGAATACCAATCGTGAAATTTCCTTTCCCACCTTTGTGGTTATATATTTCGGAGCAGCCTTTAGATCATTTTGTTTGTGTGGTCAGGTTGTTACCAAAGAAAGTAAGGCAATGGCGGCAAGTACCTCAACTCTCCAGAGTCTGTTTTAAAATATACAACCGCACGGACATAAAATGCGATTTTACTTTTTATTCAGGTGAATCTCAATTTCGTTCTTTAATGAAGGAATATAAATTGATGGTTCAGGATATAGCCCCGAAAACTAATTAATTGTAGAAGTCTCTTAAACACTGTGTATAGTGATACACAATAAAGAATATTTTATTGCGGAACTTTATGCTATATTTGTATTAAATAGTAAAAGAGACGACTACTTGAAACTCTGAAGTTATCTTTAGGCACATTTAGTTTATGATCTTATCAATATATACCGTGCATAAGATAATGTGTGCCAAAAACAATAAAAAACAAGCTGCTGTTGGCCAGGGTTGAGCAGAGATTCTCCAAAACGTATTCGGGAATACAAATACAAGTATTTTAAGGCCCAAAATACAGATACTGAGATATATTTGTCTTTTATGCAACGGGTTATGTCCCTAAGATACTTCTGCAAAAACGAAGAAAAAGTATTACCGAATACAGATACATATAGTAATGGCAATTTATTTGTTCCCGAACGATGCTATGTGGGGAGGGCGTAGCTCGTGGCGGATACAATTGGAAATTTAGACTTTTACTCCTCTTCTTGTGACATTGTATGCATTTCCCTTTAACGTGAACTCTTTAGTGATCATTTTTTTTTCACTAAACAAACATGTCACCCCCCCCCCCTCCCCCCTCTCCCCGAAGCACATAGTTCCTGAACAGGAAAAATTCCGTGCCATGCATGACAATTGAGGTCTGCAAGAAATGATCCCTGTTTTGCTGCGAGGGCGCATCTCGAACTGTGGTCTTATATGCTGCCAAGTCACCCATAGTATGAGGAAATTCAACAACAGAGCCGTACCATTTTTTACACTCAACTTCTTTACACCGTTCGCTTTGCTAAATTGGAAAGAGTGAAGGGCTGTGTCAAAGGAGCTTATTTTGCGACTCTTGCAAGTAACCTTATTTAAACAAAAGTTTTTTTTTTTAATGTTGGTGAGCTTAGTCGATCATGTTATGAGCGGGTTCATATTATAAATTCTAATGCACCTAAGCCAAACACATGTTTTTATCGTTTAAATTTATCGTAAAAACGGCAACAAATGTAACGGAATGCCTAAGCCTGGCAAAGTATCGCTACTGAAGCGATCTATTGTAGAATGTATTTCACCACTGAGATAAAAATACGTTCTTTAAAGTTATCTCGATACAAAGATACAGATACTCGAAATTTTCTCTAAGATACTATCGGAACGCATTTGTATCACGATACAGCCCAAACATGCGCGCGCACACATCGTCGAACTAATGCAGGGTTGTCTGCAGTTCTATCGAGCAAGTCTATATTTTTAACGAAGTGCCGAACGGGGTTTGTAAACAAAATTACAAACTAACTGTTTTTAATATTTTGAGGCGGAAACCCTGCAACACAATACAAATATGCCCCCCCCCCCCCCCCCCCCCAAACAAATATTTCCTGAACAGGAAAAACTCCGTGCCATGCTTGACAAAAGGCGTCTGCAAAAAATGAGCCCTGTTTTGCTGTGAGGGCGCATATCAAACTTTGGTCCTATATGCTCCCACGTCACCCATAGTATGAGGAGATTCAACAACAGAGCCGTACCATTTTATTACACTCAAATCCTTTTACGCCTTTCGCTCTGCTAAAATAAAAACCGCATTGAAAAACATCCTTTTCTGTTGATTTTATCGAGGTAGTCTTCATGTGCCTTATCGTTTAGCTTTAAAGGAATCACGCGAGATTTAAACAAGTTCTAAGATCACTGACATTGCAGCTTCCTAGAGGGTTACGGCGTGGAACATCTTTAAATCTCGCGATTCATTTTGCAAGACGGAATTGATTTAAAACGCTAGAAATGTTTACATATACTTTGTGTCTATAGATTTTTTTGGCGTCTTTTTTTAGACAAGTCCAGGAAAATTTAGCAAGTTCCGGGATGGGGACAGTCATGATTGAATACAGCGTGTTAAAAGTTTACGATAGACTCAGGGTATTAAAATTATAGCCCTTGAAATGTGTATAGGAGAACTTTCATTTGACGTGTATTTTATTCAATTCAAAAGTATTTATACTTTTGCCCGATTCTCTTGTGTCAAACAACAACAAAATATAAATGTGTGTTTGCCGCTGACCGATATAAAACAATAATAAAACAAAGCGACAACATTAGAGTTAATCCAAAGCCCCGTGTGTCGGACACTACGACAATGGCCCTCACTAAGACAAACGAATGATCCTGACGAAGGACTAGAATCTACAAACAAACGAGGGATAAAAAGAAACGATAGATACATAAAAACGAACATATAAGCAACAAGTAAGTTGCCAAAGAGGATGCCATTGTGCCGCGCTTGAGCCCCAAGGCATCATCAGCGGTGTTCCGACAAACCGCGCGAGGATTAAGCGGAGAGAAACAAAAAAGGAGGGAGTCCCAATTTGTCTGCTATCCAATCAGAATCAGGAACACGTAGCACACGCTCCCTCCATATAAAACGAAAACTTGTATCATCAAAGGGGAAGCACGATGCGAGTACCATCGAGAAGAACGAACTCAAATAGAGATAAAAAAATGAGGTCCTCATTCGTTTGTTTCTGAAATGCCATGTCGTTAGATCAACTGCAGCGCTTCGAAGCAAATGACCAAGAAATGCCATCGTTATTCTTTAAATCTTATGGAGTGCTTTAATTGGCGTCTAGAAGACACCAACAAACGCCTCCAAATAGACCCTTTTCAAAAGTGCCAGGCGGGCCGGGCCGTCTAGTAGCCACTGCGCCATCTATCCGATTCCACCATTCTTGGGTCGCACACTCTGAGCATGCATTGGACCGTACGGACTCTGCATTCGGCGTGAACTTGGCTCAGATCGTAACGAGAAGCACACACTTCATGACCTAAATTTGGCGACCGCCATTGTGGCCTAAAAAGGTATGGAAAGCGGTCTACTAGATTATAACAAAGTAAAGTATGTTTTCAAGTTTTGCCGCTCGTAGAAGCCCATTAGAAAGCGTTACGCGTATATAATATAGTGCGTGAGAGTACTGCTTGTGAACGAAGCTCTCCCCGCAATATAACATCTTAAAGTCGCTCTATGGAGAGAAGTGGAATCAATAATTGCTCTCAATTGTTTTTCTCGCCATACCCTCTCTTTCGGCCATCACCTCACTGTGCTCGCTCAGAGAAGTGCCGTTATTGCATGGACGGACACCGCGTGGAACCTGACCCCTTATTATCTGGTACTTGTGCTGAATGATGTCGGCGTGTAGTTGAAGCAGAGAGGGGTTTGGACACGGAGAAGACTTAACGGTGTTGAGATGCGAATCACCTTGGTTTTCGTTTCTAGTGTTATGACTGCTGAGCTAGGAGCACCACATTTGTCAGCTCTTTTTTTAGCAAAGGCATTTTAGTTTAGGATGTGTTGATCAAGAAATCTTGCTTTGTAGCAATACGTGTTCTGAATATAATAATACTCGATTTAGGGCAAAGATCTCGTGAAACGCAGACATATGTTGTAGACTGTGACTATATAGTTACTCGAAAATGCCCTCAATACCTGTCAGACGAATATAATTCAACCGCTAGAGGATTTTTATACAATATTATGTTGTACAATTGGGAAATGACACACTTTGTAAATATATTCGAGGTGAATAGACCCTATGCAAAATTGTTCCAACGTCTTGCTACACTCTGTGCGGACACTGCCATCTTTGTTGCGTCCATATTCCTCTGATGTTGTCAATCTTGTAATGTTGTCGGTAACAATGCAGGCCTACTGCTCACCGTCATCGGCCCTCACCCACACTTGCGAGCTAAGGGTTACTATTGTTTTCCGCTGTAAATGCGCATGTACGTGCATCGTCGCCCGGCCGGTTGCTGGTTTCTCGCCGCATCCAACACGGCGGATGTACACTTCAGCATCGAAATTTGTCTTTGTGTGCCGGAACAGGCACGGGCGTCTGGTTAGCGAAAGCGCCTCCTCTGGGCGAGTGCTTGTCGCGCCCCGGCCTTTGCCAGCACCGAAACCAACTGGTAAGGCGGAGCATGTTCTTCGCCGCCCCACTAGACGGAGCTATGCATTTCGTATAAGGTGTATAGTCACACAAAACACAAGCACTATCAATTGATCGGTGAATTATGCAAAACTGGCTAATTAATGTAAACAAAATTCCACAACATGCATTCTAAATCATCCTTAGGAACCTCCTAGGTACCAAATTTATCGGATGGAAAACGTTTGAGGCGAAAAGAAAGCTTTGAGTGAAAATGTTGATGCAACAAACATGACTCGAATAAAGTAATTTTTCAGATTAACATATAAAACAAAAAATCCTGTTCCAGTGCATTTCTTATTGCAAGTCAAATAAGATTATCTGTTGTAAACATGAGCAATCGGTGGTCTCATAAAATAGCGCCTAAACGACAAACACGCTGACGTGAGGAAAGCGTATTATAGCACATTTAAAAGTGCAACCGCTCTTTTCAAGCAACACGGTTGTTGAAAGGAAGCTGAATAATTAGAGCTCACCGCTTACAATCTGAGTTCAAGCCACGTTTTCTTCTTTTCTTCTTTGAGGAAAATTCAATTTTGGGTGTGAAATGCCTGCACAAAACTACAACAACAACTCGAGAGCTGGAAGAGTTTTACATTAAAACAAAGCGCTGCAATCTCCAAATGTTTATTAGAAAATACGCTGATGATCACGGCAGTAGTGTTTCGCTCTTTTTACTGATCAGTTTATTTTCGGTTTGTCTCCAGTGCTTTGAATTAGATTTATATCCTTGCTTTTCTGTTTAGGTATGGCTTATACCATTTTGGTTTCATTTGTAATCAGCGCGTCAACTTATCGGGTTATATTTTTTTGTTTTTTTCGTTTCCAGAGTTTCCGTAAAGCTGGTGCAAAGAAGTTTGGCCGTGAACAAAAATTGAAAACATAAGAGCGTCGACGACAGTAAAAGAGAAACGACACATCGCGCCGCAGTCGTGTTCTCGTACATTTGTGGGGTGTGTTGTTCCATTGTTGCTAGATTTCGGTCGGCAGCCGTTGCTTTTCAAAAACGCGTCGTGGTTTTCCACGACGATCGATTCTATTTTGAGCTTCCGCACCGCGACTCCTACCGCCTGAATGGGAACACAACAACATAGCAGGAAACGGGGAACGCCATGTTTTGTTATTTTCTTCAGTTATTTTATTTATTTTGTTATCGTAGTGGCAAGATGCTTAAGCCCGGGAACCGCGTCCCAATTTTTTGTGTTAGTATCTCTGACTTTACACAGAGATGTATACTACTTCCGGCGTGTACACGACAGCTGACACAGCTATAAAAAATATAAACGAAGTAAACTAACGAATTAATACCTACGTCTTTAACTGCAACAATCTTCGACTCAAGTGGCAAGATGATTTTTTCAGGATAACGCATACGTCATTTTTTGTCCGTAACAGCCGGCCTGATCGTAGAGCTTTTATTATTTCTCTGCCTCTCTAACTGATTCTCTTTCCTCTGGAGATTTTTTAAGACTAATTTTTTATTTAAGAAGTTTAGTGGTTTCTACTTTCAGCTGCAACTGTGAATAGAAACCTGAACAAGCTTTAATCATCTAAAGTATATACTCGATCGGAGACTTGCTTCGTGTTGAGCTTTCACGAGCTATCGATTGTCAGCTACTGTGCGAGATATATTTAGTGCGTACCACTACGTGACTGCGACCTAACTAGCGCACCTCAACCCTCCTGAATAGAAAAAAAGAAAAGATTATTGATATTATTATCACTACCTAATTTTTCGACAATTTATTAAGCTCTTAACTATGCGTGTTGGTATCTGTCTGCGATGTTTTATGTTTAGAAAATTATAGGAATGTGAACTATAGTTTCATCAATTTATCTTAATGAATTTATAAAAATAAATAAAACGAATAAGTATTATATAGAGCGATGTCAATCAAATGTCGTCTACCTTTTGATAGTATTATTTCCTATTTTTTTAATTAGTGGTCTAACACCGCTGGCTTGATTTTTATATGAAGCTGAAATTGGTTATGCATTATTCATAATCTCCAAACAATACAAAATTCGGCATGGTGGTAATGCTAGATACTTCCATCTGAAATAGACAAACGAAATCTTGAGGAGAAGTGCAACTACATAATTATTCGTGGGTGTGTTAAAAGATAACAATGTTGGCTTAAAGTCCCACTCCTTGAAGTTTTTTTTCGGCTGCGTGCAAAATATGTCTATATTAGTCACCAAATGCCTCGTCACTTATATTTTAAAAGGCAAAAACTGTTTATGTCATATTTTATTTCAATATAAATTTCAGCCCAGTTAAAAATCCAGAAGTAATTCCACACGCAACTACCGGATCGAAACGCAAGGTTACGGCGAATCGACTGAGATTCATTTGTGTAACCGATTCTTGCCCAAACGCAGCCAGATGCCTAACGCCACGGAGTTGCGCTTTTGGCGTTGCTTCATTGAGTGCATTGGTCGGTAGCGTTGGGTGGTCCCTGACTTCTGATGAAAATGATGATAAAAAACATGAATGTTGAACGTAACAGTTTTTAAGGCGAATTAGAATAAGGAGATGACATAAAATGCTGCGTTTTAACACTTCTAGGACAGTTCCACCGAATAAGCGCAGCAATGGCAGTGTACATTCAAAGAAATCTTGCTAAAAGTAAATTATTATTTCAAAACATATCATTATCTGAACGGATTGTCATTTGAATAAATAATGCGATGCAGACACGTCATTTTGCCTTCGCTGAGACAGTATAGGCTCCGGATATGTGTTGTATTTTGTACACAAACATTGAACGTCACATTTTGAGGTTACGCATATAGATGCAGAGGCGTTTTAATCTTGCAATATAATTGTGTATATTCATTTACAGCTTAAGAAACTCAAGTCATGGCTTGCAATGCTCAAGATTCTTGCTTAGTGATTGGTTACTCGTAGATCTGATCAAGCAGTCCTGCAATCTGATTGGATGTGGAGCGAAAGGAAGACGTTTCCCAGGTAGTACCGAGTTCTGGGCCAAGATTTGGCTTTTGTTTGGGAGTTTAGGGCATTAAAAAGCCCGAAAAAGCCAAAGCAGAGCCAAACCTGACCTTCCTTGGCAAGAGTCTGGGTATTTCGGCCCTAATTCGCCAAACAAGTGCCAAATTTAGGCTTCACTGCCTGGTATTTCGGCTATCATCTGGCATATTTGGGCCTAAATCGCCTAACAAATGCCAGAGTTAGGCTTACTGCCCGGTAGTTCGGCTGATATTTGGCATTTTCGGGACAAAATTGCCAAACAAATGCCAAAGTTAGGCTTCACTTTTTGATAGTTCGGCTGTCATCTGGCACCTTTGGGTCAAAATCGCCACAGATGTGCCCGAGTTAGGCTTAGTGGCTTGTAGTTCGGCTGACATCTGGCATGTTAGGGCCAAAATCGCCAAACAAGTGCCAAAGTTAGGCTTCACTTTCCTATAGTTCGGCAGTCATCTGGCACCTTTGGGCCAAAATTGCCACAGATGTGCCAGAGTTAGGCTTATTCCTTGTAGTTCGGCTGAGATCTGGCATTTTTGGGGCTAAATCGCCAAACAAGTGCCAAAGTTAGGCTTCATTTTCTGATAGTTCGGCTCTCATCTGGCATCTTTGGGTCAAAACCAGAGAAAAGCCAAACTTTGGCACGTCCCAAATACCGAAGTTAGGCGTTGCTCTGGCAGTTATGGCTGACGTATGGCACCAACTTTGGCGCTCCTCTGGCGGGCCAGAGAAACGCCAAACCTTGGCATGCCCCGAATTCCCAGATTAGGATTTACTATGGCACTTATGGCTCAAGTATGGCACCAACTTTGGCACTCGTCTGGCGTACCAGAGAAGAGCCACCATGGCACTGATGAGTGCCATGGTGCAAACACCTAACAGCGCCAAAGTTGGGCCCTTATGTTTGTCAGACCTTTGCCCAAGTTGGGCATTCCTCTGGCGTGCTACCTGGGTTGGGACTTTCCACACTCTACGTTTAGTAAGATGTTTTAGAAGCTAGCTATGATTTCCACTTCTACCAAATTAAAAAGGCGACAAACTAGCATTACATGAAAATTGCGGAACTCTGTTTTTTTATAGAGCAAGTATGACTTCAAGTGTTTTAAATATTTTATGAATACGGAAGACAAAAATTACTTCAAATGTTTCAATTTTCTTTTTATTGTTAACGTTGGGGCAAAGGCGCATTACGGAGGGTGTGGATACAAGGTGTGAAAAAGTGCGAATCAGAATAAAATAAAAAAGCGTAAGAAAGAAAAAATGCTGCTTTATACACCCATTTTCTTCTGGTTGTCTTAAATATTAAGACGTCTTCAATAAAGGGAAATAAAGGGATGAAGGGCGAAGTTTCTCTAGTAACTGACAGCTTAAAAAAATAAATATTGTGAATTAATATATTCCCAAATCTTCCGTCGATGTTTGTTTTCTTCCCCGTTAATATCAACTAAAACAGCAATCTCATTATCTCGCAGAGTGATAGTAAGCTGCTCAGGGCTTAATCGCGCCCAGCGTTTCAAGCTGCTGGTGTTTACCTATGAAATTGCAGAGCACGGCTGAAATACCTGTAACTTGTAATACGCATTTAAAAAAATCGGTACATTGGGTTATGTTTCTCATATAAACATGTCTGTTTCCACACGACAAATCGTAGTCGCATGGCACATGAACAAAGCGTAAATAGTTGGAATCAACCTATTATATTTCAAATACTAATTCTTCAGGTTGAAATACACGCAGTGTTGTTGCTAAAAATGAAAAGCGATTGTTCTGGTAAACAATATTAGCCATATAGTAATACATTGAAACAAGCAGGACGTACCCAAATAACACGGATCGAGGTTTTGTGGAGATTTGTTCTCCTCTAGAGTTTTCGCAACACATTTGGAAACGGATGAGAAGCCGGGTATGGCGAAAGAGCGAAAGACGTCAGAAAGAAGGAATTCTGTGAGCCTTTGTGAAAACCTTGCTGCTGATCCCATAATCCTAGATGGAGATCCGATTTCCCATATCTGCTCTATCCTAAACGTGAATTGACGGTGTTTGCTTTTTATTGCTCTCTTGGGCCTAAAAAGGGCTTTGGATTGCAGAGCACATACGTGACGTTCTTTGATCGAAATCGAACCCCAACACGGGGTGTTGTGAGCCTGCCGTGGATTGAGGTAGACCAGCTGGTTGGACATCTTCGAATTTTTAACGCTAAGTTCGACGCTTGATCGACGGAAGATCGGCTGTCACGCGCATACGCGTAAATTGAGAACGGGCTGACGCCACCGGGCACAGGAGAGTAACAATGTAAATATATTTTAGATATATTTTTTCCTGTTATATGGAGTAAATATTGGCAGTCATTTCCTAAAATAAAACATAAAAATATATACGCTATTATGATACAATAGTGTTCTTATTTTGTACTGTACATTTAGGTTACCCTCAACAAAACTCGAACTATTTCAACTTTTGCAAAAAAAGCTTCGACGTCTGAGGAAATCACGTGAACCCTTCGTTCGAGAAAGGCTTCTTCTAACTATATTCGCCAAAGCCGGAAAGCATACAAAAGTCCGCGCAATGGTGCGCGTGTGTAAACTAAGTTTCACTTCAACTGTCCGCTTTAAATTGCACACGTAGGAAATCCAGCTCCACATGTGCCCCTGGCTCAATTTTACATCCGTACAATCTAATATTTTTTAACGCGTTGTCAAACACGCAAGAACATGTCTATTCTATTGGTGTCAGTACGGCGCCTGGATCGCGTCTCCGACTGCTGTGTTTGGCCTCCTAGTCCGCCCATGCGTGAAAAGGGGTCTCGAAGCGGACATAAGTGACGTCACAAACGCAGGCGTGTCATGCTGGCGCATGTAGTGATCCTGGCGGTAGGTCGTAGAAATGCTGGCGCAAACCACGAGCGACTGTCAGTGTCGCTGTCATCATGGCGTCCCAAATACCGGCTGACGAAGCTTCCGGGGTCTATCAAGGTGGAGAGCGACATGCGGCAGAACAGACGTCTGTCACATCCATGACCGCTGCTGTGACACCGCCAGGATCGCGACCAGCGATAGCGTGACAGTTTTATGACGTCATCAGGCGGAAATCGAGGAACCATCGAGGAGCCATCGCGCTCACTTGGTTTGGGCAAACGCAGGCGGTTTTGTCGACGCCGCGTTGACCCATATCAGTTACGTCTGGTTTATAAGTAACCCCGAGGCGAATACTTCGTGCCGTGAAAAAATAGTGTATATTATTTATTTTATCATGCCGATATCTTTAAACGTTTTCGTAATATTCTCTGATAAAATGTCGGCCTTGAAGAAGATGGTGTACACCTGTTGTACATAAGATGTTTGGGCAGAAATACTAAGTTCGTTGCGCTTGAACCTAGCTAGGAAAAATGAGAAATAGAGTGACCCAAGGTTTTGGGGGTTTCGACGTGGATTCAATAATTTTGTGCATTTCAAATTGTTTTACATTTGGTGTGCTTATATTCTGCTCTTATACAACTTACCCTACCAAGCAACCTTAGGGGTCGCCACTTCTTGGTTACAAAACGAGGTGATCGGATGCGAGTCAGTGATCTGTGCATGTACTTGCGCAAGGAACAGTTGCAGATAAAGCCTAAGCTACATTTGAAGGCATCTGCTTTGATAACAAGCACGAAAGCACCTGGCCGCCGAAACATTGCGCTTGAGACATTCGTCATGGCGTCGACGTGTGAAACGTGTCGCTTCGTGTCAGATTCTGGAATTTTACAACGAGTGACGTCGCTTCTCTGACCCGTCGGTTGCCCGACGTTTGAACACAGTATTACGCTCTCAAAGTACGCTGCGAAAATAGGCACACAAAAACAATTCTCAGTGTATAGTGTCACATCCAGGGATTTCTGTCTGCTCTCGACAAGCGACGAAGAAGACATAGTGAACGCAGGCGTCTCCGCAGTTTATTCAAACTACAACTTAAAAAAAAAACACGAGAAAGAAGATCCTGCAGGCAAGGCTATAGGAATCCTACGCGCCTGTCACGCTTGTAATTAAAAAAAAAATCCGCTCTGCTTGTGTTAATTATTATTATTTGCGTTCGGATTCATGTATCCAAACAGTTTACATATGCATACACGGTACAAAGAATACTAGTGGACATCTACATCTTAAGAAACGCAGATTGTCACTTATTATTCTCATGAAGCGATAATAAAATGATGTAGCCTCCTCACATACTGCATTTATTACGTGTTCTGTAGCTATATAAATCAGTACTTCACAATACATCGGCGAAAAATAGCACCAGTTGGCCGTGTTATAGAAAGCCAAACGTCTTTAATCTTTCTTTTTTTTTCCGGGAGGAGGGGGTGCAAAGCGTTTGAGAAAAGAAACTTTAATGTGTCCCAAGGTTTTTGTAACAATACCATTGAGACGGAGAAAGAGAAAGAGAGAGACAGAGAGAGAGAGAGAGAGAGATGAAAGTATAAAATGGCGAATCGATTGTTTGTCACGACGGTTGGCAGTTTAAAGGCTTACATAGTTAATTGAAGAATGAAGACAAAACTTTGCCTTAGAGCTCAAAATACAGACGGATAAAAGCTCAAACGGTGTTAGACACATTGATAAATCTGGGGTATTCTAGTGGGAAAAAATATAATTGTGCAGTTGTCCTATTTCGTCGTAGCGAGGATGCAAAGTGGCAATCAACCCCAGAAAAAACGACATTCGCACTAAAAACATCAGCGTTACGGTCGAAGACCGGGGGTCGTAGAAGATGATTGGATCATGTATGGACCTGGTTCTTTTCGACTACTACCATAATTATTCCAGTACCGATTTTTCTCATATATTTACGGGATTTGTGGACAGGGGGCGTCTGTTTAGAGTTAAATATTGAGGGAAAAAAAAATCAAAGCGGAAATTGGTAAATATCTTTATCTTAACAGATGTAAATTTCGGATATGCTACTACGCCGTCTAAGACGTGCTGTAGGAATAGAAATTATTGCTTGAAATGATTTACAATGAAAATCATGGCATACCTTGTAAGTGATAGCATCCTTCTCAGACGTGGACTTAGTAGCGATAGTATACATGTCGTGCGCACTGAAGTATGGTAATGTACTCGCATAATAAAACAGTATTACGAACACGTTTCATATTTCGGAATATAAGGGGTACTCTTATTTGTTAACTTATTCAGCTATTTTCAGTGTAAATGCACTTGCCGACTATTAAATAAACTGAGTTCCAGCATTAAGCGCAGGTGCAACAAATTGAATATATATATATATATATATATAAACGAGTGTTCACGTGATATCATGAAAAAATAAAGCAATTATTAGAGGCACGTTTTACTTACCCATCCAGATATTACATGGGCAGTCTCTACCCGAAGGAATATGCGAAGGAAGGTACCTAACCGGGTACACATCTCATCACCAAAGAAACAAATGTGTGCCGTGCCGTTACTGAAGTTAATTATTTTTAACACTAAAAAAATTTTGGTCGACGCTCCTTGGTTATCATTCTAGTTGCCGGCAGTATAAACAGTCGTATTTTATTTCTCCGGAAGAGCAACTTATGCTCACCTGTTTCTATGGTGACAACAAAGGAAATAAAAATATAATATATTGTCGCTTCAAGAGTGGCATTACATTTATCTACATAATGAAAAAGTGAATAATGAGTTACCAACAGGTAATATTTTTGGTAGATTCATAAGGCCTTGATAAGAACTAAAATATTTGCATCGGTTAGTGAAAACAGACCTAAAGAACTAATGAAGGACTTAAAAATGTCTTTAAGAACTTTTGTTTGGTAAATTAACTTCAGATATAAAGTAAACAGCTTTTCACTCAAAAAAGAACAGAACGATGCAGTCTTAACGTCACGGAATGCAAGAAACCCGCAGTCTATTTGTCTTTTTTTTTTTTAATTCGGCCGTTTTTCACAGAATGGACAATCAAGTTGCAACTGCGCTTTCACAAAACCACTAGTCATACAAACTGTTGAAAAATTGTGATATTTATATTTTATGATGGTCTTATTTTACAAGTTTACGATACCCATGGCAATTTTCTGGAATATTCGATTTATTTATTTATTTATTTATTTTGCTTATAGCTCCCACAAACAACTCGAGGCCTCATTAGCGTAAAACGTATTAGTATAAAGCGACTCGCTAAGGCGTATGGCGCAAAGTAATCATTTGCGCGTAGCTATAAACGTGAGCTTTTTTTTTTTTTTTTCTGGAGGGGGGGGGGGGGGGGGGAGGGGGTATGTACTGTGGATGCTTTTTTTAAAGTCGCGGAAAATGCTAGATATTCCTCCAAATATATTGAAAATACTGCTTACAAAATACGGTACGTCCATTTAAAAAAAAAATACTTTATTATATTTTTTTTGCACTCTTTTATTCATAGCACATGAAGTTTAAACTACAAGTTATAAATATTGGCTGACATTCTTGTCGTATTTTTCGACAGCCAGTTGAATGAACCGCATTTAAATTTGTCTCTGAACATCTGGGGGAAAAATAGTGGCTTCACCGAAGCTTCACTAGTTGGCTGTTACGCAGCAAAGTGCTGCAGAAATTCATTTTACCGGGAGTTATTCCTTGTTTTATCTTAATCAAAATTTCAAGGGACCACAACTATCGCGAGGTCTAAAGTGAACAAATTAGGTTCACTATGTTTTGCCCGAAGTTTCGAGCATATCCATACCATAAACACTTATCCCTGGCAGGAGATAATTTCTAATGTAATACTCGTGTTTACTAGAATATCTGTAGTCTTAAAAAAACATTTAAAAAAAGATGTGACAAACACTGAAAGCTGCGGGTCTTACTCGAAAAAAAAAAAAAATTATCAGTAGCAGGCATGCTGCGCTCGCGGTCCCGCTAACGAAATAACGGAATAATCTCCCTTGTGAAGAGGAGGGCAATATATTTGTTTTCAACCGGGGAGTCAATGCTATGGGCTTACCAATCGGGGGGGGGGGGGGCAAGGGGGGGGGGGCAAGGGGGGGGGCAAGGGGAGTGCTTGCCCCCTCCCCCTTTCCCCCAGTCCTCAGAGTGGCGGGCCAAAGCATGTGTTTTGCCCCCCCCCCCCCCCCCCCCTCCCTTGAAACAGCCGCTACTGGGCAGGGTAAACACTGGCCAGCGCCGCCCAAGGGATACCAAGGGCACCGCCCTCCAGCCCTTGGGGGGAGGGGAATCTGGTTTGACCCCCCCCCCCCCCCCACACACACACTAAAACTAGTCGGTACGCCATCGGTCAACGCTGATACTGTCAGATGCGGCTTGTTGAATATTAATGGGAAGAAGACGAGGAGAAAAGCTTGTCACGTAGTCCACTGTTGTACAGGTTCATTTTACCTTGTTGCCAGAGTGAGGCGATGTGGCGGTTTACAGTCGCTAATTATCCTTTCTGGACGGAACTCGAAGCTACAAGCTCAAAATTCCTTGCTGCGTAGAATTCATGTAGTGCCGATGAGTCAAGCTTGTCTATCGAAGAAACCGAATGCAGCCGACCTTAGATATTATCAGCTCAGTCACAAAAAGAATCGTGATATCAAATTATATCTCCAAAAACGTAATTTTTACGTCAATGTGCCACGAGTTATAATCTCCGTTATTGATGCATCTATCCACGCGACGAGAGTGTTGGTACGTGGGCACCACACTAAAAATAATCTCATGGGAGGCTTTTCTAATTATTTGTGAACTACTTCCTGAAAATAACGTTTCTCGTCAAACTTGAGCCTCTAACTTTATCGCAGTCCTTATCTTTATTACAGATTTTACCTTAACATTTTGCCATTCTACACACTTTCTAAGCGCTCTTTGTTCTTGATACATTTCAGAGATTGGAGTTTACAGGATAGTTTACGCAAACCTAATTGATATTAGAAAGTGAAAACAGCACGATGCGGCGAATTTTCAAAAGAACCAGGGGTTCTGTGAGTTAAAAGGGGAGGAATGCCCAATCCTTCGATAAAATAACACTATGTATGGACAGCAACGTCAGCGGTCATTTAAGTATTGTGCAGGCACCTCTAAGGAAATGTGGGTGTTTAGTTGAAAGAGGAAGCATTGTGCAGACTCTATTGATAGACATTGGAATGATTTATGCAGCTGATATTTTTATTATGTAACCCACCGTGACGTAGATGTCTTGCATGAGATCCCCAAGCTGGACTGTATTAAGCTGCCTGATAAAACACAAGAGCGTGTTAACAGGCAGTTGTACTGCACGCTCCAGCTTAATAACGTATAAACTCTGGACAAACAACCTCACAAACGACTTTACAGACATGTGAATATTTTTCTAAATCTTCAGTCACACTTCTATGATCGCTGTGTGAGTGAAAATTCAAGTGCGATTTGCAACAGAGAGTACCCTAGCGAAAAAAGTAATTTGTATGAGAAATTTCTTGTGTCCAATAAACACAAATGAACCATACAAGTTATATAAGAACATATAAGAACTATATAAGAACCATATAAGACCTATATAAGATCCATATAAGATATATAAGAACCATATAAGAAACTTAAAGAAACGTTTCAGAAGTTTCTTATATGGTGCTTGTATGTTCTTATATATCTTATATAGCTCTTATATAGTTCTTATATTGTTCTTTTATGGCTCTTGTATGGTTCTTATATGTTTTTATATATCTTGTATGGTTCATTTGTGTTTATCGGACACAGGAAATTTCTTATACAAATGAGAATTTTCAATAGGGTAAATGTACACAATTGTTGTACCGATTTGATTGACTGCGTACTCTCCGTGCTACGGCTTGGTGTGGCAAAAATATGGGCCACTTTGATTTATATTGTACTTCTTATATCCTAGTGTTTACAGAAGAAACACAAAAAACGGCCATTGTGAGTTAGCACTGTGACTCTGTCGGTAATTTTTTAGTCCTTTTGTTTTTGTACTGTTTTATAATATTTATTTAACTACATAATGTACAACATTAAATAAGCCTTGAAGAAAATTTAAAGACACTTTCAAAATTATACCAATACTGCATGAGAACATTACTTTAAATGTTTGCTGTCAGGAATATAAAATTGCTTAGGAACATTTTCATACCGTTTCTAAAGCCTGTCTGCTGGAAGAAATAATTAATGAATCGCTAGTATAAAGATGAGACACACTCAACATCATGTCTCCCTTTCCCATATTGCTTAGACGTATTATTCAAAAGCGTTAGAACTCCTTAAATAAAGGAAGTGGCTTGAAGCTAGTCATAATTTAACAACCGAGACTGTGGTGCGGAAAAAATAAGGAACTTTAAAGTTTAAGAAAAAACAACAGCTCCTCGGTTGTATTTTCCTTCGTCTCGAAAGTTTCTTTAAGATTCCACTCCAAAGCTTTGTAATGTTTTTGTTGTTGATTTCCCTCATTTTTACTTTGTTCTTAAGTCTTGCAGCTGTTATTGATGTCTTCTCGGCGTTATATTTCATGTTTATATTGTGATGCTCACTCCTGCTTGGACTCTAACATGAGTCTGCAGTATGTATAAATAATAAAAAAAAAAGTCGCAGATGGTTTGGTACGAATAACTATATCCAGCTGGGTTGAACACTCACTGTTTTTTCGTTGGCTTGACGTTGTTGCATTCGAGACCGATGAGCTCTGTAATGTGTATTTATGAAAACACAACATACTTCAAATAGTGTTACAGTTTCTGTCACTTTCCTTATCAGATGTGCCAAAACCTTTGTGTGCACACGTTTAACGAGACACTTTCGACCAATCTATATAGTGGTCGATCGCCGAAACGAGTGCGAATGTTCAATATTGGTGCAGTAAAAGCGTATTAAACGATAATGAGTATAAAAGTTGTTAGCTACGCTTGAGACAAATTGTTGTCCTAACAAAAAAGTTAGGGCGCAAACGAGCGGGTGTTGTTCTGCCCCTCGGATTCAGACGTCCCTGGTATTAACTACATTTGCATTAAACCAGTTCGCCTTTTGATTACCATGATCAAAATTTGTTGCTCCTTTTTCAGCCTTCCCCTGACCACTACAAAAGCGAAGACAAACGACAGTGCAGTTTTCAATCACGCTGATTTTTCTACGGTGGAATGAATTAAGCGGCTAATATCCGTCAAATAATCCGTACCTTATTATGTTGAACGTTTCTGCGCAGGTATTTAAGGTACAAAATTATTATTCGAATAAGCACCTTTAACGACGTTAGCTGTTCTTGCGTTAGCGGCCCCACATAGCGAACACGAACGCGACAAAAGTGCTTTGTTGAACTTTGCTAAAGAGCTGTGTATCTTAAAACATTGAAATTGGATCTCCAATAGAACGTTTTACACCGTACGAGTATTTAAAAATCTATCATTTAAAAAAAAATGATGAATTACATTATAGCATTGGCAATGTCACCCTGTGTACCTGAATAGTTTTAAGGATTACTACTTACTATCCTTGGTTATTATCTTGAGGAATCGCCAATACAACCGGTACCTCTCGTAAAGGATCTTAGCGTGTGTGTTGACTGTGCTTTTAATCTTCAGAAATCATGTGTCTTTACTCGTCGGAAATGCCTATAAAGTGCTAGAAATAATATCTCGCTCGACGTGTACTTTTAAACATCCCCCTTCATTGATCCAGCTTTTTAATTCTATAGTTAGGTCACGATTCGAATTCGCTTCTGTCATATAGAACTCGATATCTAAGACATAGCTTTAACAGTCGAAAAGGCGCTTTAACTATAATTATGAACATATACCCCAACGTTTTCACTTTTACTTCTGTCTACCAGAAGATTTGTTCGAGACTTTGTTTTTGCGCACAAGACTGCTAATGGTGCATTTGATTCTCCTCAACTCCTTGAAAGGGTGAACATTCATGTTCCTTCACGTCTATCCAGAAATTTAGTTAGCTTCTATGTTCACTCACTGTGCAATGTCTCACCTCTCTCTCCGATTCAGTCATTATAAAACGCCATCGCTCCACCCCACCTTGATATATCTGCAGCTATTACAACGTACCGTCGCCATTTGGCTAATGTTACACTTGTCTCTTAACTTTATGTGTGTTTAGGATTTTTTGGTTTGCTGGTTTTATTGTTAGTGTTGGTGCACCAAGGGGAAGATCGATGTTGGTGTTCTTGGGCACCCAAAATACAGAAGATTATTATTATTATTATTATTATTATTATTATTATTATTATTATTATTAGAAGTCTTCGTCATACTGTGCGATTTGTGACCCCCCAATGTTTTACGCGCTATGGGAAAAGAGTGCGCTCATATTATGTGCCTTTTATTTTCAACAAGCTTCCCGAGGACATCTTCAATGCAAACACGAGGAGAAAGTTGAAAAAAATGTTGACAAATATATCACTGTAGTAGCGCCGTATCAGTTTTCAGTTTTTTTTTTATGTACTAGTATTGGTTGTTCTGTTACCTTTTGACCTTTTCTTTCTTTTTCCTTTTTTTTTTTTCTCATTGCGCCGCGCGACTTGCCAGGCCTTGCCCTACAAGCCTCACTTGGCTTGGGCAGACCAGTATCTTGTATTGTGTTCTGAATGTTTGTGGAAATAAAATTATTATTATTATTATTATTATTATTATTATTATTATTATTATTATTATTATTATTATTATTATTATTATTATTATTATTATTATTATTATTATTATTATTATTATTATTATTATTATTATTATTATTATTATTATTATTATTATTATTATTATTATTATTATTATTATTATTATTATTATTATTATTATTATTATAGAGAAGAAGAAGAAGACGCCAGGGTCAAGCCGTTCGTTTCCACCGCTCCGAGAAATTTCAGCTGCCAAAACCAATCCCAAGGAACCTCAAGGTGCTGACGGTGCGACGCTTCGCTGCCCCTGTTGACGCTCTCTTCCACGGCACAAGGTGAAGCTACCGTTTCGTCACTTCAGGCCGAACGGCTACAAGATTTTCGGCATAGCTGCGCCGCCGCCATTGTCATCATACGAGCACCAACGCTGGTACTCGTCGCTTGATGCTTCCCACCTTATTTTGTCGGTAAGCCTGGAACTGTTCCTCTTTTTGATCGCTATTACTTTGTTCCATCTCGAGCCTCGTCTCCGTCATCGTCATTCTCAAGTCATGGCCGATGCTTGCGGAGTTTGCTCAGCTCCTGTACCAACTGACGGCAGATGCATGAAGTGCAGCGATTGTTTACGACAATATCATTTGGGGAAAAAGTGCTCTGGGGTTGCTGACGGCACATTTAAGGCTATGAGCACTACCAAGCAGGAGAAATGGCGATGCCCTGCATGCCGGGACGGGTCCTCAAATCAGAGTCCTACTTTGAACTGTGACACCCAAAGCTCTCAAACCGAGTGCACCGAATTCGGAGCGCAGCTGTCAACGCTTCATCAGAAACTTGATCTTCTGCTCTCTTGGAAAGCCTCTGTTGATAATCTCCAAGACCTGCACCCCAAAATCGATGCCCTATTATCAATGAAGCTCGCGGTCGACGCCTTGCGTGACTCCGTGACCGAGATGCAAGAATCTGTGGCCTTTGTTTCGGCCCAGTATGACTCACTTGTCAACTCGACAAAATCTCAAGACCAAGCAGTCAAAGAACTCCAAGCAGAAAATAGATCTTTGCAATCAAAAATATCCATACAAGCGCTTGAACATCAGCAACTGAAAGCCACCCAGAACGACCAAGCGCTTGAGATTCAACAACTGAAAGCCGCACAGAACTCCACTGATCAGTCCAATCGTCAATCTTTCCTGGAAATTCACGGTATACCTTTTTCCTCCAAGGAGAACCTCAATGGCATCCTCACAGACCTAGCAGGTCAACTGAACATTGATAGCTTTCAGCTCACTCATGTAGAGGCTGCACACCGCCTGCCTGCTAGGCATGATGCCATTCCCCCAATTTTGGTTCATTTTTCTTCGGTGCCTCTCAAAGAACGCTGGATGGCATGTCGCGGCCGCTTGAGATCTCTACCCCATGAAGAATCTCGGCCTAGAATTTACTTTAACGACCACCTCACAGATGCCAACAAAAAACTCTTCTGGATGGCGCGAACCAAAGGAAAAGAAAAGGGATACAAATTTGTGTGGGTTCGGCATGGTCAGATTTTCGCAAAGCACAATGTAAATTCTGTTGTGCTCCGCATCACCAATGCTGCTGCTTTGGAACAAATTGTTTAGGCTTATATGGTCACTTACTCTCAGTTTAATGACTTTGACTCATACTCTCAAAACATCCAACCTAGACAGGATACTTCATTTACTTTATTTCATGTTAATATAAGGAGCCTGCGGAAACACTGGGATCAATTTAGGTTAGCAGTAGACTGCGTGCTTCAAACAGCAGATATATTTATCCTTACCGAAATTAATATTCGCAACGAAGAAGTTTATGCTTTTTCATTACCCGGGTTCAGCAGCTCTTTTTACACTCGTGATAACAAACGCGGGGGTGGTATTGCGGTATTCTTTAAAACTTCGTTATTTCACTCCAAGATAACTGTTTCATTCACTTCTTGTGAGTCAATAGCACTACGTATATTTAACTCCGTATATGACATCTACTTATTGGCTATTTATCGCCCACCTTCCGAAAGCATTCAGGATTTTCTCGAAGAGTTACGATATTCTTTACAATCTCTTCCGTTAAATGCAACCCTTTGTCTGACAGGTGACATAAACATTGACCTAATGAAGCCCTCGAAATCGCTCGTCTGTGAGTACCTTACTTTGCTATCCGATTACGGAGTTGAAGCCACAATTCTCACTCCTACAAGGGAAGAATTCCTAAACAATAAACTTGTAAGTTCGTCAATTGACCATATAAACTTAAGGGCCCCATCCGCAAGAACAAGCTCGGCAATTATAACACAAAAAATATCAGACCATTACTTCGTTACATGTCATTTAGAATTTTCTGGTTCGACTTCTGTTGACACTAGTACTAATATCCGCCATATTACGATAGTTGACCAGCGCACTTTCGACAATTATATAGCTAATTACGACTGGGCCACTTTCCAAGTCTCGATTTCTCCTTCCCAAATCTACCATTCTCTTGTTCAACTCCTGACACAGTTCTCTAACGCCTCAAAAAAATGTATATACTTAAAGCAGCGGAAAACAGACATACGTTGGTTAAATAATGACATACTGTCTGCCATTAAATCTAAAGAGTTAGCCTGGAAGCGTTGCCGCCGCTCACCACGAAACCAGATCTTTCAAGTAGAATTTAGGACCATCCGCAACAAAGTCAACGCGCTTATTCGATCGGCAAAACGGATCTATTTTCAAAAACAGTTCTTCGAATATCGGAGGAACTCAGCCAAAACTTGGGAATTGATTAATGACCTGCGAGGCGTTTCTCCGCGTTCACATGGCAGCTCATATGACGATGTCTTCGGACACAATTCACTCGCAACTGCCAACCTATTCAATCAGTATTTTGCATCCTTCTCAGGTAAAGCAAGAAACAGCCCCAATTCCCTCCCTCTTTCTTACTCTAACTCGGCTTCAGCTTTGCTTCCTTCGATGACTATAGATGATCTGGAATCTATAGTGATGAGCCTCAAACCCAACAAATCTCCAGGTTTTGACGGCATACGACTGAATGACATCCGTAGAAACTTCCGTTATATTCAAAACACACTTCTCCTTCTGTTCAATACAATAATAGAATCTGGCATCATACCTAACGAGTTAAAACTCGCTGTTGTAAAACCTCTGTTCAAAGGAGGCCACCGAAGTAGTGTCGAAAACTATCGTCCAATATCCATTTTGCCTTGCCTTGTTCAGATATTAGAGAAATTCTTATATAATACAATGTGTTCGTTTATTGACAAACATGACATTATGTCTTCGAATCAATATGGATTTATCGCTGGTCGAGGCACGCAGCCACTTCTTGACGCACTATCCGACAACCTGAACTTTGGTTTTGACAATAACCTGTTTACATGTGCCTGTTTCCTAGATGTTTCGAAAGCATTCGATACAGTTAGCCATTCCATTCTACTACAAAAGCTTTCCGCTAGTGGCTTTCGCGGCCCATTTCTGTCACTGTTAAATAATTTCTTACATGGCCGCTCTCAGCTAACGGCAATCAATAATGTACATAGTACCAAAGTTTCTTTACAAGCCGGCGTACCTCAAGGTTCTATCCTTTCACCACTTCTTTTCAACATCTACGTTAATGATATGTCTACTGCTCTTTCCAATTGTACTCTCTACCAATACGCTGACGATACTCTTTTATTGACACGTCACCTTTCCTACCCGAAAGCAATGGAAACACTTCAACACTGTTCTAACGAATTGATGGACTGGTTTAACCAGAATTTGATTGCTATAAATATAACTAAAACAAAGCTGGTTTGCTTCCATAATCCTTTAAAAGTTGTTTCTTTAAATATTCCCCTTTATCTCCACACGTCCCACTGTTTCCCATGTTATTGTAGTGAAATTCCATATTCCGACACTGTTAAATATCTCGGAATACATTTTGATTCCGATCTTTCATGGAACTCGCATCTCACGAAACTGTGTGCTAAGTTACGAAGTATTTCCTGTCTGCTTTATAACACCAAAGCATTCATGCCTTTCATTCTACGCAAGCGCGTTGCTTATGCATTAGCCTACTCCCATTTGCGGTATGGCATAACTATTTTTGGTAAATGCTCCAAACTATGGCAAAAGAAAATCAACAGTGTATTGAAGGGAATACTGAGAAGCGTGGGGTACAAGCGCGATTTTTCGGATTTAGATCTTTTTCAAACGCTATCAATGCCAACCTTTCAATCCCTATTTCTGGAAACAGTTGTGCTCAATTACAACTGGAAGGACGATTTTAAGTCTCCACGCCCCATCTCACGAAACTTACGGAAAGCTTCAAGATTCCTCACTCCAATATGTTATACCCGCTACGGCAAAAATATGCGCTCCTACTACGTCCCTCAAATTTTTAACCTATTGCCATCAAGCCTTGCAGAGATTACTTCTAAAAAGAAACTCAGAAAGGCATTCCGCACACTTTCCATCGATGAAGAGGCCTTATAATATCTCATTTTCTGGTTTCGTCATAATTGGTGTTGCTTCCTCACATGAATCTTTCTTCGAGTCAACATTATTTGTGTAGTGTAATGCAGTAATGTCAGTGTACTTGTGTGTGCGCGTATCTGCGTGTGTGTGCATGTGTACGACTCCTTCTATCATCAAGTTCTTATACGACTGAAACTTAGCCATACCTATTTTTTTTCTTCTACTAGAAAAATAGCTTATATTTGTATTGTATATTTTTTTTCCTTGACTCTGACAATAACTTTCTGACTGACATTTTTGTGTAGTTTTCACAACTGAAGAAACCATGTGGTGTTTTCCTGCTTTATTTTATTATTTTCCGAAACTCCCTTATTTACCACTGCTACTTAGGTTCAGTCCTACAAGCCCCTGCTGGCTTCGACGAACCTGCCTAGTGTCATCCCGAATACATCCTGCGTAAATAAATTTATTATTATTATTATTATTATTATTATTATTATTAGTATTATTAGTATTATTATTATGTTGTTTGGATGTAGTTTCTTTTGATTTGAGCAAGGCCTTTATCAAGTTGATCACAAAATCTTGCTGGCTAAGCTTTCTCACTACGGTTTTTTTTTTTTTTTTGGGAAGGGGGGGGGGATTGTTCGAATGGTTTAAGAGTTATTTATTGCACATGAAAGGTTTTGTCCGAGTTAAATATACTGCCTCCAGGCCCTACAAAACAAACGCCGGGTGTCCCAGGGATCTGTTTTAGGCCCTCTCTTAATCTCTACTTTTGTAAACGATGTCTCTTCAGTTATTTTAGACTCGTTATTCCTGCAGTATGCGGATGATAATAATATATACCGAGAAATTCTAACTACTGACGAGTGCGCAAGGCTACAGACCGACGTAAACTCATTCAAAGGTTGGTGCAAAGAAAATAAGCTTCGTCTTAATCGTTCAAAAACAAAAGTAATGACAATTTCACGCGAAATGCAAAATGTATGCTTCCCTTATCGCATCGACGGAGAATTATTGCCCCGTGTAACCGAAATAAGAGATCTCGGTGTTGTTTTTGAATCAAACCTCCGTTTTGATATTCATGTGGGGAAAATGATGGGTCCATCCTCTCCAGCTTTGGGAGTTGTGTGTCGCGTGACTAGAGAATTTCCCGATCCGTGTACTTTTATTACCCTTTACTGTTCACTCAGCCGTTCTCAGCTAGAATATGCGTCGGTAGTGTGGAATGGCATCTGTAAAACGAATTCACTCAAAATAGAACGTATGCAACACTACAACAAAAATGCATTACTATTTTAAAACACCGCTATTCGACAAGTGATGATCATTCTTTGAACTACGAGGCTCTGCTGAAACGCATAAACTACTTGGTCTGTATCGTCGCCGAGAGAAGGCGGACTTGTTATTTTTGTTTAAGACCCAGCACGGGTCTATTTATTCTCCGGGTCTTCTTTCGGAGTCGCGCTTCAGGGTACCTAGAGTGGCTACAAGGCTTATTTCTCCATTTTATATACCAGTCACTTTTAGTACTATTTGCGCGATCCCGAAGTTATTGGAAAGTTACAACGGGTATGCGGAACAACTTGATATTTTTGATTCTAGCTTAAACAAGTTCGTTCATTCGGTTGAAAGTATGTTCGAGCTAGTGCTGTCCTGAAAAGTATTTTTTTTTTTCTTATCAAGCGAGTAATGCTTCGACTTTAAATTTGAGGCTATAACAATTAGTTGTAATGAAATGCCAACGCGCTTATCTTTTCTCGTTCTATGCGTGATGAAATGTATTGATTATGTGTTCTTATCTAATTGTAATATTTTTTTTATGTTTTACGCGTCTTAATGTGTGTATATGCAACATATGTATGTTTCATTTTGGTGAGTGTTTGAATATGTTGGAATGCCAGCACCAAGACCAATTATGGTTGTTCCTGGGCACCAAATAAAATAATGATTGATTGGTTGATTGATTGATTATCATTATTATTAAATTGTGAGCGTATTTGTGTGGGGTACCATTATTCCCCAAATTAATGACGATTTACATACACAAAATCAGTCAATGTAATTATAAAAATTATCATACGTTCTTATGTCGAAACAAGGCATTGCATATATCCAGTATCTTGAGTTAAAACAATTCCCGACAGGGAACCTGAAATATTTTATAAGCAGCGTCATATGTGTTTCCTTTTTTGGTATGCCATATAATCCAGTCTTAAGAAGTACAAATATCTTCAACGTAGACTCATTTAATATATCCTAAAGCTTACATTTTGGCTTTAGTTTGCCTTCCGCTCAAATAAAGGCATCAATCTTAAAATGCACAGCCAATCATGATAGTGCCGAAGCAAAGCACTGGCTTACGGATCCTTATACTTAGTGCCCGAATTATTGCGTATTTTTCCGCACAGAGGGCACAGTAAAACTCCAATTTAGGTTGAATATAAATGATCCACAAGTAGTCGAAATCACCCCCCTCCCCCTCAATCTTTTACAGGGGTCTGCCATGTGCACGTCCTTGATTTGGCATGTAAAACTCTCAAATTTGCAATTGTAATATATATATATATATAACGGGCATGGTGGCAGGAGGCCGAAGGCGTGGGTATAAACTGGGAAGAAAAAAACCTTTGGTAAAAACAGCAACAACGGACGATTTAATCTTCGACGTTTCGGCCGGAGTCCGGCCTTCGTCATATATATATACATATATTATATATATATATATATATATATATATATATATATATATATATATATATATATATATATATATTATTTTGTTGCATTCTACTTATACAAAAACTAAATTAGTATGCACAGGTCTAGACTATTTCTGCCACATGAAGATTAATCTTATTTACGAAGACAAAGAAGTCTCCATTGCTATTTTCTTGTGATATTCAGCAAATGTTGTTAAGGGAGAATCCTATGCTTATGACCTGTTACTCAGAAAATGTTGCAATTGACATATCCAGCGGGATTGTCTTGCAATGTTTATGTAATATAACAATTACCAGCATACAAGTATATAAATGAAGAAATGAGAATGGGTCTGGGACTAGGACCAGGGAAATAAAGTTTGGTATACAAAAAATATAATCGAAGTAAGGAGTAAATCTTGCTACGAACCACCTAATTTAAAAACTACACAGCAATAAGTAACTCAAATGTGTAACTGAGAAGTTAAATCTCCTATTGTTAACCCGATTGTACTATTTCTCTGTTTGCAATTCCTTGCTCTGAGTACAATGTTATAATCACTCTACCACACATATTGGTCGATTACAAAACTGCAGTTTAATCAAATAAAACAAATTACGAGAGGTGATCAGAAAGTTTTGCAGCTCGCGTATAACAAAAACTACCAGGGCTTTGAAAAAAAGTTTTTAACATAATCCCTTCTTACAATATTGCACTCCTTCCATTTGCCTTAAAAACGTTTGATACGTTGCAAAAATAAAAGATCTTTCTTCCCGCTCGTCAAGCCACTGCTCTGTGCTAGTTCGCAGTGCACTCAAGGCATCGAATCTTGTTCCTTTTATGTTTTTTTTTAATTCGGTACTAAAAAATGTTACTAAGAGCTTGATCAGGATTGTATAATGGGTGGTCAAGCTCTTCAAAAGAACACTCTTCAATGACAGTCTGGGCAACGGGAGAGTTGTGAACGGGGGCGTTCTCATGCAGGAGGCGGACACCTCTTATCACCTATTTTCGATATAAAGGTTAAAATGCGCGAACAAACAGGACGAAAAAAGACACACGTACAACACGGACAGGCGCCAACTTCCAACTTATTTATTGAAACACGAATCATCGTCAAACTCGATCCCAATCGCCTAGACACATGCAACTGATAACAATTATTATTCCTTATTACACACATCCTTCAGGAAACGCAATTTTATGGTTAACAGATAAAGAGATGGCATGCTTATACGCATCTGTCAGCCGCTTTGTGTATAAAGAAAGCTTCGATTAGTTCTCTTTTCATTTTCTCATTCTCTTTCTTGATAAACCTTGTGCGCTCTAACAAAGGTTCGCACCCACATCATTTGCAGTTCTCCGCAAGACGCCCACCCGAATAATTGCGTACGACAAGCTTGTGTTCGCGCGCTCTTTCATTAAAGCATCGGCCAGTCTGACCGATGTAAACTTGGCCGCAACTAAAAGCTGCCAATGATATCTTTATGTTTTAGAAAGCACAGATAGAGTAATACCAGATTTCTTCAGTATCTTACTGGGAACGAAAATTCGGGCAAAGTTTGGTACAGGGTATATATCTGCCACTAGAGCGCTACTGTCCCGAATGGGGCATCTTCCTTTGGCTGCCCTACTCTCAGTGAGCCCCTCCCCGCACCCCGAATTCGCGATTATAATTAGTCTTCAAAAGCAATTTTCTCGTACACCGAAAGATTGTTTAACCTTCCTTTCATCAGTGTATGCAAGAACAGGTCGTTGTTTATTGATCGCTAATAAAAGAGCCTCAAATACAATTTTTAGAGTTGTTTTAAAAAGAAAACAGTGCTTTTGCAAGCAAAAAAGAGATAGGCAAGGCAGCGTAATGGATCGGTGTGTTTTGGATGATGATGCTAGTCGTGGCGTTGACTTTTGACGGTGAGGGAGGTATTGAAATGTCAGGTTTAAAAAAACAACAGGGAAGAAATTGATATATTTTGGAGATTCTAGCAGATATGTACGGCTGAAAAAAGGATTCACTCTACAGAGCCGAATACTCCTACGTCAGTGAGAAACGCTTTCAAGGCGATGGCATTTTATCTCAATCTATAGTTGGCTCATTCAAAAGGGTCTTCCGAAATTCCGACACACTTTCGGGTTGCCAGACTTCCAGTTAGATTGGCACCTTCTAGCCGATTTCTCCGAGGTCCTGTTTTAACATTTGTTTGATCTCACTCTAGGCTAGAACCTTCGTGTTCGAAAACCTGCCTGCGGTCCATCGCTCTTCTATCTGTGCTGCCACGTGACATGATCCGCCGGGGTAACTCGTATTCATTTGTGTAAGATTTGGAACGCAGCCCGGGTGTTTTTTCGCGGACCAGTGTTCCCTCGTCCGCCATACGTTCTTCAGTGTTTCGAAAAACGCAGCGTCACGGCTGCTGCGCCAGGGCCGCACCTAGCAGAAGGATCGCGCCTTCGCGTTGTCGTGCTTGTGGGCACCTCGTCAGACGACCTAATCCAAACGCTCGCCTGCGTCGTTGCACTCCTTAAAGTCTATTCAGCGCAGAACCTTGGTTCGCAGAGTTTGAAATCATCATTAGCGGCTGTGTCCGCCGCCAGGCTGAACGAGGCCGGTGTCTTCACCATCTCCTCCACCCTAGTTCCTATAGTCCAAGTCGGACAGCAGGAAACGAACATCATTTGCATGTTCCTCCCCACCTATGTCCGGAAAGAGCAGCTGGTCGATGCCCTTTCCGCTCAAAGCAAGGTCCTGAAGATAACATACGTGACGTACCCCAGCACGCCAACACTGAAGACCGGTACACGGTACGTAAGAACAGAAATGAAAAAGTCGGACCCGGTCTCGAACTTTCTTTTCATCGAAGGTCAGCGCCAACCGACCGTGCTGACTGGAGGGGCACATCCGAGTCAGCTGCTCGATTGCGTTCTGAGAGCGGTGCGTTCTCTTTGGGCATGCCACGAACGGCTACACGTCCGACTGCAGTCGATGGGGCGGTTACCACGCGACCTTGGACTGCGTGGCTCGACAGATATACTCGTCTATGGTAGCTGGGATGGCCTCATCTAAATTCCCCGCGTTGTGCTCAGCACGTGCAGTGACTCCCCCTTTCGTGGCTCGCCCTTTCTTCTGCATCCCTCGAGAGCGCAGTGGCTGGAGCTTTCCTTGTGCTAAACTGGCAGCATCCGTCCTTGCCCTGAAGTCCCTCTTGCTACTTTGGATAACGCGGACGATCCGGTTTGTCCGCTGGCTCTTTGTTTTCTCAGAAACTTTTATAGTGACTTGAAACCTTTGAAAGCGACACCCATTGGTGCCCGTGCGGAAGCAGCTCTCCTGTTTGACAGGGCTACTATTGAGAGCTTCCGGCAGCCCCGCAGTCTCTTATCAAGAAAAGGCAAAGTGGAGGCCCCGGCCTATCGTCTCTTTGTGATCCTCTACTCGGCCCAATCGCCGTCTCCTTTGCCGAGACTTGGGCCATCGTAAACGGGAGTACCCCTCCCCCAAGGTATACTAGCTGGTGAAATCTGCGACTCCCATTTAAAGAAAAGAATGGGATTCTGCCAAACAAGGACGGCCTTTTCACTGGAGATTGGGACATGATGTTAAATGTCCCAACATCAGTGCAGTAGAGACGAACGTTGTCTTGGTGGCGCAGAGCGTGGCGCAGATTTTTCGTCGCCTTGTGGTGCATGCCTTCCCCGACGCTAGTGCGCTTTCTTATGTCAGACAAGGTCGTCTTCCCCGAGGGAATTTTGATTCCCTTGGAGTGGCGTTGATAAAAGGGGTTCTGTGTCGTGACCGGTGCTCCTCGGAGGCACGGCAGCGATGGCAGCGGGCGACCTGGCCACTTCTGTGGCGCCTGCGTCGTGAGTTTGTCAATTTCTTGGAGTGTGAGCTGTTCTTCGTTGTGGAAAGTGGGTTCCTGAGGTGCATGGTCTTGTCGGCATCTAGGGTTCTCAACGGCCAGGTACAGCTTATTTGCCTGCCCCTAGACATATTGAAATACGGGCACTACGGGGTCCCGCCTTGCCGGCTGCAATGCCTGATTGACCATTGTGTCGTGTAAACTTTATTTCGTCTCGATTATACATCTACTGTGATTCTGGGACTTCGGGCATTTGCAGTACAGGTATTGTTAAAATAAATATGTTTAGGATTCTAGCCTCCTTGACGACGCCACCACCGCTCATTGTCCTGTACCAAATTTTCCGTTAGCGTTACGGAGATGTTTCGTGAATTGTAGTGCTTTAATGACTCTGGTAATACGTAATCGCTTTCTATATCTTTAATCTTATAATTTTATATTTGCTAAAACAGTGTTGTTGCCATCTTCTCTCATTAACCTCAGAGAGGTTCGTTTGGTTCAAGCAGACGTAATTATAATATAATCATTATAATTATAATCTTCTCTTATTAACCTCAGAGAGGTTCGATTGGTTCAAGCAGACGTTGCAGTGCCTAAATATAAACGAGCCTCCAATAAAAAAAAATAAACTGTAGACATTTTGGCTTGCGTTTATTCAATATTATTCCAAGTCGATTTTTTCAGCGAAGGTATAATTGAAAATCGATATAGAGTAATTAATTAAATACACCTGCCGCCGTCCTGCGGCGCACCGCATTACCCTAACCTTGTACAGTCCATCGGTTTTCGAAGCAATAATATTCATTAAAATGTCGAGCCTCTATTTATAGCTGTTTAACTCCCCGAGGTTGATATTAAAAAAAAAAAATAAATGTTTTGAACCAGAAAGTGGAGCTATTTTATGTTTTTTCTATGTCTTCAAATTATGTCCGAGGTGAAAGGGAGCAAAATGCTTTAATTAAGCCTTCATTAAGAATATTTCTGTATGGTGATTTATGTTTTTAACTCACTCCTTGATTGTTCGTGTTATATAGGATATTAAAATAGTGTCATAAACCATTTAGTTTTTTTTTTTCAGATCTCGGAGACCTTTAAAATATAAATTGTGTGAAATACTCATTCGGCCTGAAATATACGCATGAACTATATTGGACGTTTACAGTTGTGTCTAAGTGCAATCAAATTTTGTTTAACGTATTTTAATATATACACCCTCAGGACTTTCGTATTCATGCTTTGTATTCACAAAACAAATGTACATGAAAACAATTGAAACTAACAAATTATGGGATAATCATATGAATCATTACAACAAATTTAGAGGTATTAAGACATAACTATATCAATATAATTCATACGAACGATTGTTGAAATAAAAAAGTATATAGAACTGCATGTTAAAAAATTAAAAGCATGTTCATTTTTGATTTGTTCGAGAAATTACTTACGTGTTTAATACCCCAAAATTAGGCGTAGCGGATAGTAGGCGGTCCGATCTAGATATTTTTGCCTATTCACAAAGCTTTTCTATAACTTTTCTAGAGCTTTATTTCGACAGGAAGTATGAGAGTGAAACCCAGCAATTTCAATATAAGCAGAAAACTTCTTTTCAAGTTCAAAGTAATATAAAATACCCATGCCGTTTACTAGACCGCTATGTTCTGAATTACACACATGGAGTTTTCTTTAGTTCGGTGCCTATCTTTGCGATAATTGGTCGTATTTCTTCAAAATTTATTTTTTAAAGCCTGAATAAGCGTTTCCCGGTATTTATTAGCGGCTGAAGACTTGCAAAATATATAAACAAAATATAGCAACAATAAAAGTAGTGATCAAAATCACATAAATGATAGAGAATGCGCGACACACAAAAATAGGTAAAACATATGTTCGAAATGAAAAGGTGGCGTATATTAGTATTTACCGATAAATAAATGTTCTGTACAAAATATTTTCTCAAAATATTTAAAATATAATAGGGCTTATATTTATTTGTAATTTTTGATATATACTCCAAATAGTATAAAATATACCATATATTGATTTTAATATGTTTCTGGAAAAATATTAATAAATCTGGTTCCGAAAATTTGCAACTATAGGTTAATGCGAGCGGGTACATTATATTTTTAATAACCCTACTATATGATTGAAAATAAATGTGTATACAAATATGTAGCTCCAAGTCCCTAGAGATTTTGCTTACAAAAAGAGGAAATAGGCCGGGTAACTTATTTTAATATATTTTATGTTGTTCTCGTGTTTATATTTGTCAGGTAAAGCCGTCGGTCGGCCAATAACATATTTTTACATTTGCATCAAACGCGTAAATTGTAATAACATATATTTTGCATGCCTTGAACTATGCAAATCATACGCAGCGTATTTTGGATAACGACACCTGGTATATTAAACCAGATTCTTGGGCTCAGCCACTATCACAGCTTTTGATCGCAGATTTGTTCATTTGGGTTGTCAGGTTTAATAATTATCTCTCGTGCGACGTTTACAAGCTGCCCTAGAGAATTAGAAGCCCCAGCTCCATACTGAATTCTTCGCTGATTACAAGCCAACCCTGCGGAACTCATTCGACATCGCAATTCGCCGCCATTGTCAAATAATTTCTACATTATATCAGACACAAATGATTGACATTTGATTCGTTTCCAGTCATAAGATGTGCCAGGTTAAAATATTTATTGGTTTTCGGAGGGGCACAGTATTCCGCCCATAAAGTATTTTTTGTCCGTACTGCCAGTATTTACTTTAAACAAAAAAAGCAGGGAGTCGTACAAGTGTAAACGTGTACCATACCAATGTAACCATGAATAAATAACAGGACAGTAAATTAGCTAGACAACAAATTGTTTATATAGACACCATTAAAAGTAGCAAGTCACACCGAATTAACAGCAGTCTTGGGAAACTTGTTCCATTCATTCGAGGTATTGGGGAAAATGAGGTGTTAAACAATGTGGTTCTTCAAAACGTTTCAGTGAGAGTTGGATGGTGTTTGTTTAGTGTGGGCCTAGTTTCATTAACTGCCCGTAATGGTCAAAACTCAAACGCAAAGTGCCTTGAAGCACATTAAAAAGAAATGTAAGGCGGTCTAGTTTTCGTCGTCTTGCTAAATCGCACAATCCACACAAAACATACAAGTCGGGTATTGAATACATTAAACTATACCGATTATCCACAAAACAGTAGTGCTTTCCTTTGGTCTGCCTCAAGAATATCAATTAAAGACTTAGGGGGTGGGTTCCAGACAACAGCTGCATGCTCTAACATTGGTCTGATAGTGGTTTTGTAGGTGGTCAACTTAGTTTCAGAAGTGAAGTGACAAAGATTGCGCTTCAAAAACCACAATTTCTGCATAGCTTTTTTTTTTTTTTAGGGGGGGGGGGTATGTTGTTTACACGGACGTACCAGTTTAGATCTGAGGTGATTAAGACACCGAGATATCAAAACTGATCAGTAAGCACTAGTGGTTCGGCGTTTATACAATACAAGAAATACAAAGGTGTATTTTTACGCGTTACAGTCAATTGAAGTTGAACACACTTTTTAGAGTTCAGCACCATGTTCCAGTATGTGCACCACGAATGAATCGAAGAGATATAGCGATTAAGGAATTCCTGGTCTGACAAACTGTCTAGACTAGAAAATAAAACACAATCATTGGCAAAAAAGCGACATTGAACGAACGAATTATATATTTTCAACTCATTGCTAAATATTAAAAACAAGAGTGGCCAAAGAACCGGTCCTTGGGGCACACCCGATACGACATATAATCGGGCGAGAAAACACCAGCATCACTTACATACTGCCGTCAACTTGTTAAATAAGACTCGAGCTAACGCAATATTTTCTCGTTAGTGATAATACAACGCAATTTGTGCAACAGTTTGCAAATGGAAACGCGATCAAAAGCTTTCGCGAAACCTGGGAACATCACACCAATTTGATCGCCTGCTTTGAGTCTAGCTGAAAATTCGTGTATTGTGCGAACTAAATGAGTTACTGTGAACATGCCGCGTCTGAAGCCATGCTGTTGATCCCGAAAGAAGGCAGAATTCTCGAAACATACAATCAGATGCTTAAACATAAGGTATTCAAGTACTTCACTACACCTAGACGAAAGAGAAATAGATCTGTAATTGGTGTTACGGTGACTGTCCCTTGATTTAATACAGCTAGTACTCAGACTACTTTCCATTCTTCGGGTACTGTAGCTGTACTGAAGTTATGGCAGTAAATAAAGCGCAGGAACTTAGCTGACCATTCGGCGTACCTAAAGAAAACAAAGGTTCGGTATATTATCAGTGTCGCAGCTATTCTTTAGATCAAGATTACGGATGGCCATAAAACGCTTTCCTTGGAAATGGTAAATGCAGCTATAGTTCTATGAGGAACATAATTTTCAGGAACTATCACTTGATTGACAGTGCATATAGAAACAATAGTTGTTAAAAGCGTTAGAAATCAATTGCTTCTCATTAGAACTACCACTGGACAGTTTAATGTCCATAAAAGTAGACTTTTGCTTACCTTTCAAAAAAGCTTCACAATGTCCTTGGGTCACTCACAAATAACAATTTAACGTGACACTAAAAAATTGTATTTTGCGTTTTTGACTGACGCCTTTAACTGTCGGCGCACAGAGGGTATTGAATAAGAATAAGTATTATGTGCATAACTAAATTTGTGAGCTCGAGGTAGCCTGCGCTCTAAATAAAAAATATTCTGTGTAATCCATGGGTTGTGCCATTTTCACCATCTTTACAAGCCATGGAACATGTCTCTGGATGCAATATTCTACCGTATATTTAAACCGCGACCATGAATCATTCGTTGAACTGTTAGCATTTTTAGGCATAACATAGGATTGAGAAAAGCTTTCCACTAAGGTATCCAGAATGTCAGCATCACTCGCGCGATTGAAATCACAAAATCGCTTAGCGTCAATTGTAGCAGACGGTTTACAGACTAAGGTAAGAATGTAAGAAAGATTGGAGAGATCAGAAACGCGTTCAAGTATTTCGCAGCAGGCGCCCTGCCGAGCAATCTTGGAGGAAACGAAGTCCAAGTAAGGTAGACTCTCACATGCGTTAGTAGACCGTTTAGGACTAAGGACGAGTTGAATAAGGTTGCATGAAAAGTGAATATCGATTAATAATCGAGATTTTTGTCACTCCAATAGAGATTGCATGGGGTCCCATGCCGATGTGAGGCAAGTTAAAATCACCCGCAGGCACCATGTGAGTGTAACACTTAGAGGATTCGGAAGTAAAATCCGGTAAGGCCCCCAAGGTGGAAAGTAAACACCGCTGCTGGGCGGACGGTAAAAAGCACCCACCAAGACTGAAATACTTGAAAAACAAAGCTTTGCCCTTATCATTTCAGCGTCACTACTGCAATCTTCAAGAGAGCACGGATTGGCATCTCTGACCACAATTGCAACACCGACAAGCCTAGAGCCTCGGTTTTTGTGGATGACATTATAGCCATTGAGAAACAAATCTTAGCCATGTGAGGCTGTCTGCACTAAACTATATTTGAGGAGGAATCAAACACCATTACTCAGATTAGCAACATATTTCTAATTTTGCAAACTATTTAATTTAAATAAATACCGAGTAAACAAATAAAAAAATATTGTTTGCAATATATTAGTTTGGTATTTTCTACACATTTTCTTAATACCAGAGGAAATCTGGAGTATATATTTCAATAACAAAATCTAAAGCTATCTTTTTTTTGGGTTTAGCTACGAACATCATCGTGACGACACGACATGGTGAACTACAACACTAAAATATTAACCTCGTATCGAGAGAGACAATTTTCGTTCGCTAAGTGTAGAGTTCTGTGTTTTCGGGATTTATTCATAGTTAATATCGGAGGGTGTTTTTCGGAGTTTATTTTCCTTTAAAAATGCGGGGTTTATGAATGTTTGTTTCCCGGTTAAATTTACTTCTTTCAAACTCAGAGTTTTAAATAACTGTAATTTCAAGCTTGAAATTGGCGCCCCTGCCATTGGCCATACTAACAACACAACGACAAATAGTGCAAAGAACTGTACGAATAACAATTGGTACTATAAAATAACTAAAGACCTGGTCATGGTCACTGGGAAGTATGAAAGCTTAACCTGCAGCCCCCTTCAATAAATTTTACGGTTTCATAGCTTTCACGGTTAAAAAAAAGTCTAACCCCCTTCATTTTAGAATCACAAACAGTGTAGTCCACACTGGAACGATCAAAACTTGCTTTTCTCGTGACCCAGAAGTTGGTAACCCTTTGTCCTTAACAAAACATGACTAGGAAAAAGGGTTAACCTTTTACGTCAATAGCAAAAGATTTTAAGAGAAAGTGAACTGGCCTCTTATGAGGACCACTGATACTTTGGTCTTAGGAGCCCTATTTATAAAACACCTTCGTTGGTGCCTTTTATATTGAAGTCTTCACCTAAAAATGTTGAGTTTTTTTAATACATCCGTGCTGATGAAAATCGTAACGGAGAGAGTTTTTCTTCTTTTATTAATCGACTAACTAATAACCCTAACTATAAATTACCTTGTACCATAGTATATTTCCAACACTACTCAATACCTTCGCAGAAAAAAAAATACATTGGGCGAAATTCAGCTTGAACCGCAGTTATACTATCATGAATTAGAGGCGAGTTGGTGTACGTTGAACATGATTCACCTTCCTGCTCTTTTTGTGTCTTCCTTCCCGTTTTCCGTTTTCATACCCTTCTCAGGTTTACCATCATGTTATATATACTATCACATTTTACCGACCATCGAATTTCATCGAAATATCTTAAATGTTTTTCGTAGGTAATAGATTTAATTAGTTGCACAATACTGCGTCTAAGGAAAGTTGTTCAATTGCTCAATCAGTTTTAAAATATCAGTCATCTGGAATGCACAAACTAACAGATTCGTCCAACTTAAAAAAAAACTGCCCGACGTTCCCAAAGCTCCGAATGGCATTCCAAAACAAACATGTTCGCATAAATTATTACCCTAGTTTATTAAAATGCTAACAGGAATTAAGCAAACAAATGACAAATGTTTCACGACCGTCAAAATTGCAGCTAAATATACTCTCAATTATTCTTCATTGTTACTGCCTTTGTGAATTTCAACCCATTCAAACAGAATAACACTGTGGAAAAAAACAACAAGTTCATGAATTGTTCATTCAACTTACAAAAAAAAAAAAACGCCGTTGGGAGACCCCAAACTTATCGCAGAGTCATGAACGCGAATAAACCAACTCCACCGAAAATCCTAAAACACCTGTGGTCATCACTCTAAATTTGCGTTCGCAAACAAACAAGCTCTCTCAAATTATGTCCATTTTTTATCATAGCAGACCTGGTTCGGTACCCAACGCGCTCCTCTAACAACGTCGACCATTCGCCTTAAATCTGACGTGCAGTTGGGCATATCCCGTAGTCCGGGGTGAAACATTACCGGTTCCCTTGTAGTGCTTAGCACTTCGCCGAGCGTTTTCGACTCCCCCAGATTAAAAGCCCACTTTGTATGCAGCGGAGTACCGCCATTAACCCGTACGAGAGCGGATCTGAAAATGGGAGTTAAGTGCAGCGTGGTGCGCGAGTGACTGTAGATTAAACGCGACAGTTTGGTCTGTACGCACGAGTGGGCGCTATGACGGTAATGGCCCTGAGCGATTCGGATCTTATCGTCGTGTTCGTTTCAAATATACCTTAATATTTCTTAGTCGAGAGAAATTTATTTTTGTCAGTGGTCTCGGTACGTGATGTTGAAATCTAATGTTCTTCCAAGGCCTGTACTATCTCAGCTAAGTTACGTCTGCGTCTCTGATGACAACCACGCAGATTTAAAATTTAGTTGGTCTGCTTCTCTGCAAATTGCTTTAATGAGCGAATTGCTGCGAATCTATAGAACTTTCCAAGAATCGCCGTCTGCACGCAGCCATCTTCGACTGCTGGGCTGTGAAACGTCTTCTGAGCATGCGCTGTAGCTCTGCTGTATGGTATATCAGACGCTGCGCATGCGTCCACAGCTCGGTGACTCAGCATCTTTCGCGCGGGTGATAAGCGATGAGAAGGTCTATAGAGGCAACTTGGAACATCATGCGAGTAAAATATGTTTGGGCCTAAAAAAGCAGTTCCTGATGTGACACTGAGCCAGACGTGCGGACATGAAGCGTCAAGCTTGCTGCCACAGCACATACTGTATTTTTATGTCTAAAGTTGATTGCAGTCACTTCATTTGCTGACCTCCATCTGCCGATTTCAGTGATTAGCACTCCTGGGTGATTTGCGGGAAAGCAGATAACCATATTTCCCTGATTCTGTACCGTCAAACACCCACGCATACGGTTCACATAAGCATCCACCTTAAACTTTAAAAAAAAAAGTTTGTGATTTTACTTTCCTGAAGAACATGAAACCAGCCAATCGCTGAAGAACAAAGGATTGTTCCAGCGAATAATAAAACTCAAAATACAATTGAACCTTACATATGCGATGTCCACCAGTACAAAGAGCGCACTTGCTGATTGTTGGTGGGAGCATCGTGTTGCTAATGTTTAAGTATATTCTGAGCATTGTCCGACGCTGGAATCTGCCCGTTGTTCGCAGTGATTGGCTGCCTCCCTGCTTCGCAGAAAAGTAAAATTCGAGATGTTTTAGAGTGGAGTCTTCGAATCTTCTAATTGCGGAGCCAACGTTTCTGTTGTCTTTAATTGGATTTAGTTGTTTCGACATTGCCCGCATATTGAAGCGATCTGAATTTGTTCTGGAAAGCGACAGAATTCCTGGAGGCAGTAGTATGAAGAGTGTAATTGCCTCTAACAACGCCTTTAACAACCACTTGATATTCTGAATATTTTTATTCGGTTTATGTAAATTAGGCTCTTGCTATTTAGCTAAGAGCGTATTAAAGAAAAAGCCGGTTTGAGCAGGTTCATATTATACGAACTATGCACATTACCTCAATGACAAATGAATGCTTCTTCTAGTAACATCTTGGTTTTTTTATATATGTATATATAACCCAGTTTATATTTTTATGTTTTATCAGAATGGGCTCTAAGGGTTTGAATATCTGACAAGATGTTCCCACCGGACTGTCTGAACTGTCGACTGAACAAGTGGAGAGACTCTGACAAGATACACTAAATTTCTAACAAATTGTAGAAAAAACAATTATGAAAAAAACTTTCTTACTGAAATTTGTATAGAGTAGAATCGCGAATAATGAGGAAAGAAACAAATAAGTCGGACTCTCAGTAATTTTTTTCTTATAAGAATAGGTCATTTACGAAACCCACAATCTAATATTCGTGGATGCCACGCTTTAGTGCTCTCTTCATTGTCACGGAATTTAGGGTCCCTGTTCTAAGTTAGGATCTCGCCAAAGGAATATTGATTAAAAGGAAGTAAACACCGAACACTGCCATGCCCTTCATTCCAAACAGCCACCAAGAATCCATGAGAAAATTATGATTGAGCGTAGCCACATTAGGTTACGGTAGGCTACTGTAATATGCAAAATTATGATATGACGATGCTAAGATATGACAAAATGGGCGACATAAAAACGATACTATGCGATAGGACTAATAGGGACTGTCGATTAAAAGAAAAACTAGCAGTCTTTCTTCTTGTTTCGATATAAATGCGCCTTGAAAGTCTCTTTGGTTGGCCATGTTTATTAAGAGGCCGAAAACCCGCTGAAAATCGATGAAAAAAAAAACAACTCAAGACCCTCTAAATAATCACCTAGTCGTCCAGATGTAATCATGGTCTGAAGCACCGTTCGTGTTATGTTTTTTGTTACTTGACTTCAAGAGAACAAACTCAAACCACCAACGTTTAGAGCAGTGATGAGTTTGACAAGTATACTTGTCTCAGGTATTTGTTTTTCTGAAAGGCTTCGATGAGTGCCATCCGAAATGTGATATTTAAGCAGCCATTACATTTATTTTTACAAACTGTAGAAGGGTGGTGAGCTGAGGTAGCTGGTGTGAGTACATGTTAAACTTAACAGCCCATAAAGGAGGAGCAAAATTGAAATACGAATACATGTTGAGCATAACTGCGCTTCTGTGTCTTATGTGTTTCTTTCCTTTGTCCTTGTTGTCTGTCGCTCTTATGTTCAACGTGATATTTGTTTATAATTTGGAGACATAGTTTCCACATACTCTCACATGTTTCATTAGCGTAAATATAGTATATATTTCTGATTAAAAACAATATACAATAGATGATATTCCTTGGAGCGTTGAGCATGTTTTTAAAAATGCTGTAACGTGAAACAAAAAAGCACAGGACAACACACACGACACTGCTCTCTACTTTCAAAATAACATTTTGTTAAAACTCTAAACCTGTGGCGTTTGTGGAGTCGTGCTGAGCATTTATTTTGTTTTTGTTTAAAATGCGAAGTGATTGATTTGCACTTATCCACTTTCCCGCAACCACTAATTGAAACTAACAAGACATGCCAAGTGCTGTAATGCCTAGGTGTAACTTGCCTAAGTCAACCCAACCTTACAAGGGATAATTAGTAGAGGCTAAGGTAAGTTTGAGACAAGGTGTTGACTTGGTACAGGCTTGCTTGCATCCAGATTGAGACGCGCTTAATTCGAAGTAGGCTTATCGACTTCCAAGGTCCGTGCAGCTGACATTTGGGGTCGCATTTCTTCGACCTGAAGAAGGGTAGAGGTAATCCCCAGTGTTTGATGCCACGTGTAATAAGCACTTATGCATTTCAAAATAAAACCTTTCCCACCTCTCCACTTCCCATTCAATAAAAAATAAATAAATATTTGTAGTCATTATCGTAGTTTTTATGCGCTTTAAATATATAAACTGCATTGATTATGATGCACAGAAAAGATACTTTTAGATGTTGATGCCCTATAAAAGATGTCTATTGAATTTTCTATGTTCGGCATGATAGTAGCTAAAATGTGGAATAAATACATGTAGCAGCATTACAAATAACTAAGTGAAGACGGTAAATACAAAGTAACATGCACAAACCCCGTAGCAATTATATTGTTTAGGATATACAATGACAAGTCAGGGAAGACCTAAACATTTAATTGTCTGAGCAGAAGGTCACTGGGTGCACTGAATGTTTTAGTTTAAAAATATAAGCAATTTTTGGTGCTGATAAGGTTGATTTGTTAGGTTGATTATACTCACTCAATGTCAGACTTGATGTTAAACATGACACAAAAATTAGGCCCTGAAAACGCACAAGTAGTAACTTAAAACAGTTATGCAGCTATTAGCTAAATGATAGACTATTTGTCCCTGTAACGTCAACATTACGTAAAAGTGACCTATTCTTATAGTGAAGTCGAGACATTGTCACTGGGCACGTCAGCACCCAGACGATGCTGCAATTAATTAATTGTTTCGCCTTTCTCGTGCAGGCCTTTGCCTTTTTCAACAAGCCTGTCTTCCGTGATGGCGGTGGCTTTACCGAGGATTCCGAGATGGAACGGTTTATGGTTTTGACGTCGGATTTTCTGGACAACTCTTTCGGCAGCCAACAGAGAACGTGAAAGGAACTTTATTTTTCGATGATAAACCTACGTCACTGAAGCATGGCAAACTGACATCGGCATCAACAGAGTCATCGAACACCGCCCCATCGGAATATATACAATTGGGCACGGTGGCACCCAAGCAATGCAACCGCGATTGAATTGTTCTTGTTTTTCCCGTGCAGGTACGTAGAAATGTATCGTCACTTAGAAGCAGTTATGAGTGTTTAATTATGCTGCCTTGCCCTAAAGTTTTATGTGATGATGTCGCCGGTTGTTTTAATACTTTCTGTGTATTGATATTACTTCTAAGGGGTGATGTGAAACTAAAAACCCGCTCCCACGGCAACCGAACATTTGGTTGTTTTTTCGGAAATTAGGAAACAGGCGTCGCGCTATTTTGTTTGAAAAAAAGTCCTTAAATCACCACATAAGTGAAACAAGCAGAATATTGAAACAATTGAACTAAAGATGCGAATTGTTTTCAAAATGTGCAGAAAAGTTTGAATCATTTGAAAGGAAGGTGATGGAACAGCAGTTAGGGCGGATGACAGAGAAGGTGGATGATTTGAAAAACCGCAGCAGACGCAACAATGTCATTGTGTATGGTGGGAAAGAAAGAGATAATAAAAATATTGTGTTGCTTACAATTATGTTAGAAATATTACCTTCGAGGACAAACAGGGGATTAAGGTGACATGTGTGAAGCGTGGTCACATACTAGGTAGCAGAGTGGCCAAGAAATCTCAACCCGTCATATTGGAATTATTTGATTTTAATGGAAAACTTTACATCATGAAAAACGCTCCGATACTCAAAGGAAGCAGTATTTGTGTATGAGATGTTTATTCCCAAAAAGTGGAAACAATAAGACGAAATTTGTGGATGACCGTGAAGGTTTCACGAAAGCTGGAGGACGAAGTATCGTTAACGCATGACAAGTTGATGGTAAATAATTATACATATATTTATATACTTGGATATGAATTTGATGCGTAGAGTACAGGTCGCAGAAGTACCGGGCAGACTGGAAAATTAACGTCAGTCATGTATTGAGCGATAAATCAAGCTAATCATTATAAATGCTGGGAGTGTTGCTAATAACTTTGAAAGTATAGTACACATGTTAATGGTACATAATCCAGACGTAATGATTGTTACGGAGACATAATTAAATTCAAATACGCTCAGTTATAAAATATATCCTTTAGAATATTATATTTTCAGTAGAGATATAGCATCTAGAGGAAGCGTCGTAGTGATATTATATCGAAAAGATGTGCTTTGTAAGTAGTTGGGTGACGTGCCTAACTTTAAATATTTGTAGTGCAAGGCAATGGTACAGGGTGTGTCGTATGTCATTTGTGCATGTTATATACCTTCGAATTCTCCACTGGATGTAATGAAGCTTCCTAACGGGATGCTTGAAACGTTCATAAATAAAACGGGAACCCTAATTAACTGGAGATTTTAATCTAGCAAACATTAACTGATCTTATATGATTGTTAGTAATGTTTATCGTTTGCAGGGGGAAGCTCTTTTACATCTCACGTTTGCCCTAATTTCACTTAAATTGTAAAAGGTTTTACGAGAAGTAATCATTCTTCCAAGGTGATACTTGATCTTGTATTTTAAGTAACAAGCTGAGTGACCTATTGCATACTTGCAACATCAATGAAGGTATTTCGGATCACAACACGGTAAGGGCGATTATTCCCGTTAAATATTTTATGACTACCAATGTTGGAAAGTATTGTGCCGAACTACAAACAAGCGGATTATATCAGAGTCTTGGTCTATTTTGAATTGTCCATTGATAGGTTTGTGCGTTTGCTGACTCTACTGGAGCAAACGTTGAGCAATTAATGGCGTCCTTTGTGGACATTGTTAACCGCTGTTTTTAGTGAGTTGTGCCTTTTAGAAAATAAGAAACGAACTTGAAACATCCAGGTATCTGTTGAGGTATACTTCACCTAAAGCATTACATTGCCCCAGTAAAAAAAAAAAAACACTCGAATCTGTTCAGGAGCAACTTGCGATTGAAGAGTTTTCACACAAAGTAACAAACTGAATCAGATGCTGGTTGAGTTAAAAAACAAAAGCTACGTATCTTTTTTTCTACTTGGTTTTATTGCCATTTTTTATGTAAATTTTAATGTAATTTTTAATGTGGTTATATCGCCATTTTTTAATGTAATGCTTCACTCATTTGTGACTAAAGCAGCGCAAAAAGGTTGGAGGCATCTCTCAGTTACTAATCGAGAACCATTGATAACAACTGTTACTCCAGATGAGTTTAACAGTTTCTTTAAATCGGTATTTACGTTCACTGACGGTTTGAAGACAGTAGCTTTCGAGGAAAGCATTTTTAATTTAATAAATAGTATAGATAATAAATAAAGCCCTGGTTCTTATTTTTTACATAATGCGTTTTTGAAACATTTCGCAAAGGGGACAGCGTAGTGCATATTTGTAATTTTCGATGTGTCTGTTCGTAGTGAAGTCATTCCAAATAAGAAGAAAGTTAGAATAATCATTCCTAATCTTAATAATGGCGATATAACCAACCAAGCACACTACAGGGTGATGTCCCTGACTAGCATCCCTTAGCATAAAGAGGCGGTACTTGAAACGTAGTTGCAGTATATTGAATATGAATATTCATTTTGTATTCATCCTGTATTATTTTGTCCACATTCGAAGTAGGCGGGTAATGTATTCAAAATATATCCTATACTTCGTCTCACCTTAGTATGGACTATTGTTAGTCGCGCGTGATAAAAGCGCGAGCTAGTTGCTTCGAATGAAGCCTCGGCGGCTGCACGAGCGCTCGTGGAGCGAGTGGTTTAGACAAGGTAGTCAAGGCTAGCCGGTCGCGCTAGCACAGCATTCGCGGTTAGTCCATGCTAAGGTGAGACGAAGTATAAATATTAATCAGAAAAAAGTTTATATATATCAAAAATATAAATCCTTCCCCCACAAGATGCCATTTCTGTACTATACACTTTTTTTTTAAATTTTATTAGTAAAATGGTCTCTCTGTGGTATTTCAAGGCACTACTAAATACATCCCAAAGCTACACATTGGAAACGAACACAAACACAAACATCATGACGCACTGAACACCTGCATCACAGTCCCGTTGACTGCTCTAGAGCCTTATATAGCCTACTTATTGAAGGTAATCATTTGGCCGGTGACACCTCTGCACTTATTAATGTTCCAATTATTCGATCTTCTCCTCAGGAGTCTGTCAAAAGGGAAACAGTTTTTTGAAGTTTGTGGACGATATCTCTTACTAAAAAGCATTGGTACAACTAATAATAATTCGGTGCAGTCGCTAAAACAGTATCCACAAAAACGGCTCCTAGAAGAAATGTTATTGCTTCTCTGCATAGCACCACTCAGGACGAAGCGAGTCAAGGCAGTTTCTTTACTTTAAAATAGTTATTTTGCTTTTCTTTACTAGTTGACTATTTAATATGGTCATTAACGTCACTATATTAAAGTCACTACTCACATCACATACAATGGTGAGTATACACATTCAGTGAATTAACATTGTGCTAACACAACCCCGCCAAACATATCTACTCACAGCACTGCTGAAGCTTTCCAGCATCAGCAAGTGTTGTGTTTGTAGTTCCCGAACCCCGTTTGTGATTGGTGTGCAAGAAACTCGTAAGGTGTGTTCTTGATAAAAAAGGAAACAATAACTTAAACTGGGCTGATTTATCAGTGCGATGCTGCTCAACTGAATTGACCAATTAATTAAATGTTGTTTATAGGCACTTCAGTGTACTCCACATCTGATTGAAGTGAACTTCTGATAGGCGAGCTTTTCAATGCTTTGGTAGTTTAAGTCAAACTACCAAAGTATTGCAGTCAAAGGATACTTAGGGTATAACATAACAGTATTTACGATTTCCAGGTATTTTAAGAGTATTCTGAACATATTTTTGACCGCTGCATTTCTATTAAGGGTGGAGTATGTTTCGCACAAAATAAATAAATATTTTAAGAAATCCATGTGAAAGATATTTTTTGCCTACTAACTTAGAATTTACATATTCCAGAACGCATGAAGGGAACTTCAAATGTAGTTTAAATAAAGGTATCTTAAAAGATTTTCAGAAATATATTTCATTACTAGGGGAAAAAAAAAGAAGTGTATATTTTAGGTCTATTTTTTGTGTACTTACAATTATGAACTGTACTTCAAATACACCCACATTCGAATGTGGTATATTTGAAACGTCTTAGTTTTCGCTAAGGGATGTTTTACAAACTTCTAGAATATATGTTATTTTCACATGTGATTCAATATATAGAAAATAATCACTTTTTTAACAATAACAGCGCGGTTTTTAGAGAAAGTTACATACGAGCACTGAAATGATTTCGCTGGTTCAGGACCAGTCAAACGCAATCGATATTAGGTGTCAAGCATATTTAATTTTTCTAGACCTGTTAAAACATTTGATCGCATGTCGCACCCTTAACTTCTCTTATATCTTTATATTGTTTTTCTGAATGATAATTGGTAAACTGAATAGCGTTTTACCTCTCTAATATAAGCCAAGATGAATTTGCGAATAACGAGATTTCTACACCCCTTTCATTAACTGCAGGAGTGCATCAAGAATCAGTGCGTGTGCCACTCTTGTTTCTGATTTATATTAATTAAATAAATGCATATATTGAAGTGTCAGTTAAACTATTTGCAGACGACTGTGTTATTTACTCATAAATTAAGTACCTTCATGAACAGGGAAAACTTGATAGATCTATACTAAAACTAAAGAATGGACAAATGGTCGGGAAATGCAAATAAATATGATAAAACACTATACATACCAATTACCTGAAGAAGAATCCTACAAAATATAGTTTTTTTTCTATTATTTCAATTATCGTCGGATATGTAGATCTATACAAATACATGTGTGTGAATATTATGAGCCAACTTATCTGAAACAAGCTAATAGATGACGTTGTTAAGAGGGTCAGGGGAAAAATGTTATATATAGAAGGACTATGAAATTTGCGGATACTGAAACGAAAGGAACTTCGTGTATTACAGCAATCACGTATATTCTGGAATATGTGAATGCTGCATGGTATCCGCATACCGCCGCAGGAATAAATATATAAATATTGTGCAAAAACTTGATGACCAATACATTTGTAATAATTTCATATTTCTCTCTTCAGTATCAAGTTTGATTTGAGAAGCTATTGTTTAGCCGCTAGAGACAAGAGCGAAAGTAAAAAGACTAATAAATAAATACATAAATAAATAATATATATATATATATATATATAATGTCGAGAGTTGGGCTAGTTGGTATTCGTTGATCATAATGTAAAAACAGCGCAAACAAACACGGACGAAGGAGAAGAAACACGCACACGGGACAAGTGCTGACTCGCAACTGAAACTTTATTACTTGAAAAAGGAAAAAGAAAATAAGATAAAAACACACACACCAGAAAGACCCCAAATCAGCACTCTCACTCAGACAAGCACGTGTTAGCCCCTTCCCCTATCAGCACCATCACATCACCGCGTGGCCAACTTTCACCCTCTCGCGCATAAATTCAAATTCTTTTTGTGAAAGCGTTATTCAGGCCTCACTCACACACCGATCCCCCAGAGTAACAATGTGAAAGGCCTCGAGCACTTCTCTCGCCAATCTATCTTTGTTTCGTCCTAATACTGCAGTGTCCGGGAATGACGGTTTACACTTGCATACGTTGCAGTGCAACGAGAGGTGCCCTCCAACCGTGGCACTAAGGGAGTAGTTATGCTCTCTAAGCCGATCGTTTAAACATCGTCCTGTCTGCCCAACGTAACACTTATTACACGAGAGGGGGATCTTATAAACAACCCCCTCACAGCATCTCGCGAACGTTTCACGAACGTTTCACGAACGTTCACGAACGAATGTTTAAACGATCGGCTTAGAGAGCATAACTACTCCCTTAGTGCCACGGTTGGAGGGCACCTCTCGTTGCACCGCAACTTATGCAAGTGTAAACCGTCCTTCCCTGACACTGCAGTATTAGGACGAAACAAAGATAGATGGGCGAGAGAAGTGCTCGAGGCCTTTCACATTGTCACTCTGGGGGATCGGTGTGTGAGTGAGGCCTCGATAACGCTTTCACAAAAAGAATTTGAATTTCTGCGCGAGAGGGTGAAAGTGGGCCACGCGGTGATGTGATGATGCTGATAGGGGATGGGGCTAACACGTGCTTGTCTGAGTGAGAGTGCTGATTTGGGGTCTTCCTGGTGTGTGTGTTTTCATCTTATTTTCTTTTTCCTTTTTCGAGTAATAAAGTTTCAGTTGCGAGTCAGCGCTTGTCCCGTCTGCATGTTTCTTCTCCTTCGTTCGTGTTTGTTTGCGCTGTTTTTACATTATGATATATATATATATATATATATTCCTTGTCAATAAATTGTTTAAAGTTAACAGTGAAATATATAAAATATTTTCAACAACAGTTTGGTTCACATAAAATCATTCACTGATCATTAAAGCAATTTAAGCAAGGATGATGTTTTCAAATATTCCCTTTTCCCTCGGATAATCAACGAATGGAACTCACTAACAAATGGAATTGTGACCCTGCCGTCACTTGACGGCTTTGTAGAACCAATACCTTCTGTCGCGAGATCGTATATGTGATCCTAACATATGCCGTAACAAACTGTTCCTTTTTATGTTACCATACCTGCTATGGCCAACATGTGTGAGCCGCAGTATACTTTAAATGAATAAATAAAAAACATTTAATTTATTGACATAGTATTAATCTCCTATTTCTGGGGTTCTCCTTCGGCTCCCATTAAACAAGATGTGTTATTTCCGTGTTTGTATAAAATGTGAAAAAAGTACTAAGAGGTTAAATATTTTATTTTTGTGTAGATAAAGTATATAAAATACAATTGTTATTTTCTTAGTACATATTAAATTATTGATTCACATTTATACGGAAACCCTTACGCAGTCCTCAGAGATGTAAACTGAAGAACGAAGTGCGCAATAATTAACTGAATGCGCAGCATGGCAACAAAATAAGGTGGTGAGCAAAGCAAATTGCTGCCATTTTAAATGAATAAAACGCGATCCGCATTTCTGAAATCCCGACAGATCTCCGGGAATGCAGGCGTTTAGTGTTTTTTTGTTTTTTTTTCGGCAGAAAATATACTGATTCTATTCAAATTAATTCAGTACGAGGAAAATTGACGCTCGATTTCGCTCCTGTGAGTATATACGTATCTGTTACTTTAAAAAGTATCCGCCAGATTGCTTCGTTCTCCGTATCACTAGTTTAGAACATGGGATTGGATGGCGACGTTTATTCAGAAGGAGGTTCTTTCGAATGCAAATGTATTTTACTTATATTTGCACGGAATAATATTCCGTCGAAAAACGTTTGCCCAAATTATTATATTGAAGCTCATTTCAACTTTGTGTGGGTTCCATACTAAGCATATTGAATGAACAAAATGAGAAATATTAATTACTTTAACTAAAGATGAAAGACGTTTACAACTCTCTGTAGCGCCGAATATGAGCGCAGCTCTTAAGGAGGGCATACCCTTCCCTCCTTCTCTCCTGCTCCCCTCGCATTTAGCGAAAACATTTCGCTGCATTTTTCCGCTAAATATAGCGGGGAAACGTTTACGCTACATCTAGCGGGAAACTTTTCCTGCTATATTTAGCGGAAATTGTTTGTGATGCGTTTAGAGGGAAATTTTCTTTTTCTAAATTTAGCGGGAAAGTTTTTCGCTGAATTTTGCGAGGAATGTTTTGCGCTAAATGTAGCGGGAAATCGTTCCGTTAAATTTAGCGGGGAATGTTTTGCGCTAAATTTAGCGAAAACGTTTTGCACCAGATTTAGTGGGGAACTTTCTTCCTCTAAATTTAGCGGTGAATTTTTGTTCCGCCAAAGCTAGCGGAAAATGTCTCCCGCTACATTTAGCGGACAAACTTTCCCCTCCTCCTCCCTTGGAACCCTCATTACGCCACTTGGGACGTCACACGTGACGTCAAATGTGGCGTTATTAGAGGAAACTTCCCATAATGCCATGCGCGGTTACGCCGACGGTGACGCTGAAGCCGACGGCGACGCTGACGCCAACGGCGACCCTGACGCCGACAGCGACGCAGAAGCCGATGGCGACGCCGCTAAGGCCGGAAACGGGCGCCTAAGAGCTGGGCTCTAAAGTTGGATATTCCTGTTTTTTTTTTTACAGCCAGTGTTCGCCAAAGGGAATGCAAGAATGTTGCTCGAAGCTGTCGAACATACATATGTAGGTACGAGAGCTGTCGTTTATTCTGAATTATATGTTTTTGAGAACGTACCTGTAGTGCAAGTTTTACCTTGATGTGAGGTTCAGTTTGCTTTAACATTCCCAAAACAAAAAAAGGCACCTAACAAGTTCAAACTCAAACTCAAATTTTTATTCATTTGGAGAGTAGTTATTAGGTGCCCTCATACTACGCGCATCATTTGCTATTGGGGGCGTGCCTTAGAGCAGATTTCTGTTAACTTTTTTTTAAAGCAATCATTCGGCATTATGCTTGCATGGTGTGTACGTCTTAGGATAGCAGCCTTTTAGACATTGATTTGGATTTCAGATGTGCGATAATTCTATGCGAATAACTTTTCAAACCCACGTAAACATGCTCACACTAACGACCAGTTTACAGTCATGCCTTACTGTTAATGTAGAACATATTGATGTCAACATCCGTTATATATAGACAAAGGTTTCGGCGTCTGTCGTGGTAAGTGTGAAATCGAGGCTTCGAATATCTGCTCTTTGTACACGCGTAAGTCCTCCGGATAAATGTTTGACCGATCAGTCTTTCCAAGCGACATCCAATCCCCTTTATCTGTTCATAGCAACGCCCCTTGCAACGGGTTCTTGGGAGCAGCAACGTCAGTCCTACGGAGTAAATTTGACCCGCTGCGTCGTTTGGCCCAGCAGCCTAAGCGGCACAGGCGGCTTCTTTCTGCTAATGGGAGCTACACAACTGAGTTACGTTGGGAGAGTCCGCAGCACTGGTCCGACTGTCGGTTGACAGGAGCTCCCCTTCGACTCTCCTCTTGACTGATTGCGGCCGTAGCTTTCCCCATTCGGTAATTTGAGCGGTGACAACGTGTAGCGCCTATGGTCAGATACAACATTAGAAAGACAGTGCGAGGAGAAAAAGGGCGCCCTCAAGAAACGCAGTTGGGGAAAGAAGGTCGCAACTCTCCACTTAAGTTTTCCTAGTTTCCGCCCTTTTCTTCCTTCGCACTGTCCTTCTCATAATGAACTGGACTTCACAATAGGACAGTAGGATTCATTTTTGACTATCGGACGTGTGAATTACAGTTCAGGAAATGATTTTAAGATGCACACAAACGTGGCAAATATGTTTCGACCATTTTTTTTTTAATTCAACTGATAAAATTAGCTTCCCAATCATAGACCCAAACTCCGTTTACAAACTATCCCGCGTTTTCCCACACCAGGTATGGGCACTTTTAGTGCGCAGAAGTGAAATTTGCTTGAGGTGGAGTGTCCGCGTGTGCACCGTGCCGACAGCAGCACCGCAGCTGCGCGGTATCAAAGGGGCGTGTTGGTCTATTATTCTTTCTTTTCCTTGGAACTGTAGTAAATTCTCTACCTGTAATTTCTAGAGCTAATTGCATCAGTAAACGCCATCCACTAAGAGGGCGTCATTTGTCCGACGTCGCGGAAAAGGAGAGGTTTATGTAGGGGTATTTTTTGCTAGATTGACGCCCAGCAGAAAAAAAGGCACTATGTAAGTCACTGAGAGCTAATAATCGTAGGCGGCTGACGAGTCCAGTGCATTTTATTATCTTTCCGCAACCAAATACACTGAGGCGGCAGCAGATCAAAACATCGAAGAACGAATCAGATAACAATAAGCGTGTCCATATAATAGACCATGCCCTGCGGATCGTGCATTGAGCGAAGCGTTGTTTCTTACGGGCTTTCCCTATCTCTAAAGTTCTTGCGATGAAATGAACAATAGATATAAAAAATTGTAAACAAATATGCGAATTATTTTTATTTGCTTGTACTTTTGCCCCGGCTTATGCGAGAAAACAAGCCAAACTTACTTCTTGAATCCATCTAAAAATAAAAGGATTAGTTCCAGAAACATTCATGGCAGACGCCCAAGTAGCACAATTCTTTGGGCCAAATAGTTTGTGTCTGTAATTAACCTTTGAGCCACGAAATCTCTAAACAAAAAGGGTAGTCACACCGAACCTGACAATTTTTGGAGACAGTCTGGGTACTTCAGCCTCAATTGCATAATAAGTACTTCAATTAGGTTTCATTACCTTGTTTCTCGGTTGTCACCTGGCATTTTGGAACATATATGGCATTTGGGCACTGAGGTGGCGATCCAGAGAAAAACTAAATTTTGACTTTGCTCTAGATATTAGGGGCTAATGTAAAGTAGTTTCGCCCAGACTAGTTCCTTGAATCAACACGCCATTAGGCCTACGTTTGGCACCTTCAACTCTAAAACTTTTGCCAAGTTAGGTTATGCCCTGGCGTGCTGTGTGGGTAGACCTGTGAGTACACACAACAAAATGTTTACTTCAGAAACCACACGAGTTCTGCAACAGGCACAAGCACACGTTTATTCGCGAAATTAAAATTGCGTTTTTGAGACAAAACCATACTTTGTTTCGCTCTCTTAAGAAACAAAAAAAAAACAAAAAACAGCGGACTCTACAAGCCATCGAAGTCAATCCAGCACTCTGAACGTTTCGTGCGACTGCGAGCTCCCCCCGAAGGTAACTTGAAAGTCTAATGGCATTAGATTGGCTCATACGAATGTGAGCATCCGCTGCGTTCCATGTTAAGGTGAAACAGAGTATAGCAAGTGGCGCTGAACGTCCTTGAGAAGTTTTCCGTCTTAAAGAGAAAGCGAATAATAATAATATTTAAAGTGTTTTTTATGAAATAAACCTTTAACCGTGACTGAGGCCATGTGTCTATTTCCAACACTTTTTAAATATATTTCTTATCTTCCAGTTGCTAATATATTGTATCATCCCAGCATTGCCAATTTGTGTGTACATTCTATTTTCTTCCCTTGCGATTTTAATGGGAGTTACCGAAACTTCACCAATTAAAAACTCCGACGAGCTTATTGCACTCGAAGGCTCCAGGTTATTTTGTAATAAAATAATCTACCTTCGTACGGAAATCAAATAATGCGAGGAATTCGGTATTTAAGAAGCGATGGTCCAGGTTTGCTCAAAATGCACTACTGATTGAATTTGGGGAGTGATGATCATATTATTTATAAATTGCCATTACCGTGCTTTACAACGTTACGATAAACTTCACACTGGATCGTCATTTGGTGACTGTAATAGGATATGATGCGCATACATTTTAGCTGGCGCATCAAAGAAACAGCGCAGCTGGCGCAGATGTAGCCCATCGGGCTGGGGACATAAAAGAATCTCGAATCGATTCCTGTTCGGGAATAAAAATGTAGTTACTCAATTTTCAGTATGGTCTGAACTGTCCTGCTGCCGCCTCATAACCACGGGGTGCGTGCGCGGATGGACGAGCACATTTTTGAGATTAAGGACTTGGTAAAAAGCAATACGACAAACGTATACTAATTTTAGTTTATAAAACCGAAACGTAAACTTAAAATATGTTTTGGCAGACTGGGAATATTTGAACTCTAGTATTTTTACACTCTTACTGGATTTGGCAGTTGAGAGGTTGGGTCCCCTGCGTCGAACCAATCAAAGCATGTTATAAAATAGTATTCGTCAACTAAAAATGGATTTAAGTATACATTACAATGCGGTTCATAAAGTGCGAGATTAGTATACTTTTAGTATATTGAATTTCAACATGGGAGCGATTCTCTTAAAATGCGTACAGTGCATTGAACACTATTCAGTGAAACAGGGACTCCAGGAACGTTGCATCCTATTGGCATTCCATTATCTCCGAGCATGCCATTTCGAAGATAGCGGGACAGATAAATCCGAAACACGCAAGCGGTTCGAGGAAGTGGCGTTCGGTTGAGGAGACGTGCCGTGCGCAACGAATCTCATTTTCCCGGTGACAGATGCATCTGAGAGTCACGGCTACTATGCTACCAAATCAAACAATGCCTCGCAAACTTACACTTCGTCCTCACCGTAATGTAAACTTTATACATTATGAACGCACATAGACGCGTAATGTCAACATCCCGATCTCGAACACGAAGCATATCTTTGAGTGATAGTAATCTCCAGATGTTAGGAAGAAAAGAAAAAAAAAAAAAACACCCGTTCACTTTAGGGGTAAGTGTGTTTGCCGAGGAAGATAAATAAATGGAGTAGCAAGCACGATCCCCGGGCGAAATTGGAAAAAGAGGTACAGCCCGGGAGGATCTACAGACATGGGAAGCAGCACGGCGGGCAATCGATATTATTATTTATGACGCTCAGGAATTGGGCGAAACAATTGAGTGGTTGGGTAACATCAGCGATGCCGGGTCGGATGGTCCGATCGTGTAGGGCGATACCCGTCTGCGCGATCTTTCTTTTTCTGTGCTCCCGAACAGCGCCCTCCTTTGCCTTTAAAATGTAATCTTCTCCAGTGCAGCACACGCGCGCTTTAGAAACCAGATTTGTATTTCGATTCCGAAAAGTCGAACCAATAATGAAAAAAAAAATAATAAAAATAAACAGCAAAACTGAGGGACTAGACAGACGGGAGAATTACGTGGATTCGCTTTGCCGTCATGCGCGCAGCGTGACAGGATTGGTATTCGGGCATTTGTAGTGTTTAGAAATGAAAAATGTGACATTTTCGTTTCTCTCTGCAATCGAAATGTTGCTTCTATGCCACCAATGTGGTGAAAAGTTTTAATGTGAGACCTCACTTTCTGCGGGAAGTTACGTTTCTACATATATGCTTCCACAGAGCTAGTTTTCACACAAACCCATGCATGTCGATTCATGTGAGTGAGACTGATATAGCGAGCAATTGACATACAAAAGAAGTGTTTTTTTTATCCTCGTTTTACTGTGTTTCAGTTGTTTGACAGCGAAACACTCAAGCCTATGAAACAAAATTTCAGAACGTCCGTTGTTTCATAAAGTACAACATTTACTAATCTTCTGTTAAAAAAATAACACCCAGACTGAATCACAATACCAGAGAACAGCCGCTGGTTCGCCAAACATGGTTGATATTCACACTTTACTCTGCATCTGAAGATAATTTACAGTTCTCTTAAAGTGAGTCTTCTGCAGTGAAAAATTATATATTTTTCAAGAGTAAAATGCTATTATACGCTCTGCGTTTCCGTCTGTGTATCGCACAATGCTGCTTTACAGTTTTAAAGTTACAAAGGTCTAAATGTTAGAAACAATGTTCCAAAACTGCCGAGTTTTATGTTAGACTTGGTTCACTTTTTTTTTTTTTTTAAATTGAACCTCAGAGTTCGAAAACAGTAAGATTAAAATCGTAATGTTATCACTGCGCAGAAGTCGAAAACAAGCTGACACCACTTGGTGGAAGATGAGTGCAATTCTAAAATAATTGTGACTAAATCATTAGCAGATTATTTACTTTTTTTCAATATGTGTTTAAGAATGGTAAATATTCTTTAAAATTTAGAAGCAGCTGCGGTGTAAGTTAGTTTTCATCAAAATGTTGCCATTTCGTGTCAATGTCTAGGTTGTGGTGTACTGGAACGAGGCACGCGGGGGCGCCACCCCAAAAGAGAAGACGACGACGATGCCAACGAGAGTGTGCGATTACCAGGGACTACCACGTCCAGCATAAATTGCCTTCGCTACTTTATAAGAGTACTTATAACTGCCGACGAGTGACTGAAGAACCTGCTGCAAAGTCATGGCTCACAAGGCTCGAATCTGCCGCTCCAAATGCTTATATTGAATATATTGAACGCCTGAACAGCCTCTTCACCATTCACGAAGTACAAGACCCAGACATACGGCGAGCTGTGCTGATTGGAAAATGTGGACCAGCGGCATACTCTGTAATGCGAGAGCTCTGTTCGCCGGCGCTATCATCGGCAACCGACTACGAGATGATCCTCGAGCGGATGGAAAATTATTACTGTCCTAAACCACTGAAGACCTTACAACGCTTTCATTTCCACAAGCATGAACAGCAAGAGAACGAGACATTCGCTACATACGTCAGTGCACTCCGTCGGTTATGCGAAACCTGCGAGTATAGCGCAATGCTCTACGAGATGATCTGCGACCAGATTGTCTATGGTGTGAAAGACACCAAACTACAAGACAAACTTTTGGCTACGAAAAACTTGGATCTGCGAACTGCTCTGGAGCTGGCTACCGCTGCCGAGGCTGCATCGCAAGGAACACTAGAGCTGCAAGCAAGATCGTCGCTGCCCAGAATTCAGCCTTGCAGAAACACAAATGCTGAAACCACAAATTTAGACTCCTCGATCGTCAATGCTGTCCAGCGCAGCACTCTTCGAAATCCTGCGCAATCAAGCTCTTGTTTTCGCTGTGGAGGTCAGCACCCACCATCCAAATGTCGGTTTAAAAGCGTCCTTTGTCGCTACTGTAACAAGCTGGGCCATATCGAGAAGGTCTGCATGACCAAGGACAGAGAGCAACGACGGCATCCACAAGCAAGGTTGAACGAGTCTCATGCAACAAACGCGGTGCAGGAAGGTCAAGTTGATAACCCACCTTGATTTGATGTCTATGCGATGGGAAATTAAACTGTGCCTCCGTATATGGTGAGTGATGGTGACTCTCAACGGAGTACCTCTGGCCATTGAAGTGGACTGTGGAGCTGCCGTATCTGTCATCAGTGAAGACACTTACAAGATGCTGGGAGCAGGGGTACCTCCCCCGTTGACAAAAGATAACCATTTGCTTAAAACCTGGACACAGCAGTACCTACGCGTACTGGGGAAGATAGAAGTTGACGTAGAATTTAGAGGCCACACAGCTACACTTTTCTTGTTTGTTGCCTGCTGAGGACAGGCTAGTCTTCTTGGGCGCGACTGGTCTGGTAGTCTGGGCATTGATGTCACAGGAGTCAACTCCTTACGCAGCTCCCAGCTGCTTGAACTTTTTCCCGACGTTTTCGCAGGAGACTTAGAAGCCCGGAGTGGTGAGCCCATATCAATTCCAATCGCAACGAACGCTACGCTCAAGTTCCTCAAGAGTCGGCCCGTTCCGTTCGCTCTTTGGCAGGCCATTAAAGAGGAGCTAGAAAATCTGGTAAAGCAGCAAATACTGGAGCCTGTCAGACATAGCCGATGGGCTACACCAATCATGCCAATCATAAAAAAAATGGCAAGCTGCGTCTTTGCGGTTACTACCGCAGCACCATCAACCCGTTTGTGATTGCTGAGACTTACCCGCTTCCCAGAATCAATGGCATTCGATCTACTTTGTATGGAGGCGTCATCTATACAACACTGGATTTAGCTGAGACTTATTAACAGCTCCGGGTAGATGAAGCGGCTGCTGATCTAATGACCATAAACACACATAAGGGGCTGTACCGCGTGCGCCGCCTAGCATTTGACGTTATTTCTGCGGTCGCGATTTTTCAGCGCTTCATCGACACACTTCTGTCAGAAATCAGAGGTGTAATTCCTTATCTTGATGACTTTCTGATTAGAGAAAAAACCATCACGGAGCACGATGAACACTTGAAGGAAGTCCTGCGGCGACTCTGGAGGCCGGACTTCGCTTGCAAAAGGAAAGGTGCGTCGTAGCATAGATTCGACTGGTATTCGGCCAACCAAAGAAAATGTAGAAGCAATCCGCGATGCTACAACACCACGTAATATCACCGAGTTGCGAGCATTTTTGGGGATTCTAAACTTCTACGGTTGCTTCCTCCGAGACCGCGTTGGAGTATTGGAACCGCTACATCAACTGTTGTCCAGCGGAGGAAGGTGGCAGTGGAGCAAGGTCCACTGACGAAGCAAACTACCGAGCGAAACCGCTTCTCCAGAGCGACAGCTTACTAGTGAACTACGACGAAGCTCTGCCTCTTTCGCTTGCCTGTGAAGCTTCTCCATATGGTGTAGGCTCTGTCCTTAGCCACACCATGACAGATGGACGAGAGGCACCTGTGGCCTGCTCCTCGCGAACACTAACTTCCACTGAACAAAGCTATGCTCAGATACACAAGGAAGCCCTGGCTATTGTCACGGGGGCCAAGACATTTCACCAGTTCTTGTGTGGGCGCCGTTTGCTAATCTACACAGACCATAAGCCTCTCCTGGGACTGATGCACCACAACAAGCCCATGCCACTAGTCATGTCTCCGCGGATGCTGCGATGGAGCCTGATCTTATCAGCCTATGACTACGAGCTAGTTTATCGTCCGGGAAAAGAGCTCACTAATGCAGATGGACTTAGTCGTGTACCGCTGGCGACTACTATTGGAGAAGTCTGTGGAACACCCATGAACTGCTTGCTCTTAGAGGCGTCGCCAAACCCTCCACTCAACGCACATAATATTGCAGAGGAGACCCGTCGTAACCCGGTATTATCAAGAGTCTTGTCATGCGTATTGAACGGTGGGTCAGCCCTGCCATCCGACGAGAGTTTCCGGCCCTTTGCTCAAAGAAGGTATGAGTTATCAGCTTATAAAAACTGCCTTCTCTGGGGCAGTCGTGTGGTGGTACCACCTTCCTGCAGAAAGGAAACGTTAACCCTTTTCCACAACAGCCATCCAGGTATCGTGCGAATGAAAGGTTTGGCTCGCAGCTATGTCTGGTGGCCCAAAATGGACTCTGAGATCGAAGCAACGGTCAGGCTATTCTCTGTTTGTCAAGAGTCCCGGCATGCTCCTGCGAAGAGTCCGACGATTCCTTGGGAACGTACAACCAAACAGTGGTCTCGCATTCATATCGACTTTGCTGGTCCTGTGTATCATAAGACGTTCCTCATTGTCGTAGAAAGTTATTCAAAGTGGCTGGAGGTCGTGCAGATGGCCTCAATGACAACGTCATGTGCGGTACGCCACCTTCGTGCTTTGTTTGCCACGCACGGGCTTCCAGACGTCATTGTGTCCGATAGTGGTGCGTCTTTTACGTCAGCAGAATTCGAAGAGTTTTGCTCCCAATATCAGATTCAACATGTTCGTGTCGCACCCTACCATCCGAGCTATTATGGACAAGCCGAAAGAATGGTACAGATGGCGAAGGAGAACCTTCTTCGTATGAATTCCAATGACTGGTCGCTGTGCCTAGTGAGAATGTTATTTGCTCAGCACTCAACTCCTCACTCTGCAACCGGGAAGCCACCAGCAGAGCTTCTCATGGGCCGACAGATCACAACTGCGTTGAATTCACTGCACCCTGACCTGGACGCTGATCTCGGTGCCCTAAATGAAGATTCCTACAGAAATCAAACTTCTGTTGATAGATTGCGGAGCTATAAACAAGGTGAAGAGGTGTATGCCCGATATTTTGCATCTGGTTCTTCTTGGATTCCTGGCAGTATAGACGCTGTTACAGGACCTAAATCTTACATTGTACAAACAAATAAAGGACAGTTTTGGCGTCGCCACATAGACCAGCTACGCGCTCGTACTTCAGCTACTGCAGGTGGATCCGGTATTGTTGAATCCTGCTCATCGCCATTTGCTACCTTCTATTCTGCCACCTTTCCAACAGAGTTCAGAGCCCAACATGCCTCAGTGGCGGGTCTCATCCCAACCATCGCCCAGGCAAGAAGTCAACTCACCCCAGCGGCAATCTTCACCTCAACGGTGGCCTAGGCAAGAAACAAACTCGACCCCGCGGAGGATCTCACCTCAACAGTCGCCCAGACAAGAAGCCTTAGCCACTCCAACAACACCAGTTGCAACGTCCAGCCGAAACATGTCAACTTCCAAGAGTGGATGTGTCATCGGCGGAACCAAATATTTTGACTGACGGGATTGCAGTTTTTGTCCCAAATGAACATGCGTCTATTTCAACACAATAAAGACGTTCCGAGCGTGCCCGGACGCGTCCACGGTATCTTTCAGACTTCGTGTGAGTGAGGAGGGAGTGTGGTGTACTGAAACCGAGGCACGCGGGTGCGCCACCCCAAAAGAGAAGACGACGAAGCCAACGAGAGTGTACGATTACGAGGGACTACCTCGTCCAGCATAAATTGCCTTCGCTACTTAACACGAGTACTTATTATGGGTCACTATTTTATATGTTGCACAACGTCAAATATTTTATAAGGTTGGAATATTCCACGAACCAGTTGAAAAAAACGTTTCGCCAGAAGTTTACGACATACCTAGTCACATATAAGTATGTTGGGAAATGTTGGCCGTAGTCAACTAAAATATAAAAAAAAAACTTTGACCTTATGGTCGACGAATTAAACCAATCTAATTTTCAAGTGAAAGGTTGAAGATTCGAATTATTCACCAAACTTTTGACCTGAAGAAATTCGAACAAGTTTGACTTTTCAAACAATGCAGCTCAACTTCTCCAGCCTTGCAGTCCACTGAAGCTTCAGCAGCTATAAAGTGGGACACCGCGAAAACAGGAACATTCGCTGTCGCTTGTACATTTTGCCAAAATTCAACAACCAACCGCCAGAGTTACAGCATCCGAAAGCAAGGCACGCCGCTCATGTGAAGTCGTGTGTTGCCACTTTGGAACCACGTCCTATGCACGAGATGTGTAAACGCGTAAACTATTGTACATGAAACGGGGTTTTCGACGTTTGTGTTTACAATCATATCGCTCCCATTCATCAAAAGTGGTCCCGACGTGGCATCGAATTATGCCACAGGAGCCAGCACCCCATGCTGCCCGATGTCGCGGACCTTGCGGTTGGTTGCAGAAATGCTGACAAGAAAGGTGAGACGAAGTGAGTGTTGGCGCGATCGCGGCGTTCCATTAACTGACCTTAAGCTTCCATAAAATGTTTGACTCCACAGACACCTACACCAGAGCAGGCATCTCTCATATTGACCTCCGCCGCTCTATACCCCCGCCAGAAGTGTGACATGCAACAGCAGGGGATAAGTATTGCGCCACCAGGCTAACATTGAAGGGACCATATTTGAGAACGCACTAAACACACCAACTGGAAAGGAGTTTCGGGCACTATCACTAAACACACCACTTGAACAAGCACCCCAGGCGGCATACTAGAAGGGTGAAGGTGGAACTCACCGGCGCGGACATGGACGTCCCTGCTCCCGACGACGCCGAACCTGTTGGATGCCGTACACCTGTACACTGCGTTGTGCACGTCCTGCCTGTACTGTTCGGCGCGGAAGGGCTCGAAGACGAGCGTGCCGTCGGACTGCATTCTCCGGAGGCCCGGCAGGTCCATCACCGATCCCGACGGCGAGCCTCCTTCGCTGCCTAGGGTGACCCACTGAATCGTTGGGGTGGGATGTCCTCTTGCGCCACAAAACAGGGCAGCACCCGTACTGTTGTCGAAGTGGATTCTTGCCGAAGGCTCACTCACAAACCGTGGTCCTTGAGCCGATGGCGATGTGCCTGTTGAAAGAAGCGGAATAAGCTGCTTTGTTTGTTTAAGACATTCGTAAAATGGTACGTTATGAATTAAAATGTTCTCCAGAAAGATAAGCGGATATTATGAGGGTGACGAGAGGCCATGTTTTTGTAGTTCCGCTTCTTTAAATAGTGGATTATTGTTTCTCGCAACTATAGTCCATGGCAAAGTGAGAACATAAAGGAGGAGCTTAAATTGTCACGCAACCAGTGCGATTCGGTCTCCTTCAACAACCCTTCGGCGTCTCGTGCTTTGCCAAAGAATGGCGGAAGGCATGGAGTTCATGCTGGAGGACGGGCGTTCGATTGACACGCCCTGCCGTTCTCATTCTTTCATGTGCTATAGGTATCTCTTGAACATGACGTGTATTTAGGTCAACCAGGTTCGACTATTTCAACCTTCTACCTCAAAGTTCGAAGCAAAAATTGGACTCAAGTTTGACCATTACGCGTATGCGCAAATGTTGAAAACTATCCAGCGCAACCTGGCAGAACATTGTGGGACATATAGTACGTATGCAGTGTCTCAATAAGATTCCATCTAGATATTTGGAATGTATATTGTTGGTATGCTATGCTGTACAATTAGGTATTGTTTTCAATCTTAAACTAACTATCCATAGCTCTTTGTTTAAAACCTTAGAGTGCTCTTGTTGAACACGGACAACCTTTCTTAGAAAGTCTAAATTTGTCGAATTTTCGCAGCACTCCGAAGGTTCACCGAATCACTAAAAATAGGTTCTAGAAAAAAAAAAAACGGGTCGATATCCGAAGTTGACGCTTGAAATGTTTAAATGAGGCTCCACCTTACAATTTTTAGAAAGGAATGACAATAGTACACCGCTCAATATAAACGCAATTGTCTTTTGATATGAGATAAGAAAAGTAACAATCGCCAACGCCTCTCTTTGAGAATTACAAAAAAAAGGAAGCTGAAGTTATTTTCATATGCCCCTTGACAAATTTTTCATTGCGTGGAAGGTTTTTTTTTTTTTTATAAGCGGAGCTTCTCATACAATTTTATGATGCATCAAATTTTGTATCAACACATCAGTCACTTTTAAGCAGAACACGTTCTTGGTGTTTGTTGGAAACCATTCCCTAAACTGGTCTTGTCGAAAAATGGAGAGGCATGAAAATAATGTTTTTAAGACGCAATACGCGAAGATAACTCTGAACAAGTGAAGTGTCATGGTAATTTTGAATCTTTCGATATCAATAAAAAAGTCGACTCTTAGGCAGTGTTGTTTGTTGAATGTGTTCCGATTATCGCAATGAGTGACTGACCCTGCAATTTGCGTAAAGGTAGCATATTTCACAAACAAACAAATATTTATAGAAGTCAATATAATGAATTTAAGACCAAATGCGTTGCATGGGTCTTTGAGCTGTCTATTTATAAGGTCGCGGTGTATTATAGGCCACGTACTTCATAGAAAAAAGATTTCACATTAAAAATAAGTCATCATTATTTGTTTTTAATTATAATTTGTAGTGTCATATTAGTGTCAGTGGTTTTGTTACAAACACGTATAATCATTGCGTAAAATTTACAAACGTTTTAAGCTAGGTGTGTAAAAACTACAGGTACCCTATAACCTTTATTTGTCAAAAACAAAAGCAGTGCTATTTGATTTTCTTAAAAAGCTGCCTAAGTGCGTCCCTTATCTGAGTGTTTTTTTATTTCAAGGGAACTTTAAGATATATAATTCTTACTGCACTTAAAATTACACTAGATAGTAATTTTACATGATGGCCTGTCCGGTATCACAGTGCGGACGGTTCACAGGTAAAATTACCTTGGCCTCGTTGTTAACTGAGGCGTTTTCATGCGTCGAAGGGTTGCACATGGAAATACAAAGCCGAACATTTTTGACACAGTCATTTTTTGGGTTTGTGACTAGAACTGGCCGGATATTTGACTTGAGTCTAAACGTAACCTGCTTAGGTTAAAAAAGTACAGGCATATTTAGTGCAGAACTAGAACTGGCCGTATAGTATGTACATTTTCTTGAAACGCTGATAAGGTCCAGATAACATAGGCAATTCTAGATTGCGGGTTTGGAACTGGCCGGTTATCTTATATCCTGCAAACACTTCTAAGTAGCAGAGGGTACAGGAATTTTTTAGAATCTAGGTCTAGAAACTTCGGGATATTTTTTATGTCTCCTTCAAGCGCTGCTTCGGTTCAGACGGAACAGGCCTTTTTAAAGTTTTGGTCTATAACTCGCCGAATATCTGGTATATTTCCCTCAAGCGCGGATAAGTACGAGACGGCATTGAAATTTTACGATTGCGGTTAATGAACTGGCAGGCTATTTTGTGTTTTCTCGAAGCGCTACTATGTTTCCAACGGAACTGTCATTTTTAAAGTGTGGGTCTAGAACTGCCTGGATAGGTTGTATGTTTCCTCCGAACGCTTCTATGGTTAATGTGGAGAAGGTATTTTTAGAGAGTGGGTTTAGAAGTGGGCGGTTATTTTATATATTTGTATATTATCTTGAAGAGCTGATAAGGCTTAGATGGCAAATGCAGTTTAAATAGCAGGTCTAGAACTATCCAAATATTTTTTTACGTTTTCTCTAAGAGCTGCATTGTTTTTAAAGGCACAGGCATTTTTGGAATGTTAGTCCAAAACTGTCTGCATATTGTTTTTTTCAAGAGCTGCTAAGGATGAAAATTAACAGCCATTTTTAGATTATGGGTCTCGAACTCGCCGTATAATGTGTATATTTCCTTCAAGCGCTGCTCAATTTCGGATGGCTTAGGCATTTTAGAGTGTGAGACTACAACCTGCCAGATATTTTGAAAGTCTGCTAAAGTTCAGAGGGCACAGGCATTTTTAGAGTGCAGGTCTAGAACTGGCCGGTTATTTCGTATGTTTTCTTCAAGCTGTACGAAAGAAATAAAAATGCGTGAAACGAATTCATCCAAAATCGATGGAATATTCTGGGGCAACAAATATGAAAGACAAAAGCGAAAACGTAAAGAATTATAAAAGTCTTGAATACATAATTATCAGGCCACAGAAGAAGGAGGAAGCTGACGTTTCTCGCCGAGACACATAGATGCTGTATTTGCATAATTCATGTTCGATATGCTTCGAGAGTTTCATTTTTCGTATCTTTGTTACGAAGCGCGAAAATATGCTGAAAGCTTTATAAGTACACTTTGAAAGTCGGATTTTCAGTTTTACATTGAGCCTAAAACTTGAGTTTCTTTTTAGGGTGTTCTAGGTCGTATTCAAAAATCACTGTAAAAAGAGAAATATAAAACCTATCTGTAGCATAAATTTAGTAAACAAATTTATATTTTCTTAAGTGTTCTTTGGACGAATGTTTCTTAACCCTATATTTTGGCCATTTTTAATAAGACCCGTTAAAGTGAGTGCTGTAGATTATGCATTATGAATGCTTCCTTGATAGACTGCATTTTTATACTCAGTTCTGAGCCGTACTGAGCTTTCAAACTAATGTAGAAAGAAAAGAGTTACTAATAAAATAGTATATCATTTTCGGTAGCTCAATGTAAGCGACATGAATAAGTAAATAAAGATCGCAATTGCTAAAACAGCAATTTATGTGACAATATATTCAATTCAGGCTGCAAAATTATTAAACTCGGTACACAAAAATATAGTTTACTTCTACTAAATAATTTATCGAACCAAAACTGGAACCATGAAGAAACTTTATGTTTGGAAACTCGTGATTTTGCTTTTTATGTCATATTTTGTTTCAAAAATGTTATTGTTTCTGTCATTTCTAACTATACACGCAAGATATTTAATATTATGTAAACTTAAATTTTTGCGTTAGCTTTTCTATTTCCAAAGCCAGGAACGGTTGTTAAAAATTAATCCGCTAATATCGTTATATCCCTCTTAAATTTAGACCGGTATCTAGATGAAACAAATACGACCTTATATAGTTGTCCTTTTATGATTTAGTATTTTACTCTCTAGAATGTACCTCGGCAAGCACACAAACCGCGTTTCATGAATGCGACTCCTGCGCATCGACTCCAATCGTGCTTCGAATGAATCTGAAGCGGAAACGTTTACATGAATTTGCACCAAGCACTACGCGAAGGAGGCACCACGCCGTGTAAAAGTTCAAAGTTAAAAGCGATTGTCGGGTCAAATTTCGTATTAAAGAAAGCTCATAAACCTCTTTGTCAATGACTGTAGGAGCATCTTCCACGACAAATTTTAATTTTGTGTGCTTCCACGGACGAGTAGTTTTAGTTTAAACCAAGCGTGCATAAACGGCGCTTTCCTCTACCACCTTCAGGGCAGTGGAGTCTCTGAAGTAACATAACGCAAAGAACGCGCCGAACTGAGGCGCCCTTCAAATTTTGTCCTCCGCGCGAGCGCTCCGACGTGGTTCGCTCTCGTTGCTGCGCTAGAAAATGTTTTGTGAATGAAACATGTCTTTCGTCGTGCGGTTTTCACGCTCTACACTTCTCTGCGAGATTTACAGTGGCGAGTGAAATGAAACGCTGCGGTGGTTCGGGAGCACTGTGTTCCCACGGTGGAAGGAGGCTTAGGATCTGACAATGGCAGGCCTGGTGTGATGTCGCATCAGGCATGGAAAAGCAACCGTTGATACTTGCGAAATTTGGCATGCAGCTTCGTATAATTATTCTTCATTCATTAAACTGAATTGGGATGCCGCTTAATAGAATAAAAACGGCCCATGTTGATTATCAGCCCCCCCCCCCCCTCCCCTTCCATTTCATCATCTCAAGATCTTAACAACTTCCGGTATTCACCGGACGATCAGCCACACCACTTGAGCACGTTTTCCGGTGCTTCGCACGTGGAGGCCCTTCGACTCTTTCGGACGAGCGTAAAGATCGTTCCCGCTGCCTTCGATGCTGTGCAAGAAGGTACGGGGCGAAATAAACCTTAAAACCCAAGCGTTTTGGGTTCCGGGCTGTGTCGCCGGGCCGCCTTGGATGAGAGGCGACGTGCGTGCGCTCGCGCTGGCAAGCGATATTGTTTCCAACCGCTCTGAAGACGCCGCCGCGCTTCGCTTCGCCAAGCCTTGCCACCCACGACCAGACCCCTAGGCCTAAAGGCTCCGGCGCAGAAAAAAGACGGCACCCAGGTGAGCTGCTCGTTCTGCGGTACGGTGCAGTGCTTGGAGCTCTCGGCTTTGTTTGTGTTTGCGCCGAAGTCTCTAAGGGCTGCTTCAGACGCGCAAGTCGTACTTCGCAAGTCCGCACCGAGCAGCTCAGCTATATTCCTCTCACTTATGATGGTAATAAAACGCGCGTTTATTTGGAAGAAAACTACGGGCGATCACACCACACCGCACTCCGCCGCCACCGGACGAGGATGGCAAGCCGCCATGTTCTCAGCTGTTCACTCTCTCCCGCAGCGAGCGCCTTCCCCATAATTGCCTCCTGTTCCAAGATGCGATGGGACCTCCGCTCACATGGGCTGAATGAATGCGCATTCGACGTCTCAGTCCACCCCCGTCTTGCGCATTACGAAGTTTACATGACCGCAGTGAATGTGACAACTGGATTCGATGCGAATAATGGTGAATTTCACTCGTAGGTCCGGATCGCTTTTCGAAATCCGCGAGGGAGGCTACATTCCGCTCCGTGGGACCCGCTCCGAAGTGACGAGGGGACGATGGGCTCCCGATTTTGTAGCGACCCCCTCCCCCCCCACCTCCCCCCTCGGCCGTTGGAAATGGCCACTGCTTAAACTTGACTAGTCCACCAACGCCTCAGCCGACTGATCTTTCCGAAGACCAGTGACAACTGTCACTGCTTATCTGCAGAAATAACACGACATACAAGCTGGGCGAAACTATACGTATCATGGAGCCCGTGTCACAAATAACGACGAAGACGTCCGCGTTCGGCACAGTCACATATCTTGCGGCCGCCTCGAAGCGACGGGGCACACACAGCGATCTCCATTGGTGGAGTTTAAATTTCCGGTAAGACTTTAATGAACACAGAGGTAACAAGCCATCACTTCCACGGTCGTTGCCTAATCTGTTATTTCTTTATTGCACGAGAAAATGCCGGAGGCATGCAGTGTTAAAAAAAAAAGTAAACAACCAGTGGCAGCAAAATGAACATGCCTAACCTTGCGTACTGCCTCCTTCCAATTTCCTGCCGTTCTTTTTATCGTTCTTCCTCTCACGATCACATATGTTAACTCTTGCGATTTGCCACGCTCCAGTCCCGTCTTTGATCCCTTATCTCCGCGAGGTAGAAGCGTTCGAGACGTCACAAATCCGGCAGATCCAGCTCAACCGACTCGACGCCGTCGACGGCGCGGCCGGTCGGCCCACCGATCTCGTCGTGCATTCGCCACCGCAGAGTTAAAAGAAAAAATGACTTAGCGCGCTCTGTCAACTTCCGCCCAGATCTCTGAAATCCTGCGGATCAAGTTCGGCGGTGTTGGAGGCGCTCCATGGAGCCGGCGCTGCCAGAGATCTACGAGTGGAAGATGACCAACTCGAGCCAGATCTGCGAACGGAATATGCGCCATCCAAATGGAGCGCTTTTAGAGCGCTCGAGATTTGCTTGCAGATTTCATCATCAGTCGCATTCATGGAGACGTTGCTCCAGTCTTGTGCATACACGAGCTTTATCCCCAGACCCTACAACATTAATCAAGTGTACGCAACACGTCCGCGGGGTTTCTTGAACAGACAAGTTAAATATACTCATATCTCCTAATATAGTCACCGAAGACATGCAAGCTTTAATTTAATCCCTTCCTCTTAAATATCTTGCCGTAAAATATAAGTTGGCATACCTAAAAAAGCACCGAGGCCAGCACACGGAGAAAGCAATGTAGCGTATGTTGTTTCACATTAAGAGATGCCGAGTAAACTCCAAAAACGCAAGCCAGTTTATTTTAATTACTGTTGCGTTGCCTAGCTATCAATGATAGAAGACAAGCTTAAAGCGTGAGGCTTGCTCTTTCAACTTCGCTGCGTTATTTACGACGGTAGAAAGAGGTATCCGAGGTTCATTTCTAAAAGCAAGAAGGGTGAAAGGAAAATTGAAGACATGGTTAGCACATGCGAAGTCTCCCTACTATTCAGCGCGCGATTCTAGTAAACATAGAGATTTCACAAAATAGGGTACAGAAACCAGGGTTCGATATACCACATTACATACGGCGAAAGGGTTGAATAGAGAACCTGATGTCCGTGTATCCTCAAGAAATATCCCCAGATTTGGTGACTCTGTAGCAACGATAACGATACCGCGCTCGCAGCGAAATCAAAGAGAAGAAAACGTATAGATTCCTTTTACCAACACAGTTTCCTCTTTCGTGCAGCCTAGAAAAAAAAAAAGTACCTCACACAGGATGGCGACGACAGAAGGTGACAACCGCTTTAACTAACAAGGCAAAACAAATCGCGCGGATATAGAGTGCCCTGCCACGATCAAGAAAGAACTCGGGAGCTCCAGAAAAACGATCGAGCGGTCCGGGACTTTTTCATCGAGCGGACGAAACCAACACCGATGATGACACGGCTGACGATGATGACGGTGGCGATTGGTTTTCCAAAAGAAAACGAGCCCCTCCCAGACCCCTTTTCAAGCTCACCCCACGTCCTGCAAAGGGATTGCTTCCATGTGGTCCTTTCACTAGTTCTTTTTTCTCTCCAGATCTTTGCTCTTTCGTGCGTCGCCAACTTTCCCTTCTTGTCGTCAGTGTTCGGAGACTGAACACAAAGGGCCAGTTCTTGCAGAGCCTGCGAGTGTCTCCTCCCACGCAAGCCTTTTTTCTCATACATTGCCTTTTGTGGTATTTTTACGTTCTCATCTTGGTTCCTTTCTGTGTCTGTTCTTCTTCTTCACTTTAGGCATGCTCCTATTTCCTCTGGCCTGTGATTTTATTTTTTTTTATTAAATGTACTTTTTTCTGGGGGCAGGGGGGGGGGGGGGGGGTTACTGCACTTTGCGATTCTTTAGCGAAAGGTTTAGAAGTCGTGCCTGAGAAGTCACGGTTTACCACGTTGAAAAAATTATACTATATTCTTGATTTATTTATTCTTAGAAGTGAATACGCGCAGATTTCATTGAGAGTAATGGGAACATCCTATAAGAATTAGGAGTTTAAAGGCAGTTAAGGTGGAACTCTGTAATAGAGGCATATTCAAGGCCCCGATGAAGTATTGCGATATATATATATAAAAAAAAACATGAGCAGAGCAATGTGCATGTCACGTGAGTTTTTGACATTTCCCATGTTATAAAATGTTTGAACGTAATCGAACCATCACGATTGCCATGCGCAGTAACGCGGTATATAACCAACGCGGTGTATAAATCAGTTATTCTTAAGTGTTTTCGTAATAGCATCTTTAAATGTGAACTTTTTGCTTGCACTCTTACCGCCCAAAACGTCTTACGGCTTGAAATGTTCAATGGTACTAAACTAATTCAAGGTATTGAACGCCTTGCTGCATTGAGCGATAGTTTTGTTTATTTTATTTTTTTTTCGTTTTCATACTTCCCTTTAGTTCAAACTTTTGTAAACCGTTACTCGGTTCTAATAGCGTTGCTTTCATGCGTATGACGGAGCCTTGTGCTGCTTTAGAGTTGATTTTGTTCCCATTTTTTCCCTGTATGCTTGATTCGTTCTCGGTGTCTTTGCTTCAACTTACATCGTATAGCCGTGTATCTCTTTTATGTAGTACACTTTATTTTTTGTCCTTGTACCCTTTCCGGATTGTACATTTAATGAACTGTAGTATTATCTAACTAAATTAAAGTATACATAAACTATGGCATACTGAATAAGCTTGCACCAAATATCCTAAAACTTTCTAGGTCGACAAATAAGCGTTTTTCATGACTAAGACCATTAATTGCGTTTTTGTATTTCGCATCGTGTCTCTTCTCTCTCTGCTTCGCCTGTAGACTGATCTTTGTCATGAAACTTAACATGTATTAACGTCCGCACCCCTGCTAGGGTAATATGGATAAATCCGGCTTCACTAGTTATTTCCGTCTACGTTTCTGCATTGTCATAGTTTCCGTACCGGTTCTTGTTCGAGTCGCAATATATGCATCATCAGCGGCCGACAACTATAGATGAAACGTCCTCGTCAGGCCAAACTCACTTAACGCAGGTTTGGGGTGGACTTCTAGAACCATTCGTGTAAATCCCGTATTGAGGTGTTTAAGTTTAAAAATTATCTTTGAACGAAGTCTTCTAAGGACTATTTTGCTGTACCGGATATGCTACAGGCTATTAGCTTGCTTTTTGGGGTTAATTGGTTGCCACGGGTTATTATGTTTTGTCTCAAGCATGTTTACAACCGCATCATCGAATCCCTACTGCAAAAATACAACATATTAAATACGAGATTGTTTGGTGATGTTAAAAATACGCAAATCCTGCTCAGAGAACCTGTAAAACTAGCCGGACAACATCCGAGGTGCTCTAAATTGAAGTGTAAAATAATGTTTCTGAGTTTAGCTCAATACCTGCTACGTGTCTTTTACCGAAAAATGCTTCCGAATATATAACCATATAAAATGGGAAGTACAAACAAGCCTTCTAGAATCAAAGTTTGTCACAAATACTGTCGCCCTCCCTCTCCCTCCCCTTCCGTTGGATTAGATACCCGAATCCTTGAGCGCAGGCACCGATGTGTCAGCGAGATTGAAGGAGAATGACAGTCACAATAACACCCACTCATACGCCAGCTGCAAGCTGGAGTCTTCAATTCAAGATTCGTGAGTGCTCTGGGCAAGTTTTAATTTAAGCGGATATAGAGACACCATCCATACTGGAAAATTTACCTTCCCATGCCATGTCTTCCTAGTCCCGCGTCGCCCAGCGGTAGAACTCGACAGTGTCTGAGATTGTCAAACAAAAACGAGCCGCATGCAACCAGAGACAAACTTCAAAGTGCCCGACAGTTTGGTCCGCGTTGAAAGCCCAAGACGTCGGCGAAGAAACTTTAATTGGGCCCACCGGTACGGGAGAATTAGACTCCTTCTTCCTGCATATTTAAAGGCGCACCCTTAATGACGATTCTGAGCGCATTAGGGAGAGCTAAAATCCCGGCTTCTTTCCCACGCCTTTTTCTACTCATCCGCTCACTTCGTTTTGACTCGACCCCTTTCCCATTGCCTCTACCCTGATGCGATGCATCTCTATGCTGCCCTTGTTTCCTTACCTTCTTTGTTGTCTTTACCCGTTCCACGCTTTAAGAGCTAATCGACGCAAGGAGGAGACCCTTTTCTCCAGAGAGGTCGCTTAGAGCAATCTTCAGGTGTTTTGTACCTCTTTTGCCGAAGCATTTCTAGTTGAAGTACTTTCCCTGTGAAAATACCCGTTGCGAAAGTAAAGCGGTACGTGTTACCCGCCGTCCCTTGAGTATAGACGATGCGTGGTGATTTCGCCACTTGTCACGTTGTTCGGTGATATGTTGGACCGTGACGCTTATCACCCCCCCCCCCTTAGAAACTTAGAAATGGCCTGCCCTATATAGGTTATTTTTTAGAGGGTTGTGTGCCAAGAGTTAAGCCATCTTCCTAAAGTTGGAGCAAGGGTTTGCCGAGACCCTTCGTCACGTCGTCATCTAGGGGTTTGAAATTTAATTGGAAAAAAGGGTATTACCATTGAAATCACATTTTTGGAAAATGACGGAGATTTTTTGGCTATTCGTGCAAAGAAATGTTATATTAATATTAATATCACATTCCTTTGATATTAAAATTATACGCCTAAAGAAAAGGATAAAGGTATTACAAGAAAAGTTACATGTAAGGGCATGTTAAAAATCACGCATATAGAGACAAGGATTTTTTTATCGTGTTCAGCGCTTACCAACTCGCCCAGTTTATAACTTTTCACGGTAAGAGAAGTATAAATGTTGTAGGCTATAAACATCCAAAACTTTATACTCAAAGGTTGAGGGTGCTTTCCCGAGTGGATACTAATCGTGATAGTTCTACAACACTCCTATCAACTGAGCTATATTTGTAACGCGAATAAGGCGATTTTCCTCAAAGTATGTTTGATAACTGTTCGACATAACGTATAATAAAATATAGTAAAAGTCGGCTATTAAACAGGCGGTTAGATCTATGGGTTTGAAAACACTCCCGGTTTACTATATATACCCATGTATGAGATAATGAATTATTTGCACCTCTTTCATTGATACCAAAGATAGTCACCTCGATTAGTTTTTTAAACATATTTTACTTTTGTGTTACTGTCACAGTGAAAAACTTCTAATGACCTCTTATGTCATGTCAAAATGAGTCATTTGAAAAAAATTCCACATTTCTGGCAGGTTGCGTGAAGTGTAAGGTGCACTCCCTGCTCGATAACGTTAATTTCTAAAAAACGTAATTATAATTGTATTTGAAATTATGAATTTGTTATATTTGTGACTGATAATAGAGTTGCATACTTGAGGCGACCAAATGAAGATAAAAGAAGAAATAGTTCGACGCTCCAGAATATACCACCCTCTTGAACAAATATTTTCAAAATAGGCAAAGTAAGTTCCACAAATCAATGTCTACCAACGGTTAGGTAGCTTTATACTGCAGGTTCTCCGAAGAAACAATGTTTGTGCAACTGCAACCTTTGTCTTAAAGCTTCCCGAGCTATCTCTGTGTTAAATCTTCATTTTAACGTAATTCCTCTTAGCTGGTAGGATTACATAAATTTCGGTAAAATCAAACGCACATTTTTTTCTTCTCAATTGGATTTAACAATATGTAATTGATCATACTAGGTACGCTGAAAAGAACGATTGCTTGTATTTATATTTTACTCTCTCATCCTGTATTTCAAAGGCTGGACACTGCTTTTTTATAATATTCGTAAACGTACACCTCCCGAATCCGATTAATTTTTGTATTCACATATGTATTAGTGCGTGAGTTTTCGAATTCTATCTAAGCTGGAGAGCCACTAATATCTACAAATAGACTCTACCCTTATAGATGACTAGTCGAAAAGTGGCCTACGAGGAGCAGCTCCTATACATCGGAACTGGTTTCTTTTACGCGCACATATATGTTTCTCATTTACACGGAGGTTGTCTTATGACACGTTGAAATTCGTTTATTTGTTGACCTGTCGTACAATGTTTTAGTGTCTTAATGACACCCTTTCTGTCCAGCACTATCTGTTCTCTTAGATATCTTTGGCGTAGCCTAAAGCTTGTACATTCTAAGAAATGCCTGCGCATCTACTTACCCGCAAAACACTCGAAGAGCCAATCTCTGCGACCTACAAAATCAGCTCAGCGAATGATGAGGCGGAACATCTGTTTAGACCTCAAAATTAAATCTGCGCTGTAGCATTACGCAATGCAAAAATGACGCCATGCATTGGGTAATGCCACAGCGCAGACTTCATTTTTACGTCTAAACGGATGTTCCGCTTCATCATTCGCTGCGCTGATTTCGTGCATCGCAGAGATTGGCTCTTTGAGTGTTTTCCGGGTAAGTAGACGCGCAGGCATTTCTAAGAGTGTACCATTTTCAGTAAACATACTAGCATATATTGTACTGGTCAGATCGCAATTTCGCTATATGTCTTTGGTCGTGTCTCCTTGCAACTATAATTTTGATCAAGCATAGAGACAGCGCACGTTTGCCCACATAGAATACCTCGCTCAATCTCGGGATTTTGTCAGATTTTGTACAACCGACCTGCTTTTTTAAAGGCGAGTTAGGAACAAGAACATAATTTCTTCAATCTAACCTAGATCTACACTAATCAACAAATAAATATTATCCTTGCATCTGTTTAATAAAATGCGATATCATAACAATGCCTGGAGACTTTGATCCTCTTCCCTAAACTTATTTTTCTCACATTGATAACATCTATAAAGTTCACCCTATTTTCATTTAAGTCGTCTGAATTCCTAAGTTCACTTTGATATTTAAAAAAACCTAATAGGAATGGTCTACCTCGCAACATTACGACGCAATGTAATTACACTATACATACAACGCCACTAACAAGACTATTTGCAGTTGAACAGAAAGAATAAACATCACTCATTTTTTTTGGTTTTTGGTAGGACTGTTTTGTTGGTTTTATTTTTTTTGTATAAAAACATGCTGTAAAAACTAACAATTGAAATATTGTTTTTGTTCCTCTTTAATACAACGTTTTGCCACTCCTCACCCCGCGTGCAAAGCACCTAGGGTCCCTCATTTTGAAGAAAATATAATTAAAAACATTTTGCTTCTGAACGTTACTGCATGCGATCCCCTCGTGTAATATTCGCGCGTATGTTGCTATCTGTGCTAAGTATACCGATACCTCCACAGATCTTAGTTTGGAGCGAACAAATGCTAGAAGCAATTAAATTGGCGCTAGATAGGTACTCATAAAGCTAAGCCTACTCATCAGCAAGAACGGTATATAAAAAAACACAGCCCCATCTGGAGCATCACACTAAACAAAGAGCATGTTACGACTTCAAATTCTCGTAAGCAGATACTGTAGAAGATTAAGGTATATGATTTTTGTGTTCTAATAAATGACAAGTGGCAATACCACGAAGTACTGAGAAAACTACATGTTTATTGTGGAAATCTCTGTTATCTATACTTTCGTTTCGCACTAAGTCTGACCAAAGCCAACGGAACGATTCAATGGAGAAATTCGTAGCAGCGCCAAAAGCGCACCGTCATGGCGCTCGAAGTCGTTTGTAAGTTTTCTACTACAGTCTAAACCAATCGCGCACAGCGAATTTGCCGCCATCTTGCTTCAGTTTGCGTGATTGCTTTAGCCATTGATGGCAGGCACTCAAAGACATCGAGAAACATACGACGTGATTCTCGAGACACGCGCTTGGCTCTATCGGTTCATAGCATCGCCTTCTGTCGGACTAAGATAAAGAATGGATTGTAGAAGGAAGATACAATAACTTGCGTCGCTGATATCCGTGGTGTCATAACAGCCACAATCAATTGCTTAGTTTAAAACTGGTTAGAGGCAGCAAGATTCATTCTGCCATACATTTGCTTGATCGTAAAGACTGCAGAAAAAGATATTAGCACTAAAAAACAAAAACTGACGCTACAGTCATTAAAAGATGGAAACAAGAAGCTCGAAGGACGGGCTTGAATTGTGCGCACGAATGCGCATTGCTCAAGTAGTGCGCTGCACGGTGGATTATTCACCCACTGTGCGGCACTACGTTTTTCCTGACTATAGTCCGCACCCGATTTATAGCTCGCGGGGGCAAATTTGCGCGAAAGAATAAGAGTTTTGCTTAAATAGTCCTCACCCCGTGCACCGTCAGCACCTGATGCTTAGTCGACACGAAAATAATCTCATACACGGCACAGCTTGACGATGTCTGCGTTCTTGGCTCGCGAAGAAGCTTGCATTATACATAAATCATCATTAGCATGCTCTTTTACTTGCTTAATCCGTCACGTCTCGTCTTAATGAACGATCTGGAAACACAAAATTCCTGTATAGTCTGCACCTGTAGACAGTCCGCACCACGTAAAATTGAACATTTCAAGCACATACAGTTTGCGGTCTTTAGACCGGAAAATATGGTAATCTTCCTTTTCTCTCCCAAAAGTAATTCCTTTCCCGCTTCCCCGATGTCCGCCGAAGAATCATTACTTTTCTGACAAACATGCCTTTCTCGTAGGTGGTTGACGACTGTCTTTTTTTTTTTTGTTATTCGGCTAGACAGTATTATACTCCCTAGGAAGCCGTGCTCGTCTTTGTAAAGCCCTCGGCCTTAGTCTCCCACATCTATTTCGATGATTGCTTTCTATTTCCTATCCTTTGTTCTCCACGTTTTCTTCTTGTCAATCTACTTTTTTTTTTGGTCCGACGCATGTTAGTTGAGAAAATAAGGCTACCCATTGTCTGAAAGGCTCTGCTATTATTAGTTAACTAGATGCACATATCTACATTTTAAATATAAAGGTGTCCCAGTGTTGAATTTCCTTTCTTTTTTGTACACCAAATAATTGCTCGCGGGTTGAACAAAGGAACTTTGAGAAAAGCCAGTGAAGGTTTTCCAGGTACCACAGAGCTCTATGGGCCAAAGTTCGCCAAATGTCTGGGAGTTTTAGGCCTTGAAAAGTCAATAGAAACATAAGTGAAGTCAAATCTGACCTTCTTCGCAAAATGTCAGGGTATTTTGGACCTAATTCGCGAACGAAGTGCCAGAGTTAGACTTCACTCCCTGGTAGTTCCGCTGTTATTTATCCTCTTTGGGCCAAAATCGCCAATCGAATGCCAGAGTTGGGCTGACAGCCTGGCAGTTCGACTGACATCTGGCACCTTTGTGTCCAAATCGTCAAACAAGTCGCAAAGTTAGGCTTGGCTTTCTGATAGTTCGCTGTAATATGGCAGCCTATGGGACAAAGTCGCCAAACGAATGCCAGAGCTAGGGCTAGTGCCTGGGGGTTCGGCTGATGAGGTATCGGTGGTACGCGAATGATCTGCAGCATAATTTAGTACAAATCAAGATTAATTCTGCTCGCAATTTGTAATTTTATTTTGGGCGTCTCTTGATTTCTCCAGACAAAAGTTGGGCTAAATGTTTCGCCGCGGCTGGACCAGGCAACGGTGATTTGCAAATTCAGATTGCGCAGGATTGTTGTACTCGCGCGTAGGTATACACGGCAATCTTAGGACGCGCCGTGAGACTGGTTCGACGTTACTGCAACTGGTGCCATCGAGCAAGCGCTGCGCGAGACTGATTTGCACACGTGTCCTCAACAGACACCATTACTGGGCTGCGCATTGCAAAAGCGACCGTAGCTCTGTACGTGTCTTGAATTATGATTGAGCACTGTCAAAGCCTAGCGATAACAAAAAGCGGAAGCGACTCTGGCTCTTTGGTAGCGCGCTCTCTTCACACTCGGAGGAGATAAGATGAAATCAAGGCGGCGATGATTTCTTTAACATTCATTCGAGGCATTTGACAGTATCAACCCAGGCACTCCTTTTTCTGACAATTCTTCACTCCCCTCTCCCCTAAAAGAAGGTGACATTCCAAGCCTCGGCTACGAAACACTACCTTTGCTTTCTCTTTTAGTCAAAAATGCAGAGTGAGCTTAGCTGCATAGTTCAACCACCACCCACTTGGCCTTTTCTTAAGTCTCCCCACCTGATGTTCTGTGTTCGTGTGGTTGTGAGCAAATGCGACGGCCGCTTTTAGCAAATCAGGGGGGGGGGGGGGGGGGAGTGTAGTGAAACGCGTCACCTCTTTCCGTAGGACGCGTCGGGCAAAAACGCTTGAACAAAAATGTGTCACGTGACTCTCTCTGTCGCGCTGGTGGGATCACTGGGTCTGTAGTCTTCGCCGTTTGCCAAGTTAAAGAAATCGGAGGGCTACACAGGTCCGGCTTCCGAAATCTTCTCTTTAGTGCTCTGTTGCTTTCGTGTGCTGCAGACGCTTCCGTGGCTTTTCGTGGTACACGGCCGGAATACGTCCACGACAATGTTTCTTCAATGGCCTTTTTTTCCGTCGGGCTCCCTGGAATTCTTGTGCCGTGTTTGTTCGACACGCTTGAACAAAACACCTGCTTTTCGCCGGTGACTTGGCTTTAGTTGAATGTGGGAAACCTTTTTTCTCAACTTTGTGTTTGTATTGCTCTGTGCTGTCCAAGGCGGATTGTGCATCTATCATGGTGTATATGACATCGCTCTTGTATTAGTAAGTACACTGAAAGAATGCTTCTCAAAGTAGTCCTGCTTTCCTCTCAATCTCCGAGGTTTTTCATGTTGTAATTTATGAGTTTTGCTTGACATTAAAGCAGTGTTAATTATATTTATTACTTTGATTTTCTGTTTACAGAAAAGTACAACTTCTGTAAACGTGTCGAGAATGAACTGTGTGTAATAATAGTGGTAAATAAACTTCTGGGAGCCACAGAAAACAGTTTTGTTCGTCCGGGTGTGTGGTCGATATGCTGAAATTCATGTGCGACGGCCTATACAACGCCGATTTGCACCACGTCCTACCAATATGGCGCAGACGTGTCGTAGGGTAATCCCACAATATTGCGCCAACACTAGGCCGGGGCAAAACGATGCTACGCCACTGCCTACCGGATTTCAAGCATCGGTGCATATCAGGACATTTTGACGATTGTTGAACCGATTTTCGGCCGGTACTGGCACGACGTTGCCAAGTATCGCAGTTCTTTTTAAGAAAGGAGCTGATGACATCTTATCATCGTATTTCGAACGCTGATATAATTTAATTTTGTTCTCGAGCACGTGAAACAACACTTTTTATGGCACACCAAAGAAATTCCAAACTTCGGCATGCGCCTGGGTTTTCTTCGTACCTTTTAGCACACATTTGGCACTCTAGAGGCTAGCCAGAATAAAGTCAAACATTAGCAAGCCACGAATCCAAAATTAGGATTCACTTTGGCAGTTATGGCTCAAGTCTGGCACTTACTTTGGCACTCCTGTGGCGGATCAGAGAAAAGACAAACTTAGGCGTCTTAGGAACCCTAAATAAATATTTACTTTTGCAGTTTGGCTCAAGTATGGCATGTACATTGGCACTCATGTGGCCGACCACAGAGAAGCCAACCTTTGGCATGTCCGGAATTCCCAAAATAGGCGTTACTTAGGGAGTTATGGCTTATTAGCACATAGTGTGGCACTCCTGTGACGGACCAGAGAAAATCCAAAATTTGGCACCCCCTAGTATCGCCAAACTAGTGCTATAGTTAGGCACCGTAGTATGGCAGACAGTTGCCATGGAGCAAAAGCTATCTGAGTCAAAGTTAGGCCCTTATTTTGCCACAATTTTGCTCAGGGCGTTTCTCTGGCGTGCTACCTGTGTTGATGCAAAATAAAATTATTCTAGGATGCACATTTCTGTACGTTCACCTTGGCGCAATGCTCGTTGAAGGTCACGGGTTACTCTTCACGCTAGACTGACCAGATTCGGTAACGTCGAGTACTAAGACAAAATCATGGAGATTTACAAAGGTTTGATTATCTGCCTAAATTCCCATAAATTAAAGGTAATATTTGTAGCATTACCACTGCAGAGGAAAGTAACAGAGGGCAGTATAATTTACGTGTAACCAGATTGTGAGACAAACGCTCGCAGTGTAGCTATATTTCTTTTATCTCGTCTCTTACATTATTGTTTATCAAAAATGCTCCTAGAATACTTACATGAATTGTCTTTTCATCCGCCTGAAATCGTGTGTCACAATTCAATTATTTGAAGCTAAAATATTATTAAATAAGCTAATCTCCTTAATAATAAATATATTGCAGGATCTTAATTTTTCCAACCTCATAATATTGAAAAATTACTTTTGAATTTATCTTGGATGTAGTATGTTGAATTATCTGTGTGAGTTTCTGATTGTTTCGCGTAGTATGTAAATGTCAGTGATGTCCCCAAAAATTAATACTGATATTGTTGTTATTAATATTGTGAGCAGTGGCGCGGCTTACAACCGCCTCACAATATTATTATTGTCTCTTTTAGATATAGGTCTTGTTTGCATTATGATGTTTTCCTATAATGTACTACACGAAATCGGTTACTACACTGCGTTTTTTGGTCTAAACATATCTTTCGGCATCGTCATTCGCTTAGCCGCCTCCGTAAGTTGCACTGATTGACTCTGCGAGTGTCGTGCGGGAAAGCAGACGCACGGGCTTTTTTAAAGTGTACCTGAGCGCTCGCGCTAGCAATATGGTTCCTATTTGAGGGATAGGAAGTTCATAGGTTTGTTTTTTTCTATTTTAAAAATAAGTGTGCTTTTTTCACAATTAACAAGGTACCGGATAATTTTTAGTGCTTATTATTGTCGTAATTTTCTTTTAAACTATTTAATTTGGTCGCCAAGAAAAAAAAAACATTGTCAGTTTTAATTTCAATAAAATAACAAGTTAGGATATTTTGTTTTCCTTTAACTTTGAAACAGCCGAGGACGGATTGAATCCAAGCGCCTGTTAGAAACTGGTAATTTTGCGAAAGAACGGTAATTTTACTTTTTGAGTGTTTGCATACATTTCTAGTGACGTAACTGGTATGTATAACAATTTTTATTTTCTTGGGAAATTTTTGTTTGTAAATCTTATTGCTGAATGGAGATAATGGGTATTGTGGACATAAAATACGACCACAAAAGAAAGAATCACACAGGCAGCACTGACTTGAAACTGAGGCATGTACTGTGAAATCTCTGATACAGTAGGAAAGTTAATAAGTAAATAAAAAAGGCTATTAAAAATGCGGAATATTATATTGAGACCCTTTTTATTCCTTGACATATTCTGCCCCAACATGGACAGGTTTATTCCATTTATTTTTTAGTACCCATGTCGTTTCCTATCATTTCTTTCATCCGCCGCACTCTTGGTTTTGTCGCAATCTTATCGACCAGTTCCACTTTCGTCAACATTTGAGCACCCTTGGGAGACTTTATCAACCAAATTGTGCACTGCATTACGCGATAAACTCCTCTCACCGTGAATAACTTTCCTTGTGAATAACTTTTTCAAGGCGTCCTTTGGTACACTAAAAATGCACAGCAGCACGCTGCTCTGGTAGCGTGCACTTCTGGAGCAGAGTCGCCTTTTCTCAACTTGGCTGTGCATGCGTGCGGCTGTTGCCAAGCCACTGCGCAACGAATATCATGAAGCTCGACTGTGTTGCCGCCAGGTCCCATATTGGGAAGCTAGTCAATACTTATATCGGACATTTTATATCATTCTGTGACTTACTGACTTTCCATGGTATACACCAGAATGCCTAAACTGCTTTTGAACATTTTGCTAAAGGTACCCGCACTTAATTAGATATATCAACCGAGTTCATTGAACCATGCCATTGCTTCATATTCGATTATTTCTTCAGTCAACTGCTCACCGTGTCAATCGAATATTATTGTTTACTCTCACCCACCCATCCGTGTCACAACCACAATTGTGTCAATGAACACCAAGATGACCTGGCACCAATACAATAACTAGAGAAAAAAATACAAGCTGAATCAATCGCACAGTAGAAAGGAAACTATGTAAGTGCACAGTCATTGTTAATGTTTTGAAGGGAGTCAATATATATATTCAGATAAGTAGAGGAGGCGGTATTGAGATATCCAAAGAGGCTTTTGTGTAGTTATATTAATGAATCCAGTTTTCTGCAGTATATACACCGGAATATTGCAAATTTTACATTTCACTTGCAAGCCAGCGCTGTGTGTGCGCTCCTTTCTCTCGTTGTCTACTTGTCTGTGCTGTTCACGACATTTGAAAGCACCTTCCACCAACTACCCCAACTGCAGTCTTAAAGGGGCACGGAAACGAAAATCTGGAGCTCATTATTTTGCTTCAACATAATGCAGGTAGCAGTAGAACCCCAAAAACATCCATATTTTTTTTTTGTTGGAAACCGCAAGGAAACATATTTTAAGGTGAATTAAACAGCAATCAAAAACCGTATTCATTGGTGGAGGACGGGGGAACCGTGTCGTGTAGTCATTGGTTGAGTACAGGGTACAAATGTTAAAAAAGCACGTTAACACCTTCGGAGGGTAAACAAACGCACGAGGTGCGCAAGGAGCAGACGAACTTGCACGCCATACAGCGAAGGTTTGGTGAAGAAGGCCAAAGCACAGTTGGCCACCTTGGATTCACTCCGCCAGCCATTCGCTTACGCTCATTTTTTTGACGTCACTGACGTCAGGGGCTTTTTCAACATGGCCCGCGCTGCCTTTAACTTCGTTCTCACCGTGACATGCCGACCTGCCAAATTGTCCCGGGTTTACGTCGCAGAACTGTTCCGGTATCAGCTTTGTGCGATAGAGTTTTAACTTAGTCGCCATCGACGTGCTAAGTGCCCCCCCCCCCCCCTCCCCCGGCCTGCTCGATCACGTAAGCCTCGTTGTACTAGACCGACGAACGCTGTGTAAACAGCTTCTCTTTGTTCGTTTAACGTTCGCCATTGAAACAATTCGTGTTGCGAAATCATGGCAATGCGAACGTTTTTTGCGTGGTAGCTTTTGCGTGACGATGTGATAATTATACAGTCGTGTTCTCTGTGATCTGTGCCTTCACTTGCGAAATCGCGTCCCGTAAAGGCCAGCGCAAGCTTCGTCTACGTCTGTTCAATTATTCGTATAGTGGTCGCCCTTGAGACAAGAAATATCTCAGACTTCTCGTGGTTTACGGGTATTGTTGCGGTAGACAATGCCGCAGTCAAACTACCATCGATGCCCCGACGTGCTGCCTCAACGCACTCTGCCTGCTTCCCTGTTCGACTTCATAAATGAAGCACCTGGTATGGCACCTTTAAAGCGATATTTATTTCTTCGTGAAGCTGACGCCCTCGCCAAGTCTGGTCGTTGCGATCAGTCGGCGGCAAATCAGGTAAGCAGCAATTGCCTCGCCCTACCGATGTTCACAGATGAGCCTGACGCGTCGGGCAAAAACGCTTGAACAAAAATGTGTCACGTGACTCTCTCTGTCGCGCTGGTGGGATCACTGGGTCTGTAGTCTTCGCCGTTTGCCAAGTTAAAGAAATCGGAGGGCTACACAGGTCCAGTTTCCGAAATCTTCTCTTTAGTGCTCTGTTGCTTTCGTGTGCTGCAGACGCTTCCGTGGCTTTTCGTGGTACACGGCCGGAATACGTCCACGACAATGTTTCTTCAATGGCCTTTTTTTCCGTCGGGCTCCCTGGAATTCTTGTGCCGTGTTTGTTCGACACGCTTGAACAAAACACCTGCTTTTCGCCGGTGACTTGGCTTTAGTTGAATGTGGGAAACCTTTTTTCTCAACTTTGTGTTTGTATTGCTCTGTGCTGTCCAAGGCGGATTGTGCATCGATCATGGTGTATTAAACATCGCTCTTGTATTAGTAAGTACACTGAAAGGATGCTTCTCAAAGTAGTAATGCTTTCCTCTCAATCTCCGAGGTTTTTCATGTTGTAATTTATGAGTTTTGCTTGACATTAAAGCAGTGTTAATTATATTTATTACTTTGATTTTCTGTTTACAGAAAAGTACAACTTCTGTAAACGTGTCGAGAATGAACTGTGTGTAATAATAGTGGTAAAATAAACTTCTGGGAGCCACAGAAAACAGTTTTGTTCGTCCTGGTGTGTGGTCGATATGCTGAAATTCATGTGCGACGGCCTATACAACGCCGATTTGCACCAGGTCCTACCAATATGGCGCAGACGTGTCGTAGGGTAATCCCACAATATTGCGCCAACACTAGGCCGGGGCAAAACGATGCTACGCCACTACCTACCGGATATCAAGCATCGGTGCATATCAGAACATTTTGACGATTGTTGAACCGATTTTCGGCCGGTACTGGCACGACGTTGCCAAGTATCGCAGTTCTTTTTGAGAAAGGAGATGATGACATCTTATCATCGTATTTCGAACGCTGATATAATTTAATTTTGTTCTCGAGCACGTAAAACAACACTTTTTATGGCACACCGAAGAAATTCCAAACTTCGGCATGCGCCTGGGTTTTCTTTGTACCTTTTAGCACACATTTGGCACTCTAGAGGCTAGCCAGAGAAAAGTCAAACATTAGCAAGCCACGAATCCAAAATTAGGATTCACTTTGGCAGTTATGGCTCAAGTCTGGCACTTACTTTGGCACTCCTGTGGCGGATCAGAGAAAAGACAAACTTAGGCGTCTTAGGAACCCTAAATAAATATTTACTTTTGCAGTTTTGGCTCAAGTATGGCATGTACATTGGCACTCATGTGGCCGACCACAGAGAAGCCAACCTTTGGCATGTCCGGAATTCCCAAAATAGGCGTTACTTAGGGAGTTATGGCTTATTAGCACATAGTGTGGCACTCCTGTGACGGACCAGAGAAAATCCAAAATTTGGCACCCCCTAGTATCGCCAAACTAGTGCTATAGTTAGGCACCGTAGTATGGCAGACAGTTGCCATGGAGCAAAAGCTATCTGAGTCAAAGTTAGGCCCTTATTTTGCCACAATTTTGCTCAGGGCGTTTCTCTGGCGTGCTACCTGTGTTGATGCAAAATAAAATTATTCTAGGATGCACATTTCTGTACGTTCACCTTGGCGCAATGCTCGTTGAAGGTCACGGGTTACTCTTCACGCTAGACTGACCAGATTCGGTAACGTCGAGTACTAAGACAAAATCATGGAGATTTACAAAGGTTTGATTATCTGCCTAAATTCCCATAAATTAAAGGTAATATTTGTAGCATTACCACTGCAGAGGAAAGTAACAGAGGGCAGTATAATTTACGTGTAACCAGATTGTGAGACAAACGCTCGCAGTGTAGCTATATTTCTTTTATCTCGTCTCTTACATTATTGTTTATCAAAAATGCTCCTAGAATACTTACATGAATTGTCTTTTCATCCGCCTGAAATCGTGTGTCACAATTCAATTATTTGAAACTAAAATATTATTAAATAAGCTAATCTCCTTAATAATAAATATATTGCAGGATCTTAATTTTTCCAACCTCATAATATTGAAAAATTACTTTTGAATTTATCTTGGATGTAGTATGTTGAATTATCTGTGTGAGTTTCTGATTGTTTCGCGTAGTATGTAAATGTCAGTGATGTCCCCAAAAATTAATACTGATATTGTTGTTATTAATATTGTGAGCAGTGGCGCGGCTTACAACCGCCTCACAATATTATTATTGTCTCTTTTAGATATAGGTCTTGTTTGCATTATGATGTTTTCCTATAATGTACTACACGAAATCGGTTACTACACCGTGCTACTTAGTAGGATCTCGTTCCATGCTGTCTGGCGACAAAATAGATGCATTAGTTTCTCTCTGCCGCTTTAAATTGGAATCATTCATTTTATGTGCAAAATGGTTAATAATTCTGACGTGGACTCTTCCACTCATTTTGAAAGGTTTAGGAAAGTGCACTACTGGTGTTTTTTTTGGAAAGTTTCATCTTTTATATTTTCTGATATGTGGGCAAAATAAACCTTACGATTAATTGATTAATTGATTGATTTATATTATAACATATTCTACCATTAATAGAGCGAACAACAGACGCAATTACAGAGGGCTTTACATGAACGTAATATTGAACGAAACACAATGAGAGAAAAATGGATAATATATGCATTTGCAACTTTACTGCACGGAATTGTTTTTCGAGTTCAGCCCTCCTTTTCCAGGATTGAACTCTTATGCCAGAATCTGCATTTTCTTTCTTCGAAATTCGTTTTGTTTGAAATAATCCATACAATTTAAAACATGTATAAGCATATGTTATTATTGTTAGTGTTTTTGTTTTTCCTATTCATTTTATAAATACACTCTAAAAAAATCCCGTGCGTCTACTTTCCCGCACAACACTCGGAGAGCCAATCAGCGCAACTTACGGAGGCAGTTCAGCCAATGACGATGCCGAAACATGTGTTTTAAACAAAAAAACGCAGTCTGAGTTGTGACATTAAGCAATGCAAAACGTCACGCTTGCATTGCTTTATGTCACAACTCAGACTGCGTTTTTTGGTCTAAACATATCTTTCGGCATCGTCATTCGCTTAGCCGCCTCCGTAAGTTGCACTGATTGACTCTGCGAGTGTCGTGCGGGAAAGCAGACGCACGGGCTTTTTTTAAAGTGTACCTGAGCGCTCGCGCTAGCAATATGGTTCCTATTTGAGGGATAGGAAGTTCATAGGTTTGTTTTTCTATTTTAAAAATAAGTGTGCTTTTTTCACAATTAACAAGGTACCGGATAATTTTTAGTGCTTATTATTGTCGTAATTTTCTTTTAAACTATTTAATTTGGTCGCCAAGAAAAAAAAACATTGTCAGTTTTAATTTCAATAAAATAACAAGTTAGGATATTTTGTTTTCCTTTAACTTTGAAACAGCCGAGGACGGATTGAATCCAAGCGCCTGTTAGAAACTGGTAATTTTGCGAAAGAACGGTAATTTTACTTTTTGAGTGTTTGCATACATTTCTAGTGACGTAACTGGTATGTATAACAATTTTTATTTTCTTGGGAAATTTTTGTTTGTAAATCTTATTGCTGAATGGAGATAATGGGTATTGTGGACATAAAATACGACCTCAAAAGAAAGAATCACACAGGCAGCACTGACTTGAAACTGAGGCATGTACTGTGAAATCTCTGATACAGTAGGAAAGTTAATAAGTAAATAAAAAAGGCTATTAAAAATGCGGAATATTATATTGAGACCCTTTTTATTCCTTGACATATTCTGCCCCAACATGGACAGGTTTATTCCATTTATTTTTTAGTACCCATGTCGATTCCTATCATTTCTTTCATCCGCCGCACTCTTGGTTTTGTCGCAATCTTATCGACCAGTTCCACTTTCGTCAACATTTGAGCACCCTTGGGAGACTTTATCAACCAAATTGTGCACTGCATTACGCGATAAACTCCTCTCACCGTGAATAACTTTCCTTGTGAATAACTTTTTCAAGGCGTCCTTTGGTACACTAAAAATGCAGAGCAGCACGCTGCTCTGGTAGCGTGCACTTCTGGAGCAGAGTCGCCTTTTCTCAACTTGGCTGTGCATGCGTGCGGCTGTTGCCAAGCCACTGCGCAACGAATATCATGAAGCTCGACTGTGTTGCCGCCAGGTCCCATATTGGGAAGCTAGTCAATACTTATATCGAACATTTTATATCATTCTGTGACTTACTGACTTTCCATGGTATACACCAGAATGCCTAAACTGCTTTTGAACATTTTGCTAAAGGTACCCGCACTTAATTAGATATATCAACCGAGTTCATTGAACCATGCCATTGCTTCATATTCGATTATTTCTTCAGTCAACTGCTCACCGTGTCAATCGAATATTATTGTTTACTCTCACCCACCCATCCGTGTCACAACCACAATTGTGTCAATGAACACCAAGATGACCTGGCACCAATACAATAACTAGAGAAAAAAATACAAGCTGAATCAATCGCACAGTAGAAAGGAAACTATGTAAGTGCACAGTCATTGTTAATGTTTTGAAGGGAGTCAATATATATATTCAGATAAGTAGAGGAGGCGGTATTGAGATATCCAAAGAGGCTTTTGTGTAGTTATATTAATGAATCTAGTTTTCTGCAGTATATACACCAGAACATTGCAAATTTTACATTTCACTTGCAAGCCAGCGCTGTGTGTGCGCTCCTTTCTCTCGTTGTCTACTTGTGTGTGCGCTGTTCACGACATTTGAAAGCACCTTCCACCAACTACCCCAACTGCAGTCTTAAAGGGGCACGGAAACGAAAATCTGGAGCTCATTATTTTGCTTCAACATAATGCAGGTAGCAGTAGAACCCCAAAAACATCCATATTTTGTTGGAAACCGCAAGGAAACATATTTTAAGGTGAATTAAACAGCAATCAAAAACCGTATTCATTGGTGGAGGACGGGGGAACCGTGTCGTGTAGTCATTGGTTGAGTACAGGGTACAAATGTTAAAAAAGCACGTTAACACCTTCGGAGGGTAAACAAACGCACGAGGTGCGCAAGGAGCAGACGAACTTGCACGCCATACAGCGAAGGTTTGGTGAAGAAGGCCAAAGCACAGTTGGCCACCTTGGATTCACTCCGCCAGCCATTCGCTTACGCTCATTTTTTTGACGTCACTGACGTCAGGGGCTTTTTCAACATGGCCCGCGCTGCCTTTAACTTCGTTCTCACCGTGACATGCCGACCTGCCAAATTGTCCCGGGTTTACGTCGCAGAACTGTTCCGGTATCAGCTTTGTGCGATAGAGTTTTAACTTAGTCGCCATCGACGTGCTAAGTGCCCCCCCCCCCCCCCTCCCCCGGCCTGGCTCGATCACGTAAGCCTCGTTGTACTAGACCGACGAACGCTGTGTAAACAGCTTCTCTTTGTTCGTTTAACGTTCGCCATTGAAACAATTCGTGTTGCGAAATCATGGCAATGCGAACGTTTTTTGCGTGGTAGCTTTTGCGTGACGATGTGATAATTATACAGTCGTGTTCTCTGTGATCTGTGCCTTCACTTGCGAAATCGCGTCCCGTAAAGGCCAGCGCAAGCTTCGTCTACGTCTGTTCAATTATTCGTATAGTGGTCGCCCTTGAGACAAGAAATATCTCAGACTTCTCGTGGTTTACGGGTATTGTTGCGGTAGACAATGCCGCAGTCAAACTACCATCGATGCCCCGACGTGCTGCCTCAACGCACTCTGCCTGCTTCCCTGTTCGACTTCATAAATGAAGCACCTGGTATGGCACCTTTAAAGCGATATTTATTTCTTCGTGAAGCTGACGCCCTCGCCAAGTCTGGTCGTTGCGATCAGTCGGCGGCAAATCAGGTAAGCAGCAATTGCCTCGCCCTACCGATGTTCACAGATGAGCCTGACGTTATCTTAGACGACAAGAGGTAGGATATCTACCAACATCTCGCCTCGTGCGAGATAACAGGGGTACCTTAGCAACCTCGTGACGATGTCATCCCCTTCAAAGAGCAGAAAGCTCGCGCCCGAAGTGACGTTGTCGATGTCGCCATATTGGAAAGTCGTGGAGCAGCAGCACTACTTGTTGTCATAACGCGCACGACTCCGCCGGCTCCACAAACTACGGAGATATGTTTGAGCCCTTGGGCACTCTGACTAAGCGAAGTAGTAACGCGTTAATGCCACCAAGAGTGAACTCTCATAACTAAGGTACGTTTGGCCATAGGGAAGACGATGACGTCACGGGCCAGTCGCAGGCGCGACGGATATTCCGAGAAGCACCGCGCTCTTCGATGGCTGATTTTCAAGCGCTCGCCAGAATCGAACATTTAGAACAAAAAATACAACCATCCGTATGAAATACAAGTGCGCAATTGTCATTAGCGGATAGCGTTTGTCGTGTTCAACTGATTTTTGAACGTGAGACGTATATTTTAATTTTTGATTTAGTACCCCTTTAATGTATCTCCTGGTTTTGGAGACTGTATATGTAAATTGCTCGAGAATAAACAGAAAACGTACCCTTCAAATGACGTATAAAAATAATCTTGCGCAGACAAAACTTGTGTACCTTTCACGGCTTTCTTGACAACATCGGTAAAAATGAAAAAAAAAAAACACGCCGTAAATATTTAAATTATATTGATAAATCCAGATTCGATATCATGACATACCTCATTCTTAGAGAAGGTAACTCGGAAGATACCTTGGCTCTAAGTTTGCGTAGAAGTTCATTTTTGTTTTTATCAGAGCACACACATAAACTTGAAAAAGTATATTACAAGAATTGCATATATTTGCTATATACAATGCGTTTATTTTTATGCGAAACATATTGATATAAAAAAAAGACAGGAAAGCTACAAGAATGGTGTTTGTGCAGGTGAGTCCAACGGCCAGGGGAACTTGCATAAGGCACGAGTCGTAGTGATCAGTCGGTTAATTAACTTAATGTTTTTAATTAATGGTTTCACTTTATGTAAAACCAACGTATGGCTCTAATTAGAAACCATCTGAGCATCATCGAAAACCGCAAAACCTATCTAATAGAAAGATTTTGGAGCGCTTGCGAACCACAATGAAAATCTCGGTGCGATTAAGCGCTTGTGGGGTTTTTCTGTCTTTTATCCTGTACGTTTTATCAGCCCAGCCTTCTGCTGACCGCACGACTGGAAAGCTTAGCGCATTGCCGCGCTTCCCACGTGTTCAGTGTAGTTTTTGTTTTAATTACTAATTAGTTAATGTCGGCGACACCCTGCAACTTTCTAACGAAGCCCAATTTCTACTTTCACTAATTAACAAGTTAATACATATTATTTATTTTTCGACTTATCGCAACGATTAGCCCCCATGCCCCCCCCCCCCCCCCCTCCCCGGGCCTCGCCATATAACTCACCTGCAGATACCACGTTAGTGTATCTTTTACGACTTTTTTTAACAAATATGTTAAGCTTAAAAAGAAACACACTGTATACTAGGAGACGGTAAATGCTTCTTCTACTATTGAAATCAAGAAAAACGCACGCTGGAAATCGCGCTTCTATTCACTATTGTGTTGAAACCGTGAGCACGTGACGCGAAGTTGTTACCGCCGAGGGCCGTTTCACCACCGCGTAAGAAGTTTCGAATAATAGAACCGCATAAAATCAGGGATATAAAAGTATGCTTCGGTTTGTCCTGCATCTGCGTCCTTTTATAGGTACAACGTTCTTTAAAAAAAAAAACGAAACCTAGAAAACCAGAAACGCACACCTCTGCCCCCCCAAAGAAGACGAAATAAAAAACGCAAGAAAGGTTAGTTTAGTGCTGCGCCGACATTTCCCCATTTCCCCGCAATGTCAATGGCACGCCATGTGTTTGCGCAGCCAGGAACCGGAGGAAAAGCACCAGGGTCAAACTGTTGGCCACTACACCGCAGCCTTCAGAAAAAACATAAAGGCCGAAAACAAAAACATATTGTTTTTGTTTTTACAGAAGGAAGGTATACAACATAGAGGTCTTGACGCCTTGCACTCTCGTGATGGGTTTTTCACCAAGGTCCTCAAACTAAAGAAACAAAAGAACACAATAAAACGCACAAGGCAACTAGCAAACAACAAACTGAAATAGCCAAAGATGTAAGCGAAACCAAACGCATACGCAGGGGTGCGAACTTTGGAAAACTGCGAAGAACCCCTCGCCGACTCGCGACGTACGGCACGGTCCCTGGTCTCATTTTTCGGCTCTCCTCGCTCCGACAAAAACGGGGATACGACAGAAGAAGAAATAATGCGAACGTAAAAGAAGACAAGACCCGGAAATAAAAAAAAAGCATTGGGAGTGCCTTGGTGATTTATGCGTGAATGGGAGTTTTTTTTTTTTTTTTCCCGCTGTTACGAATCTGCGCTGTTGCCACATCGCGCGAGCGCTGCGTGAAAACTTATGGCGTGAGCAGTAAGCTTCTTCATATAACCGACTCGGATTTATCGGCGTTGTTTTTTGCAGGATCGCGGCGCATTTCGAGACGACGTGTGTTGAGAAATGACGGGCTCACTAGAGTTTGGAACTCGCGCCGGCGGAACGTGCCAGACCATTTTTGCAGAGATGGTAACAACACCGGATCTATGCTGTCAGTTGGAAGTTCCAAAACCTGTGCGCTTTATCTACGCTTGACCGAAATTTTAGGTGTCACGCTGCATTACATCGTACATTGTAAAGTTCATTTCGTGGTGCGTTTATTTCAATAGTAGTATTTTGTGTTTGAGCATATAGAACATAAAAAATGACATTAAACAGAGTTAGAAAAAGCGCTTTAAGTGCATTTCTCTAGGTGACGTGCCTACTGTGTTTCAAAATATCTGGCGCATAGAAAACTTATTGTTGGCGGTTTTATTATTTATATACCCCACCCAACTCCTCTGGATGTTTCATGAGATTTTGAAACCTTGACTAAAAATAATGTTTTGATTAATTTAGACATCTGTGACACTAATGCCATATGAATTATTTTGGGATTTTGCTTAACAAAGGTGTATTACTGCAGTGCTCATGTTACTTTAATCGACTTCAAATGCTCAACACAATTAACGAATTTGCTTACACGGGGTAAACACGCCCAGTGACTATATCAAGTAACCTCAAGCTTCAGCGTAACTTTTTAACGTATACTTGAAGTATAAGATCGGTAGAGTTCCAAGATAATGATATATTTTCATCATATTGCTTATATGTTCAAGGGGAAAAACAATATCAACTTTCTCAGAAATCCCACTTTATAACTCAGTAATTTGTTTCAAACTCTTCACCAACTCTTCACATCTTAACGTGTGCAAAATCAAAAGCCTCGATATGCAAATTACTAATTTTCCACTTTCTGTCCAGTGGTCTCTGGTTTGCACCAGCTCAAACCTTAATATCTAAACGTTTGAAAGAAGACACACGTTCAAGAGATATTACACAATATTTCAATGTTGAATACAATGCCTGTAGCAGCAAACATTCACTCAACAATTTGGCCAAGAAGATGTTAAGTGCGAACATCAGTGTTTCACATTTCATCACATTATAAAAATTGACTTGGTATCCGTTTTGTTCCTCAGTGCTGCTCGTGGTAATGCATGTCATAGAAATTTTGAAATCTTAACTCACGGGATGTTTTTGTTTCGTCTTTTTAACTTAATATGCCCTGCAGATAGAGAAAAAGGAAAGCAAAATAATATTTGCGGAATAACTGTATTCACATACCAGTGTGAAAAAATAACACTAGTTTCATTTTAGAGCGCAGCTCTTAGACGTCCGTTTCCGGGTTGAGCCGCGTCGCCATCGCCGTCGGCATAACCGCGTGTTGCATTATGAGACGTTTCTTATATTGACGTCACGTGTGACTTCACGAGGGTAAAATTTCTAGCTAAATTTATCAGAAAAGTTTCATGAAACGTTTAGCTGAAAAATTTCACCCTCGTGACGTCACACGTGACGGAACTCAACACGGGACAATTGTTTCCCTAAATTTAGCCGGAAATGTTTCTCGCTAAGTTTAGCTGAAAAGAATCCCGCTAAACCTTGTCGAAAAGTTTTCCCCTCGAGTTGTCACACGTGGCGTCATGTGTGACGTCACGTGAAATTTAGCGGAAAACATTCCCCGATAAATTTAGCGGAAAAATTGACGTCGCGTGACCTGAAGACCGATTCAGTTCTCCCTCTAAATTTAGAGGGGAACTTTTCGCTCATTATTCCGATCACTTCAGCGGGAAAATGTTGGCAAATTTCCCGCTAAACTTAGCAAAAATAATTCCCCCTAATTAGAGCGGAGAAATTTTCGCCAAATTTAGCGGGAAACTTAGCGAATATTTCCCGCTCAATAGGAGGGGAGCAGGCGAGGAGGAAGGGAGGAGGAGGAACAGAGACATACCCTTCCTTCCGTACCCTCCACTCCTCCTCCTCAAGAGCTGCACTCTAATTCGGCACTACAGAGAATAGTAAACGTCTTTAATGTTTCTATACCCTTTGAATATTTGGTGTAATTTTTTTTTTCACCTAAATATTTATTGTTACCCTTTGAATATTTGGTGTAATTTTTTTTTCACCTAAATATTTATTGTGTGCAGAATCGGATGAGAAGACCATTATCTAATTCTATAGGTTGTAATACATCAACATTGTCTTTAATCTGGTGCAATAATTGTTATTTGAAGCACTGACGCACGTGATTCTGTTCCCCCTTTGTTAATGGCCATGATAACCGCACTTTTCGTCATATTACTGTCACGAACGCTGAAAAACGTAAAAAAAAAATATCCCCTATCAAAAATGTATTGCTATCTCGGAGGCCAGAGCCCAACACAAATCTGCTAAGGCATGTGGTGGTGGACTCATTACTATGCTTCTCAAAGTATAAAATATGTATGTCAGAATAAAGATTGTCATTTTAGGAGTGATCTGTACTGACTGAGAAACGATCACACTTCATTTTGCAAGATTTGTTCATCCAGTTACTTACAATTTTGACACACCACGTCTTTTCATTAGTTCGGACATAAACAGCCGGCAAATCAAATATTGAGGGTCACCTTTAATAACGTCATGTGTGGTTACACAAGATACAACGCTATCATTTGCATTTAGCCCTTTTAAGTATAGAATTGCATTTTGAGACTAAGCTACATATTATATGTAGCAGATTATACGACAGGCAGTATAATTTTTCAATGTCCGCTAATACAAAGCAACATTTATTTGTTGAGCGTGATCCAGCGGCACCTTAAAAGTTAGAGGTATTAGTAACTTGCACCCTTTCTTGCATTCTTAAAAGATTAACATGTTTTGCAGATTATGATTTGATTAAATATATTAAAACGTTAGTTATAATACAATGCTTGAATTTAAGCTAGTTGGTTTTCCATTTCAAGGTTTGCTGCGCTGCTAAGTCACGCTGAACACACATGTAAACTATAAGGTTGCTACAGACAATATGGTCGACAGAAAACAACGCGACGTACGGTTGAAAGACCAGATTATCAACTTTTTTTCTTATTCTTCCTCTATACCTGAGCTAAAAAAAGATTTCCCTGATAATTTTAGAGTTAAATACTGGATGATTAATGATATCGCGGGCGATTGTAGACATCGGTATTTTAGAAAACGAGAACTACCGGAGGTTTGAAAGACGAATAACTACCTAATGAATCCTGGAATGACACCGGCATGATGAATTGCTTTGCTGGTATTTGTAAACATTTGATCTCGATGGTGAGTGTGTCTATGCTGCAGGTACACTTGAGCTGCTGTTTGCCCTCATGTACTGCGGGATCTTTGTAAGTAATTATGTTTCTTGCTGGTTCAGCACTATCGAGGGATCATTGACGCACGCGCGTGCCTTCATGATGCCACGTAAAGAGCCTCCATGATTTCGCGCCTGGTGCTTTCTGGTGATCTATCTAAAATGGTGGTAGTTTCAAGTAGAGATTTGCAGCCGCATCCTGCACAATGCCCTGTAAGGCATAGAGGAAGGAGCATGAGAAACAAAAATAAACAGTTGTTTGTCTGCGCTTTATTATGTACATCGTGTTGTCATTTCTGTCTACCTTGTCGCTTTCTCTAACCCTGTAGTTTACGTGTATGTTTAGTGTAACTTCCCAGCGCAGCATAGATTGCAATCTTAGAGTTATGATAAAAATTGAGTACCGTCCTTAGCATTTAGCACTTGAATTCAGATGTTACTTAGATCTAGCGTTTGCCATAAAGCGAAATTTTGGTAGAATGTGAAAATTGAAGAATGATAAATAATCTTCAGTAACGTTTATTTTTTTCCAGATCAGGTTGCATCCTAAAAAGATATGCAGGTTATACATATTCTAGTCTCGATAGAAAGTTTTAATTATATTTTTTAAGTATAGGAAATATCGGCGGAATTTCGTTCTTGTACTTAAACTAACATATTTAGTATTTCTAGGGAATTGAAACGAAAGTTTAAATCCATACAAGCCACTAGTTTCAACAGGCAAACATATCATATTGTGTAGATTTATTGTTGTTTGACTGGAAATACTTTGTGTTAGCCAAACATATACAAAAGAAATTATCAATATGAATCAAGTAACTCACGTAACCGGCTTCGCTATTCTACGTGCTTATTTTACGAAACACTCATGCAAATGCCAAATTAAGGTCATCGACCAGGCATACTTTAAAAGGCGTAACCAACTTTCGCCAAAACTTCTTCAAATAAAGCGAGCTTCTTACAGAAACAAACATCTCACTTCTAAAAAATGTCACTTGTCATAAAAGTAGCGCCTATTTGGCCACTAAACATGATATTGAACATGTTCAATGTATGAGCAAAAAACACAAGTCGTGCATGGTCTTTCCTTAGAAGCAATACGTGGACTTGCCATCTCTGTGAGAGTAAGGCTCGTGAGAGGGAACAACTAAATGTCAGTCCTCACAAGTAGACAAGCGTTTTTAGAAAAAAACAATAGTTACACAGCTTAACAAATTATTGATTTCTGGCACTGCACTGAATTAAAACGTTTGTTGTTTATTTATGGCAAAAAGTTGTTATTTTCTGCAAATTAACTGCTTGTAAAGGGTTAAAATCTGCCCATCCCAACGAGCAATGTTTTTAATATGTCATCATTTTTTACAATCTACGAAGCAGATTGAAATTGCGTTCGCACTCGACTTTCTCGGTATGATACAAACAGTTACCACTTTTCCTTAGAAGTCTTTACAAAACGATATCCCTGCATGGTGTTCACTGTACGCGAGAAAAAACGGGACTGGCTCCAGTTTCAGATGCCATCACAATCGATGCCGGAATTTTGGAGGCACTAACGTTATTTGTGTCCTTCTCGACGCTCGTTGCTTTGATTTTGTGCAAGCGGTGCTTGGGCTGACAGCGGCTTAGTGCACCACGAAAACAACTCCGAACTTAATTACGCTAGCAAACGGGAGACGAAGCTTTTTTTTTTTTAGTTTTTATTATTGGGACTTACCCCCTTGAAGACGTTAGGATCCGTCCGAAGAAATTGGGTCATGTGGAAGGGTCGGGTGTTCATTATGAACAGAGACGCCTTCGTTCGCGTCGGCTGCTTGCGCGCTCGGGATCAATAAACGCCCTCGTTTGGGACTTCACGATAACCGTCAATCACGGCGAAGCATTCTTGTCGGACCAGCAAAGTGGCGGTATCTTATCGGCTGGCTCCGCCCGGAAGCGTTTTAGTTAATCACCTATTGTTAATGAAGTCTTCTTTTGCGTGTTTCTTGTTTAATTCCTTTTTACTTTACCGCAGCGGCCCTCTGTTTGTGACGCTGCAGACGACGTTTTTGTTTGGTTGCTTTGAGTAATGAATGTGAAGAAAGTACGTACGTTTACAATGCCGCAGATCTCACGCAGTGCCATCTTTTTTATACTTATACAAGCAGGTCAGCGAATGACGCCACCCCTAATATTTTGGTTTAAAGAAAAAACGATTTGATATTGGACATTAAAACTGCAATATTTAGAAAAAAACGGTATCTGGATCTCTTCGTTTTTTTTCTTCTTTTTCTTTAAGCGCACGCGTGCTCTGATTGAGTAGAAAAGGCGAGCATGAATCAATAAGGAGCCACGTTCATACGTCAAAATTTCAATATCTTCCCGCAAACCATACGTACAAAATAGCGTATATTATAATAATTAATCTGACAAACAAAATGTTTCACTTGCTGACTTGGTACGTCAAACGACATGCACATGTCTTAAGCAAAAGAGATTGCACCTCCCTCCCTCCTCATCTTTTGATCACTGTGCAGTCAATGAGATTTCTTCATCACCTGAAGCAAAAGCGCAAACGAATCAGCTAATAATGAAGGCTATCGTAATTAGCATCGCCACCTTGGTATTAATTTGCCATAAATATTACTGAATACGTCATTTCCTCAATGAATGAAATATTCCTCGACCTAATGGCTTATGTATATTGCAAGAAAAGCAGTGATATTACCGTATTTACTCGAGTATAACCCGCACTATTTATGAAAAAGGCCCTTGAGTCTACCAGGGTTGTAAAGTACCTAGGTACAAGTAACTGGAAATCAGTATCTAGGTACTTTTATTGTACCTGAGATACAAACCTAGGTACTTTCATTTCTCGATATCTGTATCTGTATCTTAGGTACATTTTCCAGTAACTTGTAACTGAGTGAAGTTACTTTTTACAGGTACTTTTCTATTCGCTTCGTCAAAATGGTAGAAACTATAAATATGAAAGTTTTAACACACTACCATGTGCCGTGATTAACGGTGAGTTGGGTATGACCTGGGAGGCACTAACTTGATCGAACGACGTTTTAGCGAACGAAGCCCCGCCCATAATGATTCATCGAACGACACTTTAGCGAATGGCTGTGTTCATTTGAGCGAACGGTGGATTAGCGATGCCGTTTTAGCGACACCTATTTATTGAATCGCTTCGGAACTCCGTTTGGGGAAAGTAGCGACCTGCTTCCTTCATCTGAAACCGAAACCGAAAAAGATAACGTGTCCTAGAATGCTCATGTCAATGCGGTTTTTCTTTTTTCTCACATTGACACCAATAAGGCATATTTATCGAACTCGTTTTTTTGTGCATCCTTAGTATAAAAAGCTTTATTCCAATATATTCTGACGAATTTGGGGAAAATAAAGAAAGAAAGTATCTTTAAAGTAACTGTACCTCTGCCTAGGTACATTTTCAAGCGAGTACCTAGATACGTACCTAGGTACCTTTTCGTATGAGTAACTGTAACTGTATCTTAGGTACATTTTTTAAGTAACTTTTACAACCCTGGTGTCTACTTTCCTGCAAAGCACATATACAGCCAGTCATCACGTTGCGCATAAATGACATAGCGAATAACTAGATCAAGAACATGACTCTCCATACAAATGCAACCTTCACAGATGGTATCCTTGCGCGAAGACGTTATCTCTATCCTGTAAACTGCTGGTATCATGCTGTCGATCGCGGTGATTGGCAATCCGCGTGCTCCGCGGAAAAGCAAACCCTCAGGTTTTCTTCATAAATAGCGGGGTTATACTCGAGTAAATACGCTATACACAATGACCGTAGTCAGTGACGGCTTAAGAATGAGGGGCACTCCCCGCACACGAGCGTAATACGTCCTCTTTTACAGTGCCTCCTCTTCCGAGGAAATGGTGCGTCGTCTTAGGGCATCGGCAACCTCGGTTTCATTCAGCAAAGCGGAGGTAACTATACTTTGTCTCATCCTACGATGGACTAAAGGCCAAAGCCACGGGCCGCCAGGTCCAATCACGTTCCGCGCTATACTATGACACGCTTAACATTGATTAGGGGTGGACGAATAATGCTCGAATCCAAAAGCGCCGCATCAATTTCTATAGCTTCGACGCTACAAAAAGCCTATATGTCGTGGCTTTCTTTGCGGTGTACAATTGTTGAGTCACTCAGTGCTCTTCGATTCGAACCACTGTCCACCCGTCCCCTCATCAGTGATCGGAGACGCGGGTACCGATGCGGTCATCGAAGCGAAATACCGCTCAATTTCTAAGTGGATCGTGATTGGATCCGGCGGTCCGTAGCTTTGACCTTTAGTCCATCGTAGGGTGAGACGAAGTATAAAATCGCTGCTGAGGGAGGCGAACATCCCCGAGAAAAACAAAGCTACCGGCGTGATATCACACTATGCGAAAACGAGAGCCGGCAGAATTTCTACCTCGTCACGTAAAGAATGACGCAGAACGGGATTGGAACTTGGTTTCATGACGCCTTCATTTGCGGAATAGTCGATGATAGCTTAAGAAATCTAGGGCATGGCTGATTACGTTCATGTTTCTTGCTTCATCATTGGCCCTTCGGCGTTCTCGACAGCTTGTACGGCAATCTAATCGACTGCAGATGATTAACAAGTCTCCCAGGACTTGCCACGACCTAGCGTTCCTCGACCTGTCGACGACCACCAGAAGAGGTAAATATTGCTCACCTAGCTTACCACGTGCCTGATTGCAATGACGAGTCTCGGCAAAGCGAACTACGTTTTACAAAATAATAGATACCGCTTTGAGAAAACTAACGGTGAAGATGCTGGTGAGTTGGTGAAATTTCAACTTACTGAACACCCGAGAACGTTGACCAGCCCGCCTGCATACTTACGGTTACTTCTTTCGAGACAAGTGTGTGTGTTGTCCACTATTTGTTCATAGACTCGTGGGTTCAGGAGAGCTTTGAAAGCAAACCTTTCATTAGGTAGCTATTTATTTAAAGCAACATAAAATTAGACGGCGTTCGGTGAGGAAGAATGGCGGTAGGGCTATTCTAGTATTTTATGATAGTCACTGTATTACTAGTCCTTCTTGAAACACTTTCACCTCGTCTCAGCAGAAGCACCGCATAGAAAATCTCAAACCACTATATTATATGAGCACAATTTGATTCGGAAGCGGGCGAAGAAGTCTCAAAGAAATGCCACCGGTGTATATAATAAGTTTCGGCACCGGTGTTGGCGGTGTCTAAGCCTTTTTGTTTTCTGGCAAACACGCACATTGAACGCTTTGACGGCGACACTACCACTGAATTGTAACGTGCTGGAAAGATAATTTTGCAAAGAAACGTGGATGCCGGCATAACTTCGCTAAACAATCCCAAAGAGTTAAAGTGCACGAACATTACTGTCTCTCGTCGGCGTCAACAACACAACAGCGCGTTCTGCGTTATTACAAACGAAAATAAAAATCTTTCCTTTTAACAGCACTGGTATCAAGAAAATAAGTAAAATCGATTGACTAGAAAAGAATATCGATATTTTCTAAGGTTTTTGCAGCAGCATAAACAACTTTCTGCAGATTAAAGGGAATAGCAGACCGAGCACAATGTTAAGTATCTGGCGCCGAGGACATTCGCCTTGGGGGCTGACGAGAGACAGTTGATATTTTTGTACGATTTATCTGCCGAAATTTTTAATCTTATTGAAGGAGAGAATACTTCAGGTACGAGTACAAAATTCGCTATGGCCATTGCTTTTATATGACACACTGATTTATTTAATATTACCTCAAGACTGACTGGGCTCAAAATATATATAATCTAGAATTTATTGCCTAATAAAAAGGCGCTATAACGTTAACCAACTGTTTTTAAAGCTTAAAAAGTTACAAAATTCGTTACACGGCTGCCTTGTAAAAATACCGTTTTGAAGTGGCATGTTGGCACTGCAAGATAGCAGGAAACCGCAGATCACTAGAAAAATTATTAACGCTAAGCTGTAAATAAAGTCGCTTGTCCTATAAACACACGCTTTAGTTAATAGATAATTGGGCAAGATTGTTGGGATGTGGAGAAAAAAAAATATTTGAACGCAAATTCAGACGAGCAGTGAGGAATCTAATAATTTCAAACAGTATTCTTCGAAACTCATTGCATTTTGAGCTGGAATCAGGACCAAAGCAATTATACAAAAAATGCAAGTACGCTAGGTTCAAGAAAAGAAAATGATTTCATTAAATCTACGGGGAAAAAATGTTGAAGGGTTAAGTCATCATTCTCGGTGCAACCAGAAATCTGTTAATTTTGTTGCCTTCAATATTGTTTTCTTCTCCGTTCTTTTTTTTTTACATTCATTTAAAGGAATTCTCGATATATTACAAAAAAGAGGACCCTGCTGCAATAAATTACCATACCCATTTCCAAATTAAGTTTTTTTTACAACTTATGACTTACGCCCTCGGAGTGAAGGTGCCGATCTATAAACTGAAGATTTGCAGATAATAGAAGAAAAATGCACGGATGGCAAGATACGCTAGGAGTGATTTTAGGAAACTCTTTAGGGAACGTGAAAAGATATATCTTTGGCGCGTTGCCAATCTCAAAATGAATGTATGCTTTATGAACCTTTTCGTACCTAATACTTCAGTACGTTATATTAGAAAACCTTAGAGGCGTAAAATGTAGGCTCAGTCTTATTGTAACAACGCTGGTTGTAAATTAATGAAACAAGTAGAATCCTTTTTTTTGAAACTTTTATGAATGACAAAAAAAGAAAACTAATGCGCGTTTTACACACAGAATTTTGTGAACATACTGTAATGTACTTATTACGATAAAAAGGAAACGTGAGTAAAATGCAAGGTGCATGTTCAGATAAGTGCAGTCATAAGACTGTCACGTAATTGTTTTGCCTTCAAAGAAAGTTTGATGTCATGTACCAAAACATGTTCGCGCAACACACATACCTTTATTTCGCAAAATACTTTGTTATTTTTATGATAAAAAAGAGCACCTGAAAGGAAGTGGACACAACAGCTTTCCTATGGCGCGGTGCCGCCATCGGGAAACACGAAATACAAAGTTCTTAGAGGTTAATATTTTTATGCATGATATACTTCACGTGGTCAGCTACAATTATTTCAATTATTTTTATTAAAGTGAATTTTTATCAAAAATGACAGACTTGGATTTTTTATTAACTATATTTTGGTGCATTTTCCGATTACTTTTTAAGGTGCTTTAAAATTAAGATTTGAGATGAAACTTTTTCGTGTAAAATGGGTTATACATTGGGCTCTTTAAAAACAAAATGTCTTGCGTTGCTTTTTTGTGTTCTCGAATTGGGAAATGGAATTTTGGATTTGAACATGAATTACAGGTTTACAACCGTTAATTCCAGGTGTGGGCAAACCTGCAGCTTATTTTGCTTACATTTAGGAGAAACTTTTATTTTGCTTCGTGTATGTTAGCAGTCGATTGCCGGTGAAGGGTATCTTTCATAACAAATAGTGGTACTCGAGTACAGCATGCCACCGTGGCCGTACTTGGTCATCAAAACTCTTGGGTAGGCTATTCTAAAATTTTCTATTGGCATTACTTATGTTATTTACTACTAACCATTACATCACTGTCGGTGCGCGTAAATGCGAGTGTTCACTTCTTCATGATGAACGTCAGTCTGTGTTTAGACATTTTATGTTTTTCTAGGTGAAGAGGTATTTTATCTCTGTTTATGGAGTGCACACTAGTGAATGGTATGCAAAATATCAAGTGAAATGAATATGTCAACAATCTTGTTTCATCATAACTGATATATCACGCAACCATATATTATATCACGAGCGTTTCGTTCCACCCGCGCCATGACTGCCATCGGTTGGGAGAGAGTCTTTCATAAAGTTGTGAGCTTCTAGCGATGCCTAGCAAAATAATCCAACTATTTCGTCAGGAAACCACAGATTAAGGCAAATATAAGAAGTATTCAATGCACTGTCGAGAAAACAAATACCTACGGCACAGCAAACATATACTCGAGAATGTGCAACACTCTAGTGACGTAGCGTGGGAAAGGACGGGGCGATTTTGACTCCATACTTCTTTTATCAAAATTCCGCTGACACTTTAGTGTTCCCCCGCACCGCCCCCCCCCCCCCCTCCCTGTAAAATTTTCATAGTCATGCTGCTGAAACACCCTAAAAGACCGAACCCGCCTCTAATTCAGTTGATTAATGCGGTATACCACATGAGTCATAAATACTGCTCACAGTTTAAGTTTCTTTTCGTGTTTCATTGAACCTGCACGTTAACATGACCAAGTAAGGTAACTGTTGTATGCGGAGCACGAGTACCACCAGTCGTAAAGGCAGAAACGCTCCACTGGTAATCGAATGAAACATAAAACTGGTTAAATGTTTTTTTTTTTTAAACAAAATAATGTAAAATGTTTTATTTGCAGATAGGGAATTGCTGTTTGTCACGGGATCCATCAAATGAGGTTTGAAGAAAGTTGGCAATTATTATTTGTTTATTGCCGCTCAAATTTAACGTCATTTAGATTTTTGAGATAAAAACAAATAACGGTCGCAGTTTAAAAAAAACAAAAAACACTATGCAACAGTGGAACACTAAATAGCTTTTTGAAAAGTTCAAAAAGTGGTAAATGCATCGCACAAAATATTTCAGCTCGAAACCATTATTCGAAAACACCTTAAAAATTAGATAAAGAATACCTCAAAGTCGTAAGTTACTCAAGAAGCCAAGTTGGTAATTTTCCTTCTCCTTAAACGCAAACTAATCTAAAATAAATTTTGGTTAACTCTTGTAGACCAGTTGTTTTTGCATCACGCATAAAAATATTAATGGTTTTGAATATAGCATTTGTTATTTCTGGGGAACTGGGGAACGCGAAATAGGGGAACTCGTTTTTCACATTTTTTCTGAGGCGATTTTTCCCACGAACACAATTACCTTATAAAAGAGAGGTTTGTTTTCTTGTATTGACATGTATTTGTACATCACGCAAAAATTTTCTTGAAAAAAAAATAGGTATCAGACCCGCGTGACAGTACTTATCAGAACACAGCTTGCAGTCTCGCTTTACAAGCGGGGGTCACATAAAATAACTAATAAATTAATATATACAAAGCAAAACGTACGTTAATGACCGACAAATATATATATATATATATATATATATATATATATATATATATACAGGGTGTTTTTTTTAAGCTTAACAGAATTTTTAAAAACAAACCATGAAAGCTAGGTTAATGCGGTCTGCGCAGGTGAGTTATAAGGCCAGGGGGACATAGTATGGGGGACTAATTGTTAAGTTCAGTCGACTAATTAGTTAAATTTCGTTAATTAACGTTTTAATTAATGAAAATAGACATATAGTTCCAATTAGAAACCTACTCAGCGTCATTGAAAACCACTAAATCAGTAATTTTTAGAAAGACTTTGGACGCGTGCACTAAAGTTACCGCTCGTGGAGCAGGTACAAGGCTGGGGCTAGATAAGAGACAGAAAAATTGCGCGGGCGCCTTATCGCTACCTCTAGCTTTGTACGTGCTCCACGAGTGCTAACTTTAGTGCACTACTACGCTTCTCACGCGCTCAAAGTCTTTCTGAAAGTTAGTGATTAAGTGGTTTTCGATGACGCTGATCAAGTTTCTAATTGGAACTATATGTCTATTTTCATTAATTAACAAGTTCATTAACGAATTTTAACTAATTAGCCGACTGATCGTTACGATTAGCCTCCTATATTATGTCCCCCTGGCCGTATAACTCACCTGCGCAGACCGCATTAATCTAGCGTTCATGGTTTTTAAAAACAAATTCTGTTAAGCTTAAAAAAAACACCCTGTGTATATATATCTATATATATATATATATATATAAATAATATAATAATATATATATATATATATAAATATATATATATATATATATATATATATATATATATATAGATATATAAGGACAAAGAAGAAGTAAGAATTCATCAATTTATATATGTTTAGTTCAATTATGTTTGAAATAAGCCGCGTACTGCATTGCATGAAACAATATTGACCAGTAGAAGAATATCTCATATCTTCGAAAAGAGTCTTTTGCGTAATTAACGCAGAGCTAGCGTTTTTTTTACAATAGCCATGCTTAAACCTGATATCCCTAAAACATACCCTTAGAAATTAGTTCGTGCCCCACAATACATCCTAATATAAAATATTGAAATATGTAGCTTTTCAGCTGCCCCCAAATAAACGCACATTAAAACGGCGATCAAGTAATGAGGCTACTTTCCTGTTCACATGCTTTCATTACACAAGTAATGGTTCCCCGATTCTTAGATTATTCGGGTAAACATGGTTAAAATTTCGCACAAAAAGAAAGGAACAGTAAAGAGGTATCACTGCTTCTTGCAGGGATAGAACCTGCTGTCAAGTTAAATCACCCTAAGTTCAAAACTGGTAAATTAGTGCTTCACGTTCACTCATAACAGCTCAGAAATACTGCTGGTACGCTTCGATAGAAAGCGTTTTGATCATATTTTTATAACATGATTCTAAAATATATTACACCCTCGGACATTCAATGGGGGAAATTACAAAGATTGTAAGGTCTTGCAGGTTTCATAATTCCGCCGAAATAGCGTTTCGTGTCCAGTGGCAGCCATGGGCAATTCTGTGGATACGCTTGAGTATATGCCGGTTCGAACCACCTAAAAAAAAAAAAGAATTACGCTTCGCAGTAAATACACTTAAGATATTTCTTGTGTGCAATCCACGGTGTGATTTCGCAAAAGCTTTCTGGCGACAAGACTGACGCATAATGTTAAAAAAAAGTTATTTCCGTTGCCCTAATTGCTGACACGATTCGCCGCAGAGCAAAAGAATACCTCGAAAATAACCTATTATCACGTCTACCTTTAGAAATTCCGTATAAAAAACATAACTGCTGTAAACGTAGCTCGTGCAGATCTAAGCACCCACTTAGTGCCACCCAAGTGCCCGTTACACGTACAGTTTGTCATGTGACGCAACGAGACAAATGACTTGTCATGCCGACGTCATATGATGATCTCAGCGTAACCTGTCACGTCCCTTGAACCTGAGCAACTACACTCACTCTTAAAATAATCGTAGAGTCACTAAACATTCTTGAATTTTAGATTTGTGATTGAGGCTAGAAGGGGCGTCTCACTTTTTATTCTTATAGGTTGCTATGGTCACTGAGTGATTACAAAAGGCGGTGCGTGGTATAATATGTTCAGACTTGCCGAATCGTAGTTAGTTCATCGTAGTTCTTATGGCTTAATGCCTCGTTCTGATTGGCTGCGAGGCGAAAAAAAGAAGCTCCAGACTGGCCACGCCCCCATCTCTTAAGCTTGCAGTGACCATAGCTCTATTCATATGGTTCCGTACGTTGTGGTGCAGTTTGTAGCCAGAAAACAAACACTCGCCGTAGGTCCGAAAGTAACCACAACAAAGGCACCATAGGGACCGTTGCAGCATGAACTTCAGTGCATACAGTGAGATGCTTTTATAAAGGACTAGTTGCCGAGTGTATTTTCTCTTTTTTTTTAATCCACTGAATCCTAGTGAATTCCGCGTTTCACTAAGACGCGATGCAATAAAATACGATAATCGAATCATCCCAGAGCGTGTCTGCCTCTGACTCTAGAGCAACAGTGTTCGCCATAAGTGTTCTAAGCTAACTATCACTCAACTGAGATGTGCCCGCATTATTGCCGCCGTTAATGTGCAATGATAGAGTCGGCTCAAGACTTATCACGAAGCGATAATTTTAGATGTTTATAATTCATAAAACGTAAGCAAATTCAACTCCAAAAAACAAAATGTCTTCTGTTGAAGACGAGTTTACTTGACCAGTATTAATGCAAAACCTAAATAAATAAATAAATATATATATATATATATATATATATAAAGAGAGAGAGAGAGTGGGAGAAATCGTTTGGTGCATTTGCACTGACTGACGAAGCCGGTTTCATCATGACTATAGAGTTTATTTGATGCCAATTGGAAGGTTATCCGAATCTAAATTCTGGCCTTCAATCAAAATATTTCAGGCTCACCTTTGTAGGAAGCTTCAATCATTTTATGTCTCGTATTGTGTTTAGAATATTATCGAGTTACCCTTGAAAATTAGAACAATGAGTCAGCTGATAGCCAAACAAAATGAATATAAAAATCATTATGTGAGTAAGCAAATAAAAATGTTTGCATTGGCCATTCACTGTAATGGTACAGAGAAGAAAATTCATTCCATATTCGGTTTTATGCATTTTCCACAGTTTATACGTTTACGCTTGCACGATGAATAGTGTAATTAAGCACGCTCAAGAGATTACACAAGTTACAAGTCAAACATACCGCCCTACAATTTTGCATTTTGTGGAAAGATCTCAGGTTATATAATCGTTCAAAGGTCAAACCTGCGATCTTTTCAAACGTTAGTTACTTCCAACGTTCATAATTAACTCAGCGTCTCGATTAAAGCATCACGCGTGAAACATTGCTTTACTTGTCATTAACAAGAGTAGTCGCTCGTGTTCAAAGCCTTTTCCGCTCCAGCCTACCAAGACCTTTGATGGCAGAACCAATTTCCCGATGCAAAGAGTTTTAGAAGACGACAAAGAAACAAATCCACCCTAATTGAGAAATTCTTTTGGGGAGGTTGCTAATCTTTGACCGCTGCAAAGCTAATACGAGCCATGAAGACAACTTCAAAGGTATTTAAGAATGGTCTCAAGTCGTGCATTTATAATAGAAGATTACGCTCTTTAAAGCAGCATAAGGTAATATTGACGGAAGTACGAAGGCCTATTTTAAAAACATAATAAAGCTTTTTTAGGCTAAACTGTTTGAGTGTAACACGCAGTAAAGGTGTTCCCGACAGTGTGACTAACAAGAAAAATAAAACTTTCATCTTTTTTAAACCAAGCGCTACATCTGAACGTCTAGAAAGCTAAGGGGCGTCTCTTTTTAGAGCTGCAATATACGTGGATAATATTTTTTTTTTGTTTCGCAATTTACGTGTGGTTATTTTGATCGATTTGCCTCATGGCGTAAACGTCCGATATGACAACAATCGTTGAATTATATGGCCGGTGTTCACATACCTAGGTCAGCCAACATCTGATACCCGACACCGGACAGTTACCTGTAGAATGGCTCATTATAGAGTTCCTAGGATTTTTAAAATACATCGCTTGCACAGACATCAGCTGCCATACAGAGAATGATGTGAAATTAGATTCAAAAAGACACCGACAGGTCAAAATTATATACATATATATATTTAATTATCCGGAACGATTGTAAACGATGCCTGAAATCTACTCTCTAAATTCGAAAGTTAGGGACTCAGTATTTATGAAGTGAAAAAAAAAAAAAAACAATTTCCCAAAACCGGATTAGAAGTTCCCGCGCGATCCGCGCCCGTCCAGGGACACAAATATTGACTCTTCAGGTATCTCGAGTTTCTCTCACTTCTCCGAACCACGTTGAAATGTCGTGTTCGCCCGCGTCCTGCGATCAACCGATTGCATGCCGCCAATCGCTGTGAGCAGGCGACGCTTCCCTTTCGAGTTTTAAGTTCTTTTAGGGCTCTTTCAGCCGTCTCAAACTATTTGAAACGGTGTTAGTTGGAAAAGAACGTGCAGTGGGCTACTGGGAGGGAAGTGAGGGGCCCGTCGCGCCGGTTCTGCGTGAAAGGCTGCCCCCGCGGAGTCACAACCGACACTACGGCAAACAGACCCCAAACCCAGTTTAGATCGTTGGACGATTTCCCTTTCGAAGTCTTAGAAGTCGCCGTTGCCTAACAAGAGACCTTCGTCCGATTCCACGACTCACCAATCATCCTCAGTGCTACACGTGTCAGCGCAGCCATGTTTTCCGACGGAGGATACAAATTTAGCAGGCGACATGACTCTGGACTCCGATTTTCGGTATTTAAAAAAGAAGGGCCGTATAGTGCGTTCGCAATAGCGTTAAAAAACGTGTTTTACGAATTCCCTTTTATTTATTATAATAAAGATATCACTTACAAAGCTTCTAAAGTAAATAATATTGGACGTCGTAAATAAAAAGAAGCGAGGAGGTAAGAAGCGGGAGAGTATAACACACAAAAAAAAACGCCGGCTGTGAATTTTTGTTTTGCGTTGTAATGTTTTTTTTTTGCGTGTGTATGACAACAATTTGCATCGCTGTAGACAAAAAAAAAATCAACAAAAAAACGACCTCTGGAGTGTCAGTGTTTCTTTAAAGTGGAAGCTTTTTACGTGATCCCTACACGATTCTCGCTTTCAGGTGTTGGTAGCACCGGAACAAGGCAATAAAAGAGAGTGTGGCCAACGTAACACAACTGTGGGTCTGTACGTCGTCCTAGGCCCCGTTCTTGAAGTCGTACTTGTTGTGACGTTTCTTGCGCGGACTTACTAGTGTGAGTGGAACGCTTCGCGTTCCACTCTTTATTAACTTCACTTTAGGAAGGTGACTATGAAACAACGCAACACGTGCATCGAAAAATAGGCATTATATTTACGACATACCCTAATATTGTAGAAAAACAACAACAAAAACATTAGAATTTCATCTAGGTAACAAAATGCTGGCGCACAAAAAGGGTGATAAGGATGTAGGCAGCCTGGAGCTTTTAGATTGGGTCAGAAACAACATAAAATCAAATAAATATTCGTATTTTCGTAATACAAAAAGAACACCTTTCCATAAAATCGTTCGAGGGCGTAATCATTGCTGTATTTGTGTGTAATACACGCGCACTTTCTTTCTGGCCACAATTGCGAGCGAGCGCTGGCTGGACTGTGATTTAGCACGTGTGGACTTTGAGGTTTGTAAACAGTGCAAACGTCTATAGACGATTGCAATCAGGGCATCTGGCCGCTGCCATGTCTCTGCTCGTGCGGGCACTCCCGTGCGATTGCAAGCTTGCCGAAGCTACGTTCACGCCCACGCTGCACATGCTTGCGTGCATGGGGCACCCGTGAGGCGCCATGCTTGCAATTGTGCATACAAACTCGCGTGCACTTCGACCATTTTTTGTTTTGTATTTTTTGCTATACTTTCTTACAGCTGGAGTCCAGACGCAGCCGGTGTTATAAACGCGAGCTCCGGGCTTTCAGCGTCCCTTCAAAGGGGTATTCACACGAGGGGAGAAATCCCGGGGATTTCTCCCCGGCACGCGCGCATCTCGAGACGAATGGGTACGCGAGGCTTTTGCACATCGCAAAGCCTGATGTTTTCGTCGTGGGACGCGCGTGCAGTGCAGGTATCTCCGGGATTTCTGCCTGATGTGAATTGCAAGCACTGTTCAGGGCCACATGCTCACACGCTCGTAGCATCGGTTGCGTCGGGACTTGAGCTAAAGCAAACCATAGATCTTTTTGTAGTTTATAAACATGAACTGCCGCTTCCGTCGCAAGCGAGTTGCGGTCGCACCTTCTTTGCAAGCCTGTTGAGGTTGATTAGCGCCACCAGTGCTAGAAAGCCTAAATGCTACACGGACAACAAATTTGGAGATTTATCGAGGGTCTTCGGCTGTACGGTATGACACCTTGGAGGAGAAAAGTTGGTTTACAAAAATACTGGAAACATTATAACAGATCTCGCACTGCTTCTTTCTTTTGGCGTTCACCTGGAGAATTGGTAGTTAAACGCTCCACCTTCATTTTAAACAGCGTTGTTAAGGCGGCCTTTGTTCATTATTTTTATAAACCGGAATTTCTCTGAGACGTCAAAGGCTGGAGCACCACTTGGCCCTTAAAAAGCTCGGGAGTTTGCCTGATATTGTTTGCTCCGAGAGTCAGGATCTTTGTATCAGGGTGGTTCCCCCTTTGTTGTGGGCGAGCAAGGTGCAGTTAGCAAACAACCAAGCCAAAAAAAAAAACGAGTTTTTAGTGAGGTAAAGGGAGGCTTTGAGCGTATGAAGACTTCCATGCCCTGGTTTTAGTAAGTGCAAGAGACAACATGACTCCGCTAGAGCTCTTCTTTAAAAAACAAAACAAAAAACATCTTATTTGAGAAACGGTTTTTGTTGGGTGTTTAAAACTCCCGCTTTTTTCTCCTTGACTGAAAACGAAAATGTAGCGGGTTACAATCATTCCCTTACCTAAATAAGTAAGGAAGTTACTATAAATTTACTTTGTAAAATATATAAATATTCCCTTACAAAGTTACCGATAAATGTAACGGGTTACAAGTAACTTCCTTACTTGTATCAGAGTACGTACAACTATGTCCGGGCTCAATACATTATCAGTGCATGTTATCAAGCCATGGTGAACTGGCGTTGGAGCGGACTTTTGAAAAGGATATGTTGGCGCTTGTCTGGACGCGCTGCAGAAACTTTACTGTTTTTTATTTGAGATTGCAATCGTTCTTGTTCTTTCAGAGCACGCAAATCGTAAAGCCATAGCGCCACGCTGAGATGAATCATAGGCGACGGGCAATTTTAGCTTTTCTTATAAGCTAATCATAATTTTATGTGTAATCGATACCCCTTCGAAACCGCCCGCATCAGGAAAGAAGCAGGCGTGACACTCAGTTCCATAGAAAAGAGAGCAAAGAGGAACAATCCATTAATAATAAATATGTCAGCCTTATTACTCCTGCATTTGTTTAACCGAGATGAAAATTAACCATTTTATAAAACATGTTCTTTTTTTTTTTAGTTCGGAAGGCGTGACACTAGCCCTGACAGAAACTTCGCTTTCAAGTTAATAACACAGTGACGGGTACCACCTCGTGGTTGGTGGAGCGTTTCTTTTTAAGCTTTGCAAATGCGTCATATAGTCCAAAAGCAACACCTGGGAGCCGGACGCCTCAACCTAGAGAATTATTTCTCGCTAGGTTTTCTATTTGTGATATCCGCCACAAAATGCATATCTTATGAAAAAAAATATTGAGGTTATCGTTAAAACCTATCTCGAGCTCCCAATTAGTTTTATTTCTGTGTCATTCACATTCGATTTAGAAAATTACCTTATATTTTGAAAAAAAAAACAAAAAAAAAAACGTTTTCTCTAAAATCACATTGCACTCAGAGAGAATGAGTGTGACGATTTCCTGTCAACAGCAGCGTGCTCTGCTTCTTCATCCTCTTATGATATATGGGTCATATTTATATTACAGTTTGTCTGATTACATCGTGTGGACACGAACCCGGTTTTGATATATTTCTTTATGTTCGCGTTTGAAAATACCGAGCGATTATTTTTGCTGTTTCACCGCTGGCTTACTCAAACGTACAGTCGGGGACAAAAGTCTCCAGGACACGCGAGCTGCGACTGAAACGCGTTGCTCTGCCATCTGCCGGCGCGTCGCCTGGTTTCGAGATCACAGAAAAGCGCATGCGCGTCCTATCTGTGCGTGCCAACATGTTCGCTTTCCCGCTCTTCGGCGGCGCGGCGCCTAACTCGGAATCGGGTGCGTGGTACCGCCTCGGAGATAGCGCTTACTGACATGGCACCTATAGCTCAACTGAGCGATAAGCTGAACTGGTTATAAAGCAAGGTGCGCTGACATGGCGAAATGCGGCGCAATGCCCCAGGCGGTATCTCGAGTTTCGGAATGTGTAGCAAACGCTCGTCAGCCGCTAGCGCTATCTCCGAGGCGGTACCACGCGCCCGATTCCGAGTTAGGCGCTGTGCCGCAGAAGAGGGGGAAAACACACATGTTTGCAGGCAGAGTAGGACGCGCATGCGCTTTTGTGTGATCTCGAAACCAGGTGACCCGCCGGCAGATGGCAGAGCAATGCGTTTCAGCCGCAGCTCGCACGTCCTGGGGACGTTTGTCCCGACTGTACATTGGGCTTCATTTTGAAGCCTCCGCTTTTTGCTCCATTTCTGTGTTGGTTATGCAGTATTTATCGATGTGTTTGCAGCTTTTAAAAATAACTGTGGTTATTACTACAAAATGTAAAGTTAAATATATTAGCTTCGAGGTCGTAGCCAACAAAATGATCCTAGAGGGTTCGTAGCCTCTTGGTGACTGTCTTTCCAATAGACGTTTTGCTATATTACCCAAGGCAAGCATCGAGGAGAATGCCGGGATTGGTGTTCCACGCGCCGCACGGGCTGGCGTCAGCAGTAGTAACTTTTCTAAAGAAAATACCCTAAAACAAATTACATCTTGCACGCGCGTTCGTCAACACTTTATTTTGGTTATTTACTTCGAATCTTTTATTCGGGGAAGGCGTGCGCGTGTAGCGCGTGGAACACCAGTCCCTGCGTTCTCCTTGATGCTTATGTAATATAGCAAATGGACTGTTCGTTATGTCCCATTATTAGGTACATCCACCAGATAGCATTTTTTTCTCTTCGTCAATGATGCCAATTAACAACGCTGTGAATAGGCAAAGGCGCCAGAGGACTATGAAGAATTGCTATTAGAATGGCTAAAAAATATATAAATATATATGAATCTGCTTACTGGCCCCAATTTCCACACAAATCTATGGTGCCTAAAACTGCTTCGTTTACCACATAAAAAAAAAAAAAAGTTGCCGCTGGATTTTTGTTTAAGGACATCATAGAAGTGACATGCTGTCGCCGGTTGCGATCACAGCAGCAGTGGGGAATGTGGCAAACGCCCGTCCTAGTGCAGGCCGCGCTACAGCTTGACACTTCATGGAAGCTTTAGAAGCCAGGGGTTGGGAACGCTACGGCGAGAGCGACACTCGCGCTTGCTTCCGCTTTTTTCTAGATATTCTACTAACAGCCGCCAGGATTGCCAAAGATTGAAACTCCGGTATCTGTGTAGTCATTTGTTGCCACTTCAAAAACAATTTTGATTCAAGGTTCAAGAATCGAAGAGAGATAAGGCATTACGTCCTATTTACTGACAAAGCCTGGCAGATCACCAAGAGAAGTGGCCGCTGAAATTGAAAAGGTGGAGCGGCAGACAACGGATGAGAGGCGAGCCACGTACATGAAGCAGAGCGCGTTGAAAACTACAGAATACACAGAAAGAATAAAACACATGAAGGACGAACACTGTGTGTGTCTGTGTTCGTCCTTCATGTGTTTGATTTTTTCTGTGTATTCTCGAGAGCCACGTGACTGGCGCCCTGCTGCGGCGAGAAACCGAAACACACTTCTCCCGAGCGAACAAGTGTATTTCGTGTCCTCGCCGCTGCAAAAGATGTGCGCTGACGTCCAGACTCCCAGAAAAATGGCTCTTTGATGCTCGGTGCTACCAGATCCTCGCGTTCCAAATCTGCGAACTGCCACGCTTTGTGAGTATAGAGGACGCTATAGATGAGGATAGGAGAGCGCGCGGGAACGTCAGAACGCCGAGACCTCGGCCGGCTTGCTAGAACAGCGTCTCAGGTCACACTGGGAGAAAGAAAGCACTCCGAGAGGGTGGGCGCTCGCTAGTGTCGTTAGACGCGGTTTGAGTCCCGCTCAGTTCCTGCGCTGGCATCTGGCAGTGCTTTCTTTTCCCCACTCTCACCCGAGACAACGTTTCTAGCGATCCGGCCCTCGTTGAAATGATTCGTGGGTAGACCTCTGGCACAAGGAGTAATCACTGGATGCCATAGCTGTGTGAGCGACTGCTGAGCGCGTGCTGATGGTGTGCTTCCAAAGTTCTTCGGCGACGTGCATTCCACACCATCGAGACTGTCTCTCTTAGCAGCCTATTAAAGTCAGTTCGTTCTTAGCATGCGCTTTAAACCGTGCCCTGAAGTATGGCGCCCAGTGAGTACCCCCTAGAGTTACATTTATCTCCATTTGCACTCGTCAAACGCGTTAGAGTACAAGAGCCAAACTCTGGACACCGTCGTTCTGCGTTTTAACTCGTTCGACGAATGAAATTTGGGGGAAAAAGGGGGGGGGGGGGTTGCCCTGTTCTAGGCCCCGCCCGGTGCTTACAAAACTAAGAATCTTTTCTCGGCTTTCATTGGTTGAAGGTACGATTAACGTGTGAAATCTATGTTGTCAAAGTTTCTCTTTGTGCCTTAATAGTATTTTAGTCGGCAATACCTTTATGTTTGAAAAACAAATAATATATATAGTCGTTATTGTTTTTTTAAAAAAATATCCCGAGATTGCTTTTCCGCTTCGGTTTCGGACGGTAACAAACAAGGCTTCCGGCGCCTGTGGCGGGATCAACAAGAGCAGCTCGTCGAGCTCGTCCATTTTAACGAGTGCGAGTCGTTCTATGTTCACCGAGGTGTTTAGACGAAGATCTCCTCAATCGATCTAGTTTGCAGCAGACCACTGTCGCAAGTACTCGCCTTTAGAAGCGCTTTTGGCGTTGTCCGCATGCTTGGGTTCGTAGCGGGCGGTAGCGGAACTGGCCTAAGCCTTGCGTTCCACTTTAACTATGCTGGTTGATCTGGCCTGATTTGTTCTTTTGCGTGTGTTGATGCTGAATAAAGATATTGGTTTCCATAAAATCGGCCACCTGCTTTGTGAATTATGGGAATGTTGTCTTTGCAATCATGGCTTCAATACCGGGAAGATGCCTACACATGAAATAATTTGCGAGCGATTTGGATGGAGGCAATCGGTCGTTCGATTCGCAAATTTGTCGAGATTTGCTCCCATCATTATGCTTCTAAAGGAAACTATACTCTCTTTCAGGAGTTGTGTGCAGCGAAGGCAAAGGCATAGGCACGGGCACATGGCTTTTAGATTTGCTTTGCTTCCGCGAGTGCTCGTGAAAGGAAGGCAAATCTGAAAGGCAAGCGCTCGCGCCTGTGCTTTTGCCTTTGCTCCACGCAACTCATGAGTCGGAGTACAGTTCTACTTTTTGCAGTGCACTTTGTCGGCCAATGCGAATATTTTTAGGTCGCGTTGTATCTGTGTGTCACGGCGCTCACCTAGCTAAAATGACAAGAAGAGGAAAGCTGGAAGGACAACATATTTATTTTGTTGACATTTTTTAGTCCTCTTGGTCACTTCTACCTTACTTCGACAGACGCTGGCAGGCGCGTGCATTGGACCGTGGTTCGTGCACGATGAAACGCTAGAACGCCGCTTTCATGGTCGCGTCTTGTGAGTGTTGCAGACGTTTTTAGACGAGGGTGGAACAGCAGATGGACGAAGTCGAAAACGGACGCCGACGCGCAGCTTTTGGCTCTGTTTGAAATCATACCCAAATAGAACCGAGTTACTCCGGCGGATCCTGTCGCCTGATAACACAGATAGAGCGACGCTGGACGTGGGTAGGTTTTCACACGCAAAGGTGCAAAACCCTTACCCTGGAGTAAGATCGACCAAATTTTTAACACGACCTTCATGTCAGCGTTTGCCAATGTTACAAAAACACTCAGTTGGAAAACTCACTCTTGAAACCTAGACCGGTTGGCGTACACCGACACCAAATTAAATACGATAACAGCGCCACCCTTTAGCGACGAATCAAAACATGAAAGTTGCTTTATATAGACCATTCCATTTAGCGCTCTCTGGGCGGCACCATTTTGTTCGACCGCAGCGCCCTCTCCATACATCCGGGAAATTCAGCGGGTTCGGCGGGGTAAAACGAGAGAGAGGGCACGCGCCCGACTCCGCTAGCAGACGACAAACCGGGAGGTTGCCGTTCTCCATCTTTGAGCTGTATCGGTGCCGAACGGAACATCGAACTCTCGCTCGTGGCTGCCGTTGTGAAGTGGTTCCCGTTCTTAGAATAGTTACGTCTACTCCAAAATCATCCTATAGCTCTCTGTTGTTCTATTTCTGTAAATGATCAACTAGCATATCTTTTTCCGTTACTTAAATAGCAGTTGAGTCAGCCGGCAGTACTACCCTCAACTACTGCGTGTATTGCGGCAGGAGAGCACGTTTTTATTTATTATTTCAGACTTCCACTCATGGTCGCTAAAGGCCTACACCAGTACGAACTTTGTATAGTAAAAAAAGGTACAGCAACCGTATTTATTTTTCGCCAGAGAAACCAGCCAATCCGACACAGTTTTCCCTATTTTTTTTTATTTGCACGCAGGTAACAGCGCGATTGGACCCTGTGAGTCTTTTTATCTAGCATAATATTACACGATAACTGACATACCAAAATCTGCGCATCTGCGCTTAAAAGTTCCAAAATGACGCGATTTTAAACACAGTTTGCACGCCAGCCGGACGCTAGCTACAGCCCACTCGGCGGAGCAGACGACATGCGGGTGAGAGGGGGAGTGCATTTATTTCTCTTTTACCCTCTCTGCTATGACCCTAATGGAACGGTCTATAGCTACTGCGAGATGGCCCTACAAGAAGGCGGCACCGGCCCTTGCGCGACTCGACCTGAACCAATACGTGAAGTCATGCAGTCCGCCGAGTGGCCGCTGCGGGAGAAATGGCGGCGCTGCGATCTCCATTGGTTCTTTTCTCGAGTACGGATCGGAGACACTTTTTCAAAGCAGGCTCCTGCTGCAGTTTCCCAACTGAGTATTATTGTGACGTTGGCGTCTGTACATAAAAGACAACGATATATGGTGGTGTGGAATAACAGACGATGCCGGAGGCTGCGGCGCGTCTGCTCGCACGACTAGCAGGTGATGTCGAACTTCCAGACTAGACGCACCAGATGACAAGAAACTGGAGACAATATAGGCTTCAGAGCAGGTTCGGCCGAGCAGCCAAGCCAATCTAGTAGTAGTGGGCGGGGCCAGTGGTCGGTGGGCAGGGCTTAGAACGGGCTGTGACCTCCACCGAAATTGCGTTTAAAACGTAAATGTGAAACAAAAAATTACACCATCTTCCCGAGGGGAACCATGGGGTGATGCGGAGCATCGTGTTGGTTCCGAGGAAAGAGTCAGTTGCGTGCTGACGTCGAGAGATGGCGCCACCGACTGCCCTAGCGTTACCCCCTACGCGAGCCTTCGTCGCGGCTCGCGGTAGAGAAACTTGGAACGCTCGCCGCTCGCCGTTTATTTTTTTTTTCACACTTGAAGGAGAGGAGACTAGAGGAGGAGAGTTGCGCGTGCGCGCGCGGTGTGGTTAGAATCGAACGCACGCGAAGTGCACGCACAGCTGGTAGAGAGAGAGAGCGGAGAGAGTAACGCGCAGCTGTTGCAGAGAGGGAAGGAGGAGAGTTGCGCATGCGTAGTGTGAGTGCAGACTACAACGCCGACGCTGCGGGACATAGCCCCGAGCAAGAGATGCTCCGCATCTAAAACTTATTTCGTTAAAACAATTGCGATACAATACGTGCCCAAGTTATGCCCTTTAAACAAACATTTTTCTTTTTTTTTCCACTTCAGTGTCTCTTTAAAGTATGTGCATGCACTGACTGGCCGAAGAGCACATTCAAGTCCACTCAAACAGCCCATGGTGTCAATACTGTATCGTTCTATTTTGAAGCGTCGCCAGCCGGCGGCCAATGAGGGGCACATAGTTGAATCGACGCAAATTTACAAATCAAGGAAGTCCAGTGAGCGACGGGGCTCAATAAACCGTTTTAAAGCATCCGATTTATGTGGAACAGTGGGTACCGCAGTTCAGATGCTAATTTTTCAGGCGTGCATTTCATTTCTATTCTTCGTTTCACGTTAAAGGAAAGGTAAAGCGATTCTAGAATAATAATTAAAAGAACCTTGGAATGTTTAAACGCCGGCAACCTAAAACGTTTTGTCTTAAGTTTCATTTTCATATTAATAGTAGGACCGTTGCTAGTACCAACCAAAATTTCGACGTAGCTACTCCCGTTGCGGTGCGCCGACTCCAGAAGAGCGCAAGAGTGTGGAGATTCAGATGACCTTTCCTCTCCACTATGATGCCTCGGTAATGCCGACGAGAAGGTCACGACGCATTTTGGCAGGTAGAAAACTGTGAAGAGGCTCGGACCATGCTCTGTGCCCATCGGTGCTGTTTATTTGTTTTAATAAATTTATTCTACGTTTTTTTGTCTCCACAAGTTAAGTTCTTTAATTGAATACACCGGACGAAACGTTGTACACCTCCGCTAAAAACTCATATTTATTGATAATTGCTCTTTAATTTTCACCGCACCCGACACTGCTATTCAATGGAGCCACGAAAGCGGTGCCAGATGGGCGTAGCAGCAGTGCTCATTGTATTTGTGTGTTTAATATGACCGAATGAACCAATCCCGCACAATTAATGCGCATCGCTCCTTTCTTTCTTTTTTTTTTTCTGAAGGGGGTGCGTGATTTTTTTTTTTTTTTTTGGTAATACTAAACCAATGAAAACAACGAGTGCCGCAAACAATGTACTTTTGGCGCACCTCGATTGATTCTATCAGATCATAGCGTCAGATGCGTTCGGATTTAAAGTGAAACAAAGTGTCGCCTATGCAGAGCGCAAGTTCGCCTGCTTCTTTTTTTGGACGGGTTGTGGTGACGTCAGAACACTGACCTCTGATTGGCTCCGATTGGAGGATAGTGGGTAGACCCCAAGGCTGGTTCCTTTGAGGTCTATCTAATATCCTTCAGTCCGATCTGGGCGTTCGGACGTCAACAAAAGCCCTTCAAAAAGAAGCTGACAAACTTGCACTCCGCATTTGTTTCGTGTGCCCTCGCACCCGCGTGACTCCTTCCTCTTGTTCCAAAGATTTGTTTTCGCTTAGTTAAAAAGAGCAAATAGACCAAAATTTTTATTTGAACAACGAAACTATCCTAACCTTGCGATCCCGTATGGAAATATTATATGTAGGGCATATCTGGCCATATCAAACATTATATGATTATATGCGGCCTATATACAGCCTTATCTGGAGTATGTACAGCCTTATTTGGCATATATACAGCCTTTTCTGGCGTATATACAGCCTTATCTGGCGAATATAAAGCCTTATCTGGAATATATGTAGCCCAATCAGGCGTATATACAGACTTATCTGGCATATATACAGCCTTATTTGAGGTATAAACCTCGTTATCTGGCGTATATACAGCTTTATCTGGCGGCCGGCTTTCAATTTATAAAGTTTAAAACAAAAAGTAAAAATAAGTACTGTGTTAGCAAATTCTGAATGACTCATTGTTCGCGAGTTAAATATTGCACAAATAATCCCAAACTTTAGCTTTGGCAAGCTTAAGTTTAGGATTATTTTTGCTAATTTTCACGAGGATTTCAACATAGCTTAAATTTCTCGAAGTGTTAACATTACCGTATTTACTCGAGTATAACCGGCACTATTAATGAACAAGGCCCTTTTGTCTACTTTCCCGCAAAGCTCATTTACAGCCAATCATCGCGTTGCGCATAAATGGCATAGCGAATAGCTAGATCAAGAACATGATTCCCCATACAAATGCAACCTTCACAGATAGTATCGTTGCGCGAAGACGTTATCTCTATCCAGTAAACAGCTGGTATCAAGCTGTCGATCGCGGTGATTGGCAATCCGCGTCCTCCGCGGAAAAGCGAACCCTCAGGTTTTCTCCATAAATAGTGCGGGTTATATTCGAGTAAATATGGTACGCCCGAATAGACAATTTGCTAAATACCCCGAGGGCCTCGGCCCGTACACGAGGAATCATGGGGACGATGTTTCTTCAGCTGCCTAGTAAAAGGAAATTTCGACCAATTTATGGTTACACAGTTTTGAGTGTAATTCGGAGTGACCCTGAACAGGTGTATAGAACTCAATTACCTGTCATATAACTTTTAAAATTTCTCGCCAATGTCAGTACTGTCCATTCTGTCCAACCTTCAACCTGGATGGGCTGCAGACATATCTCTTACATTATTACCATTCACGTACAGCGTCTAAGACGCTGATATTAAGTTAGAAACGCTAAAAATGCTATAAACAGCTCCGCTGAATGCCAGCTAAATTCTGGTTTTGGTTGTTGTGATTTCTCGGCTTTTAAGTAATTCCTGCTAGAACAACAATCACGAGAATGATAATATTGTAAGAAATTTCTGCGGCTCAGCCATGTTGAAAGTTGTATCGCATGCACAGTATCATAAACGCTGCCATTGACGAGAAAGTTTCAAAGCGACATGACAGGTCCTTGAGCCCTATGGGACGCTTGTTCAGGGTGACTACAAATTACACTCGAAACTGTGTAACCATGAAATTAGTCAAAATTAGTGATCACTAGGGACGGGGATCACAGCTGATGAGCGAGTACGGGCAAAAGCTTTTCCGTGGGACTCTTTGGTTTCCCGCCGTCTTCCTGAACCCGTGGAGCACCTCGAGTGGCGTCGAGGATGGAAGGTTCTTCCGACAAGGGATCGTCTGAAACGTTGGGGCATGGTGCCCGATTCCCGGTGCCCGAACTGCGGAGAAGTGGAGACGAAATCCCACGTTTTTGCGACTTGCAGCGTTGCGCGATCATTTTGGCGTCTCGTGCACCATGGTTTTAGCACTCTGGGCATCGTGCACTACGTCTCGGGCCGCCGCTATCCTCGAGGAGGCTTCGCCCTCCTCCTCTTAGCAGTCGGCCAGCATGTGCTTTGGCAGAATCGTTGTCCTGCTGTGGGCCAGCAGCGTCGTACGCGAGCCATGTGGCCTCTGCTGTCCCGTCTTCGAGGTTCTTTGTACCGCTATTTAGACCGCGAACTTCTGTGGCTGGGAGAGCGGGAGTTCCTGAGACGATGGTCCTTCCTCTACGTCCGGTTGGCCAATGGCCGAATCCTTCTTTCTTTCACGCCACTTACCTTGGTGTGAGAGGACCTTTCCTGAAACGGCATCCGAGTAGGATGTTTTTGTCTCTTCTCACGTATTCCTTTTTGCTTGAGTCAGTATTTTTGGTACGCTATTTTTGCATGAAGGATAAGATGCTGTTTCAGATCCTGTGTAAAGTGTGCCATTGTATTGGAGGGTCCAAATACTGTCAACAAGCTTGAGGACCAGTGTGTATATTATGAGTGCATTGCCTTTGAATGAATTTCAATAAAATTTTTCTAAACAGGATCACCGTTCCCATAATTCCTCGAGTGCGGGCCGGGGTACTTGGGAGAATTGTAGACAATAAAAAGACAAATGTGCTGTTTTCAGGCTTGTGTCCTTTTGATATGCCTAGCCAGATCTGGAATTTCCATGCTTAGCCAGATCTGGGATTTCCGTACCTGGCCAGAGATATAAGACTATATATGGCATTATGAGGCTATATCTGGTAGATATACCATATCTGGTTATATGTGGTCAATGTTTTATGTGACCATATCTGAAATCTTCAGATCTGGCGAGATACAATTTTTTTGTAAGGGCTGTCACTGGTGGCGCTGCCAACCAGCTGCCAGGTCGGAGTGGCGCGCCTCCTATAGGTGTTGCACGCTTCCAAGAGTAACTGACAAGGTAATAAAGAAAGGAGCAGTTTTATGCGAGTTCAAAGAAGGGTCAAAGCAATGTAGAGTGCAAGTTCATCTGCTTGTGCACAGGGCGTCGATAATGTTAGAACACCCATATTTTATTGGCTGGTTAAAAAAAGGTGTGTAGACCTGAAGGTATCTAGCATTGAGGCCTACACATTATCTTTCCAATCAAATCCAATCAAAACTCGGCGTTGTTCTGACGTCACCGAAATCCGTGCACGAAAATCAGACGACTTTCTCCCCGCGTAGCTGCAAGACGCCACAGCGAGGTCGTTGGTCATCGGTGTCGCGCACAGCTGTCGATGTAGAGAGTTCGGTCATTATTTGGTAAGAATGGGGCGGCAATGAGGGCACGTCATAAATTGTTTCAATGACCTTAGGTGCGTTGATTTGTGGCTCTTGTGACCAACTACTAGCCACGAATATTCCCTCAGCGGAGGCAATGAGCTGAAGTGAAATATTCCAATGACAGTTTTTAGGTAAGAATGCATTCAAGTATTTCATTTGTGGGAGCCGAGGGTGAAAGACGAGGCAGAAGGCACGTCACAGGCGGTCGGCGGAGAAGTCACGAGCTGGCGCGAGAAAGAGTGCGGGCTGAGCGAGGCTGGAGCTGGGCAGGAATGACGGAGCCGGGCTGCCTGGCCTGGCCTATGGCAAACCCCGGAGCGGTCCACAACGAGGTTCCAAGTCCGGACCGGTGGAAACGGCGAGCCCTGGCCATCTGGCCTAGGCCACGACGATCCCGGGGTGGTTCCGCAGCGAGACTCGGACAGTGATAGCCCGGGACAGCCAGCCTACGCAGCGCTGGCGTGGGAAGTGCGATCCGCAGGCCTGGACACGGACTCCGACTGCGAGCTCTGATCGACGGGCGACAACAAGGGTCGGCGTGCCCGGACGGCCGGCTCTTGACGACGGGCAACCGGGAGGTACAGTAAACCCATTCGCTGTCTTCTCGCGGGGTTATGTCACTACCTGGGTGACGAGCGAAGCGCATACCGATCGGGCGGCGATTACTAGTAGAGCGACCTCCAAAAAGAAACCCACATTAAAATGGCGCATCCAACGTGGGGCCCGTTCGGTATGCCTCTGCTTCTAGTCGTCTCCAGGGAGTCGCACGGATTCGTTCAGCAGTTTTTTCACTAACAATGAACCTTGAGACAAAGTCTGTTGGAATTTCGGCGACTTGTCTCACTGCAGAGCTCAGCAGGTGTCTCCTCGAATCGGGTACCTAAAGGGATCGAAGGACGAGGTTGCGGACGCGCTTTCTCGGGTACTCATGAATAGTGGTGGGCAGTAGGTGATGCTACTGGGGGGAAGAGGAGGAGCGCGGTTAAGATGTAAGAAAGTCGTCTTCGGAGGCAGAGGAGAGGCACGGCTTGTTCGCTGGAAGACAGGATAACGACTGGCAGGAGGGGAAACCGCTAGGACTTACTGCAGATTTAGTATTTAGGCTTGAGGTGATGCGGTAGGCAAGTAAGCGCTTGTCGAGGCTCTGGGTGCAGATGTGTTTCTGTCAGTGGGTTTCGGAAAGACTGCGGGAAGGGCAGTTAACACCGGGAACACTGGCGGACGAGATTGTCAGCGCGTGTCGGGTAAACTAGCGGAAATTGTGGCTGACACCTGGAACGCTGGCAGGCGAGCTAGTGAGCACTATGATTTGCAACTGCTGGGCCAAGACGGCTAGTTGCTTTGCGTCATCCCAACAATCGACGAAGGGCAGAGGGACGACACTCCCTTGACGGGGTCGTTCCAAGGAAGCTACAAAATTATTTATATGATTCTTTTTCAACGAAATTATTTATATGGTTCTTTCTCAACGAAATTATTTATATGATTCTTTCTCAACAGGCCTTGAGGGGGGGAGGGTGTGGGAGCCGAGGGTGAAAGACGAGGCAGAGGGCACGTCACAGGCGGTCTGCGGAGAAGTCACGAGCTGGCGCAAGACAGTGCGTGCTGAGCGAGGCTGGAACTGGGCAGGAACGTTGGAGCCGGGCTGCCTTGCCTGGCCCATGGCAAACCCCGGAGCGTCCACAACGAGGTTCCAAGTCCGGTCCGGTGGAAACGGCGAGCCCTGGCCATCTGACCTAGGCCGCGACGATCCCGGGTGGTTCCGCAGCGAGACTCGGGCAGTGATAGCCCGGGACAGCCAGCCTACACAGCGCTGGCGTGGGAAGGGCGATCCGCAGGGCTGGACACGAACTCCTAATGCGAGCTCTGACCGACGGGCGCCAACAAGGGTCGGTGGGCCTGAACTTCCGGCTCTCGACGACGGGCAACCGGGAGGTACAGTAAACCCATTCGCTGTCTTCTCGTTGTGTTATGTCACTCCCTGGGTGACGGGTGGAGCGTATACGGATCGGGCGGCGATTATTAGTAGAGCGACCTCGAAAAAGAACGCCCACACATTTCAGCACGTTACAGTTGAAATTCGCAACTCTTTGTAACAGAAAGGGCAGCTCCGGTGACGTTGTCGGCAAGGCGACATTCAGAATGAACTAAACATTACTTCTGATTGCAGTTGCAGCTGCGGCCACGACGGAGTAGGTGGCAAAACCCACGGAGTCGGCTTCCTGGGAGTTTGAACCCTTACCCCGAACGCGCACTCTCTTTTCGCAGCTTCGCCTCATAATTAAAAAAAAATCTTTTTTTTTTTCGTCCGGTAATGTTTTTTTTTTTTTGTTTTTTTTTACTCGGTGAACGCGCTCAGCACCTAGAAACTGCCTATTCCCATCACTCTCTTACAATTCTCCATTCATGTACATTCAACTTCATCCAGAACGAAAAAAAAAAAGAATGCCCGCGCCGCGGTACGCTCCGTTTCTAGGTCATTTAGGATATTTGTACTTCACAGGACTATCCCGTGGGGAATATGCGGCGCTGGCGGCGGCGTCGTTTTCGCCGCTCAACCCTACCAGCTTCTGCTGTCACGTTTACGCTCCGTTGAGTCTTAACTGCGAACTTCATTCATGTCGTCGTTGCTAGACGGTGCCCTACCCGTCCCAAGCGGCAAGCACGGCGAAGATCATAATAATAATAAAAATTAAATTGTTTGATTTTTCTCGTGCCCACAAACAACCTCTCGGTTTACAGTGTGGTTCACTAAACATACATGGAGTAAAACCTAGAAATACTGGAAACAACAAAGTTAAATCAGTAAAAGTCATGCAACATTATCATAATGCAAAAAACGATTATTGATTAGTTCGCAGACATCCAGTCACGTAGATTTAACATAACCCCATGAGCGGATGAAAAGATGTCGAGGTTAAATTCGTGTGAGTCGTAAGATATTTGTATCATTGACAACAGGATCACAGCGGACAAGCAAGATGAATAAAAAGTTGAAATGTTTCGGCTCAGGCGAGATGGAGCATGAAACTGTATAGTTTGTAATAAAGCCGCCGAATTGAAACTCCCATGAACAACTTTATGAAGTGAACGGAAAATCTCTGTGCTACCTTCTCACGGCCAATGTATGCAGCGAAAGTTTAGGAAGCAATGTTTTGTAGTGAGAAAAATATCTCCTTCCAATGTAGCCGTCATATAAAATTCTTACCATTCATTTTTGCACATTTTTAATAGCTAGCTCTTGCGACAGAGTCAATGAGTTTTAAATGACTGAAGCGAATTATAGTCGCGATCGAACGAGAGGCTTAAATAAGAGTAGCAACCACAGGGAGCTGAAAATTGATGAAAAATTCTTAAAATCTTTTCACAACGTCCTCAACGCTGCATTTACTGTAGCGAAGACATGATGATTAAAAAAATTGAGCTGTCAATGTACACTCCAAGGATTCTGCTGAAGAAGACTGCAGGAACTTATACGGCTTCCAGGTAATATGCAAAACAAAAGCTTCCTGGATAACACAATTGATTTGAATTCCAAGGGGTTAAGTAACAAGTTGTTTTCGAAACACCATCTAGGAACTGGGTGTACATCAGCTTGGAGAACAGAGCAGTTGGGTAATGACTTCACACTTAGAAGTGACAACATCGTCAGCAAACAGAAGGAGGTTAGCATTTCTAACACAATATGCAATGATATTTACAAATAACAGAAACAAAAGCGGGTCAAGAATTGAGCCCTGCGCTGCGGTACGCCAGACGTTGAAATAAACTATTCGAAGGAGATGCCTTTGACACGAACAGAATTGCGACGATCCCACAATTAGCTATGAAACGATCTACACAAATGCGGGCTGAAACCATATGAGGCCAGCTTGCTCAACAACAAATCGTGCCTATCGCAGTCAAATGCTTCAGACATGTCTAGGTAGATGGCGTTAACTTGACCTTTACTAGTAAATATTGGTGGGGTGTAACTCAAAGCGAACACAAATTGGACTCCACAGACCTACCTCTTAAAAACCATGTTGTTCATCAGATATCATAGTGTTCAGGTAAAAAGAAACACGCTTAGGAACTGTTTACTCAAAAACGTTTGCAAATCCTCCAAATAACAACACCGGACAATAATTACTAGCTAAACAAGAATCACCTCCTTTTAATACAGGTACAACAACGGCGAACATCCAGAGCTCAGGAAAAAGTCCTTGTTTAAGCGATAAGTTGAAATAGGACACAGGACAGGGGCAAACAAAGCACAGAAGCCTTTGATAATAAAGTGGGTATGCCATCAATACCCGTAGAAATTTGACTTGAGCGTGTTGGTGATCTAAATTAACTTAAAAGAAAGAAACACATGAGACGACGAAACAGACGACACAGCTGTGTCGTTTGTTTCGTCCTCTTGTGTGTTTCTTTCGTTTCAAGTCAACCCGTAAAAACATACTGGTTTCATTTATGAGAGTCTCTGCAGAACGGCAGACGCGTCCATCTTGGCGTCGTAGCGCCGCGTTCGTTCTGAGACGCCACGCGATGCTCTGGCGGCACCGATGACGCGAGGGAAGTGGCGCTCCGTGGAGCCACTAGTGATGGCGCAGACGTTATCTTCTAGGTCGTAATAGATCAAGTGGCGTGATCAGACGTCACCGTGGGGCGTAATACGGCAAGAGGAGTAGACTGATGCGACAATAAACGTAGGAAGAATGGATACCACTGAACCCTATTAGGTCGGCCGGCGGCTTACGCGTCCTAGCCGAAGCTTTTAATTCCCAAATCCATATATATTATGAATGAATTTATAATATAAAATTTTCTAACGCGACATCAGAGCAACTGTGGCCATCTAGCGGATTCTGTGCGAAACTCCCCAGGCAGCACACCGTATTGGGCCAACATTGGATTTGATGTGGCAAAGAATGGCCCAACAGTGGCCCAACGAGCCATTTGTTTCCCAATATTGGAATCACATTGGACAATAATGGACTATCAAAGCCAGAGGTTTTCCAATATTGGTGATACGTTGGCACAGGCTGGTCAACATTGGACTGTCAAAGCCAATAGCTTTACAATATTGGATACACGCCGGCATAAGCTGTCCAATATTGGACTGTCGGAGCCACTGGCTTTCTGATATTGGCTATACGCCGGAATAAGCTGTCCAATATTGGACTGTCAGAGCCAATGGCTTTCCGATATTGAATATACGCTGGCTTAAGCTGATTAATATTAAACTGCCAAAGCCAAGAGTTTTCCAATATTGGTGATGTCATGGTATAGGCTGGTCAATATTGCACTGCCATAGCCAATGGCTTATCGGTATTTGTGTCGCCTAGGCTATAAACCCGCGACACTTGTTTTGCATTGAAGAGGTAGGAAAGTAAAAAAAGAGTCATTCACGCGCTCGCTCGGGGCGAGAATTTTATTTACCCAACTTCATGGGGCATACGTCGCCGGTGCTTTATCACCGCGATCACAAATACGTCCTTAGCTGCCTATAGGACAATGGCAGTTTTTTTGCCTGCTGCTCTCCCTTCGCATTGCCTTACCTCGGCGTTGAAAACTTAATTCCGTTTTTTAGATATAATTATTTTTGTCTTTTCCAGTGTATTTTGTATGTATATGCATTCCGTAGCGTTAACGTCTCCTACTTTGCCCGTGCCCCTGCCATGTTTGTATTTCTTTCTGCGTGCTTTCTTTTTTATATTTAATGTTTCTGTCCATATTTGTCATTGTCGACGCAGGTGTCAACAAACATAAAGCCGCCGCTTACGCCGCCAACCGAAGCGACTTCTACTCTCACTCTTACGAGAGTCTATCGCGCTAGAAAGTTGTCTATTGGACTCGAATGAAGTCTCGGGAGGGCTGCTTCGACTGCCAGTGCACATGTCATCAGTGTAGGCAGAGCAGCGACGTAGCAATGCGACGCGAGTGCATACTGCGCCTCCATCTGGCCGGCCGCGCTCGCTCTGCGGAAATGTGAGCGTGGTACTCTCGAGCCCCGTTAGCTTACTGAAGTTGGAAGACACTACTATGTCGTCGCGAATCCTTTGCTCTTCGAACGGTCGCGAAGCCGTTGCGCCCGGCGTATCCTACGCAGCATCTTTCCGAAATTGTTCGCGCAGCATCGCAACCTTCTGTCAGCGAGCGTCGGCATTTCATCGTGCGTTGAAAGTCGGACGATGTGCTGTCCGTGGTGTATTTATGTGTAACTCTTTCGTAAAAAAAATGTGAAGTTTAAAAACGCGAACCTAACAGTGTAAAAATAATTTTAAATTTATTGATAAAAAAAAATATATATATATATATATATTATTTATTTGTGGACATCGTGCGCAAAATATAGTCGCGCTTATTTCTTCATTCTAAATTTTAATGTGAGTTATGCGACGTAAAACAGTGTCTTCAAACTTGCCCCGTTTAGAATCACTTCTGGCCTGGACAGCCTCTTTAGAAATTCAAAAGCTGGCCTTCAAAGAGCTGTTCTGTTCAATCAGTATAGGCAGCAGGGTAGACGCTATGCGTGTTTTAGACCAATCGTGTCTCCGGTTAGGGTCACGTGACTACAGTCTCGAAGCTAGTGATAAGGCAGAGCACGGAACCTGCCTAAAAGCCCAAGGCCACGCATAACATCCAATGCACTATCAACCTTGGGTACAAGTGACAAATCCTCTGGTTGGGTTCATTGTTGAGATGGGCCTGAAGATTAGCCTTTGTAAGCGCACCCCCCGTTCTGGCTGCTTTCTTTCTACTTCTCTCTTTTTCTCCCTCTCCCTAAGCTGAAGGCGCGGTGGAAGCGTTATCACGTTGTTTGACGGATGACGCATTAGACGTTGACAAACCCGGAATGCCTGCGAAGACCGGACGTAGTTTCGCGTGTGATGCGGCCTGCGGGCCTGCTGTAGATTTCGCTTCTGTGGTAAATGTGGTAAATCTAGTTCGAGAGTTCCGATCACCAGCAGCGCATTTCGTCTTAGTGCCAAGTGCGATCTTCAACATGCGGATTGCCAAGACCATGGATATTATTTCGGCAGCGCCTACACACCGGTGATCTTCCTTTGTTGTGGGCATACATGTGACCACTGGCTTCGACGGACCGAAGACACGACGGACCGCCTTCTCTTCCATGTGAGTGACAAGAAGTCCTCCTGACCATTGGGGATAGGTATTCTTGGTACGCAATGTACGGTTTGTCCCTATCCTATGAGTTTGAACCGTGTCGAACTCTGTGCCAGGGGTTCAACGTGTAATCCAGAGCGATCGGCCCGAAAGGCCCTGTACAGCGCTATTTGCAAGTGCTTTTTATTCTAATAGACCGTGAGAGACGTTCTGATTGATTATTTTTGTGTTCGAAGTCATTTTTATTTACTTTTATTTTTGTGTGTTAAAATATGGCTGTCCTCTTGGCGGTAGATGTGTGCTGTAATAAAAAGTTCTCCCGGTACGTCCAAAGCCGAATACCACAAAGCGTTGTGTAGTCCTTATTTACCAAGGTTCGGCTTGTTGGATGCGAGTTGAGTGTCAGTTATGTCACCGCGCTCTGCGAGTGTAATTTGTCTTTACACGACAAGCTATTTTATGTGCGCGATTTATTTTAACTCTTGATTGATTCCAGCATCAACTTCTGTTCAACTGTCATGTTGTTACTTATACCGGGGTATTTATTGAACTGTTAATTTAGTAGTGCGTTTGACACTGGTGAGTTGAAGAGGGAGACCAGCGGTTGCATTTATAAATTGTGAATATTATGAAGGCAATATGGGTACATTATTAACTACATATTTCCGTGCCGCAAATACCGCAAATCTTAAAAACGTTTTTTTTTCAGATCAACGTAGAAATCTTGGTGTTAACCTAAATGCGAGATTGTAATTCTTAAGACTTCCTAAAGCTAGATGAAAGGTTGAGGGACGCCATGATGTTGCAAGAGTAGAGCTAAGCAATTTATGAAATAACCTTCGTACGTACTATTTCATTGATTTTTTAAACCACTATAATATTTTAATCTAGATCGATCGAGCTCTGAGTAAGGACAAGTCGGACGAACAAAACAATAGTAAGCGCCTGGGCCGTCTTTCTAGAAACAGCGTCTCAGCTGAGACGGGGGTAAAGGAAGCACTGCCAAAGCCAGCGTACGAGTTGAACGGGACTCAAACCTCGACTCAAGACGCTCGCGCGTCCCAGCCTTTACAGTGCTTTCCTTCACCCAGTCTAAGCTGAGACACTGATTCCAGCAAGCCGGTCCCGGTGTCTTACCTGCGCATCTATTTATTTTAGAAGGCAGTACTAAGTTTTTTTTTTACAAACAACATAACGAAAAATAATTCACTGGAATAGAGAGTTTATAATATGGAAAAGTAAACATAAAAATGTCGGTAGGCCTTTCCGGGATTTTGTACTTGCAGAGCAACTGAGCCGATTAATCGAATAGTTAATTAAAGGGCGGCGAATGATAATGAAGCTAAGTTTTAGTTTGATATTCATTATTGACAAGCGTAAGAGAGAACTGAGAGCCTCTGAAACCCTTCACCTGAATTAAAACCCCCGCATCTGTCTCTTTCAGAAACCTGTGGCCAGGCCCCTGCGTGGAATCCCTTGCCCAGCTCTTCGCCCAGCCCTCTGCCCTGTCCACTACCGAGCCTGCCGCCGAGTCTGCCTAGGCCCCCCTGGTTGCACAATTTTTTTTAATAATTTTATTCGATTTAAATAAATTACCAACTGTCAAACGTTATGAGCAATTCATTTGCATTCGTTACTGATTTCTAAAGTGTTCAAATCTGGTAAAATTGCTTGCATTTATTAGATTTAGTATCATAACAAAACAGTGCTGAGGAAAAGTGCAAGGGATTGCTTGGTTCTCTGCACTGTTTTTGTGACACTGGTTAGAACACGGACTGAAAATGACATCCAATAATGTCATAGACAATGGATGCAAAAAATAGCCAGTGTATTAGATTGGATGCCAATATTGGAATAGCCAATATTTCGGCCAATGTTGGAAGAGCCAGCGTGTAAGGCGCTGGATGCCAATGTTGGTTCAGCCAACTGTGAAACCTCTATGCCAATATTGGATAAAAGAAGCGCAAACCACGTTGGTCCAACGTGGGCTAGAACGTTGGCAAACCAGTGGTCCAACATTGGCACCAATGTTGGACCACCATTGGATCGGGTGGCGTTTTCGAAAATGCCAACGTCAGACCAATATTGGAACCAGTTTTTGCCAACATTGGGCCAACGGGGGTCCAACAATGGTGTGCTGCCTGGGTCATACGCACTGTGTTTATCAAATTACGATAAAGCAGATTTGAAAAAAAAAACTGTGGAGTAGCTGTGAGTGCCTGGTCCAGTTTGTTTGGTTGTTTTGTCCAGCAATAAAATCCCAAAGAAAGTTGCGTAGGAGTGTGGTAGCGCACCATGTTCACACGAAGCGTGACCAGGATCACCTCCTGGGAACACCGCGGCGGCGGCCTTTTTTGTTTCAAGCATTTGGCGAGAACGACGACGGACGCCCTACACTTTACGCCCTTCCAAACCGACTGGGGACGTTATTTCGACTGGTCAGAAGAGGTTATAACAGCCATGGGCGTAAACATGCTGGACGTGGCAAGTGCTACGCATCTTAGTATGATCATGCAGTAAATTAGATTGCAGTATAAGCCGATAGGAACAGCGATTACTGCGATACACCATGGCGAAGTGGTTGGGCAGAGACGCCGCGTTCAGTTACCTTGGGGCAACGTGACATACAGGTTTTCCCCAACGAAGTAGAGGGGCTTAGAGCGATAAACCGGGGTTCCGGTCGGCACCCGGAAGTGACCCCCCCCCCTCCCCCAGGTGCTGCCAGTGTACGCAAATGTGACTCCTCACGTGACAAGACCAAATACGTGACGTCACAGGAAAAATGGCAGCGCCCAGGCCGTGGTTGGCCTCCCCTGTGCCGGATCATTGGCTGGAGCTTGTCGGATGCGTTGTTTGTTGTCGTTGGTCTGAGCGAGTCGATTTAAGATGTGGCAGCCGTCATATGAAGGCGTTTGAAAGCGACTTCAGAGTTCAGCGTGGCCTCTCACGTAGGTTTATCTTGGAAATATGAAGGAACAGTGCGCATTTCGCTGGCGATCGGCGGGAATATTGCCACGAAAGAGAGACTCGGCCGTGCGTTCTTCGAACTCAGAGTGATTCGTACATTGCTAGAGTAAATGTTAACGTCACGTTCTTGTTCTCTCGTTGACCATCGGAATTATGAGGTCTGCAGGGAAGCGTGTGCAATGTATTCCAATTCACAGTATAGCTACGGAAATCGCGAAAGTCGTGCTTGGCAGTGTGCATCGTGGTGCCGTTCCGTTAAAATGACCGAAGGCTTCCTTTGGTTATGCGACGCACCAAAGAGCTGGATTGAATCTAGTAGTTCCCGTGTTGTGTGTGATAGATGATGAAATGCTGCTTCGTAAATTGTTCTTGTGTGCACGTGCATTTTTAAGGAGAACATATGTTTGGCGCACCTTAGAGCTGCTTTGAAGCTGGTGGCTACCGTGCCGTGCTAGATCATGCTGTGCCGCTTCATAAATGATTTTTTTCTAGACGTGCACTTTCACATAGCACACGTGTTGCAGTTGGTATTAAATCCGCTGATCTGGTGCACGTTTAGTCGAGGCAAATGTTTCATCAACACTCGTTACACGAATTGCAAGCTGTATGGACATTTCATCGCACGTGCAACAATTGGGCGCGTGTTACCTGCCCAGCCCACCCAACCCAGCCCGCGACCACAGTCTGCAGCTCCTCATTACCAAAATGTGGTCCCACATCCATTCCAGTTCAGTTCGTCCACGGCAGTCGTGAAAACACCGAAGGAAAGGACGTATTGGGACAGAATGCTACAAAAGCAAAGCATCTTTTTTAATGGTCATGATACATTCTTTTCTGTCAGTTTTGTTATATTGTGACGGATTTGCTTGATCCAGTCGTTTTTAGAGCGTAGCTCTTAGGTTCCCGTTTCCGGCTTGAGCAGCGTCGGCTTCGCACTCGCCATCGGCGTCGGCGTAAGCGTTAGGTCACATGACCCCCGTGACGTCGTGTGACCCCCGTGACGTCACGCGACCCCGGTGAGGTCACGCAACCCCCGTGAGGTCACGTGACCTCGGTGACGTTACGTGACACCCTTGACGTCACGTGACCCCGGTGACGTTACGTGACCCCCGTGAGGTCACTAGGGTCACGTTACCTCACGTTTACGCCGACGGCGACGGCGACGCCGCTCGGAAGGAGGAGTAGCAGGCAGGATAAGGAGGTGAGGGGGAGGGAGGAGGGGTATATCCTCCCCTCAGTACCCTTCCCTCCTCCTCCTCAAGAGCTGCTCTCTAATTCGGTGTTACAGGGAGTTGTAAATGGCTTACATTTTATTATCATTCTTTACTATTCGGAAAAGTTCCAAGTCATACACGGCTGCCATTGGATGTTCAGATTAAGGTGCTGGGTACTTTACCCTTAGCCCTTCACTGTGTCCGCACCCTGGTGGCTCCTCAGCAAAGTTGTCCGACAACTCGACACGGGTGGAGGACTGTCTCGCGTGGTGGCTGATTCAAGTCGGCCTGCGCACGTCGTGCGCGCTGCCTTAATAACGTATCTTAGAGGCGGTGCGCAGACAATTGGTGAATGGACTCAAGCACTGCCTGTGATACGTTGTTTCAATATTATTGTTCTTTACAATCTTGTCCTTTTTCAGATAAATCAAGTTGCGTGTTGTTGAAACTGCTGGCTTCGTGTTATTTTCCCGGGCGAGGTATGCATCAAGGCAAATCAACCACAATAGCACCCGAGCGTAGTGTGCTACCCACCGGCTTGAGTTTTACGGGGCTTGAATAATTCTTTTTGGTAAGCCTGTTCCCCACTTCGTGTCTCCTGTCGTTGTTCCGTGTTTTCGTGTCACATCCGCGTTGGTTGTACCGGCATTCGTCTGATTGTTTTGTGAGCGCAGGTAGAGTTTGCTCACTTGTGTCGGATTCTCGGTGGCGTTGCATTTTTTTTGTGTTTGCAGTCTTGCCGACACGGCAAGAGGTTCAAGAAATGGAAGCTGCTGCAAAGAGGAACCTCCTGCCGAAGGTCAAGGAGATGTGAGTCTCTGTGATGCAGCATCTGTCCCTCATGCCTGGCAAGCAAGAGACCCCATCACGAGAGCCCCGACCACACTTGACTGTGGCAGTCAACACGGGGTACAACGATGTCACGTCCATGGCAGACTTCCCTGGGTGAGCTCACCGTGCTTGCGGCACCTCGGAATCCTTCATCGTGGACCGCATCGTGCCGCTTGCAATACATGGGAGCCCCAGGTGCTCTTTTGGGTCTCAGGGGCCCTTCACCAGCCTGGCGGATGTCCAGACAAAACTAGAAGATGAGTTCCTGCCTGCAGAATACGCAACGTAGATTCTCCCGGACCTCAAGGCAAGAACGACGCACCCAGACGCTAGTCGGGTCAAGTATGTTCGTGTCATGCAAGAGCTCTGCGAGACAGCGGACCCGGATGCACTGGAGTCGGACAGAGTAGATCAGGTTAGAAAACAGTACCAACCGGGTACCACGCTTACTTCATCAACCGCACCCTTGAGTCCCTGAACAGCTTCGCGTTTTGGAAGTCCCCTTACGGGCTTCCGAAACGGGACTGCCACCAGCGTCGTTCCGGTCCCAGGATAAATTTCAACCTTGTGATTGAAAACATTGTTTAAGGTCGATGACATGAACAGGTATGGTTTCTTCACTACACTCAAAATGAACTAGTTTGTAAGTGGTCGTGAGCACTTTTCATGCATGCGAAACGGACCTTCCCAATTGTTTGGGAAGAAGGCTGCGCAGACTCGAGTGCCGTCACTCAGTGGGTGAGTACGCCGGAGTAAAAAATCTCTCTCCTCCAACACCAGGTCACGTCTCACTTGGTTGTTTTGTTCCGACTGCTGCACTCGGGCTCCTTCAAATTGAGATTCACTCATCAGACGTTCAGAAAACAGCTTTCATCTAGCACAGAGGGCTGTTTGTGTTCACCCGACGGCCATTTGGTTTGTCTAACTCGCCTGCAAATTTTCAGCGCCTGATGGCTATTGCACTCGGGGATGCGAAGTAAGTACGAATTTGGCATGACATACTTAACGACATGGTTGTTTTCCGAAGAAAAACTTAGGAGCACCTCCAGCACCTTTCGATTGTTTTTAAGCAAATGAGTAATGCTGGCCTCACGATTTATTCCGCAAACGTTCAGTTTGAGGCGCCCAAGGTTAACCTTCTTGGTTTCGTTCTTGATAACGTCACCCATTGAAGACACGTTGCGCGTGCTAACGGCATATCCAAGCAGTCATGACGTAAAGAGCATGCAAAAATTCCCCAGAATGATCGCGTTCTACAGGGAGTTCATTGCACACTGTTCCGAGATATCACAACCGGTCAGTTATTTTCTAAGAAAAAGTGAGAAGTGGTGTGGGCTCAACAACAACAATGCGCATTCACATGCCTTTCAAATCCGTGTCTGACAACGCTTGTTTACCACTTCCAGACTTGAACAAGCCATTCGTTCTACAGACAGATACAAGCGACTGTGGCCTGGCTGTGGTCCTGCTCCAGGAGTACGGCAGTGTGTTTCGGCCAGTTGCTTTCGCGAGCTACATGCTAACTCCAGCTACCGTAGCAACAGTGTTGCAGATCGTTGATATCTGGAATGTGCTCGAGGAGACCACCTACGTCGGCTGGGTCTCGGACCTACGATGGAGGGACCAGCTTCGCCAAGGGCAGGACGGCACTCCGGTAACTATGCATGGGCTGTTCCGCGGCCGAATCCTACAGGATAACCACCCCAAAGAGCCTGCTACACTCTACTCAGCGGAAGAGATTCGCCTCCTCTCTCCGCTTTTGGGGTACCTCAAATCTGTCGGGTGGCACATGAACGCGGGCAAATTTATGGGGAGAAGGCGGACGCTGACCGCATCACACGTATGAACCAGCTTGGTGCTTGCCACCTCGTACAAGCCATCGCACTCATCCAGCGGTGCCGACCGGACCTGCTACGCCAGTCCCTCAAGCATCGCCATCCACCCCCTGAGTTCACACCAACGACACCGCCATTGACAAGCCGGACGACATTTGAGGAAGGGAAGGTGCTTCTGCACCCTGGCGTCTACTCAGCTGAGTTGACCCGACAACGGGACACGGGTGGCGGATTGTCCCGCGACTTACACACACGGGTAGCCGAGAAACAATTCCTATCCCGAACCAGCGAGCAAAACCGTACGACGAACGAGTCCCACGACAGCGAACCCCGCGAACACCCCACGAAGAACCTAAAATCCGAGCCAGTCGCTGCTAACAGGAAAAAAACCAGAGTTCGGTCTCTTACCAGAAAAACCGAAGCGGACTGAGCCAATGACGACAAACTCGTAGCAGCAAACCGTGTCCGCTCTCACCGTTATTTCATGCAAGTCGCACCTTGCACTCCGACGTCCTTTCACGGCGATGTGTATAGGACGTCGAGGACTAGATTGAACAATATGACCGTGTCGCCCACCACAATAGGTGGACAGACGACCAGCACATGAAGAACCTATACTTGTTGTAGAAGAAACTGCCAGGCATTGGTTTGAGAACCACTAATTCTTCTTAACGTCGTGGGAAGTTTGCAAGATTGAGCTGGAGCGCACGTCTGTCAGCCAAAATCGACACCAGAGAGCCGAATACGTGATAAATACGTGATTCGGTCCAGGGCACGCCCCAACGAGAGCGTCGCCGCCTTCGTGGAGGCTGCTTTGCACCCGATCGAGTGTCCGCGCCGACCCTCTTGCTACAGAAGACAAGAAGATAAAAATCCTCATGACCATCATGTCAGGGATAACATCTTCTGCAGCCTTGTCCTCAACCCTCTGACAACAGTCAAAGGGTTCACCACCGAGGCTTCCAACATTGAACGTGCACTGCAAGCAGGAGCCCGTCACTGTCAACAACTCCCTGAGTCTAGACACTCGGGTCGTTCTGCTGCAACTTCGACGCCAGCCTCCCAGGCATCAACAACATCATCCACGACGTTGTTCGGGAGGAGAGCAGGAACCTACTTCCTGCCACCAGTTCCCTGCTTTTATTTAGATTACCGAGATTGTTCAGGAAGAGGTTCAACAGGCGTTTTAACCAAAGACTTCTGCGAGCGAAGTGGCATCTGACAAACCGACGGTGACTTACGCCTTAATGGCACGACGACCGCCACAGGCAGCCCGTTAGTATTCGATGCCCATTCAACGGGACACCTCAACGCCGCAGTATTCTTGGCGTCGGGAAAAACCAGTGTAGGTCCGCACTGAACTAAGTACACTGAGAGACGGGGGTGTTGCGAACGGCCGACCGACACTCACTGTGCCACCACGGCGGTGAGGCCGACAGCTTCTACGGGAGGTGCCCGAACCAATGGCTGAGCCAGCGAGGGTTCGTGCCGAACGACCCTCGACCACGTCTCGAGAACCGACTGCTGGCCATTGAGGAGATCTCTTGCTGCTTCTGTTCCTGGTGCCGACACTATTCAGAAGCTCCTGATTCCTATCACCTTGACGGGAGGTGAGCACGACGCATGCTTCTACACTAAGCACGATAAAGCAGGTGAGAGGCAATGCAAAAACAGTTGATTTGATGTCGGTCATCGTCCACGGGCAATAATAATTGGCCGACACCAACTATCTGTGTTCACTCCACGAAGCACACAATTTTCAAATTTAAGGGATGTGGCCGTTGAGTGGCTTTAGGAAAGAAAACGGTTGGTCATTCGCAAAAAATGAGACACCAATCATCACCCGATTTCACTTTGTTACACGAGACTTACACAAGTTGCAATGGTATGGGCATGCAGAAGAAATTGGGATTACGGAATGGAAGTGAAGCAGCTTGGGTAGCAAACAAACATTGTTGCCAGCCCCGAAGTCAAAGGTACAGCAAAAGGCACAGCCACGTAATCAATACGTGCCCAAACTTGCTACACTGATGCAGAAAAAACTACAAGGAAAATGCGTATTTGAAGCCAACTCTGCAGCTTCAGTGCATTAGATGTCAGTGTCGGCACATGACGTATTATCACAGACGACATCTGTTAGTCAAAGTCGCCACTTGACCAAACTGAACACTGACGTGCCAGGAGCGTCATCCGGAAAGAAGCGCAGGTACTACGACTGAACACCCAACACGAGACTGTCACAGAAAGAACTCGTTAAGTAACCGTTTGATAAGAATAAATAATTATGTAATCCGGTGGAAATAAACATATTTCATAACTAACCGAGTATGCATGACATTCAGACTATAGCTTTTAAGCCTTCAGAGTCTACACCCCAAGGATTGTGTTCACTGCACGCGGTGGAGCTTCCGAGGCCACTCGAATCTCTGACTCCCCAATATTAATAAATGGTACCAACCAGACTGGGGGACTTGTTGCATGAACCTCTCATGAACATGTAATGCAAAAGAAAGCAAAACTTAAAAAAAAATACTTCAGTGATGAGAAATTGTACTTATTAATTTATTCACTCCAAGAGCTTTTGAAGGCACTACAGAGAGAATACTTAAAACTATGTACACGGGATAATAACATCCTAGCGAACTGACACTATAATGAGCACAAAACGGGCCAAGCTGCTGAGAATAAATATTACACTCATAAGGAATATTGCTGTAACTTGTTAATTACAAAGACAAATACCTCTCTGCCTCTGGTTTACTATCGTGTGCTGATGAATTCTTATATAGCAGAACATTTCATATAGATATGACACAATAGACTATTTGCAAAACCCCACTGAGCAACATTGACTGTCACAATTTTGGTCGGCGTAAAACACATGAATGGCCCCAGTTCACGTCGAACGCTAATGCAGCATTCGAGTCCAATAGGCGCTGAGCAGAGTTCAGAGTGCTGGCTGTTATGACATTCCTGTAGAAAATTAGCGTAGTAACTAGTGTACTTCGCTTCCTTATAATTTGAAAAACGGGGAAGGCTGCCCTCCCAGTGAGCCAATATGAACGTTGGAGAGAGGCACGTGACAACATATAATTAAGGTGTTTCTTTCTGTAGTGATTTGTTACGTATCTTCACTCTGTCTTTCTGATTGGCTTGAGGGGGCTGTGGCAGTTTCCAGTTGCAAGTTATGGTGAAATAAAGCGAACGCAACACACACGTTTGAAAAAAAAATATTGGTGAGTCTCAAAATATCGGTAGTCACAATTTTGCAACAAGACTGCTTATTTGTGCAAGGGACAAACACAAATATAAGTAATCTTGTCCAGTTAATTAGAGGAGGTAAATAATCCACCGACGGACACAATACACTCTCTATGAAACAAAGTATCGCTGAAATAAATCCTACGAAAAATAAAATGTGCAGTTAATTTTCTATTTCCGAGTTGCACTAAATTTAGCGAATTGTTGATATGGGTGGTGTTATCTCTGGTACCTCTGGGAGTGGGGCTGCGTATTTTGAGTATTCTAGATGTTGGGGTGATTGAATAGACAGCCATCGAAGATGAATATGTTCATAAATACGGAGGTTAGTGTGGACCATTGATACCGACCGGCAAGGTCAAGAGCCTACTAATACTAATGACCATGCGACATCGGACGCAAACGTTTGTTCACCGATAATCAAAAATATGAAGACTTGCTAATTGTGTTCTGAATTCCAGGGGTATAAATGAACAGTTTTAGGAACGTTAGTAATTACCCTTTTCCCCATTATTGGTTTGAATGCTTTGTAAGATTTCGCGTGCACGTCACTTAAACAAACGCTAACTTTTCACACACAAAAAGAAAATACTGTGACCGAATGCAAGCGACTGCAATGAAAACACGTTGTATAAAAATTGCTAGAACTGCCAATTTGTAAAATTGGCAGCTCTGAAGTGACTCGAAGTAATCAAAAGTGTAATAATAATTTCAACTGAGCTCATAATAGATCTATCGGCTATGTAATAACCCTAAGTAATCAGAAGAGTGACCAAGATGTTAATTACGCCGAATAAAAGTATATTGGATCAATACTAAATTATCTAAACAAAAAAGTAATCTTCATGGCTATTGGGTTTATAATAAGTCAGTTGGTTGAATATTAGCTGAAAGGAATCAAAGTGCGCTTTAAAGGAAGAAAACAGCGCAAAAAGACGACGGACCGGATGAAGGTAGACACGGACATAGCGCAGCGCTCTGTCCCTGTCTTTTTTCATCCGGTCCGTCGTTTTTTTTTCGCTGTTTTTATCTTTTAAAATATGTTGTACTAACTCACCCAAGCTTCAACTTTATTATTCAAAGCGGTCATCAGAATTTCAATTAGCCCGAATTGAAATCAACTGAGTCAATAGTAACTTAAAGTAATCGAAAGAGTAATAATCACGTCTATATGGCCTAAAATAAATACTTTATTTGAATATTAGCCCAAAATAATCAAACCGATCATCACAATGTCAGTTAGGTCGAATTGAAGTCAACTGGGCCAAAAGTAACTCTACGTAATTAAAATAGTATTAATAATGTGGATTGAGCTTGTAATAGACGAACTGGTGGTATAGTAACGTGAAGTAGTCAAGACAGTCCCCAAAATGTCAATTAGGCCGAATTAACGTTAATTTGGACAATAGTGACTCAAAGTAATAAACATAATCATTATAATGTAAATTGAGATTATAGTAAATATTTGGCCGAGTATTACCTCAAAGTAATCAAAAGAGTCATCATAATGTAAATTAGGCCGTAAAAAATATATGGGTAAAAAGTAACTCTATCTAGTCAAGAGAGAAATAATCTTGTGAATTTAGTTAATAATAGATCAGCTATTTGTATAATAACTCGAAGTAATACCCGAGGCACCTCAATGTCACTTAGCTGACGTAAAGTTTATTTAGTAAATAGTAACTCGAAGTAATCAAACTACTAATCATCACAACAATTAATCTTATAACAAATCAATTGGTTGAATATTAGCTCAAAGTAATCAAGCCATCAAGATGTCAATTAAGGAAAATTAGAGTCCATTGGGTCAATAGTAACTCGAAGTAATCAGAAGAGTAATTATAATGTGGCTCGTGGTCGTAATAAATCAATTAGTCTAGAATTTACTCAACGTATTGTTAAGAGTAATTGGGATTTCAATTAGGCCAAATCAGACTCCATTGGATGAATTGTAAGTCGAAGTAATCAAGAGTGATCAAAATGGTAACTAAACAGGAAATAAATCACTCGCTTGTATAAACTCTCAAATAATAATGAGAGGAAAAGTTCTGTCAATTAGACCAATATGAGGTCAAACTGATCACTAGTTACTCAAGGTAATCAAGATGTAAATACTGCTGATATAAACTCAGTTGTCTGAGTAATATATCGGGGAAGCATAAAAAGTAACCACCAAGTTAATGAGTTAATTTAAAGTAACTTGGGTGATTAGTAACACAGAGTAGTGAAAGGACTAATCCGAATCTTAACTGAACTTTTATGTAGTCCAATTTAGCAATTATATTCAAAAGTAATCAACAAAGTTATGAAAAGTTTCCTTCTATTCATTTATTTCTGTCAATAATACCTGTATAACCAAAAAGTAATCAGTAGGCCAAATGAGCTTTTGCTCAAAAATATTTGTGTTAATAATTCCTCGAAGCAATCGAGGTAGTAATTCAAAATATTTGTGGACCTTTTATTTTGTAATTATAGTTATTAATGAGTAGAAGTAATTAGAATTTTAAGCCGTACTTCAATTAAGCTTAAAATAAAGTCAAAAGTGTCAATATTAGTGCAAAGTAATCAAGAGAGTAATCAAAAACTGCAATTGAACTTTTATAATCTGAATTGTATCAATAATAAACCGAAAAAGAAAGAGTAAAAAAAAAAACGCATCAATTTCACTAAATTAAATTCAAGTTCGCCACTAAGAACTCGAGGTTACCAAAAGAGTGATGAACAGGTCAATTAAGCTACGTGAATCATGCGGCTAGCAACTCCAATTAATCGAAAATGTGATCAAAATATCAGCTGTCTCAAACAAAAAGATGTCTATAAACAATTACTCTTGTTATCAAAAGTGTAAGCGAAACGCGACCACTAAAGAAAACTAAGCACATTTGTATATTGTGGACTAAATTCGCTGACGCCCGAACTACACTGTGTATCACTCTAAAAAAAAGCCCGTGCGTCTACTTTCCCGCCAAACACTCGGAGAGCCAATCACCGCAACTTATGGAGACAGCTCAGCAAATGACGATGCCGAAACGTAGGTTTAGACCAAAAAACGCAGTCTAAGTTGTGTTATTACGCAATGCAATACATCACGCTTGCATTGCTTAATGGCACAACTCAGACTGCGTTCTTTGGTCTAAACATATGTATTGGCATCGTCATTGGCTGAGCTGTCTCCCTCTGCTGCGGTGATTGTCTTTCTGAGTGTTTTGCGGGAAAGTTGACGCACGGGCTCTTTTTAGAGTGTGCGATTTAATTGGATGGCGCTTGAATTAAATAGAATGGCAATCAAATTAAATTAATGGCCGTTTCTATTAAAACGATCTAGAAACCCTATGGATAAGAGCCAGTTGAGAAACTTGCAAGAACGCCTGGCGCCTTTTCGTGGCGGGTACGCTCGGTGGCGCTCGCTGCACTATCAGCTCGTCCAATGGACAGAAGCTCCAGAATCGATGGACTGTTGGCTGAAGATTACTGCCGGTGGAAAGGACCTTAATCGGGGTTCTTATGGTAAACATAAAGTTCGCGCAAAAGCCATAACAAAACGAGCGTCGTTCGAAAATGGTCCTTTATTTTCCATGGAGACGTCGACGCCGGTGGTGCTAGGAACGCTATCAGCCTCTCTGCTCGCGTGCTGGAAACAGAGAATAACCCTCGTGGAAATGGAGCGTGCTGGTTAAGTTACGGTGTTTGAGGAGAATAACATAAAGTTTTTCGTCCTTTATGTTATTCTCCTCAAACACCGTAGAGAATAACCAATTTCGAACGCGGCTCTTTCGTGGAGTTTGTGGACTGATAGATCTAAGGACGTGGCCGTGGGGTGCGCGAAGCAAAGCTTTCGGAACAAAATGGACATCTGATCATAATTGTTCTGAACGTTTTTATTTCTTTTTTTTTTGTTTTGCTTTGAAGCTCGTGAAATCACGCCTCACGTCACGAGCTCTCGGCAATGACTGTGCTAGGGCGGCATTTCGTTATTGGATATTTATTTATGTTTTTCCAGAAAGCGCATGCAGTGGAAATTGCGTACTACAAAACCCTATAGATTACTGGTATTTAACGATGTGGCGTGACTCAGCAATACAGAAAGAAAAATGTGCCGTAGCTCAGGGGCGCCGTCTTCGTTTCGCTCGTAGCGAACCCAGGCTTGATTCCCGCGTGCGGTGGGATAACTTATTCAAGGATTTGGCAACATCGAAAAAGGACGATATAAGTTTTGTTACGCAGCCTACAACATCAACAACACGGAGAGCTACGACAACATCAACAATTACAACATCATCGACAGCTACAACATCAACAAAGGACGTCATTTCGAGCGGTGCGAAGGGCCCATAACCGCTAACGCTGTAAAATGTTCTACCATCCCATTTAGCGTATGCCCGAAGCGAGCATCGCACGAGTCACGGCCTAATACTCCCGCTTTTCAGCATTTGTCAATGCGCGTTAGGAAGCATCCAAAATGAATAAAAAGAAGACAAATAAACGAAGCAAATCTGCGATAACTTCAGCTTTTGTTTTGTTGATTTGATGTTTTCTTTTGTGGCGTCCACGAACAAAGTGGGTGAGCGACATGATACACAGTAAAGGGAGACCTAATCAATTAACTACTACATGCAGGTTCGTTGCTCTAAACTTGAGTACTACATGCCTTTTGCGCAATACGGGAATATAGATGGACAAACATACACTAAGCGATCGTCCGATTGCTTCCAGAAAATTTTCTCGTAAATTTCAATGAGTAGGTATTCTCCCAGTACCGCAACATTTTCCGCATCCTCAATATTTCTCACAATTCACAGAGCGGCGTAGCCGCTTTTATTGGAACCGACAATTGTATTCAGCATCAACACGTGCATACAAGTAAGTAAAGAGGGATCAAGCAATAACATTAACGACGCTAGACCTATGTACCCATCCCGGTACAAAAACCTGGACTCGCGCAACTTTTCCGAAGGCGTGCGCTTGATACATTTGTTTTCTCTCAATTATGTTCAAAGATCTTTCTCTCAACATTTCGCGAAAAGTGAAACCTCTCGCACTCTTAAATACAGGTGAGCTCAACCAGCTATGATCAGGATAAGACTGTTCGCCGCAAACGCCGGCAGCCATGTTTGTTATTGTTTGACATTAAAGCGTAAGTGGCGGTCTCATTATATGTTTGTGAAGTGTAATGACTTTCTAAATGTCAATCGTTTCATAAACATTAAAATCTCGATTTATCCAGCAAAAATATATCCTGGCATGCAGTAAAAGTTTTACAAGTGGGTTGTGCTTATCTGTTTTGTTTTCGTATCTCCGGTTTTATTTCGTTGTCGAATATTCACCAGCTCACCTGCGCCTTTAATGTACTTTGAATTCAACACGTAAATAGCCGCTCCAATCAACAAGATCTGAGAGAGTTTGCTTCGAAAACGAAACGCGTTTCGGTGATTGGCGTAGCCTAAGGAGACGTGTTGCAAGTGTTGCCGTTTTTTGTTTTTTTTTTAAAGTGTTTATGACATTTTGTTTGACCAAAACATTTAAGACATCATTATATTTTGTGTGTCTTTAGGCTGTCAGTGATCATAGCTGTGTGGTGAATTTTGTCTAACGACCCTAAAGATGATGGTTGCACACGGCTCGAAGAAGCCAACGTTAGGTACGCGAAAAAGGCGCATCAGACGGAGAAATAATGTAAGCCATCGAGACCCGTGTTTTGAAGGGAGCTGCTGGGCCGACTCAGCACGGATATTGAGATATATGGACTGCTTCCGTCAACAAGGGGTCCGTTTCCCAGAACCTAGATTGTGAGTTTACTGGAAAAAGGGCACGCCACGTTATTTGGGATCTTGTTGGTTTCTTATTGGTTCGTTTATATTCTAACGTCGGTACCCTACTTGGAAAGGCGCCTTGTTAGCGCTGCCTACACGCGGTTCTGGGGTAAACATTCACGGTGAGCTGAGGTTTGCTTTGATGTTGGGTCGTGTTTGTTTCTTCTAAAGTAGGAGCCCTCTGCAGAAAGGTCAGGTTCTTGTTTATTCAGCGCGTGCTACGGGATTGAACATCTGAGAGTGTTCTTTGTGAAGACGCGCCTACAAAGTTGAGGCTCAGCTGTTCGCGGTAGGGAAAGTGGTTGGTATTGTGTTTGAGTGGTTCGTTCTAAGACCTCTTTGTTGTGAAATGTTTTACGGCGAGAGCCGTTTCTGACAGCGGTTCGCCTCGGATGCCCGAACGTGTTTCCTGTGATGTCGTCATGGCTGGAAAGAGTATCGACTCTAATCGTTACGGTGTGACATGACAATGTGACCTCCATAACAGCATGACGTCACGTGACACTCTGGCGCTAAATGACACTGTAACATCGCTTAAAAGCATTAAGTATCATCGTGACGTCCCGGCATCAATATCGTTACATCTTGTGACGTCATAACGCCATGTGACACCATAACAGCATGCTACACCGTGACATCACTTGGTGTCAGAGTTAGTGTGCAGTGTGATCGCTCTTGATCTTTGTAGAACAGTGCGCCTCGCTTCCACTCTTCCTGTTGAATGTTCAGTGCCTCAGCTCAGATTCAAGAACCCGCAAACCGCTGACTTGAGGTACGACAATGCACTCTACTGCAAGCGTACTGTTAAGCAGTGCGTTTGATCGGTGAAAATAGTTTCCTGAAGAGAGAGAGCTATGCACATGTAATATTATATATCCAGTAAAACTAAGTCAAATACGAATCGAAATAATATACAAATTAAGTAATGCTGTGAGCGGACTTTAGGATTGAAAGTGGTTCTATATTATTATCCCCGTATAGAAAGTTGGGTGTTTGACAATAAAGATGACCAAACTTGCAGCGTAAGAACGATAAACTGTGCACGCCACAAATATGATATATACAAATATATATATATATATATATATATATATATATATATATATATATATATATATATATATATATATATATATATATATATATTTTTATATATATATATATATATAGTAGGAAAGAGTGATTATTGACAAGTGCAACTGTAGTAATATATATATATATATATATGTAGATATATATATTGGCTACCGTACTAAAACAATTCACGCCATGGGGCCTTGTAATTGAAATATAGAGCAATTAGAGAAATAAATATTTGTGTAAAACTTTTAAATTAGCGATTTATTAGTAATTATATACATATATTTCCAATGAGACAGTTAATAGGCTTTATAAAAGAAGACCAAAAATCAGCCAATTTTAAAAATATTTCGAGTGCGTGCTATTTTTTTTTTTTTTTTAACTGGGTTTCGACAACACATCCAGCTTCACAGCTTCCGCGTATTTTTTTTCATATTTTTGTTTTGCATTCTATGCGCCTGTGCTCACATGGGCACCATTCTGTGTCATTACTCTTTTCAAGCGCTTAAGTTCTTACCAAAATTCAGTTACTCAGGGATTTGTGATGACGGTGAAGGTTTTAATTGTGACCCTAACTAAGCTACTTTGGGCGTGATATTTAACAATCCAGAAAGCAATCTACCTATAGGTTAGCGGCAGTGCCATACACAGGGGGGGGGGGGGCCGAAGGGGCCGCGGCCCCCCCCCCCCCCCCCCCGAAATTTCCGAGCCGGGGGGGGGGGGGGGGGAGTGGGCGAGGGCACTGTCTGTATTTTTTTTTTAAGAGCGGAGCCAACTTCGTGGGGAAGTTGTAAGAAAAAGGAAATAAAAAAGGAAGGAAATGCAATATGCCATTTATGACATAGTAAAAATAATAAAAATTGTAATATGACTGGGGAATAATCACTTAACGAATTTATTCATTGATTAGTCTATTAAATATTGGCGGTCTGTCGGATTAATTTGTTATTGAATCATTATCTCCAATCAGGATTCAACGCTCTATGAAAGCCATGGATTTTGCGATATAACAAAAATATGTAGGACCAAAGTTTCTACAAACCACGTGCACTAAAATTATCGAAGCATCCCACTTAATATTTAACGCTTTGCTGAATTCCCACGCCTCTGAAACGATACAACACAACCTTTAGTAAGAAGAAACAACGACAAAAACATCAAACATTTAATTAGGAGGGTCCAGATTGTGGGGACCTTACAGATCGCGATAAACGTAACCAAGGACTGTGGGTCGCACGATCGGGCGTGTAAGCCGGGGCCTCCGCAATCTGCTTTTTGTGCATGTCTGTGTTGTTGCTTTTGCGTTTTCTTCTTTTTCAATATAATTTTATATAACGGTCGTCGCGGAGTAGCCGGCACTGCGGGATTCACACACACACACACACACATATATATATATATATATATATATATATATATATATATATATATATATATATATATACTTATGTATATATACTTTAATCGGCCGCATATCTGATTTCTTAAATAAATTGTGAAATAATCTGCGCTGCGTAGCGTTACTCAGGAAAGAAAATATATTTGTGTACTTCTACTTTTATTGCTTCCTGAGTGCCCCAATTTCGCGGAGTCGCCGTGGCTGGTTTGTCGTCACCACGGAGTGGCCCCCGTGTCCCCCGTCTTAATTGTTCCTCGAGGACCCCCGCTCTGGTACCATGCGCTGTGCCTCGCTCGAGCGCAGCGGGGCCCCTCGATCTTTCGTAGCCTCTTTTATTTTGAGAACATGCGTCAGTCTGTTCTTGCACCCCGACGACGGTTTTTTTCCTGAAAGCGGTGTCCGTCTTACGGTCGACAGTTAGGGCGAAGGTTTATGGGAGTTTCGTGGGTATGTTCACGTGTCCTTTCTTAATTGGATTTTGTATTATATATGTTTGTTTTGTAGCGCGTGGCTCCCATTGGTCTAAAAAGAGCGATATCTGATTGGCTCCTCCGATGGCGGGAAAACTCTTAACAAAGTGAGTATAGGCGCCTAAAAACGCGGGATTTGCGGTTCCAAGGTTTGAGTGCGGGAGTTGTCATTGGCAGCTTGAGAACCGCGCGAGATAGAGGCGCGAGTGTGCGACCTGCTGCCTCAGGACGAGAGCCAAGTGCAATATGTGGGTAAACCATTTTCCATCGTTCCTTTGTTGCGTTGTGTGACTTCCTTGACTTTATTTTGTGAACGGACTTCCGAAGCCTTAGATATCGACACCAACGAACAAATCACGTGAGATTTTTGTTGGTTAGATCTGATTAAGATGGGGAGTAATATATGGTGGAGCAGCTTTTCAGTGTTTATCGTCTATCCATCAAGGTGTTCCGTGTTTCTATACTTATGCATCACTGTTTCATCAGCCCCGACGACTGGAGTCTTCGTGCATTCGAGTCGTGCTTTATAAAATATTTGTTTTTATGATTCTTGTTTTCTGCTAACTCCGGTGCCTTCTGTTGACGTGACTTGTAAATAAAAAAGTAAATGCAAATGCCTTCCTGGTGAAGAATTTCCGGGGCACCATTTTTATCTATCGTAACCATCCCAAAACCAATATGACAACCTTATATTTAATTATTTAATAGAAGAATGCATACTTATTAGAAAGAAAATGAAAATGCTTTCATTTCCTCTTGGACTTTCTTTTTTTTTATTTTGTCCCCCTTTCCCCACTTCCCCCTTTCCCCCTTTACCCTTATCATTTCGGGGGGGGGGGGGGGGGGGGGGGGGGGGGGCGGACCAACGGGGGGTTGGTCCGGCCCCCTCCGAAATGAAATCCTGCGTACGCCACTGGTTAGCGGTTACTATAGTATTTCACACATTACGTTATTCTGTGACGTATACTTCCGGAAGGGAAAGTCCTGCCGAAGTTCGGTTGAATACACAAGGTATAATATGCGTGTTACTTACACATAAAATTCAAAATATAATCAACTCTGCTGCAGCGCACCGATCTAAACAGAATGTAGCAGTTTGGCAAGCAATTAAAGCCGAAAACAACGCAATGTCGTTTATGTGCCAATGAATAGGCGATGTACACTAGCCAAAAAAGAAAAAAAAAAAGCTTTAATTAAATATGTGAACGATATGAATCCTATTGCTTATTCACACAGGAGGATGTGTGAACACAGCGTTGCTAAAATACAATGCCGCTTCTGAACAATTAAGCAATATTACATTTTATGGCAATTTAAACAATGAATTATTAGCCCAAACAGAAATCTATATTGAAACGCAAGAGACGGACAAATCATAAGTATTACGGCTTAAATATAATTTTTTTTTGTTTTCTCCAGTCAAGCGCCTCGGTACCCTATTGAAAATTCCATCAAGGTACGTAATTTGGGACGCTGACTGCCAGTCAGCAGCCCTGGTGGAACGTGCCCTGATGGTCCATCAGATGACGCCTGACCATTTTATTCAGCGAAATTTCGTCGACAACATTCGGTTTTCCCAATGTTAATCGTAAAAAAGAAATGTAAATATCGCCAAATGCGTCGACAAAACAAAATGCTCAAAAGATTCAAAAAAAAAGAAAAAAAACAACCCCGCACGGGGGATTGAACCCGGGACCGCTTGCTCATGAGGCAGACGTCTTACCACTAAGCTACGCTGCAGCTTCAAAAAACTCATTTTGAGAACTCGTTTTATACGAGACTTTCGGGCGGCACTTGAACGCGTGAGCAGAGTACCGTCGGACGGCACTCGAACGCTCTGCAAGAGTGCCGTCGGACGGTACCCCACCAGTGATACACGCGCCGTCTGACTCTCTTTCGGATGGCACTTGTAGGAGCGAGTGAACCGTCGGATGGCACTGTAGACACAGCCTCTAAGGAATGCTTCTGCTCCATATGCAGTTAAGCCTTCAGCATGTTATGCAAAGCACTCGTACATCAATCGCCGTACTTCAGTTCTACTCACCTGCCATGTAGAGTACTTTCGCGTCGTAGAACCCTCCTTTTGTTCGCGCGTCTCCAGCCCAGTAGAGCTGGTACACTTTGTCTTCTTCAACTACACCGCTAAACTTCCTTACATAGTCGGAACTCCCGAAACACTGGGTCTTTTCGAGGAGAAATTCTACTAAAACGTAAGACGTTGTAGAGCTCGGGCGGGATCGACAGGTTGGAGCAAGCGGGCAAACAAAACGAGTCGAGAGCGATCATTCATGGAAGCTCGGCGAAGCCGTGCGAAGCGAAAGTAAAGGAGTAAGTGGCGCGTTCGGCCAGTTCGGCGTTCGGCGGGCTTCTGATCAGTGTTGTCGGTCGGTTGCGTGTCATATCTCTAACATCAGCGGTTTTATGGTTACACGTCCCGAAATCGTTTTCTCGTGCATAGATTATTTTTCGTATTCATAGATTTGACGAAATATTGGTATTCGAACGAACTTTACGTCCATTGACCGTACGTCTGTCTGCCCGTCAAAGCTTTTTGACGTACAGTCAGAGACAATCGATGTCCAATCAGAATCGCCACCAAGAAATCTTGACGGCATTTCGCGGCGGCCGACTGCATGGCCGACTGCCACCAGGAAACCATCAGAAGGCCGGCAAGCGGAGTCTGACTGGAGTTTGACTGTCGGTCAGAGTAACTTGTTGGCCAATCAGACGTGCTTGACGTACAATCAGGCACAGACAGGTGTCCACTAGAAAACATCGACTGCCAGACAGCGTTACATTGATGGATTTTTCCTTCGGGTAACACATGCTCTTCTTTTGGATTAAATTTGAATATAATCATTAATGTATAATACATTATTTGCAAATTTATTGTCTTCATAATGACGAAATGTATTAATTCTACATGCTCACAGGAGAAATGCGCGTCCAAGATTCTGTACTTTTGAAGTGGATGAGGTTCACTAACTTGCAAAAGCTACGTTTGAAGTGCAATTCATCCAGATTTTATATATTTTGCCTACGCAAGACCCACTGCTTTTATTTTTGAGGAATGATTTAAGACAATTTTTTATGTTCTCTTTTAGATCGATTTTTGTTTCCACAAAAGATGGGGACGTTTCTTCTTAATTTTATTTCGCTTATACAATATATACTTTTTTTTTTAATATTGAGTCTTGCATGAAAGCACGCAACCAGAGGTACAATGTTTTAATAAAACAAAATGACCAAACCTATTCTGTCGTCTTTAAAAAAAATTACATTATGTGTGAGGCTGTGAATATAATAAGAAAATATATTTAGCTTCTGAATTCTTGTCGCTGGTCCCAAATAAGGTCGAAATGAGTTAACAAAACATAACCATACAGAAACAAGAAAGAGCGTACCGTTTACATTTAGCACTGGTCTTTTAATTAGGTTACCTAAAATTCTAAAACCATAGTATAAAAAAAATATCCGATTAAACATTCATTAAGCAGTCAGAGATGTTTGGAAATCTGGTCACGACACTATCAAGCAATAACTACTGCTTCCTTCTTAATTATAATGAGCGTTCCAAGGGCTTACATCTGCCAGCAATGTTGAGGACTGTTCCCAATAATCACGTGATTTTTTCGTAATCTGTTTTGTTAAAACTGGTATCGGTGCTTAGGAACGTGACCGGAACTAATGAACTTGATATAAATTACTGGCGTTTTCTTGGTATCACCAAGCCTAAACAAAACACGCAGGATGCATTGTCTTAAACATATAGCAGATAATATTTTTGCCTAATCTACAACTAATAAGAAAAATGAATACAGCGGAACTGGTAAACATTCCAGGTATAAGGACGTGTTACGCGTGAACCACGAGTAAAGCTTTCATACAAGAAACAGAAAAGATAAGTACCTTCATCGCATTCAGTTAGTGTTTTAACAAACACGCCGCAGGCTCCTCAGTAACGCGTCGGACACCTATACCCCTGTCTATGAGTGCTTTTGCACCAACGATTAATTGCGAGAAAATATTCGAACACCGAAAACTGCCTATGAATGCTCATAAACAGCGTAACGTGTTTATGAACATTAGGTTTGGTTTATCTTATGAGAGAGTCATAGGTTAAAGGTATACGTTATCAGTATAGGTGTAATTAAGCTAGTTGTCAGCAAATCGGTTAAAAGTTGTAGATTATGGTTATAGCTATATGCAGTTATAGTTAAAGGTGTAGGTTTAGAACGTATAGGTTTATAAAAAATTATTATAAATTTAATTACAACTTATATGGAAATAGATTCCGCTCTCTAAACGTATTATTCACGTTGGAACTTTAGGTTACACTTCATAATCTGCATACCACCGTTTACTGCCAGTGTGTAAAAATTTCAAATGTTTATCTGCTCCTATTGATATATAATTTAAGGATAAAAAAAATTAAACAAGAAATACATTTTTTGTGTGTTCTTTACCGCATACAGTGTCCTTTTAATTTCATGCTTCTAAGTTTACCAGAAATGTATCTTTATTTAGGCACATAGTGACGTGTCTGTGTTGTGCGAAATCCTTTATTTACTAATCTTTTTTACTCAAAGGAAAATTTATTTTCGGCATTTTTGATTAAAGTAAAGGTAACGAAAGAAATCGCTAAATATATATTTATATTTATGGTCTTGACCGCTAGAGACGTGTAGATGCAGAATAGTGTTTTAGGGCACCAAGTTACGTATTTGAAAAAAAAAAAATATAGCCCTCTATAAACAAACCCGTATTTTCTTGCTTCTGTGTGAAATCACACGGTAAAGTGTACTTCCTGATACCTTCTTAAAAGGTCATCTGCCATCACAAGGAAGGCAAATAATTTTGCTGTACTATTTTTCAACCCAGCTAAGCGGATTGGCTAAACAATAACAGACATCAGAACACGGATCACAAAGCAAATAACAAAACAAAATCCACGAGCAACACAAATATTGTAGATGTTTACAACTCTTGGTTTTTCGCTGCGATATTTCTAAGCGAAAACAATAAAAGTTACGGCAAGAAAAACTACATTCATTAGGTATTCTTGTAACAAGATGCTTTATCATAAAAAAAAAACATTTTTTTCAACACAACCTAATTATTACGAGCAGATCAACTTCATCAAAAAAAGAGATTCGCAACAAAGTGAAACAATTATTGCCATAAAACTTTCTTTACTAAGCATCCTACCATACCTTTGCTCGGGGTTTATGCTCGCTCGCCATTTTTCACTCGCCCTCTTCCTTTCTTGATCTCTGTTTCTGTTTATAGCCTCCCTGTGCTGGCCTACTGCTTTCCTTCATACACAAAGAAGCCGAGCCGTCAAAACAAGAGAACCGGTCGAGCGGCTCCACCAGCACAGCTTTTCCAGAATCCCTGCATTCAATCCTCGGGGAAAAAAATATCTCCCACCACAGTGAAACGGGGGTTCCGCCCAGCCTCAGTTTAATTTGGGAGAAAAGCTCCCCAGAAGCCGACAGTGCAACAAGCCAGAAACGGGCAATAACTTACGAGGCGGCACCTGCGATATGTTCCAACACTGCGAACGCGCCCCCAACCGGGGCCCGTCTGAACCCTCCCATGGCCTCCCCCCCCCCCCCCCCCCCCCCTACATGCCGCATTAGTCGCACTTGTTTATATTTTTTTGTCTCTTTACCTCTTCGCGTTCCAAACAGCACTCTGTATTAGCACAATGCAGAGAGGCACACTATGTAGCGCGGTTTATCGCTGGGCTTAGTTCACCTTCTGGCCCCAGGAAGTCATTAGCGGCCCGAGGTCTGTTCTTCATTTAACGACCCATTTTCGCTTTTTCGCTGCGTATTGTCCACCGGGAAGGCACCGAACAATTTCGGAAATAGGCGACACTTCCTCGCCCCTCCCCCCCCCCCCTCTTCCTCCACCCTCCCTCCTTCCCTCGTTCTCACTGACGCAATGTCATTGTAGAGACAAAATCGCATATTGAGAGGAAATAATTACCTTATCGACCTATATCACATTTTACTATCTTTTTATTTCTACATAAGTATAGGCTACAAAGTCTTTTGGACTCTAACTGTGAGAATAGAAGTTTAATCAAAACTTGAAATGTGAAGCACAAAATTACAGTGGCACTTACACTTATCACATTGAATTATTGTTTACTATTTTTAAGCCCGTTTTTGGAGCGGCATTGAAGATAATAAAATGCCGAAGTCACGGCGCAACACGTGCTGTCTTTAGGAACACGGTTATGACACCAATTGCGGATTCACATCCTTTATAGAAGCAGTACCGTGGAAAACATTGAAACAATTTAGCAGTTCGGGGTTTGTAGAGGCAATACGAAATGATTAATACCTATTTGTCAATATACTTAAAAGCTTGAAAATAAAATAAAATCAAAATGTCATTACCTTTAACCACAGTATCTCAGACGCAATATGTGCCAGTCTAGGAAAAGTTTACTCGTTAATAACTTCGTTGCACAAGCCAAATAAAATCAGGCTTGACGTGAGCGGAACAAAGCCTCCCTCTTCGCTGCTCCCTTCCCGTTTTAAATAAGAAAAAACAAGAAACTATCTAAAAAAGCCCCTAGAAAATAGCGCAGAATTCCAAATTCCAGAGCCGTCTTACAGAGCGACATAGTTTACCTTTCTGGCCGAGCGAACGCGACACGAATGCTCGGAAGCTCGCAG